>PPKJ02000001.1:1200000-1805010 GCA_003706095.2 Ogataea trehaloabstinens | reverse complement strand
GATTCGCTGTCAGAGATATGAGACAAACTGTTGCTGTTGGTGTCATCAAGTCTGTCGAGAAGGCTGTAGCTGGTGCCGGAAAGGTCACCAAGGCTGCTCAAAAGGCTGCTAAGAAATAAGCTTCCACTTATTGATTGCTTCTAGTGTTTTCTTTTTCTATATATCATCTACATATGGTTTTTATCTGTTTTAATTTCATCTTTTCATATGTGGTCCCACCTTTAGTTGAGTGACAGTTAATTCCATTCAACTATTGCGCTTTTATCGATTGTCTTGGCTTATCGGTTTTTTTTCGGGTTAATCCGATGTTGATAGAGGTGACAAAATTTCACCCGAAATATTTTTCTGCATCATATATAAATGGGGTGCAGCACATTTTGGGAGGTTGCTGGATGATGAGCGCAAGGCGGTTATAGATAAACGTCAAAGTTATATACACATGCCATCACCAACTGTCGAGAATCCTCTTGAGATCGTTGATATCTCCCAACTGAATCAGGCTACTGCCGAGAAGCTGCTACACGCGGCTTCCAGTCAGGGGTTTTTGATGATTGAAGGGCATGGCTTCAGTCAAAAAGAGGTTGATGATTTATTTGGGCTCTCCAAAGAGTTCTTCGACCTGCCATACTCAGAGAAATCGAAGTACGGTATAGATGAGTCGAATAAGGGGTATACAGGAGTTGGTGTTGAGAACCTGGAAGAGGATAATCTGGACTATGGTAAAGGTGATCCCAAGGAAGCTTTTAATTTTGCTTGTCTGAATCTGAAGAACGGTACGGCAAACCAGGAGCTTCCGGCACTGTTCAGTGATAAGAACAACTCAGAGCTAATTTCCGAGACTATCATGAAACTACGTGATGTTTTGTTCAGGATCTTAAGGCTGACAGCAATGGGTTTGAGTATTGATGAGAAGGATGGTGGCTCTGAGTGGTTCAGTATCAGACACGACCCGGAACTAAAGAGTGGATCTGCTTTCAGATTCTTACATTATCCTTCACCATCAAAGCCTGGTATGTCCAGCGAAGAAATCAGTGAATTTGGAAATGTTAATGTTGCAGGAGCCCATACCGATTATGGAGCAGTTACATTACTGTTTCAAAGACAGGACGAAGATGGACTAGAAATTTTGTCGCCAGTTTCAAGAAAATGGGAACCTGTCCCATTTGTTGCTGCTTCTGATAAGTTTAAGAACGAAGATCAGGCCCCACCTCTAATAGTCAATATTGCAGACCAACTCTGTTACTGGACCAACGGATTACTTAAAAGTACTATTCACAGAGTCCGTTTCCCCCAAAAACTGCTTGTTGAGGGAAAACCTCGTTACTCCATAGTCTTTTTCGCTCATCCTTCAGATGATACTTTGCTAGAACCTGTTCCTTCTAAATTGATTTCCGAAATCAAAGGAAGAGGTGCCGCTCAGTATTTGGAGAAGCATGGAAAGTCTCAATCTGCAGGAGAACATTTAGCAAAGAGACTTGCAAGCACATATGGTTGGTCAAAGAATTAAGCTTTTCTTGTTAGTTAAATAAGGTTTGGAAGTTTATTTATGATTGTATTTTTTGACTCTGTTTTTCAAAATGTTAAATAAAAAACTAATAGCATATTTTGATTGAACTCATTAAACCATTCGTCCATCACCAGCGACGAGACGTCATCATGAACGTTTATAACCAATTCACTAACCCAACAACATGTTCATGCTGTCTGTACTGTAATTTCACATCGCCGTCAAGCAGAAACCTGATAATTTCAAAAGGAACATTGTTACAGGTGTTCGAAGTCATTGAAACTGAACAACAAGACAATGAATATGAGCCAGATCAACAACTTGAACATGTCGTTGATAATGTGGAGTCGTTTCTGGGTGATGGTATGCTGACTAACCTAATACGTCAGCCAAACTACAAGCTGTCGCTGATACAGGAATATCAATTGAATGGGGAGGTTGTAAATATATTCAAAATCCGAACTAATGAAAATGAATCTATAGATTACATTATTGTTTCAACCAAGTTTGCAAAGCTTTCTATTATCAAATGGGACTCACAATTGAACAGCATATTGACTGTAAGCCTGCATTACTATGATTCTGCATTTGAAGCGTTGCTGGTAGAGAAATCGTCTAAATGTACCAGCATCCATAGAACTGACCCTAATGGGTTGTGTACTTGCATTTTAGTTGATGATATTTTTTCATTTTTACCTTTCTATAAGGAATATCTGGACGATGATGAAATATTGACTGACGAAGAGAGCAGTAAGCCGGTGAAAGTAACTGAACAGTCCCAAAAACGGAAAAAATTATATGACTCCAGTTTCATCTTAAATTCCTCGACTTTAACCGATGATTTGAAGAATATAGTTGATTACCAATTTCTGCATTCTTATAGAGAACCTACCATTGCGATACTGTATGCTCCTCAAGGGTTATCGTGGTCAGGATACCTTGCTAAGTCCAAGGACAATATGAAAGTTATTGTTTTATCGTTAGATATGGAAAATAAGAAGGCTACTACAATTATGGAATTAGATGGGCTACCATATGATTTGGACTTTATTCATCCACTTGGTGCTCCCACTAATGGATTTTTGTTGGTTGGCTCTAATGAGATTGTTTACGTGAACTCTTTAGGATCTGTTAAAGGTATTGCCACGAACTCATACTATTCCGTCACTTCTAGTTTCAAGCTAAAAGATCAATCTGAATTGGAGCTGAAGTTGGATAACTGCAAGCTGGAATTGATACGTCCTGATAATGTTGTCATTATCAATGAGTATGGGGAGTTTTACCTTCTCAGCTTCACTAAGATTGGAGGGTCGTCATCCATTAATCAGCTTGAAAAGTTTGATAAGTCTAATTATCAGAACATCTTGTTGAACAATCCAATAATGATCAGTAATATCGACAAAACAAACTTGTTTTTTGTCTGTTGTCAAGGAGGGGACTCATTGCTACTGAACTGGGTAGGTGATTCAGTTTCAACTGTTGAGCAAGATACAGAAGAATCACAGAAAAAAGATGCAGTACAAGATGATGATGATTGGTTATACGAAGGTGATGACAAAGAAGAAAAGACCAACGACTCACATTCTTTAATTAATTGCAAGTTCAACATTTTAGATACACTTATTAACTGTGGCCCATTATCACACTTCACGTTAGGAGTGATTTCAACAGATGCTAAGATAATGGGATTACAGAATCCAAATTTCAATGAAGACGTTATAGTAGGGAGCTGTGGGCTGGACTCTAGCAGCAGGCTTTGCTTGTTTACACCTACAGTTCAGCCTGTTATCAAATCGACGCTGAAGTTTTCCAACGTTGACAAAATATGGACGTTGGGTAGTCGAAACGGTCAAACACAATATCTTATTACAACTGATTTCACCAACTTTAAAACAGAGATCTTCCAGATCAATAAGAACTATAAGAATCTCTACTCCAAGAGCTTCAATAATAAGCAAGTTACTATACAATTTGGAATTATCTCCTCTGACTCTGATCGCAATTTGGTTCAAGTGACTCCCTACAGAGTATCAGTTTTCAATTTTAAGTTTACAGTATTAAGTTTCACTGACTATGACTATGAAATCAATTCTGCAACTATTCATGGCAACTATGTCATTATAATTATGAAAAATGGTGAGATTGATATTTTAGAATATCAAGGAGGCGAGTTGAAGAAACTGGATCTGCCTGCCTTACTGAATTACTTAATATTCACTAACGGATGGATAGCAGAGTCATCGATATTGAATCATGTTGATAATTCTTCTAGTAAAAGGGATCATACTGGTCAAGCTATACTGCAAGAAGAAAATACTGCTCATGAGCCTACTTTTTGGCTTTCTACTGCTGATAATAGATTATTGGTGTTCAAGAAGGATCATAAAGAAAAGGTGTATGAGTTTAGAGATATTTCAAAGTTCCCTGAAACGCTGCAATTGAGAAGCATGGACCCTAATTATGAGGCAGATGTTGATCCTATCATCAAGCAAGCGATGTTTACCAAGCTAGGAGATGAAGCTCACTCAAAGGACTATTTATTGATTCTGACATTTGGAGGTGAAGTTCTCATATTTGAGTCTTTCTTTGATCCTATCACTGGAGCGTATAAGTTATCAAAGGTTAATGAACTATGTCAGTTTCCGATTATTGGGGCACCTGACAACTCGTATTCTGCTGCTATTAAGATTGAGAGAAACATGACTGCTATAGATGACTTCCAAGGGTTCAAAGCCGTCTTAATCACAGGATTCACGTCCTTTGTCATTCTCAAGCAGCATAATTCAACTCCTAGATTATTCCAATTCACATCCAATCCAACATTATGTTTTGCGCAGTTCAACAATGAGTCCAAATGTTCAAGTGGAATAATCACAATTGATGACAAGAAAGCGTGCAGAATTTGTCAGCTTGATCTCAATTATGATTACACTAATAAAGTGCCTATAAGAAAGGTGAAAATTGGCGATGAGACCATTTGCAAAGTTGACTATCACTCGAAATCAAACACTTATGTCGTTTGCACATTGAAAGAGGTTCCATATAACGGCTTGGATGAAGATGGAAACCCTTTCTCTGGTATTAAGGAAGATAGTGCTTTGAAAGCGATGAACTATGGCGGATCTATTCATCTGGTTTCCCCGATAAATTGGTCTGTTATAGATACAATTGAACTAGAAGAGGATGAAGCTCCGACATCGATTAAAATCATGGACTTAAAGATATCTGAAACCATCCATCATAAAAATGTCGTCATCATTGGAACAGCAAAGTATAGAATTGAGGATTTGTCTACAAATGGTTCATGGAAGATCTTCGAAGTTATAGATATTGTTCCTGAACCTGGTCGTCCTGAAGCGAAGCATAGATTGAAGTTGGTGACCAGTGAGACTTCCAAGGGCCCTGTTTTATCCATTTCTGATATCAGCAACAGATTTGCCACTGTTCAAGGTCAAAGACTTCTTGTTCGAACAATGAAGAATGATAATAATGTTGCTCCTGTTGCATTTACTGATACTTGTATCTACTCCAAAGAGGTGAAATCATTTGAGAACTTGCTTTTAGTAGGTGATGCTTTTCAGAGCGTCTCATTGCATGGATTCGATGCTTCTCCTTATAGAATGATCGGTTTGAGTAAAGATGAGAAGAATGTTAATGTTTTGACTGCAGACTTCATTGTTCATGATTCAAACTTATACATTCTGGTTGCTGACGAAGATTCTGTCTTGCACGTTTTGCAGTACGACCCCTATGATCCAGCCTCGTTAAAAGGTTCCATACTTTTACGAAGATGTGTTTTCAAGACAAATGGCTACACCACACGAATGGTGTCGGTTGCTAGAAACAAGTCTATTTTTTCCAACTTGAGGACTCTTTCTTTAGACCCGGAAACTGATTATGGACATGAAGTGATAGCTTCTAATGTGGACGGCTCCTTATACAAAGTGTCCCCCGTTAATGAGTACGAGTATCGCCGATTATACTCCATTCAAAACTACTTAAATGATAAAGAAGCTCATTGGCTTGGATTGAATCCTAAGCAAAACTCTCTAGGGGCTAATATGGGATTAATGTCTTCAGTTAAAAGACCGTTGATTGACTTGAACTTGTTTAGACGGTTTGTCAACCTAAGTGAGGAGCGAAAGCTTGCAGTTCTAACAAAGCTGGGGAAGAGTTCTTATGTGGACATCTATAAAGACATAATATCTTTACAGTAAATAGCATCCATTTAAAAAAGGTTTTATGACGCATGAGTTTCCGGTTCAACTTTTTCACAAAATTGTCAGATGAATACAACTAGAGAAATAATAAATTTGACATACTCAAGTATTCACAATCCCTATTCCGCAGACCACCATTCGTTCTCATTGGCATCTATCATGCAGCCTGACCCCAGTGAATGGGAGTACTTTAATAAAGGGCTAGCAAATGGTATATTCAAGTATGTTGGAAGCAATCCAAAATTTGTCGGTAAGGTACTTCGATTAAGATTGATAAACTCGGTTATCAGTACAAGCGAAGTTTATGAATACATCGAAACGGAGTTCCGAGATCTTCAGCCATACATTATCGATTTACAGCTACTACCACTCGCTTCCACGTTCATGGAACAACTTGAACAGAAGTCGAGCTTACAATTAAACGAGTCTGATCATAATGGTCTTTTAATGAACAACTTGTTCGAAGAAAGTTGTAATCATTTCAAATTAAATAAGCATTTGATATTTCATATTGGACATCACCAATCAATGTTTGAATTCAAGCCTAAGTGGCTTTATGATCCTCCGAAGACGCTCCAAAGATGTCGTAACTGCGCCCTTTCCATGAAGAGAGGGGAGAAATTCGTCTGCTGCAGTCTTCAGCTCTTGGATCGGACAAAGTTGGATCATTTTGCACAAAAAGTGAGTACTGAGTTGCAACTCCAAAGAGGTTTAGATATATATGACAAACTGCTGGCCAGTTTGGACGCCAACTTTGAAGCGTTCGAAAAGATATACAGGTTGCAAAACAAACCAGGATTTGACATACACCACTGTATTTCAAACTTGATCTGTGAAAAAGACGTCGGTGACTTCTTGATCCGCTCAATGACTCTCAAAGACATCACTATATTCATCGATTTGAATAGCCACAAGCTCACCATCTTGGACTTGGACAAAAAGTCGCCATCAAAATGGAGTCAGTGGCGAAGTCAGGAACTTTCCCTCATAGACTATTACCATTAAATTCCAGTCAACACCATTTCAAGACAAAGGTTCTCTTCTCTAACACCTGTGATCCATAATTTCCATGTTGTACCATCTATTTGATCAATGCACAGTCGTATCCGATCATCAACAAATACAGGACTTGAAATCTTGTATTTTATCTTGCTTATAATGATATCTTCTCCGTAGATATTGCTCCAAAACTGTACAAGAACAAGAATTAAAAGAGGAGCTTCAATAACTAGTTGCCGGTACTTCTCAACGCCAATAGTGTAGTCAGTATTATAATGAATGAGATGAGCATTAAATGTTAGGCTGCTTGCTCGAAAACTTGAAATCACACCAGGTTGAATATCAATTGTTCTATCTGCCTTTAAACTACCTTTAGCTTGTTCAGAGCTGCTTGGATATTTGAATGTATCTTGTAAATAACACATCCGTCGCTTCTCAATCACACTCCAGCCCGCTGAAACATCAAAAACTCTCTTATGATCGCAAAATATCCAGTCTCGGGTCTGTCTGGCTCTCTCAATTGTCTCGGAAAATTTTACTTCATCACCAAATTTGAGCCGATTGTCTAAATTGTACTCGAATTCGCCAGAGATCCACATCCTTCGCTTGAAAACCTCATTCATCTTATAATGTGGTGAGTGATAGTTATCGTACCCGTCACTCCCAAGCTCAGCTTCACTGGAAAGAGGATTGCAATAGGCAAGGCTATACCCATATGGAACATTCTGGCCTTTCCGAAACCTTGTGTCTAGATATTGCTTCCAACTTCCTGCCCCATTCGATTCCATATATCTGCAACATTCACTATCAATCAATGATTGCAATGTCACATAAACTTGCTTGCCTGTGAACGAAGACATACTGTCATCACAGAGTTCCCATCTCGAACTTAGAAGAGAAGACTTGATACTTTCCCATTCCAAACTCGACAGGAAGCCAGCTTTTTTTCGAAAATATGACATGTGCCTTCGTAAAACATTCTGCAGCATTCTATGATTATTGTCTGTATGTGTATTGCCGTATGACCTATTGATGTATTCCTGTCTTTTCAATTCGAAAGTTAATAGATTTGATTTTGTTTATTTTCGTTACCCCGTCCAACTAATTGGTCGATTATGTAAGCAAGTTTTGCTGACTCAGCGTTACGTCAGCAGAGATCTATACAAACCTCAACTCAACTTATCTATTTCTTGTTGTGTAATGATTTTATCTTTCAACTGAACAGCATTTGAGATCAGGATTGTTCTTGGACCGTTCAATTGTAGCAAAAAGTCTTCTCCTGATCCATTTATAAATCTAACGAAGCTTCTTGAGACCGCTGTCCAACTTCGGTGTAGTAGTGGGACAACATGAGTTGAGAGATATCGAACCGCAATATTTTCTCTAATTGATTTAAGGCTGAAAGTCCCTGTCTTTTCTATGCTTTCTTTTTGAAAGTCCACTGGAATCAAAGCAGTAATTCTCGAAAACGCACTTCTTATATGTCTCAAAACAACCATCGTGTTATATTTAACCTTGCGAAGCGCAGAAACCCCCGGAATACTTAGCTCTAGCACATTTTCGGGACTCATATCTAATGGTTGGTCTTCATCTGAAGTATATGCAACCACGCTTGAAGGGTTTACATAAATAGATTCAGACTGACCTAACTGTATTTCCAGTAACTGTCCAGGAGCGCATAGAGCAAGTTTGCCCTCTCCTGTTACTGTAACAACCTTGTCATGATTGTTCGTCATAGCGAAATCTAAATAATTTCCAGACCATGCCACGAGACAGTCTCTTTTCAATATCCATTTCTTGTTTTCTTTCTTCTTCGATTCAACAACAGCAAAATTGGACTTATCTTTGTTGCTTGAAAGCATAATTGACATTGGATTTGATGAATTGAAGCACCTTTGAAATATAAGAGGGGCTCCAGAAGCAGGCTGCGACTGGATTTGACCCAATTCCACATGAAGTTTGGATACTTCACCATTGATCCCAATCACGTGTTGATTTTGATTGCTGTACCTCAAATTCAAAATTGACGATTGTGGAAGCTTTATATTAAGCAAAGTGCTATTCGAGCCAAGTGTTTCAAAGTTCACCGATTCTGCAAAGGCTCCTGCACCCGTTGATTTGGGAAGCTCCTTAATGGGCTTCGAAATCTCATTCGATCTGGCTCCTTTTGAAAAGCGGGAAAAAATGGACCGCATTGAAATTTGTCTAACTTGTGAATACACATGAATTGAACGCATCTTGTTGCTCTTCCCTGGTTATTGCTTCGAAAACCATCCAATCATCTCCAAACCTATCGCCTAAACCTGCTAAACCTTTCAAAAATTCAAAGTTGAATATTTTCATTGGTCATCAAACATAGCGGTGTTAGGTGTGGTAACTCTAAACAGTTCTCCTTGATTTTCTCTTCAAGTATATTAAACAACTGTAGCCAGAGAAGACAAAGCAACAGATAACAAAGTTGATCAGAAACACCTTATCGTAGCACTTCTTTCCCTTTAAGCACACTTTAACCAAGTTTCCTGTGCCATCATCGACCATTTCACTGTGGTTATCATAATCACGTCCAAAGAAGCTGCTTAATGCCAAGAAGATTGAGATAGGTCCTGTGCCTATCAAAGCCCAGGTCGTGGCAAAGTGTTTTGATCCAAATGTGTCCGCAACAATAGCGGGGAGAGTACCATATATGGAACCGTAGCTGAGGCCAATAAAAAAGGATGTTAAAGACAGCGAGTTGATATCATTCAAAAGAAGAAGTGTCAATTGACCAACAGTTAAAAGGAAGACCGAAATCAGTATTACCCAAATCCGTTGTAGTTTCCAGCGCTTATGAAGTAAATCACTAGCAGGACCTGCTATTAGTCTTCCCAGAAAGTTAGAAAATGAAATGATAGAGACTTGTAATGCTTGATATGATGACGACAAATCTTCATCAGGTTTGTTTAATGATGCAATTAAACGAGTAGCCTGTGCTAATGTTGGATTCAGGTTCTGATTGTTGAGCTGTGCCTTTACAATGAACCCCACACAAAAAATGTATATTTGTCCCATAGCACAGTAAAATGCGTTAAGCATGTAATGAGCCAAAAATGTACGATTAATCATTAATGATTTAATATGGCGTTTGACAGAATATCTATGCTTTCCTTGGCGTTTCTTCTTTCGTCCCCCTAGAGCATCTGTCAATTGTGAATTCTCTGCACTTGGTACGACTGGTTGGTTGTTGGAAGTAGTCTGAAAGATATCAGAAGCAAGAATAGCATGCTGTTGCTGAGGAGATCCTGTAGATTCTGAAAAAACCTCTGTTGGATGAGCTTGAGAAGCCAAAGGAGACGATCCAAGGGAGCTGTAAACGTTCATTTGCTGATCTCCCATCAAATGGGCATCTTCGTCCACTATAGCATCTTCCTTGTAATACCTTTTAGGAACACTGCCAAACAAATTAGTGTTCCGAGGAGAATTACTAAGTGAAGAAGCGTTTCTATATGAGTTTGCTCGTGCCATTGATTGTCTTGTTTTGAATTCCAAAGGAGATGAGGCAAGCATTGCAGACAGTTGACTGGAAGATTTTGATGCAGGAAGTATCATAGAGGCTATAGGGGAATCATTGCTGGACCTTGCTCCAAAAGACGAAGAGCCAGAGCCTGCTCCATAATTGATATTAATTGGGTTGTTCGTAATGCTGGATAATGTGGAAGATGAAGAATAAGAACTTATAGTAGCTTCAGACGCTGTTGAAAAAAGAGAAGAAGAAGAATTGTTTCTTATCAAGTTCAACTGAGCAAACGAGCCTCTATGTCCTTTAAGGAGATATGTTAGTCCTGAAGATTCTTCGTCATTGGAGGCAGGTTCTCTGGTGAGTCTTGTGGCAGAGTCCAATTCACTCTCATCGTCATTTTCATATAAACCAATGAAAAAGGATCCAAAACCGATGACAGAACCTGCAAAAATGGCTATGAACTTCAGCAGTCCCATAGTATTCCCTTTGAAGAAGGCCGTAGATACAGCTGCATAGAATAAAGCTGCTAATCCATAAGCAGATACTGGACACGAGTTTGCAGCACCTCTATGCTTTGGAAAATTTAAAGTTGCTGTCTTCAGTGTTGAAAAGTACGGTAGAACTGATCCAAAACCAACATTGGTCATTGCAAACATCAAGTATCCAAAGTTATGGACTCGATATCGATAGTTCAGATACAAAATAAAGAATCCACTGAACTCCAAAATAGCTCCTAACAAAACAGCATAGCTGGGTCCAAACTTATCTATGAACAGGCCAGCACCAAACCCTCCAATAGAAGATCCAATGTTGCTAGAAAATGACAGGAAAGAAGCATCTGCTGCGTTGAAGCCGCATATTGATATAAGCTGAGGAGAGTATATTCCAAATAGATAAGGAGTTCCTGAGGCCAATGCAACTAATGATGAGAATACTAGTGAGACTATTTTAGCTCTATAATTTGATGAGCTATCAGCACCGTTCTTTGCTGAGTGTCCAGTTGGCTTGGTTAACTGCCTCGTGCCTGTCACTGAAGACATGGTGAGGAGACGAACTGAAAAATTGACAAGTTCATGGGATCACTTGTTTCGACCCTGTTGCTTTCTAATTTGAATTTTGAACAATATAACACAAAGCCCTTTCTTGTTAAAATTGGCTAAGCAGTTTCAGAGTCTCCTCAAGTTAAGTTCCAGCGCAAAGTCGACGTGGAGGCCGTTGTGGCATAGAGTACTACTATAAGGACAGGCTGACTAAGAGCTAAACGTTGGTTTAGAAGATGATTAAAAATTAAACACTGGATTTACAGTCCATTACGACGCGTCGGCAGTCGCGTCTTGCTGCGTCGCGTTATTTCTAACGTGTCTGTCTGTACTTCTTCAATTATCAATCAATAGCTAGCTAGTGTTACTTTGTTGACTACCTCTTTCTACTCCATCATATCCGTCATAAATTCATAGCCATATCATGCCAAAGCATCCACGTGACTCTGAGTCTGACGAAAACTGGTCGGAGTCAGATTCTGAGCCTGCAAGAAAACGAAACTCTCGTCATCAATCAATATCGTCAGCTAGTGATGAAGATTATAATGAACTTCGCCAGGATAAAGTCTCGGTGGATTTGGCTTCAGGCAGACAGTTTGCTAAGGATAAGAGAGTTGAGAAGCTGATTAATGCATTTGTCAGAGCTCTGCTGGGGCTGGAGAATAAGTTTCAGATTCTAACTAAAACGTTCATTTCTAAAATAATGGAAGTTGAAGGAGAGAAAGGAAGAGGTGTTCAGTTCAAGAAGGACCTTCTACCAGGCATTCAAGAGACTCTCAGCTCTGTATTTGGGTTGAGCTTAGTGGAGTTGAGCTCTAAGTCAGTTTCAAGCTCCGCTTCGGGCCGTAAAGTGGGCCAACAGAAGAACGGTGTAAAGGTACAATCTTCTGAAGACTACATCTTAGTTAACATACTTCCCAGTCATTTAAAAGATGAAGTATATAAATTCATGGTACAAAATTCACGAGCTATCACAACACTTGCCGATCTAAAGGAGAGCTCTGGACGCTCTGCGGTTCTTCAAACAGGTGCAAATCTCCCAAAACCAGCTGTAGATCTTATTGAGCAAGGATTCAAAATCCTGATCATATCTGTGATTTTGATGAGTGAGAACCATTTAACCAAACAGGACTTGTTATCTTTGCTCAAATCCAGATTCCAAATCAATTTCAAAGAAACAAAGCCAGTGCCGCTATTAGGAAACTTGACAATCTCTGATTATCTTCAAATGCTCGTCAAGCAGGAATATCTGCAACAAGTGGATGTGTCTCAATTAGCAAACAGTGACAAAAGAAATAACCAGGCAAAGCGTTCTAATCCTGGAGCAGCAACTGCAAGAAAGACAGATGATAACTTGTTGCTGTTCTCTGTTGGAAGGAGAACAAAAGCAGAACTAGATAGGGATTCATTCATCGATTTTCTCAAAAAGATCTACCCTACCTGGAATGATGAGCTGGAAAAAAGTGCATTGTATACCTTGAATGACGTCTGGGCCTCGCATGATGCTAAAGAAAGCTCTGTTGAAGCCGTCTAACAAACTGACTAAGCCGCCTCGTCAAACAAGTTGTTCAAGGATTGTTCAATCAATGGATCATCCATAACATCATCATTATTTCCTCTTTTATTTCTTCGCTGTTGAGCGCTCTCAACTTGTTTCTTTCTGTTGGCCATCTTTCGCTCTTCATCGCTACCACTTCCTTCACCTTCATTCTTTCCCGCACTCTGTACAAACTGTAAAAAACAATTCCGTCTTTCTCTGAGCTTCTTACAGTTCATCAATGTAGACTCAAATTGGTTCAATTCCTTACTTGGTACCCGCAGAAGATTCACTAAAATCATTGCCGGATACGATGATTTATATCTTAATCCCATGTACAAAATGGTCAATGTGTATGCCGCCTCTGGGTGTGTATCGGCGTAAAAGTTATCGGTCAACACTTCAAGCAGTGTCTTGATAAGAGACTCTGACAAGTATTTATCAACCTCTTCGTTGTTCAACACAATCAAGTCTTGTATCATATGTTTCACAATAAGTATTGCGTTGAAAGAACATCGAGTGTCCTTGAAGCTGATAATATGGCAAAGTAAGTTCAACAAAGGAGCGAGAAGGTTCAAATTCCGGAAAATTATTTCACGGCTTTGCAATTGTCTTTCAACCAGACTAGTCGAGCTCTGCTGTCCAATCAAATCTATTAACATTCGGTCAATTACAGCTGTTAGTTGTCTCAGCATGTGCTCCTCCATCATCTCCTCACTCAATTGCTCATCACTTTCATTGCCTTCTAGTTGAAGACCTTTCTGGTAAACGAGTGCCCATTTTGATACTAATAAATTGTCCATGGTCACAAATACTTGTGGCAGAAGTTCAATCATGAATGGATCCAGATGAGAAATTGGGCAGTTCTTTATCACATTTCTAACCACCAAGTTAACCATATGCCTCCAAGAATGTAGAGTGATTCCAACAGAATCTCCTGTTAATGCCTTCCACAACAGGGAGGCCGAACCCGGAATCTCATAAAGTGTCTCTTCTAGTTCCGATATAGAACTGATCGTCAAGTATGCATATTCTCGAGTGTATCTCACAATATGGCCAACGCTATCAGCAAAATCACGTAAAGTGTGCATAGCCTTGACACTCTCGTCCATGAATGACTCTTTCGACTGGATTGATACCCCTTGTTGCCAAAATCTCTCCATACAACTGTACTTCACAAAAGATTGCACTTCTGACGGAAGTCCCTCCCAGTTGGCTGGATTATGATACGCCTGTATTTGATATATTAATTGCAGGATGTGTGGCAAAATCGGTTTTATACGAGGCTTCCATAACTTGAGTAAATCCAGGTATGTTGTTGATTGATGATCTAATTTCTCTATACTGTATTGGATGAAGATTCTGGTGGCACGAATAGGAAAAACGGATGACCAATGATCTTTTAGTTCCTTTTTGAGCTCACGACCTCTTTCATCCATTTCAGATTGTAGTAGATCTGTACTTGCTGTTATTCCTCTTGACTGGAAGTATTCTGTGATTTTCACAATTCCTAAACGTTCCATAAACCATGGTAGCTCTAACAACCCCTTTTCCGTGGCAGGGTCTGACCAAGCAACTAATTCTGGATCTACAATACTGCTGAACCTTTCAGCCTTGTTATCAATCGAAGATCTCTGCGAAACAACAAGCAAAAAAGATTTGAACGCAACGGCTTCATGGTCGCTTAATTTTCGTGATCCAAGAATCGAGCTTATAGCCGTCTCTAACTCAGGTAAGATATCCTTTAAAGACTCTGGCATCAAGTATGCCAATCTGTTGAGCTCAGTTCCTCCACTCGTCCTCAAGTCTCTAATTAACTCTCGCTCATCATCACTGGCTTCGATTGGGTATTCAAAAGTACAAGATTCCATAACCTTCTCCAAAACTTTGAACATTGTCTTAGAAGCATCCTTCAACAGGGGCGTGAATTGCACTAAAGTTTGAATTTGTTTCCTCATTAACATCGGATCCTTGATTTGAAGAATCAGTAACATTTGGCATAGTTCATCAACCTGTTGGACTAAATATGCTTTCTTGGCTTCCAAGTCTTCATCCTGACACCAAATTAGCCATCTGGATATTCCCCTCACACAAGCTTCAATAGCAACTAGCTGAGCATATCCATATATGAAAGGCTCTGAGTTTTTACCCTTGTAAGTCAGTTTAGGGTCGGAAAGAGAACTAATACCAATGGGAGAAGAGTAAAATTGGTTCAGTCTGTTAGCCAACCATTCAAGGCCGTCCTTTGGCTTTTTGCAAATAATTATTCTCACAATGTCATCATTCATTCTTTTGTAATTACTCAAGAAAGTTGACGACTCAGGCTGACTTTCGAAGTCAATCTCTAAGAATTTTTTCGCAGGGCAGTCATCATCATAGTCAGCATAGTTAACAAGCCTGTCAGCAGTTGTTTCTAATAGCGATGGCAGCACTTGTTCAAAATCTGGTTTGTCACTAAGCTCGTCTATTCGCAATATAGAGCACCAGAGTTGAAGTGACAACCCCGATACAACTAATGATTCATGTTTTGTTGTTTCCAAAACCAACTTGAAATAGTTCGAAATGTCGGAGTTTTCTGGTAGTTTGAACTTTGGAACATTTTCTGATATCTGGAAGTATTCACTCAAGCCAACGATCATTTCAACCAACTTCTTCATCAAAGTATATTTTTGCTCATCAATGTCATCTGGATCCAGATGAATACCTTTGAACACTTTAAAGAGCATTGCTAATCCCTCTGTTTGGTATATAGAACCAATAACATCATTAAAATCGGCCTCTTCTGAATATGATCGAGTAAAAAGTACCTGTAGACAATCAACTGTCAAAGTTTTTATCTTAGTATCATCACATTTTAGGAGGTCACTCAGCTTTGTCAATATTCCTTCATGTCTGAACGCAACAGGTAATATCCAATAAAGACTTGTCTTTAGAACTTGAAGGACTTTTATGGCGAAGTTAGAGTAGCTTACAAAACTTTGATTGGACTCGGAAGAATCGTGGCTGAGTAAATAATTCACACATTCTTCCATCAAGCCTGCCCATCTCTTCAGCCAGCCGTCACTTGAGGCGGCAAATATTCTCAGTGATTCATTAGGCTCATATTTCAAGAGAAGAATTTCTTCCGAGGTAACAACCTCAGGACATAGTGAGGATAGGACATTGTTTCGACGGGACACAATAGGGTCGTCCAAAAGATAAACCTCTTCAAAGAGAGCTCTGAAGATGACCAGAGACAGTTCTCTGGTAATGGCACTATGCTCCCAAAGTTGTAACAAGTCCAGATCCATAGATGCCCAACTCTCCAGTTTTTCTTCATCAGTATAACTCTTATCCTTCATTACAGCCTCGGAATCTTGTTTTGAAAGGCATTGACCCCAACATCTCTTGGCGATCTCTACCCATAAAAATGCAAGCTTTTCTTTCATATAATGAGGATCAGACGTTGAAACCTTAGTAGCAAGCTCAATGACCCAGTTTCTGACCGCAATTTGCTTTTCAATATCCCAGTTCAAAAAATCCCTCGTTGCTGCATTAAGTAGCAGGTTCAACCCATAATGTCGTACAATGAAGTCATATTTATTGTCAGGAAGAGCAAGTTGATAGCCCCAGTAAGGAGACTCTGGGATCTGTTTCACTGTTTCCAAAAAGTCCTGAGCCCTACGCCTATCGTCATTTGTGGATTGTGGACTGTATATGATTTCAAGCGAACCCACTATTCGGCCCACTCCTTCGGAGTCCATGACCTGTTATTTCAAATTCAGCACTGATTCCTTAGTATATAAACACCCAAAGCTCTTCTCATGGGCCCAAAAGGTCCTTTTCAAGGGAGTCTACTTTTACAAAGCGCACGCACCCCCAAACAAAGGTATTTCTTCTTAATAAAGGCAAACGCTTGTGAAACGCCTAATATAGGTTCGACGACGCGTTCTGTTGAAAATCCTATAAGTAAATCAGCTTGTTATGACCTCCAATGGATCAGCGATTGCTTTAGCAGGGATTGAACAGCGTTATGTATCAATTAATTGTTTATTGATCGTCTATGTATATCAATTAAAGTGACGATGTTTTTTTTTCTGATTTTGTTTAATTCTTCAAGCCAGCGAAAATATCACCAAGAAAAACAGCTTACATTAAAAGATTGGAAAGACCTCTTTAATATGGCGCTATAGAAGACAGGAGAAACTTTATGGTGTTGATGGCTTGCTAAGAGAGTGGCAAGATGCTGTATGGACACTTGACACGAAGATTTCGTACTCAAAATTATAATATAAAGTTGTTCAAAAGTAATCTTGAAGCGATAACTCAATCAAGAGAAAAGACTAGTTATGTTGTCAAGCCGGAGTTTAAGTACAAAACTCGCAAGATAATGACTCCTGAAGAACTGGAGGAGGAAGAGAGGATAAAGAAGTACAATGCAGATATAAATTCAGGATCACTTATTCGTAAATATGGAGCTATTGCCGGGTCTCCTGAATTTAACAAGAAAGCTACAAAATTCTACATTGGGCTTTATATTATATTTATTGGGTACGGGATCCATTATTTCCGAAAGCTGTACGTAAGAGATCTTGAAAGAAAGGAACTGTTGGGTAAAAGAGATTCTGGAGAGCAGTTAAGTGAATGGGAAAAGCTGAGATTGCGTGAACTCTCTGGAGATTCAATTCGCACATCTGATATGATCAAACTTAAAGCGTATCATCAATTAAGAAGTGAATGGATGGAAAAGTTTGAAAAAGCAGACGAGGAAACAAAAAAGCAGTTGGATAAGTTTGATCCACATCCGGAAGACATTAAAGACATTGTTGATGAAACCGTCGAGAAATCAATCCTTCCTCCTAGAGATTTGACAGAATTTTATGACAATATTGCTGGAAAATATGATAACGAGATTTCTACTGAAGAATTGATGTCATTCATGGGGTCTAAGAGAAGTTGGTTGATGAAGCATTGTAAAGGAGATGTTTTAGAAGTTGCATCGGGAACAGGTCGTAATATCGACTATTTTGATCCGACCAAAGTGGATTCATATACTTTTCTGGATACTTCCACTAAAATGATGGAGATCACTTACGATAAGTTCAACAAAAAGTGGCCTAATTTCAAAAAGGTCAAGTTTGTTGTTGGTAAAGCAGAAGATTTACTCAAACTTAATGGAAGTGGTAAGGTCAAATATGATACCATAATTGAAACGTTTGGTTTATGTTCTCATGAAGATCCCGTCAAGGCCTTAAAGAACATGAAAAGTCTACTTAAGCCAGGGGGGAGAATCATTTTACTAGAACATGGACGTGGTTCTTATGACTTCATTAACAAGAGACTTGATTCTAGGGCCCAAAAACACTCTGAGACTTGGGGATGTAGATGGAATCTCGATATCGGTGAACTTGTCGATCAATCAGGTCTAGAAATAACTCAGGAACAAAGATCTCATTTTGGAACAACTTGGTGCGTTGCTGCAAAAAGACCTGGGGATCTAGTAGAACTTGACGAGCTGGGATTCATCGATAGGTATCTCACCACTAGAAAGACCAACTTTGACTCAAGCGCAATCCCTGTCCATAAAGATTAAAATGGCTCATTTTATTCGCCCGATTACGTAAGATCATCAGAGTTCCGTGTTTATCCATAAATCTTGAAAAAAAGAAAGTAGAACATTTACCAGGCAAGCAATTGGATGGTTCTTTCGTGCACTACAAGAACAACAGCTAGCAATGGTTGAGAACAGCTCTAAGAAGCCGAAGAAGAGTGTTTCTTTTTCGAAAAAGGACACTGATAATGTTGAGAGCTCATCTTCTGAATCATCTTCCGCCAAGAGAGAAAAAACTGAAGCTAATGATTTAGATGAGGAAAGTGCTTTAGGGGCTGTTGTGGCACCAATTCCATCGGCATTGATTATACCGTATCACTCGGTTCTTCTAGTTGTTTCTCTATTTGAACAGTTTGAAGTGACTACATCACCACAGGAGGCTATGCAGAATTCATTTTATGCTCTGTTAGTTCTTCAATTCATCTACGGAATGATACTAATCGAAAAGACTAAGAAACCAAGAAAATCAAAGAAGTCAGCTGCAGGACCATCATCTGGAGACTTTGTCTACCTTTCATTTGCATTTGTTATCTCAATAATAGCAGCCATCCCACTATATTTTATTTTGCTTCTCTTTGGAGCTCCTTTTGGTAGTCTTACAATAGAGACATTTTACTTGGCTTGTCATATCTCACTCTTAGCCGTATTCCCATTAGTTGTCGTCTACAGATTGACAGAGCCAGGAGCCTCGGCACGTTGGTTCAAACTTCTTACATTCCAAGTTCCTAAATTCTATAAGAATCAAGTATATTTGATTGCTGCTGGTACCTTTGTTGGATGCTGGATTGGAGTGTCGCCAATTCCTTTAGACTGGGATAGAGATTGGCAAAAGTGGCCAATCACCCTACTATCGGGTGCATATGCTGGATGCTTCACTGGAGGTTTATTAAGTTATGTTTTGCAGTTTATATATAAATGATGTCAGTCACGTGACGTATGCCTGGCTTATGTAATTATATTTTTGGGCCAATTTTTTGTTCGAATGTTGTATAAACAATTTGTTTACTTAGGGAAGAACGATTGAATGTTCTTCAAAGCATAGGTATCTCGAAATGGCAGAACAGACTCAGCAAAGTAATCAGGAAACACTGTTGAATAAGTATATGCTAAAAAATGAGAAGGATCCAGAGTGGGTGAGCAATAGCTCAAGAATAATACCGTCGTCCTCAAATATGTATGATAAAGATGGAGTAGAATCACACACTCGAATTAAACGGCGAACTTTACCTAGTTCACTGATAAAGAGGACAAACAAGTCATCAACTATGCTATCTGAAGACGTTGATAACGCTATACCACCTAATGTTGCATTTCAATCAAGCAATCAACGCAAAGGTTTGAGTAATCAAGTTAATACTACGCAAGATGAAATGTTCGATTCAACACAGGATGAATATCAAGATCCCGTTCCAAAACGGTCACTTTATGATCTAGATAGAAGTACTACTGACACAGATGGAAGCTCAATGATATTGAATCATCTAACATTTGATAAATTTCAAGTTAATCCTCAAAAATATAATAATGCATTTAGTAAAACTTCTAGAGAGAAGTTAACATTTGCATCATCAAGGTCCAATTTGAATGGGCTACCTTTCAAAGTAGATGAGTCAATCAATCAACTTGAAAAGTCAACTAATGTTAAAAAAATACAAGGGGATGAGCTGAAACCGCAGGAATATGCCATAATAGTATTTGGATATGACGATTCAATATTCGATAGCATAATTTCGAGGTTTTCGAAGTTTGGATTATTATTGGAGACTTTCAACCAGTCATCAAGTCCATTATTTCCTTTCAACTATGCTCATCTGATCAAACAGTCCAGTCAAGCCATGCATCCTCTATTTGTTGGTCAACGGTGGGTCAAATTGACGTACGATAATTCAACCTCGGCAGTTAGAGCACTGAGAGAAAATAACACTAAAGACATTCACGATAACATCATTGGAGTCGTTGCTTATAACAGGAAGTTTCTAGAGCGTCTATTGGGTAAGAAGATTCCTGATAACTTAGAAATGGGATACTCGGCGTCTCTCTCAAAGCTGAGTAGTCAGAATGAAATATTAAATGAAATGAGCAGCTTTTTTACTGGTGGTGATGATTCCAACGACGATGATATTATGAGTGGTCGGTTCAAGTTGAAAGACGGCTCTAAGCTTATTAATACACCTAATAAGCCTGATAAGGTCAGAGCCAGTGGTCTTCTACAAGGATCAATAAGCTTTACTTTTGGAAATGGTGAAGTTTAGTATAGTGAAGAATAATATATATTTTTTGATAAGGTAAATTAAATAATATACTAAACAGGGTATTGTTATATTGGCTTTCTGTTTTGACCTGTCAAACGACTTAAAATGTCTGATACCAGTGTTATCAATGAGCTAGAGCGTGTCCAAATAGAATCTAGTCAGCTTATGTATGATTTCGTGATAGGGAAGAATGTTGATCAAAGATTAATAAAGTTGATTAGAAAGATCAACAATAGCATAGTTCCTTTCTTAGGCTCTTCAACGAGTGCAAGAGGCGGAGAAAAGCTCTGTATGAGCTTAATTGAATTATATGATAGCATTAAAGAGAATAAAGCTGCATTGGCTTATACAGCCAATGATAAATTGACTTGGATGGGATCAAAAATAAACGGCTCAATATACCCACCTCTAAACGACCGAGTTGGGGTATTTATTGGTGCTTTTAGGGGGGACCGAAAGGATATAGCTTCAGTTAGTCTACAGGATCTGGATGGTGCTGAAGATTTATATCAAAGCTCGCTTTCGAACTGTTCATTTGTTGCTTCAGTTCTATCGATTATAAATCTAGATGCCGAAATAGTCTCTTCAATACTGAGGTTGAACTTTTCTAAAGATAAGGGAGCAGTGCTATTTCACTTTAATGGGGCTATTCGAATAGTACGTGTTGATTGCAGTCTTCCTTCAAATAATGAGGACTATATGAAATCTCTTAGCAATCCTCGACTTTTGTGGCCTGCGATTATTGAAAAAGCGTTTCTTGAAATCAATCAAGCCAAAGGGTCTAACTTCGGAAATGATTGTTTCATTTTGACTGGGTACGCTCCTGAGTTCATAATGGTTAACGATCTCAGCAAAACCACCCTAGATGCTGTTTATGACTCGTTCAAAAATAAGCGGCTGGTAATGGGAATTGGCACGGCCTCTTTGACCTCTGAAGAAGCTGCCCATTATGGACTAATACCTAATCATGATTATTCAGTTCTAGATATGACCCGTGATCATCAATCGCAGTTCGGATATAAGTTCACTATTAAGAACCCCTGGAGCTCAACATTGACTCACAAAAGAGTATTTGAAACAGGTGACCTGTTTGTCTTCAATACCTTGTACCTCAATTGGAGAACCGATAACAACTTCTACACGTCCAAAATAAACAGAAACTTTGTTTTACCAAAGTCGTTAACAGCAAAGGCGTTATACTGGTATCCACAGTTTACCATTACGAATGGTGACTTGTCGAATTCGATTCTTGTTCTCGTCGAACGTAGTTTAGATGCACCTTGTGAAATATCTATGAGATCAGAATGGTTTGATACCCAAGGTGAAAAGGTTTGGTGTCGAGGTTATAGGCCGCTCATACGAAGAACATCAGCAAATTCGTCGAGATTTTCGCTTTGCAAGTTGAATTTGAGACCAAATCAAACTATCACAGGGGTCTTTATTGCAGATTATTCAAATATGAACTCACCATTGTTATATTCACTCTACATTTACGGTAAAAATCAACTGCATTTGGAAAGAGCTTCAAATCAATATAGCTGTCAACAAGAGATTTCTGACATGTGGTCACTAACTCAAGCAGCAGGAAATTGGTCTCATCGTGACTTCTTTGATAACCCTCAATATGAACTCGTAATTCCATTCTCTGATCAAGTATTAACTGATGTCACAATCGGGCTATTTGCAGAAGAAAATATAAAATTGAACTTCTTGATCTTTGAAGCTGGATCTCAATTCAAATTTATTACGGATTTCGAATCCCAAACACTAGTCCCTGGACAGGCTCAGGAATATCAGCAGAATACTTTTGTCAGCAACGTGAAACTTGACACTAATAGAAAGTATATCATTATCTTATCGACTTATGCTGCTCAAGAATTCTCTCCGTTTAAATTGGTTGTCAACTCATCAATGAAACTAAACTTGTCGCGTGTTTCTCAAAGTATTGGAATATATACTAAAAAGGCTCACTTCGAATTTCTAGAATCATCTTCATCATATTATCTGGACTTTGCGATATCAAGGAGCTCAAAAATCATAATCAGAATTGATACAGATACTAAGATTCCATTTCTCGCTCAACTGGTAAAGTTGAACTCAAATGCTCTATTATGGGACTCTAAAGAATTCAAACTATATTCCTATTCTCTATACTCAGGAGAATGTGATTTGGCCAAAGGCCAATACAGATTGTGCCTACATACGCAGCAAGCTTCAACTCCTGTCAAATGCACAGTCTCCTTAGGCTCAACAGTCCCTGTACAAATTCAAGATCAAGGCTGTGTGGTTTAAGATGTTTCCTGATTGGGATATATCAATAAATTGATAAAATGAAAAATGACAACCGTTAACGAATGATTAGGTAATTCTGAAACAGAGCTACATGACAGCGGAAATGAGAGGCAGAATCTTAAGTTGAAGAGACTGGAGGTTATAATGAGCGGTGATATAGAAAAATTGAAGTTTTTGGCTGGTTTGATAGCGACTAAACAAAGGTCAGAAAACTCCACAATGAATTTCGACAGTTTATTAGAAATGGTTGAGCGATCAGACGAGAACAGGGAGAAATATGCAAGTGAGATGTCAAGTAAGACGGTGATTGATCAGGTTGATGTTGAGCTCGACATACAAGAAATCTATGAGGAAGTACTTTCGTCTGGGTCTAACAATTTTCCTTCTCTTAATCGGCATAATCATAAGCAGTACATTGATCTGTTTCTGAAGAAACCACTTCCACCGTCGTTTGTTTCGCTTGATGCTTCACATCCGTGGATACTATACTGGTTATTGAACTCGCAAATACTTTTAGGAGGCACAATTGACGAGGAACTGGCGAGAACCACGTCCAGCGTATTAAGGACATATATAGATGAAAACACTGGTGCATTTGGAGGAGGTGAATTGCAAGCCGGTCATCTTGCGGCAACGTACGCTGGAATTCTAACTCTAGCACTATGCGAAGATAAAGATTTGATGGCAAAGATTGACAGGGTAAAGATCTACAATTGGATGTGCTCATTGAAACAAAAAGATGGGGCCTTCCTAATGCATGAGGATGGTGAAACAGATGTTCGTGCAGTTTATTGCGCTTTGACCGTTGCTTCATTACTCGGCATTCTTGATGATAAATTGTCTGAAAACTGTAGAGATTGGCTGTGTCTATGTCAAACGTATGAAGGCGGATTTGGTGGCTGTCCTGGAGACGAGGCACATGGAGGTTATACATTTTGTGCAGTGGCCGCACTTTGTGTGTTGGAGCCTGCAGATAGTATTGGGACTTTCATAGATCTTGCAAATCTTATTAAGTGGACAGTCAACCAGCAACATGGTTTAGAAGGAGGCTTGGCTGGGCGAACAAACAAATTGGTTGATGGTTGCTACAGTCATTGGGTTGGCGGACTGTCTGCATTGCTTGAAGCAATTGCGTCAAAACGGCCACTTATTAATAGAATGGGTTTACAAGACTACATTTTATGCTGTTGTCAAGATTCGCCTTGTGGATTAAGAGACAAGCCGGGGAAAAGGGCCGACTTTTATCATACCAACTACGTTCTTTGCGGGCTTAGTATGTGTCAAAACTATCAGACCTTTAGTAATCAAGATGATCCCAACGACTCATTAGGTCCTGCATTCAACTTCACCACACACATAATAACAGATGGGTCTGTTGATAACTTAGAGAAGAACATTGTAGGCCAGATTGACCCCATCTTTGGTCTCCCCATTGGATATGCTAGACGACTTGCTCTCTTTTATCGAGATGGATCGTCGCGTCGATAGTCTCTTGTTTTAAAATTGAGAACCGTCGCATTGGTTTTTTTCATTCAACGTTGAAATCAACTCTCACCATTCTCTTACTATTAGTGTTTAATAGATACTTCACTGTTTGTTCAAGAGATCACAAAATGGGTCGATTATCTAACCAAGAGGTACGTTTCTCCTTCGGATACACTTTTCCGCTTTTGCCCAATCATACTGACAACAATCTCTTATTGGTTTGAGAATTAGTTTTTGAATGAGGTTGGTTCGTTACTCAATAAGAATGGAGGAGCATCTTCGGTGTACATCACACACAAGAGACTTTCTTATGATATAGTGGATGAAATCGAATCATCTGGTGTGGAAATTAATGACCTTCCTAAAGATACTGCTACGATTGCATTTCCTGTCAAGACGGCGAAAGACACATATCCTGTTCTCATAAGAGTTACAGACGGAAATAAAGATAAATCCAAGAAGACTAAGCTGAGCACCGTGATTGAGTCAGATCAGTTAAATGGCTTTTGGAATGATTATTCAAACCTGTTGAAGAATGGGCTAAGTGGACTCAAGAAGAAAGAAAAGAAATCAAAGAAGAAATCAAAAAGCAAGATTTCAAAGTAATTAATTCATCTCCACAACAAGGTTACCTGTTGGGAAAACAAGTTGGCTATCTCGAATAGCTAGGTCATAGCTATTCGGAAGCGCTTCTCTCGGGAATACCGAAAAAACTGTAAAGTCATAATCATGAGTATATCCTATTGGTCTCTGTAAGTCATCATTGTCATCTATTTCCACCTGGTTGAGATTACAGCATTCAATGAAGGCGTAAATTTCTTCTATTGTGGTGGATGCAGGGAATCTTCGTTGGATCCGGTCTCCATTAGGTAGTCTGATTGCTATACGAGCGTATGAGTTGGAATTTGTGCTTGTTGCATCGGGTTCTGGAGAAATAGTGGACTTTCTCCACTTGAGCCACTTGGTTCTCAACTCTTGCGTTTTGAGTTTTTGGGCTTCTTCTTCAAGTTCGCGTTCTCGATCGAGTCGTCTGAGTTTATCACGACGAAGGGAATTCTCGTATGCTTCATCCTGAAGCTGTCTGGTGCTTCTGGTCTGTTGTTGACGCTCTATATCAGCACGAGCTCTTTGCAACATTGGATTGAACTTGGAATAGCTTTTTTGAAATTTTGTCATTACTTTCTGACAATTAGTGAAGCCCTGGATCTTGCATACCAATGAAAGTATCGGAGCTGATTGTTGAATACCAGATGCTGTTGGAGTTTCGTTGACGGTAAGGCATAATAGTCCCAGAAATGGTAGTCGATTCACTTTAAACTGGTTGGACACTTGAAATGATTCGCTTTCTCTGATATCTCCGCCCCATACTAGGAAATCGTTGTCTCTGATGAATTTCAGGAATGCCGTGTTGACAAGTACTTCATTGACAAATGCTTCAGAATCTTCGTGGTCTCTGCTGTCAATGTATACTAATAACCACCGTGCGTTCTTTTTTGCAAAGTAAAGCGCTTGCGAATATGAGCATTCAAGAAAATCGGGTCTATCGATCTCCATTTGTGTTTCTTGAACAATGAACTGTCCCTGTGGCTCTGCTCGACTAATATCTTGATCCACTCGACTTCGGTTATTGATCTTATCATCAAACCCCATAATAAAGCGTCTCGCCACATCTGTCGGATCATTCGACTTGCGAATCACTTTGTAACGATTTGGCTGTAATCTCATAACAACAGGCACTATAGCTCCAACAATTACTACCAGAACAAGCCCTGCTATCTTGTAAAGTGTGTAAATAGGAACAACCACAATGAACACTATGGCATCAATCGAATATTTCACAGTGCTGTCAAAGTATTGATGTAAAAGAGACGGTTGTCTTGTCATGCTGGAAGTTGACTCAGGCACTGGAAACGAACCAGGAAGATCTGGAACCCCACTGATAGGAACATACTGCTCTTCTCGGGACCCAAAAAGTCCATATAGTCCTCGAGACACTCTGTCTATAAGAGAACCAGTGTTCCCGGGATTTGCAGACATAAGACTTCTTCTTCTGGACTCAGCTACGTGATTAGTAAGTGTGGTATTTGCCTGTTGAGGGTATAAGCGAAAGTATTCGATGATTGCAGGCTCAAGATTCCAGGCAGTTGATTCAAGAAGCTGTATTTGATCTTCCTCTGGAATTTCAGTATTTGTGATGGTAGCAAACTGATCTAAAACAGTTCTTTGTTCTGGGAGCATGCCCACTCAGTCCAATTGCTCGTGGTCTAGTATATAGTGCAGCTCAGACACTTATAAACGAAGCACAGCGTATCGCACTGCTTTGCTGGTGTATGTACTCCTTCCTTATTTTACTCCTGTTTTTTATATTTAGCTACTTCTGTTGATTATGTAATCACAAATGGGTAGTATTATTGAATAGTGAGAAGTACCGGGTTAGGCGGCTTTATATAAGTATATTTGTGGTTCATAATAGAAGTACAGCATTCATTTGAAAGGGGGTCTATTTTAGACACATACAAACCAATTTGAAAAGAGCTTTTGCAATCTGTTCGTTTTGGTTGTTCTGTTGGTGTTGCTGGTTTTGGTATGGTTGTTGCTGGTACTGAGGTTGTTGCTGGTACTGGGGCTGCTGATACTGGGATTGTTGTTGATGATACTGGGGTTGTTGCTGGGCCCCATTTTGAGGTTTTGTGTAGCCATCGTCATTGTCAGGAACGTTCTGATGCTCCACCATTGCACCAATTCCATTGGCATCCACGTCAGACCAGGAACTTGGAATGCGAGCACCTCCAATCTCAATTATTAACACTCCAGTGTTGTGCGGGTTGATATAGTTGCGTAGTCCTGCCTCGGCACATAATTCTTCAACAGCTGGGCGTATTTTTGCTATACCGTTCTTCGAATGTAATCCCTTCCCCACAATACACTCCAACCGAGTCTCTCCACGGTTCACGCCATTGATTATCCGCTGTTTCAGAATATATACTGCCTCTCTTACATACAACCCGTGCAAGTCGATATCGTTGCAGTCCGAGTCCATATTGTTTTCACGAAACACATACTCTGCGGCCTGTCGATTGTACTGCTCTGCAGCCTGTCCCGCCTTCTTAGCCTCTTCTGACAACTGGTGAGCCTTTTGACGATTCCCAGATTTATAAGCAGCCTGAGATTCGCTGGAGAGTTTCTGTCTTTGACCTTGTGCTTGGTCAGCTTGCTTTCTAAGTCGGCTATATGCCGTATCGGTAGCATGATTGTAATCTTTAGCTCCGTCAGAAGACAGGAACGCTCCGCGGCTTATTGCAGCCACCCCTCCGCTCATTGTACCCTGAATTCTCTCCAGACACTTTAGCACGTAATTGAAGTCCTCTTCAACCAGAAGAACCGTCTCCCCTCTCTCTATTTTTGACCTTAGCTCTTTCCCCAGAACCTGAAATTTGAAAACATGGTGCTAGCACAGCCCTCATTTGCTTTCTTCTCAACTTCAGCACTGCCCATCAAAGAGCTTGAGGGCTCGAGCCCTATTTATGTTCACGTGACTTTCGCTGGATGAAAAAAATTCATTAACCTTCTGAAAAACTTTTCACAAAGCTATTAAAGTTACTTGGCGACATTACCTCTGTTTGAAGTACAGTATTGATAGAAGATTAACGTTTGATACAATACAGATTCATCTATAACATGGCTGCTCCGTATGTGTGACTTTTTTCCGTGTGCGAAGAGGCAAACTGATATCAGAGGTAGACGTGGGTCTATCTTGATTTTGGTTACCTCTTGACTTTCTAGAAATAGGAATCAGAACAGCTGTTGGTTCGGAGCGTAGTCTTTGAGCCATTGGCCTCATGCGTTGTTCTACTTTGAATGACACGTGGTACTGAGATTACTACAAGAAGAGGCTGTTGGACTCTACTCGTACTTCTCTCTGAATTTCAAGGTCGAGAATTGACGTTGTAGTCCCTGGCATAGCTACGGATACAGCAAGACCTGTTTTTCATACCTTTCAGATAAGGTGTGGTTTTGTTGCATAGCATCGTTCTATACGAAGCTTTCAATCAAAGAGATTCCAAGGGAAAATCTAGATTTCAGAAGCTGATGTTGATGGACATCGGCTACTCAAGGGTTCTATGTTTTCCTCTGCGTACATCGTGATACTCGAATGGTTTTTTGAACCAGTTCGTTGAGCATTATACTAACTTTATATCTATTTATCTAGAGTTTCTGCTCCAGAATCCCAGATTAAGAAGGCCAAGCAGGCCGCAAAGACTGCTGAGCAGGTTGCTGCTGAGAAGAAGGCTAGAAAAGCTGTAAGTATTGATTATTAAACTCTCCCAGTGTCTGACACAGGTAGATACTTGTTGTGGATGCCAAAGCAAGGCCTTTAGTGATGACGACAACATATTAATCGGCTAGCTTCGCGCGATGTTGCTTGATCGTTAACCATCTTTCGGGACTGAATTGTAGCCAACCATCTTTGCGACAACACATAACACAAGTTGATCTACTTTGAATCTAGCATACTGTCTGGAATGATGATCATGTTACTAACTATTGGCATTATTCTGCCCGTGTATTTAGGCCAACAAAGAAAAGAGAGCTGCCATCTTCAAGAGAACCGAGAGCTACGTCCAAGAGTATGCTGATGCTGAAAAGGCTCTCATCAAGGCTAAGAGAGATGCCAAGGCTTCCGGATCATACTACATTGATGCTGAACCAAAGCTTGTTTTCGTTGTTAGAATCAAGGGTATCAGCAAGATTGCTCCAAAGCAAAGAAAGGTTCTACAGCTATTGAGACTCACCCAGATCAATGCTGCTGTCTTTGTCAAGGTTACTAAGGCCACCAGTGAGCTCCTCAAGCTCGTTGAGCCATACATTGCCTACGGATACCCTTCCCTTTCTACCATTAGACAACTTGTGTACAAGAGAGGTTACGGTAAGGTGAACAAGCAAAGAATTGCTCTATCTGACAACTCCATCATTGAAGGTTCCCTTGGAAAGTATGGTATCGTTTCCGTTGAGGATTTGATCCACGAAATCTACACTGTTGGACCAAACTTCAAGCAAGCCAACAACTTTTTGTGGCCTTTCCACTTATCTAACCCATCTGGAGGTTGGGGTGTCAGAAGAAAGTTCCAACACTTCATCCAGGGAGGTTCTACTGGTAACAGAGAGAACTACATCAACGAGTTGGCCAAGAAGATGATCTAATGGAGCGCTGTCTAGTTGTGTAGGTATAATAAAATAAACTGTTGATCTTTATTTCTTGCATACCCAGTCATTAAGTCCATAATGATTTCTTGCAACCTCAATGGCGTAAAATTGCATTCGCACAACAAAAATGCTGGTGTGCTCTTCATAGCCAGAAGCGGCCTCTGTACGTAAAAGAGTGCCAAAGTTGTAGTCCTCTACTTTCTCTTCAAACTTCTTGATAAAGCTTCTCCACTTTTCTTTCCCTTTGGCAGACTTCATCTCTTCTTCTGAGATATTGGCAACACCCTCGGCCTTCCCAAACTCCGGGAACTCCTCCACAAGCTCTTTCAGTATCTCTTGATCATATTTGGTCAGCTTGAGCTTCGAACCAGGAATCGAGCTCAAAAGATTCCAATACGTCTCCATCTGAGCCACAGCCTTCACTGCAAACTGCTTCTCAATATCTTCGAGGTTCTCAGCCTTCTCGGCATCGAATGCGGTAGCCATCTTCGCTCGATGTGGCTGGTGTAACTTTATCCACTATCACCTCACTCAACCATCTCTCTCACTTTAGCTAGTAGCTTCTCAAGTCTACTTTAGAAAACTTTTTTCCCTCTCTGTCAAAATAGTTTCGTGCACTTTCGTTAACACAGCCTTGAGCGTTGATGAGATCCCTAGCCCCTTCATTTCCGGAAGTAGCGCCATATCAGTACGGGAAAATAAAGATGCTGTTTGCTCATAGCGTCAACAGAACATCTGCAGGTGCTATTACATCTTCCAGTATGCCTCATTTGTGTGGCTTCTCTCACTTTGAAGCTCCAGCAGAATAGGATATTAATGTGCGGTTTCTTCAAGATGTCAAATATCATACTTAAAGCGCCCAGTATCGAAATGTTGGCGCCTCGCAGCCAATACTCTCTCTACTTAGTCAAGAGAACCTGCTAGACGGAACATAGTGATTATGGAAGACACTAAAGCAAGCAGTGATATAGTGGATGAAACTTCGAGATCTGATTCCGTATCGAATGAAAAACCGCAGACAAATTCGATCAGAAGCTGGGTTGGCCAGAAAATTGACACTTTCAAGCCCCGTGTACAAGATGAAGAGCATCCATTGGAACTCAATCACCAGCTGAGCCCATTCCAGATGCAAATGATCTCTCTGGGAGGCTCAATAGGAACAGGTTTGTTTCTGGGTTCGGCACAATCACTTAAAGACGGAGGGCCAGCAGGTGTATTGATCTGTTATTTGCTTTTGTCACTTATGATTTATTGCATGGTTCAATCACTTGCAGAGCTTGCATGTACATTCCCTGTCCCAGGAGCCTTTTCATATTATGCAACTACCTTCATTGATCCTAGTTGGGGATTTGCAGTGAGCTGGAATTATGCAATGCAGTGGTTGGTGTTATTACCTCTTGAACTCAGTGCTGCTTCAATAACATTCAAATTCTGGAATGGATTCCCTATTCATGACGGATACCTTATTACAGGGTTCTTTATTGCAATGATAATCATCAACATGATGCCCGTGAAGATCTACGGCCATACAGAGGTCGCTTTTTCCATCTGCAAGATCATTGCAATCTTTATCTTTCTTGTCACAGGACTGGTGGTTCTGTTTGGAGGGATTAAAGGTGAGCCTGCAGTTCTAGGAAGATACTGGAAAGATCCAGGGCCTTTCACTCCTTACGGTTTCAAAGGAATTGTTTCTGTCTTTGTAACTGCGGCATTCAGTTTCAGTGGTACAGAGCTTTGTGGACTGTGTGCAGCAGAAACTCCCGATCCTAATAAAAGCATTCCTAAAGCATCTAAACAGGTGTTTTGGAGAATCTTGTTCTTCTATATCAGCTCTCTCACTCTCGTCGGCCTCTTGGTCCCTTATAACAGTCCAGAACTTGTTCCTCGATCGGATTCAGACGTTCGTCAGTCTCCATTTGTCATTGCTCTGAAAGGAGCCAATTCTGCATTCCTTCCTTCTGCAATGAACACCGCAATCCTCGTATCCATTCTATCTGTCGGAAATTCGGCAATCTATGCTACATCTAGAACTCTTGTTTCGCTATCAAGATCAAAAATGGCCCCACGTTGTTTTGGATACATTGACCAAAATGGTCGGCCTCTGGTTGCCATTCTAGTCACACTTTCATTTGGATGTCTCAGCTATATCTCACTTGTGGGAGATAACGCTCAGTTACTCTTCACGTGGCTTTTATCACTTTCAGGTCTGAGTGCTCTTTTCACTTGGGGTTCAATCTGTCTCTCTTTAATCAGATTTCGAAGTGGAATGAAAAAGCAGGGAAGGAGTCTCAAGGAACTTGGATATATCTCTATAACAGGGTTGCCTGGAGCATGGTTTGGGTTTGTATACTGCGCAGTGATTCTCATAGCTCAACTATGGATTGCGGTATCTCCTGTTGGAAAGCCTGCATCTTTCGAAAGCTTTTTCAAGGTGTATCTAGGAGCTTTTGTGGTGGTGCTATTCTTCATTGGTCATCGGCTTTACACGTATTTGAAAACCGGCAATTTCTTGGGTGGAATCAGTCTTGAAGAAATGGATCTTTTGTCTGGTCGTCGAGAAAAGGATATTGAAAAGGAAGGTTTACAATATCATCTTCAAAGACAGGAGCTCAAATCGAAACCATGGTATTATAGGTTCTATAAAATATGGTTCTAGAACTTTGATTGCCGGTAGATAATACAGCTGATCAACCTTGATTTTTAATATTGTGTATTAAATAAAAAACAATCCTATGACATGAATTTTGTTGTATTAAAGGTGATCATCAGCTTCTCCAGACGAGGAAACAAACTGAACCGACACACTCTTGAGATTATGATAATTCTCTTTCAGCTGATCTCTAAGTCCATGTCCAATCTGCCCCATCTTGTCTAGTGTTAATAAGTTTTCGTAGCCCTTGTTGTTGACCCCCAATTCTAAAATGACGTTAAGATTCGTGCCTGATGGCAGAATCGACAGGCTTTTAATCAAAACTTGATTATCACTCTTCATCAATTGTACATTGACAAAATCCTCAATACTGGTATATCGTGTGTCATTTTTAGGAAGAGCTTTGTCTATCAATTCCTTGAATGATTGAAAAACACCAGAAATCCCCACTTTCATCACAAGAATAGAAACCAATAACCCTCCAACTGAATCCAGCCAATAGATGTTCAAAAAGTAGCCTGTGGAAATCGTAGCAACAGCAACAATAGACGTCAACGAATCTACACGATGATGCCAAGCGTTGGCAATTAGCACCTTAGAATTCAGCTTTTCTCCGACTTTACGCGTAGCTTGAAATAACCACTCCTTCACAACAATAGACCCAAGAGCAAGCCATGCAGCGTTTATATCAGCAGCCTGGGTGACATTTTCTGTATCTTGATGAGTATGCACATGCGTGTGTGAATGAACAGGCAAATAGGAAAAGATTTCAGTTAAACTGTGAGGTAAAACAGGCGCTACAATATCAATCATTGAGCTCCATCCTATCTGAAACCCAGCATACAACAAAATTGCAGACACAAACAGTGATCCTAAAGTCTCCACCTTACCATATCCAAACGGATAGAGTTCATTCGGCTTTTTACTGCTGTATCGAACAGTAGATAGCGTCAACACGTCAGATACAAGATCTCCGACAGCATGAACTGCATCTGCTATAAGAGCTTGAGAATGGAAGTACATCCCTCCAAAGAATTTCGAAACGGCCATAGTAGCATTCACTCCAAAACCTATCCAAGTGATCTTAACGCCTTCATTAGTTAGGTTATGAGTATCATACAACTTTAACGCCTCTGGGTCATGCGAATGAGAATGTGTATGACCAGATTCATGAGAATGTCCGTCTCCCGAAGACATCATCTGCGATATCGGAGTATGTGGATTGAAAAAATCTTTCACTTTTGTCCAAGCTGTAGGCTTCTTTTCATTGGAAATGACGTGTATTTCATCCGAGTCACCAAGAGAACCACTATCACCATGAGAATGGGTATGATTATGAGAATGATTATGAGATTGACTGTCATTGACGAAGTTCTGCTGTGATCCCGATAAAGCCCGTCTGTATACAACGCTCAAAGCAACAACATGGCCACTATTACAGCGTAGTCCCTTGTTTAACCAAGTAGGGGCTCCTAAACCAGGTAGACTTCTCAAATAGATCATCGTCTGAATACTAATGTGTAATCCGCAAATGCTTAACTTGTCGACAATGATATTTGCAAAACTCACACAGCGACTATGATTAGCATAATAAACCTCCTCAGGCTCTTAAGATCTGTTCAAGCGTCGATAATCAGTAAAGTGAAAGTTCCTTGCCTGCTGTTATGTGAAGCCTCAATGATTACGCCTCTTATGTAGTCCGTCCTTTTACTTTTCGAATTAAGCAGTCGGTAGATAAAGAAGAAAAATCTCAGTAGTTTGATTTTTCAAATTTCCTCGTTTGCACAGCCAGAGGTTTTGACGGGTTTATCTTAAACTGGTGTGATTTCACTAACCTCAGCGACTTCATCCTTTTGAGGAACAGCAACAGGAATCACCCTATCAGTGGAGACCGTAACAGTTGATTCTGGTACTGTTTCTGATGCTGAAAGTGATACTGAACTCTCAGCCGAACGTAACAACTCTGAATTGATCTCAGGAAGAGGACTTTCAGCTTTTGAGGTAGCGGATTTGTCTGCTGGGATTGAGCCATCTTCAATCGTTGATTGGCTTTGAGTTTTCAGTCTGGACGCAGATAATGCATCTGTGAGCCTCAATTTCAACTCCTCCCTCTCAGTCTCGAAGTCAACTCCACATGCCTCTATTTTCCTCAAAATGAATCTTAACTTTTCAATGTCTGTCTCTATGAGCCTACCGTTCTCATATATGAGGTATGTCTTTATTTCCCGCTGGAACGAATGAAGCTGATAAACAAGCTTAAGTAGCGACTGAAGCTCAATAGGAGCTATAGGAAGTGAAGACAACGACCATTTCGTGAACTCGATTAGGGCTGCCACTTTGGGTTTACTCTTCACTATGCTTTGATGATACTCAGTAGACCTAAACTTAGACTCTTCATCACAGATTGGACATAAGAAATCCTTGATATCATTATCTGTATCGTTTTTTTCATTGAATCCCATGCAACCAAAATGAAACCACTGTTTACATGATTCACACTCAATCATAACTCCATTTTCATGATGTTGCCGACAAATACAATACCTATCACTTCCAAACTTCTCAGCCAATATCTGCTCATTCAGTGAGAAGCATCTTTCCAAGTATAGTTTCAATTTCCGACCACCAGGGAATACAGGGAATCTCTCGCTCAGTTTTGAATACCACTGGTCCCGCATATCCAGGGCACGCTTTAATTCCGCAGCGTACTGACTTAAGTCATCGTACTTATCTGATCCTTCAATGGCTTCCACAAGTTGTTGACGACTCACGCTTGGGGCTGACTTGAGGAATTCCAAGTTCTTGTCACACAAAACGTCGAGACTAGCACCACCTTTCAAGACACTTTGACCCTCTCTAATCACACTTACAACCTGTCCAACGTGGCTCGTGATATTCTCATGATCATGTAGATGCTGCAAAAGTACCTTTCTCATTTCGAGACTAATAGGTAAAGCTTCATTTTCATCAAAGAACTCCTGAAGATTCTTGATATGAATAGGACAGGTTCCCAGTATCTTAGATAGCTTCTCATTCGCTGTAACTGCCCGTTTATATGTATCTTCAAGGCCATTGACAATATCACTGTCTTTAAGAAGAGCAAACTCTTCACCTTCCTCTAACAGATGTTTTACATCTTGTGTATCTGCAGTGAAATAATCAATCTTTGACACACTGCTCAACCATTTTTTCCGCTTCAAGACTTGATCCAAGATAACGGAAGAAGCAAGTTTAAGACCAAAAGATTGCCCCAGAATATGTAAGTTTTCAAGTTCTTTATCATCACCACCGTTTTCAATATCATCAAGAAGTGAAACAGCGAGATCATTAAATCTCAATATTTCGCTTGCAAATTCAATAATCTGATCTATCTCTGGAGTTGATAATGGTATGTGTGGAATCTCCTTCAAAAGGATGTCCAACAACTCTACATCATTCCACGAATCCTTGCTTTTATCCCCACTGGTAACATTGTCTACCATCTTACGCTGTCTCATTCTTGTGGATTGTTTAAATTGCAATATTTTAGTAGCTCTTGTGGTCCAGTTTTCAGTTAGCTCCATGCTTTTCTTCAAATTCGTAAAAGCATCTAGAGCTTCTTTATTATCATTATTGGGGTATTGGAAAATACTCTCTCCCTCAAGAAGAAGAGGTCGCACCAGTTTAGTTGGAGGTTTATCATAACCAGAAATGAGATCCTGATATTTTCTCAACCATTCTTCACCCGTTAATAGTTTCATTTTCAAGTTTCGACTGATATTTCTCAAAGAGTCATCAGATATATATGTCACTAGTTCAACCTTAAAATCATGAATCTCTGGCTTATAGGAATTAAGGAAGTACCGTAGCGACATAGTATACCTACTACTCGTTTTGTTCTTGTCTGTAATTCGAACGAATGATGGGAAAGAATCCACAAGATCTGCATCAGTCACAAAGATCTGTTCGTCATTTGAAGACAACCCCACTTCTTTAACAAATCCTTCATTCCTAACATTGTCACGTAATTGAATCTCCTTTTCAATAAGGTCTTCAATGAGAGGGTCCAAAGCTAAGAGAATATCCCGGTCACCATTTTTCGCAGCAATGTTCACCAGAAGCCGGAAGTTTGAGAATTTGGGAACAATTTGCTGTTTTGCCAGCCACGAGAGAGCATTACATGAAGACATAAGCCATGATGGTGGTGCAAAGTTCACGGATTCATTTACCGTGCATCCAAATGACACATTTGAACTATATGTTCTTGGGTATTTCACTATGAGCTCACCAGGATCCTGAAAAATACCATAAACTTTTATTCCCTGTTTAATCAGTTCTTCAGGAGGAATGAGAATATCTTGGTTGAAATGGAAGCTTTTCTCTGAGGCAAAGAAATCAATAAATGCAGGGTTCTTGGGCTTACATCTGCCCTCATGAGACCCTGTAGGTGCTCTATTTTCTAATGTCACCGAAGAAATATCAGCATTGGAAACTAACTCATCATATCGTCGAAGGTTTTCGGTTAGCATCTGTTCTTGCTTTTCCTTTCTTTCCATATAACTCAGCAATAGTTTCTCATATTTTTCCTGATCCTCTGGAGGAATAAAGTACCATACCTTTCTGTCCCCCATGTGGTTATAATCAGCATTAAACAGAAAATGGTCCTCCATATTCCAAGATTGTGCGCTGAAAAACATTCCAAATGTAAGAGTTGGTTTTAGTATTGAATCAGCATTCTCAGTTAAGTAATGCAGAAGTGAATTTTCACCAACAGGTAAAAACTTGAGGTTCCATGGATTCAGAGCTGTATCTAATGACTGATTTTTAGAGCGCAGCTCAAAACCAGACTCATGAATCATTGTGGGAACCCTTAAAGCGATTTCTGTTTCAAAAGCAACTCCTGAGTTTTTGAAAATCTCCCAAAACTTCTTTTCCAAGAGATGGATACCAACTGATTCAGCCGAATGCTCTAAACCCAAAGTCTCCAAGATTTTCTCTTTGAAAGACCTGCTTTTTTCACTGAATTGCTTGATATTGTACAAGGAGGAGACTCTAGTCTCAAAAGAAGAACAATCATCCGTATCTTCCTTACCGTACCATCGATAGAAATTATACGTAGGTAAAGTTTGTCCATCATCAATTGTAAAACCTCTTTTCTGTGTGGTTTGCTGGTCAAAGTATGGGTTGAATCCTTCACTCACAAGTAGGCTTCTCTTTCTTTTGAATTCTAAAGAAGAGCCTATAATTCTAGGAAGATATGAATCTTCTGTGTTGGTGTCCTTCTGTGGATTAATGACATTCTCAACAACCAAATTTTGCTCTTTTGATTCATTTTTCTGATCCAATGGAAGGACATAACGTTGATAAGCGGATTTGATAGAGGAAGAAAGCGAACTTGTGATCTTACCGTAGAATCCAAGCTCTCTTCCAACCTGAGCCCACATCTTTTCCGCACAACATCTTTCATATCCTCCTCGGAGATTAACAGACTTCTGTAATCGATATAAATCTATGGATCTTTTGTCAATGCATGGAAGTTTAGGCAAAGCTATACCAGCTTTTTCACAACTCTGTTTTAACTTTTCATAGAAAATGTAACGTGAGTTGAGTTCATTGATATAAGATCCCCATATCTGTCTTCTTGTTTTGAACCAAAGAGAGTCCAGGCTTCCCGAAAACGTATGGTTAAACGATTTCGGTGGTACAATTTTGATAGCTCCAAATTTTTCTCCTTTGGACCTAAGTGATTCAATATATGCTATTGGTTCATTGAATTCATCCTCAGACGGATAGAATGTTGGTATTGAGTCCACTATGCTCGAACTACTATCGTCTGTACTATGTTTGGAGCGACAATGTAAAAGTTCATATTGTTGCCCTGTTTTGCTTTTTGTTTGCGGATACATGAATGGATTGTAATGATGTGTGACAGCAGATCCATTCTTCGACGTGGAAGTGTTTTCAACTCCTTGCCGAGACTCTAAAGGGAGAATTCTGTAGAATCGAGAAGTTTTAGGTGGTCCACTCATAGGACCTCCTTTTCTTTGAGAGTTAAAATCTCTTGATTTTGTTTCCTGATTACCACGTTGACGCAATTCCGTACTTTTAGATCCGTTAGAAGACGTAGATGACTCTTCAGAAAAAGAAAAGGGAGCCCCCAGCTTGAAACGTGGCTTCTTTAATGCCGGAGAATAGCTATCAGAATAGGGATTTTCATGATAGTCCTGCTTAGAGGATGTCTTTACTGATTCAAAATTCGAAGGTAGTACATCATCTACCGAATGAGGTCTTAAAAGAGGTCTCTTAGCATAGAAGACTTCTGAAGAGTCGTTTCGTTTTTCTGCCATGTGTTCAAAAGAGGTAATACTGGGACTTGGAGAGTTTGATGCCTCCTTTTCAACAAAAGGTGAATAGTACCTGCCTCGATCTTGTGATACAGCGTTGCTTCGTGAAGAATTCGAATCATAGGACGCCTGAGAGTCTGTCCGTTGAATAAATAACGGAGGATCATGCGATTCGAAAGAGGGGAGAGGCGGGAGTCTGGTGTGTCTCGTGGGATCATCCTGTTGGTGAGACGAAGTTAGAAATTGCATTGAGTGCTCTGCCACAGAATGATGGCGGGATGGAATCTCATTTCCAGTCAATGCAGAAACAGGAGGAAGGATATTTCCAAATGTATCGTCTTTTCGATCACTGTTCAATCGTTCTTGCGAGAAATGCAAGGGAATGTTCCCTGCTAGAGAGGAAAGGGAGGGAAGGGACACTCTCTGAGGTATCTTGCTATCATCGGTCGACAACTCATTAGGGGTTTGAGTCCAACCTACCCCACTGCTCCCAGACATTGCTAGCCAGAATGTCTTGATATGTGCTTGGTTCTCGCTATTGGTGCCCTTTGATATCGATCTTTAACAACTTGAAGGACGACGGCAGTTCTCTCGTCTGATGGTTTGTTGTAAAGAAAAATCAGATTCGTTAGTTTATCGACGCGTCGATTCGATATAGGGCTGTGCATAATAGATTTATCGCAGGGAAAACTTTTCAGATAGCCAAGCAGCTTTCACTGAAGAAGTACCTGGATCGGTCCAATATCTCAAGACAAGCACTTCAGAACAGACTCCAGCTCTTGTACACAATCATGGTTGAAATACAAGAAATCACTGAGTCTGATCAGCTGCTCAGTGAGTGGGACAAAAGAAGATATGTTCCTGGAGAAGGGGATCCATCGCTTCCTCCTCAACTCGCCGGTTTGGCAGATAAATCCACCGAGCAAGTGATGGCAGATCTTAATAGACTTCCCCTTTTTATGACACAATTAGATGAGACAGATGGTGAAGGAGGAGAAAATTTGCAGGTTGAAGCGCTGAAGGCATTGGCTTATGAGGGAGAACCTGATGAAATTGCGACGAATTTCAAGAACCAGGGCACAGATTGCTATCGTCAAGGTCAGTGGGCTAATGCAGCTGAGTATTATACTAAGGGAATTGATATTGATTGTGGTATCAATGAAATTGATGCTGCCTTATATTTGAATAGAGCTGCCTGCAACCTAGAGCTTAAAAATTATAGAAAATGTATCAACGATTGCAAGGCATGCTTGAAACTTCAGCCAAAAAACATCAAGGCATTATTTCGGTCTGCAAAGGCTTTGTTTCTGATTGAGAGATACGATGAGGCTGATGAGGTGCTGAAATACGCGTTGTCGATTGATAGTGATAATGCTGCTCTTAATGGGCTTTTGCAAAGAATCAATGAGAAGAGACAACGATTAGCGGATCTTGCCGAGAAGAAACTCAGAGATCAAGAGACCAAACAAAGATTGCAACAGAACCTTGAAAAGGCGCTTCAGGTTCGTAGCATCCAAAATATACATACCAGCAGATCTGCGAGCTTAATGGAGGAAGCAAAGATGCATCTTGAAGACCCAGAAGATATCGAAACCCAGCTTGTATTTCCAACCACCATAATATACCCAACTATAGACGAGTTTGATTTTGTTGCTGAAGTAGGAGAACTTACTCCTTGTCTAGAGCTGCTGGAGCTTGTCATGGACAGACCACAATCATATTTTGATGATCCAAAGCACACCAACTTTTCTCCAAAAAGACTTGAAGCTTATATGGAGACAGACTCAGGTGGTCTTGTTAAAATAGGGAAGAAAACCACATTTAATTCTGTTCTCACAAGCGCTAGTCCAAAAGTCCCTCTTTTTGATAATGCTCTTAGACTTTACGTCGTTCCTAAAACCGAGTCCTCTTCTTGGATCAGTTCCTGGAGCAAGGAAAAAGCACTTAAAGCAAGAAATCATACCTAAAACCTTTCTTGCACTCTGGCTCTTGTATAGTTGAGTAATGATGACCTTTATGCCACACACCAAGCTCTATCTTAGGTAAATAGTATCATTTCACATCAGTGGATATTAAATGTGATGACGTAAGCAGCTGAGATCTTTTCCAGGGAAAAAATTCTAAACTATACTGAAGAAGAGAGTACTTACTCTTTAGAACGGATTTGTAAAACTCAGAACACACCACTTCAAGCTCAAATTCAAGCATAAGTCATGCCAGTAATAAGAAGCAAGAGAAAGCACTTAGGATCGGGCCTGGACGTGGCCCAGAAAGTTTTTGTGAGATCCCGTAATGGAGGAGCTCAGAAAATTGTTAGAGAGCACTATCTTCGTAATGACATCCCATGTTATTCCATGTTATGCGAGGAATGTGACGAATACTATAGAAGCATTCCTAATGGAGTGACTCTCAGACCTATTTTAACTGATTCTCCTTTGGATTTGGAGAAGATAGGTAAGCATTATGTTTTGTTGGACACAAATGTTGTGCTGAATGCTATCGATCTTTTAGAAAGTGACATTGCCTTATTTGACGCCATAATACCTCAAACCGTACTGGAAGAGGTGCGAAACAAAAGCTATCCCATATATCTGAGGCTGAGAAACTTATGCAAAAGTGAAAGCAAACGATTTGTTGTATTTCACAACGAATTCAAATCATCATGTTTCTTGTCAAGAAATAGAGGTGAAACCATTAATGATTATAACGATCGCCTTATCAGACAATGTACTAAGTTTTACAATGACCATCTTGCATCGGTTGATATCAAAGTTGTGCTTTTGACCGGAGATAAGGATAACCTCAAAAAATCCACACAAGATGAAATCGTGGCTTTCTCTTTGCAAGAATATGTGTCTATGCTTCCGAACTCCACAGAAATACAAGATATGTTGCCATCCCTTGAAAACTTCAACTCCCATTTGAACGAAATAAAGTATAGTGACTATCACTCCCTTTCCAGATTAACGGGAGGCATCAAGAATGGTACTCTTTACCAGGGTATCATCAACATTTCTTCATATAACTTTCTTGAAGGATCTATTTCCGTACCCTCCTTACCCAAGCCACTGCTTGTTATTGGAAGAGAAAATCTGAATAGATCGTTTAACGGGGATTCTGTGGTTGTTGAACTTCTCCCGAGAAACAAGTGGAAAAAGCCTTCTTCCCAGGTGGTGGATGAGGAGATTGTTAATAAAGACGAAGTAGGCGATGATGATGGAAACGAGATTGTAATAAGTGATGCAGAAAGGAAGATACTTGCTCAAGATGCTGTCAAAGCCCAAGGATCGTCTGAAGAAGATGACAATCGAGTTTTGCCAACAGCAAGAGTTGTTGGAATTACCAGAAGAAGTTGGAGATTGTACGTTGGTCAACTTAGCCCCAACTCTGTGAACAAAGATCAGATTGGTGGAAATGCTCCTAAATCATGTTTTGTGTTTTTAATGGATCGTTCTCTTCCTAAAATACGAATCAGAACAAGACGTGCTAAAGAGCTTGCTGGAAAACGAATTGTCATTGCCGTTGATTCTTGGTCGAGTACATCGAAGTACCCCGAGGGGCATTTTGTTAGAGTTTTGGGAGATATCGAAGATAAAGACGCAGAACAAGAGGCTCTTTTGCTTGAACATGATGTGGAATACCGTCCATTTTCGAAAAATGTTTTGGATTGCTTACCAAAAGAGGGCCATGACTGGAAGGTTCCTGAGAATTTGCAAAACGGTGATGAACAACTTGCCAAGAGACAGGACTTGCGGGACAAATTGGTTTGTTCTATAGACCCGCCTGGATGTGTTGATATAGACGACGCTTTACATGCTGTTAAACTTCCAAATGGTAACTATGAGGTCGGAGTTCATATTGCTGATGTTACACACTTTGTTAAACCCAATACTGCTTTAGACCAGGAGGGTGCCTCAAGAGGTACTTCAGTATATCTGGTAGACAAGAGAATTGATATGTTACCAATGCTGTTAGGAACAGACTTGTGTTCATTGAAGCCATATGTTGACAGATTTGCATTCTCCGTTCTATGGGAACTAGATGAGAACGCTGACATAGTTCGGGTTGCTTTTACGAAGTCGATTATCAGATCTAGAGAGGCTTTTGCCTATGAACAGGCACAAGTCAGAATTGACGATAAATCACAACAAGATCCTTTAACGCAGGGCATGAGACATTTGCTGAAGCTTTCAAAGAAGCTGAAACAAAAGAGACTTGATGCAGGAGCACTGAATCTGGCATCTCCGGAAGTAAAAGTGCAGATGGACAGCGAGACATCCGATCCTGGGGAGGTTGAGATAAAGAAACTGTTGGATACCAACTCTCTTGTGGAGGAGTTCATGTTGCTAGCAAATATTTCTGTGGCCAAAAAGATATACGAAGCATTTCCTCAAGTTGCTATGCTTCGTCGCCATGCTGCTCCTCCTTCCACAAACTTTGAATCTCTCAATGATATTCTTGGCGTGAAGAAAGGAATGCATATTTCATTGGAAAGTTCTAAGGCCCTAGCCGACTCACTCGACCGATGTGTTGATCCTAACGATGAATATTTCAACACATTGGTGCGAATTATGGCTACCAGATGTATGATGGCGGCGGAGTACTTTTCCTCAGGAAATTTTGCATATCAGGATTTCCGTCACTATGGGTTGGCCACTGAGATATATACCCATTTCACGTCTCCAATCCGGCGGTACTGCGACATTGTTGCACATAGACAATTAGCAGCTGCAATTGGATACGAGCCTCTTCACCAGATCCACAGAGACAAGCATAAAATGGACTTGGTGGTGAATAATATCAACAAGCGTCACCGCAATGCTCAGTTTGCCGGTCGTGCCAGCATAGAGTACTATGTAGGACAAGTGATGAGGAACAGCGAGAGTTTCCAGCAGGGCTATGTCATAAAGGTATTTTCCAATGGAATTGTTGTTCTTGTTCCGAAATTTGGAATCGAGAGCTTAATCAAACTTGACACTATGGGAGATGCCAATTCCGGCGCTTTTGATGAAGACCACTTTGAGCTTTCGTTCAAAGACTTTGCTGGCACGCCAAGAAAGATGTCAATATTCGACAAGGTGGAGATATATGTGAAGTCTGTTTTGGATGAATCTTCTGGAAAGAGAAAGGCTCAACTGTTCCTGAAGTAGATAGTGTTTCCCTTTTATAGCTTCGATCCCTTAATATTCAATCTTCAATAAAAAGGATCAAAATCCTCATGCTTCCCTTAATGGTGAAATTTTTTTAATCAAAAAAATAAATCAAGCGTGAGCAATTCATAGTGGAGCAGTATTCATTCCATTGGACGTCATCTCGCATACGTCATTCGCCGATACGCCGTTATGTCGAGTATTGCAGAAGAAGTTTATCAAACTGCAGGGTCTGTTGATCCTGTAGTGAGTGAATATGCCGTTGGATTTGTAAAGCACCTCTCCAGTTCTGTTGAAGACTCAGTGTTGGCTTCACACCTTGATATTCCGCAGGAGGTGAAATTTCTCGAGCAGATCCTAGAAAGCGCAGGTGTGAACCATTCTAGTGTGCAGGATCTCGGAAAAAAGATCCAGGATTCACTCTCTGAAAAGCTGAAGAATAACCTTGCAAGATTGTCGGTCACGGGAGATACCTCGAAACGTCTTTTGGATATAGACCTTTTGAATAACCAAAGAAGAGATATAGACTCTTCTCTTGCATTGCTTCAGTCAACAGCAGATATAGAACATGCAGGACGACAGATGGAAACTAGAGTGGACAAGTCGAAGCTGAAGAAGGCAGAGGCCAAGATTGCAAAGAAAGTGGCCAAGAGAAACAACAAATTCGTCAAGTACGAAGCCTCCAAGCTTATTAATGACCAAAAACAAGAGGACTATGATTCCTTCTTTCTCAAAGTTAACCCGATTGACTTTGGTGCTGCTGCTGGTAAGTCAAAAGATATCAAAGTGGAAAACTTTGATTTGTATGTTGGCCAAGGTCAAAGAATTTTGTCTGATGCTTCTTTGACTTTGGCTTTTGGCAGAAGATACGGTCTTGTGGGTCAGAATGGTATTGGTAAATCGACATTACTGAGAGCACTTGCTAGAAGAGAGCTGAATATTCCGAAGCACATCACTATTCTTCATGTTGAACAGGAGTTGAGGGGTGATGACGAAACAGCTCTGCAATCGGTATTAGATGCCGATGTTTGGAGAAAACAACTTCTTTTTGAAGAAGGAAAAATTAATGAAAGGATCAGTGATATTGATTCCCTTAAGACTGAGTTTGATGAGGATTCTTTAGAAGTGAAGAAGTTGGAGAATGAACAAAATGACTTGACTGAAAGGCTTGAAGAAGTTCACGAAAAGTTGTCTGAAATGGAAAGTGACAAAGCTGAAGGTAGAGCTGCTTCTATTCTTTTTGGATTGGGTTTTAGTGAGGAGTCCCAGCACAAAGCCACAAAGACGTTCTCAGGAGGGTGGAGAATGAGACTTTCTTTGGCAAGAGCGCTCTTTTGCCAGCCTGATCTTTTACTTTTGGATGAGCCCACAAATATGCTTGATGTTCCTTCCAGTACATATCTTGCTGATTATCTTCAACATTATCCAGCAACTGTGCTTGCTGTTTCCCATGACCGTGCATTTTTGAATGAAATTGCCACAGACATAATACACCAGCATTCCGAAAGACTGGATTACTACCGAGGTGCTAATTTCGATTCGTTCCAAAACACTAAGGAAGAGCGATTGAAAAACCAGAGAAGAGAATATGAGAGTCAAATGGCATATAGAAACCACTTACAAGCTTTCATAGACAAGTTCCGATACAACGCTGCCAAGTCATCAGAAGCACAGTCCAGAATCAAAAAACTCGAAAAGCTTCCTATACTGGAACCACCAGAAGATGATAAACAGATCACATTCAAATTTCCAGAGCCTGACAAGCTCAATCCACCTATTCTACAACTCCAAGGTGTAACCTTTGGCTATGATCCTAATGTGAAGCTTTTATCGGACGTTGACTTTGATATTCAAATGGACTCAAGAATTGCGCTTGTTGGTGCCAATGGATGTGGTAAAACCACTTTGCTTAAGCTTCTGATAGGTGACTGTACCCCACAAGAAGGTACTGTATCTAAGAACTCGAGACTGAGAATTGGTTATTTTGCTCAACATCATGTTGATGCTATGGATCTAACAGTGAATGCCGTTTCGTGGATGAGCACAAAGTTTCCAGGTAAGTCTGATGAAGAATACAGACGCCATCTGGGATCTTTTGGTATAACCGGGTCTTTATCGCTACAAAAGATGGAGCTTCTATCTGGTGGTCAGAAATCAAGAGTATTATTTGCATCTTTGTGTTTGAACAATCCTCACCTATTAATTCTGGATGAGCCTTCGAATCATCTTGATACATCCGGTCTCGATGCATTAAACAATGCGTTGATGGCTTTTAAAGGAGGTGTTTTGATGGTTTCTCACGATGTTTCTATGATTGCTACTGTCTGTAACGATGTTTGGGTTAGTGAAGATGGTAGAGTAAGACGTTTCCCAGGTGACATCTACGCCTATAGAAAATACATTCTGGCAAATTCGGGATCAGCGGGTGTTGTGAAGAGACACTAGTTGATTGTTGATAGTGCACAGACCGGAATATTCAGGTTTGATCAAAGAAAGGATCTTTAACATCTTCCGCTTGTTTTTCTGTGCTTGATGGGTTTATTAAATTAAGGAAGTTCTCAATTCTCTTCCTTGCCCTCAGGATGAAGCATGTGAAGAGGAAACTAATAGAGATATGGTTAGTTTATGGAAGGTTCAATAATGAGAAAACGGAAGTGAAGAACTTACAATACCGCTGCGGAGATGAATGCTTGATAAACCACAAAAAATTCAACAGTGTCTCTGGAGTCAACAAAAGTTCTGACCCCTTTAGATACACGAACTATAATATAGCTTTCTCTTATAAGGTAGAAGTAGCCACAAATAGTAACAGAAAATGCAAAATGGAACCCAGTAAGTCCCCACCAGAGAAGAAAGTACTTGAACGATGACATTGTTTCCTGAACTGTGTTTTCAGCATCTAAGTACGACCCGACAGCCAGAAATGAAAGAATCAGAGAGCTAAGCAGTACAACAACGTTAGCAAATGTACACAGAACAGTTATCATCGTTTTCACATTTGCTATGATAATAACACACAACACGAAACTAAGAAAACTTGAAAGGTTTGAGAACACTGCTGACCGTAAAACCAGGCCTCCAAGATGATAATTCCTCACGCTGATGGCATTGGAAAGACTCCGATACAATCTAAACAGGTTTGAGTTGATGCCCGAATCTGGGCAAAGCGATATTTTGGTACGACTTTCAACACACAACCTGTTACACTCGTCTGAAGATTCCAGCATATGAGTTTCTGTTGAAGTCTCGATGTCAACAAATGCTCTTGGTATCTCAGCGCCTGCAATCCCAGCCAAGCCAGTCACTGTCATCGAAGAAAAGAAATTGAGGCTGGTAGGATTAGGATGCATGATGAAACATTGTATCATAAACCTATCATTTAGTGTTATCCCTTCTTGCAAGGTACAGTCACCTTCAAAGTCTAGACAAATGTTTTCTAATGATGTATCGGAAAGCTCACCCGTAATTATGATGTTGGATATATGGGAAGCCGATGAGACTTCTTCTCCATTCACATACAAAAGTGCTCTCTCTGGTGGCACAAACTGGACCATTTTATCCTCTTCTATTTGTATATCGTGAAGTACCAACTGACATACTGTTTCCGATCGCTCCAAAACTGGCCGACTGATAGCGCGTTCCAGAGTTTCCAAGTTACGCACCGTATTGAGTGTTAAATCTTCCATGAGTCCAGAAGTGTCAATTACGGCTTTTATATGGCAGGCTGTGACGATACTAGAGTTGAAATCTGGAGGTTGGTGCTATACGTATGGTTACTGGCCACTAAAACTAAGGGAAAAGGGGCTCTCCAAAATTATTATCCCTTTTTGTTGTTGAGTATAAAAACAACAAAAATAGTGTAGCTGACGAATTATACTTCTAACTGCTGACTAGGAAAGAGTTGCTGAGCGACTCAAACTAAGCTACGCATGCCAACAGGAAGCAGAACAAGAATCAAGCTTGCATACTAGCAAGTACTGAAGTTGCGCGTATAAAAATTAAAAAAACACCCATGCTGGGAGTCGAACCCAGAATCTTTTGATTAGAAGTCAAACGCGTTAACCATTGCGCTACACGGGCCGGTTTAATTACTTTTTGTGATATCCAGTGCACATCCCCAGCCACACAAAGGTAATCACGTGATCAAAAGTTTTTCTCCTGTAATTTTTTTGTTTTACTTTTCCGCTTTTTGGCCAATCACTGAATTGTAATTACAATTGAGGAAAGGTCTGGCGAATTTTCGCGAACCTCAGCCGGGGCACCCCAGGAGCTATGGAAAGTCTCCCGGGAGAAAAAATTCTCTTAGTGTGTCCCTGGTGTGACTACCGGGGAAACTTTTTTAGGACACACTTTTTTTGTATGGATGTTTTTTGATGAAGCATCAGCAATTAGGCAAACTTTCAAAGAATCTGTTGGTTGGTCTACTTTCAAGATTCATTACCACAGGATAGCTTTAGCCATCGTTGTTGAGTTGTTGCATTGTAAACACTGGTGAAGATATAGATCCGAATCTGTGGACGCATTGTTGTTTCAAGACTTATAGACAAATATACAAAGATGCTTTCTAGAGTGGCTCTTAGAAACGTTAGAGCTAATGTTGGATTAGGTAAGTTTTAATATACATGGTGAAATGCGTTACTCTAAGCTCGAACGAGATCTTAGTTGGCTCGAAGGTTCAATGAAATGAATCATGAATAGAAGCCTTTTGGTTTTAATTTTGTTCATTTAACTTTGAAAGGCATCCAGCCAATGAAAAACGTACCATTTTCAAACAGTATCATCAAGATATACTAACATGATACAATTTCTAATATAGGTTCTCAAGTCAGACTATTGTCGAGCTGCCAACCTCTTCTCAAATCAACTTATGACTCTCCTGACTTCTCACACTATTTGAATAAAAGCAAGGCCTCGACGGATAAGTCCAGAGTATACACCTACTTTATGGTTGGCTCTTATGGTCTTTTATCAGCAGCAGCTGCTAAATCTACTGTTGAGGCCTTCCTTTCATCTATGTCTGCATCTGCCGATGTTTTGGCTATGGCAAAGGTGGAGGTGAAGCTTGGAGCTATTCCTGAAGGAAAGAATGTCATTGTAAAATGGCAAGGTAAGCCGGTGTTCATTAGACACAGAACTGCTTCTGAGATCGAGGAGGCTAACGAGGTTGATATTGCATCTTTGAGAGACCCTCAAACAGATTCAGACAGAGTCAAGAACCCTGAATGGCTAGTCATGTTGGGTATCTGTACACACTTGGGTTGTGTGCCTATCGGAGAGTCTGGTGACTTTGGTGGATGGTTCTGTCCATGCCACGGTTCTCACTACGACATTTCAGGAAGAATAAGAAAGGGACCTGCCCCATTGAACTTGGAAATTCCTCAGTACGAATTTGATGGAGAAACTCTTGTTGTTGGTTAGAATTGATACGCAGATAAAATATGGTTCAGAAGGTTTTGCTGCCACTATTTATTTCACGAATATCCATCATTATTGTATAAAACAAACCTTCTATTATCGTTTAAGCCAGAATCGCTGTAGTTTAGAAGTACTAGCAGCTGACTCCTCGTTGTCGAAGAGTAAATTTGATTACGCGACTAGCTGAAAAAGTTACATCGCAGATTAAAACTGTGCATATCTTGTCGCTACTGTTGATTCCTTGCGTAGATCTTTATAAGCCACAAAGAGTATCCTGGGAGTTCTTCATGGAATCCGAGGATAATTCCCTGATTTCTGATGCCTCAAATTCTTGGCACAGTTACTTCGACAGCCCCCAGACTTCCAGATTAATCAAAAGATTCAATGACTTTCATTCTGTCGATTGGGTTCAAGAATCTCTGAATGAGAATCGACAACATTATTATACTATATTCAAGGACTTGGGTTCTTTCACAGGTAGCGAAGAACAACGTAAACTGAATGCCAGATCTATAAAAGACAGGCTGATAACGTCATGTCAGAGCTGGTTTGTACTGACCTTGATGGGTGTCGCTATAGGACTTATCGCAGGAGCTATAAACATCATGACCGAATGGATGGGAGACCTGAAGACTGGTTATTGTAAATCAGGTATTTATCTTAACCGTGACTTTTGCTGCTGGGGCGAATCTGAAGACTCCTGTACCAATTGGGCCTTTTGGTCTAACATAGGACTATTTCGATATCTGATGTTTATCATAATATCTGTGTTGCTAGGAACAATTGCTGCTGTTTTATGCAAGTCATATGCCCCAACAGCTGCTGGATCAGGAATATCTGAGGTTAAATCAATTGTTTCAGGTTATGTTTTGGATGGTTTTCTGGGGTGGTGGACACTATTGATCAAAAGTGTAGCATTGCCAATTAGCATCGCATCTGGACTCAGTATAGGCAAAGAAGGGCCAAGTGTTCACTACGCCGCATGTGTAGGGAATGTGATACCCAAGCTTTTCAAGAGATATAGTCACTCGTATACGAATTTGTCGCAGTTTTTGACTGCTGCTTCTGCTGCTGGAGTGGCAGTTGCGTTTGCTTCTCCAATTGGAGGGGTTTTATTTTCAATAGAAGAGATAACGTCTAATTTCCGTCTTTCAACGCTTTGGAAGAGCTACTATTGCGCACTAGTCGCAACAAGCACTCTGTCTGCGGTCAATCCTTTCAGAACTGGTCAAATAGTGATGTTTCAAGTGAAGTATAACTCCAACTGGCAATACTTTGAAATACCCTTCTTTATCATACTAGGAGTCTTTGGCGGTGTCTATGGAATTACTGTTTCCAAATTCAATATCAAGGTGGTGGCATTTAGACAGAAATATCTACAGTCGTATGCTGTTAGAGAAATTGCCATCTTATGCTTTCTCACGTCAGCAATAGGCTACTTTAGCGAGTTCATTCGCTTGGACATGACAGAAGGTATGGAGGTTCTTTTCCATGAATGTGGTGGAGATTTTGATCATTCTCTATGTAAAGGACTAGAAAACTCCTCTTTTAGATTCAAACTTATCGTTCAGTTGTTATATGCAACTCTACTTCGAATGGTATTGGTGGTGATATCATACGGATGTAAAGTTCCGTGTGGAATTTTCGTACCGTCTATGGCTGCCGGTGCTGCTTTTGGGAGATCGGTAGGACTTTTAGTTGAATTATTGACTGATTGCAAAGTTGATGATCCTGAAAGCTGTATAATATCAGGAACATACGCCTTTTTGGGCGCTGCTGCCGCATTGAGTGGTATAACACATCTGACTCTTGCTGTTGTCATCATCATGTTTGAACTTACAGGGGCGGTTAGATACATTATTCCTACCATGATAGTTGTTGCTGTAACCAAAATTGTCAACGATCAGTGGGGACTTGGATGCGGAGGAATAGCAGATCAGATGATTCGATTCAATGGACTTCCGTTAATGGATTTGAAAGAAGATCATGATTTCCAAAACGCAACTGTTCGAGACGTCATGGCAGAGCAAGTTGTAGCTCTTCCTGCTACTGGCATTAAGTATCACGATTTAGAAATCCTCTTGGCAGACACCGCTTTTACCTCCTTTCCTGTGATTACTGGAAACATTAAACGCCCGCTTGTGATAGGGTATGCGAATAGAGTGGATATTATCAACACATTGAACTATCACAAGACCGAATCCACTTCAGGGATTGAGCTTGAGTCTCAAGTGACCTTTGTCAGGCAAAGCACCGTTGACAAGGTATTACAGGGTGAGAACATAGAACCGAGCGATCCTGACAGTTCTGCGGCCGGTGTTGACGGATTGCTTTTTGAAGCCTGCGTCAAGTTTCAATATTTTACTGTCAATGTTAACACATCAATGGAAAGGCTTGCAGATATTTTTCTGAGATTGGGTCCACGATTGGTGGTTGTGGAAGACGATGGTCTTCTTGCTGGTTTAGTTTGCCGCAAGGATCTCTTAAAATTCGACCTCAGAATTCATCATATTAAACATGGTGATCAGTTTATATCTGAGCTAGATCAAAAAGTATTTGAGCGTGTTTGGGGGCTGTTGTGCACCGTTGGGCATCTGTTTTCTCTCGCTACCAGGAAAACACTTCCTTTTTTGTACGAAGAGTCGACAGGCCGCTACAATAACCTGAACTCCTCAAGCTAAGCGGGCTGGTAATCACAGATAACTGGAAAACAATGTATCTTCTTCCGCGGCTTGACATGTGACGTGTCATACAATGGAGCATTGTTGGCTTTATTAAGTGCGAGCAGTTGTTTCAGGATCTCTCCTCCTACAAAAAGTTCGCGATCTTTTTTTCAGGGCATCATTTTAAGTGAGAGTTATCCCTCTTTTAATATTGTCTTGTCTTTTCTCCAGAAGATTAGCTCACAACGTACTTTAACGTGCTGAGCCTGACCAGTCAATTAGTCTCATATAACAGCCTCATTTCACTGACGCCACAAGTCAGGTATCTTTATCTTCATCAACTCTATTTGATCAATGACCTCGAAGGATTACCCCGCAAGACCATCAAAGAACCTTGTTCTTTGTTTTGATGGCACTGCTAACAATTTTAACAGGCAGGAACCAACAAACATTCTCAAGCTGTACAAGATGCTTGAAAAGAGCTCACGTGCCCAAATGTGCTATTACCAACGTCAGTGGACCCTCTTTCTGGAATCATTCCCTATGATTATGGTACTAACATCTTATAGCTGGAATTGGTAATGATATTAGAACCGGTTTCGAAGACATTCGCGATGGTGGAATTGCGTCGGGCCTTTTTGAGGATATTAAATCCGATGTTGATGGCTTAATTGCTGTTACTCTAGACTACCATGTTATCCAAGCTTATACCTATTTGATGAGATATTACACTGAGTCAGATCGTATATTCTTGTTTGGATTCAGCAGAGGTTCTTTTATTGCAAGAATCCTTGCTGGAATGATTGAGCGTATTGGGTTGCTCAATCCGGGACTTGAAGTTATGGTACCAACAGCTTGGGAGCTTTATAGGAAATGGGAAGAACATGGTCAACCCCAAGGCCAAGAACGCACCAACTCAGCTGCATATGATTTCAAGAAGACCTTTTGCAGAGAGAAAGTGGAGATTACTTTTATGGGATTATGGGATTCTGTCAACTCTTGTGGGATTTTCCGAGATAGGCTATTCCCTTATACATCTGTGACACGTCATGTCAACCACATTAGACATGCGGTTAGTGTTGATGAGAGAAGAGCCAAGTTTAAACAAAATTTATTTGTTCCTCATTCTTACGTACCCCAGTACTTTAGTCTGGAGTGCACTGACGAAGACGCTTTAGAGTCTTCTCCGAGGGAGAATTCTCCTCTTGTTTTTGCTTCAAATGATCTGGTTGAGGTTTGGTTTCCCGGTGACCATTCTGATACTGGTGGTGGTTGGCCTTATGATCTTGATGGGCATGCTCTTGCAAACCTTCCTCTAAGATGGATTTTGGCATCTGCCGTAGAATTCGGTATATGCTTCAAGCTCAACGCTATTCATGAATTTTGTGGAAAATATCCCGGACTAGACAGCCTTCTTTCCTGCCATCATGACTGCCTATGCTTGTTTCGTGAATCGCAAATCAATCATCTGCATATTCCAAGAAAAGCCTCTGCGGTAGGCGAAAGCATAATGTCTTTCCCAAACAATCTTATTGATTCAGAAAGACAAACCCCTGAAACTCCGTATGTGTATGATGAGGAGGGAAGTTTGTTTGGATGTCCTTCTCATATCTGGTCTGAATTCCCAAAGGAGTCTGTTCAGCGGTTTGATTGCCGCGGAACTGATTCCTTCTCCAAATCCTTTCTTTGGTGGCTGGTCGAAGTTCTTCCTGTCGGCTATTTTGTTGAAAACAAAGAAGGTAAGTGGAGCCGTATCTACTATCCCAACCTAGGTCGACACCGGAGTATTCCTCGAAGTGCCAAATTACATTGGTCCGTTCTTTGGAGAACTAGAGCGGTTCGTGATTACAGACCCAAGAATCTACCTTCGATTTACAAGCCGCTGTTTGACCTTGTGGAGAAGGATGCTGACGAAGCAGCCAGCAGCCATACTAGTAGTCCTTCCCAAGAGAACGAACCCGATGATACAGTAGTCCTCACCAACGAAAACTTAGTGGATAAAACCACTGGTGAGATCAGAACGGACCTGCTCACATGCAGTCCGGATAGGCTACGATTAAATGTACGATGGAACGAGATTCCTGATGAACTCAACAGATGGTTAAGGAAGTATCCATCACTTTAGAGATATATTTGGTTAGAAAGTCACATTTTCCTTGCATCTTTGTTTTATATAGATAGAGCTGGAATAAAGAGACAAAAAACTAGACAAGACATAACAAGGTAAGAATAAAAATATGGATCAAGTTATCTTAGATGATGAAAGGACTTTCCTTTTGAAGTACAAAGCCGAATGCTGATAATCAAGTCTAGAAATTAACCACATGGCTTAACAAGTGACATCCTGGTTGGCTCTGGAGTTCAAAAGCAGAGCAACAATGAGTCCATATAGACCCAACACTTCTGCAAAAATCAAAATCAAAATCATACCAACAAACAGTCTTGGTTGTTGAGCAGTACCTCTAACACCAGCATCACCAACAATACCAATAGCAAAACCAGCGGCTAAGCCAGACAAACCTACAGATAATCCGGCTCCCAACTGAATAAACCCGGTATATAGAGCCTGCTGTTGTTTGAGAGAAGATGAAATCAACACAGACACCACCAAGCCATAAATGGCAATAATACCAGCCATAATAACAGGAACAGTGTTCTTAATCAAAAGATCTGGTCTGAGAACACATGTGGCACAGATACCAACACCTGACTTGGCAGTTCCGTACGAAGCACCAAAACAGGTGAAGATGATGGCAGCAGCGCAGCCAATTGAACCAAAAAATGGAGCATAAACAGGACTTCAAAACACAGCACTTAATGTTAGTAGCATAACTATGGCAGTAACCACCTCTTTGTCCATACTTACCAGAGATCAGACATTATAAATTCTTGGTTATCAGTGATGTTTGATTATCTTTCAAGACCGGTTGGTAATTAAAGTGAGTCCCTTTCGACAGAGGCAACAACCAAGCTTTTTGTATCTATCAAGATTACAGACAAGTGTTCGTAGTCTGCAATTATCCTAATATAGTTATGTTGCAACTTTCGGCTGAGGAAAGTCTTTTGTATTGGTTGAAGAGCACAATTGTGACAATCACTGTTAGGTGTTAACGATTGGCGGCCGTTGTGTCTTTTCAAAGCATTCGCTTTTTTTGGCTGCAAGATTTTTGAGGAAGGCACACATCCATGCACCGGAGAAAGGGCTACATAACCATATGATTTGAGAGCTCTTTTATTTGTTTGTACACGCCAAAGGCGACGCGCTTATTTTGTGATTATATAATCAAATGAGATGTGTTTTTGTGTTGGTTCTCTTTACCGGGATATTATTATATGGGAAGGGATACAACAGCCGAATGGAGGAAGTTGATGTTTATTTGATATCAGGTTGTTTCAGGGGACAAGGTGCTTGCTTATTGGTCACTTTCTAGTGCATTCGAGCTAGGCCGGGATAATGGTATGTATCAGAGTGTTTTACGGATTTGAGATCGTGATTCTAACTTAGCCCAGAGTCTTTTATATAACAATGCTATCAAGCAAACTCAGCAACTTCGTAAGGACTTAGAGCAATTTGAGAAGGATCCTGTTGGGTCTGATTTGTCAGTAATTGGACAGATAACGACGACGATCACTACTTTGGGTAGAACCTTAAAAGATTACGAGGATTACATTTCGAATCAGACATTGAATCTCAACGAATCTCAGAAATCCAAAAATGAGCATAGACTTGCAAGCTTGAAAAACGAGTTAATTGAATATAAACTGAAGTCTCAGTCTTTGAAGAAGCAAAGAGAGGATGGTCTTGCTGAAATGGCCAAAACACAGCTGTTTTCCAACAGGTCAACAGGAATATCTGAAAACCCTTACGATGATTCAGTCACTATGACAAACAGAAGCGGACTACAACAACAACAACGACGCGATTCTTCAGACCAGATATATTCGGGCATGTCCATGCATGAAGGACTACAGAAGGAGCAATCCGTGCTGGAGAAATCGAGTCAACAACTGGATGAGATATTGGAGATGGGCCGAGCAGCATTTGATGATCTTGTGGAACAGAATGAGGTGATCCTTAAAATGAAAGACAGAATGTCCTCTGGACTTCAACTTCTTGGAGTATCCAAGTCCACCATCCGGAAGATCGAGAAGAAGGCTTTTGAGGACAAGTGGATCTTCTACATTGGCGCATGCCTCACTCTATATACAATGTATTTGATATGGCACTATTTGGGTTGAGAAAATACATTACAGTTCAATATGTGCTCATCGATACAAACATCACACCAAACTAGTCTACAGGAAGATACAATAATACGGTAAACTGGGACACCTGCATCAGTTCGACCTGCCAATTAAAGGTTCCAACGCAAAAGGCAACGTCTCGGCACAATCACCTATAAACTGCCATGTATCATCATCATTTCCATTATCTTCCTCTCTCTCTGTATTGAAGATTGCTACCTTACCACCTTGGTTTTTAACAATATCAACATAAGAAGCAGCAGGCCACACAGACTTGGATGTACCAACCACCAACATCAAATCCACCTTGTTTCGCATAATGAAGTCGTCAGCTTTATCAATCAAGTGCAATGACAGGAATTCACCAAACCACACTACTCCCGGTCTCAAAAGACCCTCTTTGCAACGAGGACAGTGCGGTAACAGCTCCTCTTCTATAAAAGGCAAAGACTCTAGCGACTCGAACTTCGAAACAGCCAATTCAGGAGTCAAAGGGTCCTTAAAGTTCATTTCTTCCTTATATGAGCAACTGAAGCTCGTACATCGGATCTGGAATAAAGAGCCGTGGAATTCAAGAATTCTATCGTGCTGATGCCCTGCTCGTCGTGATAGTCCATCTACATTTTGTGTAATTGTGAGGAAATTGGGCCCATTTTCCATATTGCTCAGGATTGATAGAGCTTTATGACCATTATTTGGCATTGCCCTTAATGCCATATGTCGCCTATATGAATAGAACTGCCAGACCAATCCTGGATCTTTCAAAAAGGCGTCAGGGGTTGCCAGATCGATTGAACTATAATTCTTCCAGTATCCACCAGAGCCTCGAAAAGTTGGCAATCCTGAAGAAGCGGATAACCCTGCTCCCACAAGGGCGAGAATTGTTTTGCATCTCGGTGATATGAGGAACCTTTGAAAGCTAGCTAAAGTCTGGCTTTCAGCATACTGATTTTCACGGTTTTGTTCCGATGGATCAGCGTCCATGTCCAAACGCCTGTGCTACGTAGATATTAATATTAGTCATCAACTCACCAGGTCAGAGGAATGCCAGTTTATGTGCTGCGTGTATGCTAAACAGGTTCGGCCTATACATACTCTTTAAACAACATACACACATTACTCTTGCTAAGTTTTATTGTATGAAAAATCGGATCTGCCATAATATATGACGGCTCAATAGTCCTCCTGATATAAAGAAAATTGGTGAGGTTTTTTCTTTACACCTCTTGTCGTTCTAAATCTCATCGACGCCAACAAACTCTTGGTCTCTTTTTCCAGTCTGTATTTGAGTCTGGACAAACCAAAAAAATACAAGCGTGTTTTTAGCTGCCAAATACCCAGAGCACCGTGCAGGATCTCGTTCTGGTGGTGAGACTGTCGAGCATTGATCTGAAAGAAGGCGGTCCAATTGTTTGTATATCTCAAGGAACTTTTCCCCTTTTAAAACACCTACCCCTTATTTTGGCGATTCCTGGCCTGTTTTACTGGCTGGACTTTTGTTTTCAAGAGCACAATTGACATGTCAGATAAAAGAACGTTAACTTCCAAGCTTTCTGCTTATCTGGACGAGATCACGTCATTGAAAGATGACGAAGGCAACGTGTTTCAGGAGTTGTTTTTGACCCTCCCTCTCAGATCAAACACCGATTATTATAAAGTGATCAAGAAGCCAATGTCGTACTCTAAGATCCGTCAGACATTAAAAGCAATGAAATACACAAATGGGCAACAGTTTATTAGTGACGTAGCCCAGATCGCGTGGAATGCACGGTTCTATAACGAGAAGTCCTCTATCTACTACCGAGACGCTACTATCGTTGATAATTGTTTGCAACAGCAAATTATCCCTGCGATGCATAAAGATCCAAAGATCCCGGGATACAGTCAAGTTTATTATCCAAATCTTGGCCCTCTTCCGGACGATGAAGAATTCGGAGTGACGCAATTCCAAGATCCACAAAATGGCCGCAAGCAGTCTAAGGGTCCAGAGGAAGAGGAAGAGGAGGAGGAAGAAGAACAAGACGCAGACGAGACTAGGCAGCAGGATGAGGATTATCAAGATGATGACTATCGTGAAAATGCACCCGCAAGAAGCATAACACCTTCCTCGCATATACATACAGCCAATATGTCGAGTTTCTATGGAAACTCTTCCATTCCCAACTACAACCCTTCTACTTATGTATCAAAGGTTGAGACGGCATCTCAGAGTAACTATTACTATCCGCCAAACCATAATGTGGGACAAACCAGTGAACATCTGCTGGATAGTTGGGTGAAAAGAGGTAGACCTCCCATTGTTGATCAACCTCACGAACAACGAATCAAAAGTATAATGCGTGGATTAAAGAAAATCAAGGTGAATGGTAAAACAATCATCACAGTTTTTGATAAGCTGCCCAATCAGCAAGATCATCCTGAGTATTACAGAATTGTGAAAGAGCCTATTTCTATGTTGGACATCAAGGGACTTATCAAGCAGAGACATTACACTAGTGTTGAACCGTATATGTCTGATGTTTTCAAACTCATTGCTAACTCTAAAGCTTATTATGCAAACAACCCTACTATGCTAGAAAATATCCGACTTTTGGAGACAAATATCACAAGATTATATCATGCTGAAATGCAAAAGCCTGACAGTGATTACGGTGATGTTGTCACCTCCAAGATCCCTGTTCCATTTGTGATTTACGAGGGTCGCACATACAAAGTGGGTAACTGGCTTCTGTTGAAGAATCCCAATGATTCCAACCGCCCGATTGTTGGTCAAGTTTTTAGAATGTGGCAGGAACATGGGAAGAGTTTTATTAATGTGTGTTGGTATTACAGACCTGAGTGGACATCTCATAGTTACGATCGGCTCTTTTTGGAAAATGAAGTTTTCAAGACAGGACAGTATAGAGATCACCCTGTTGAAGATATTGTCGGTCCTTGTTATGTTGCTTATTTCACTAGATGGCTTAAAGGAGACCCAGCCGTGCAATATGAAGGTCCGTTATTCATTTGCGAATTTAGATACAGTGATCGGGAATTGTCTTTTGCCAAAATTAGAACCTGGAGAGCTTGCCTACCAGATGAAGTAAGACACATCGAGGATCCTGTCACGCCTATTGATAAGCCAAGGGTATTGAAAAAGTATCCTTCGCCAATCAAGTACTTGCTTCCCGCTAACGCCGTACCTACTGAAAGATGTCCGCCTCCTACCATCACAAACCTGAATGCGCCTCCTTTAGTTGGTGGTATTCACATTTACGAGCCTGGCCCTGATGGTGAGTTGCATGATGACCCAAATTATTATGATGGATCTCTTAGAAGTGACCAGTACAAGACGTATATTCCACCGGCTCCCAACGTGAGAATACCACAAATTGGTGCCGATGCTGCTGTCTCTCAAGATGGTCTTCCACCACCTGCTGCGGCGGTTATGAGTTCTGGAATCAGCACATCGCACTTCCCTCAATCCTTACAATCTCCTCTCATGCATCAATTGCAACAATACCAGAGCTCAGTGCCATTGGGAGCTCCACAGCTAAATAGTTACCAGATGTCACAACCTTCCTATGGCAATGGGTATGGCTCCAACAGCTTTGGCGCTGGACATAAGGTAGTTCACTCGCCTTTCAATGGTATTGCTTATCAGTTTTCTCCATACAGCCAATCAACATATTCTCAGACGTTTATATTGCCAAGCAACCAAGAGGAGAACCTTCCAAAAGCTGTCAGAAAACAATACCAAAGATTAGGAAAGAGCAATTTCAATAGAGTGAGCAAGAGCGTTGTTCAACAGAACCTACTAAGTTCATCAAATGACTCTCTTAGAAAGCCGGAGGATATGAATGATGAAGATTTAACCCCAATGGTTTGGTTCAAGGGCCCACCTCAGTACATATCGAGTCGTATTTTAGGTGAAGAAATCCTAGACACTGCAGAGGTGCTAAACCCAATTGTTAAGAAATCAAAGCTTGCGGGAGGAGTGAGCTCAGCCAGACTGGGGCATAGTGCAAAGTATCTTGCTTGGAAATTAAAGAAGCAACAAGAGGCAGATTCAATTATATAATATATCAAGATACCTTACCATTATCATGTTATTTACAAAGAAAGACTAGAAAGAAGTGTGCGTGTATCCAGTGTTTTTAACCGATATCTATGCAACTATAAATGACGTATGCTAACATCCTTAAGTCCTGCTTAATCGAAGATTCCCCAATATTGTTCAACTCCGTAATCGCCAGGTTCCTTCCAGAAGTCATTGTATGTGGTGAACATGATGACACTGCTTCCAACCGTTTCAGAAATAGACTGAATTGCAGCCAATTGGTTTGCAGATGATGGAACTCCTTTAGAGCCATAGGTAGATCCCTGTGTTGGCCATCCTGTCTCGCAAACCAGCACGGATTTCTGACCACCGCAAGAACTCTGAACATTAGAGATTTGCTGCTCTAACCAAGGGCCACTGTCTGAAGGGTCAACGTTACCATCCCAGAATGGGTGAGAGTTAACAGCGATGAAGTCCGATGCATCACATAACGCAGTGTTGGCCTGGTATGCAACAAGGGTATCAACAGTAACAACAGATCCGGTCCAACCTTTGGCACTGAGAAGCTCTCTTCCCGAGGCAACAGCTGAAGAAACAGCTGACGCGGAGTATGATCCTGAGTTGACCCACTCATTTCCAACAGCAACAGCATATATTCCATCCCATCCTTGACTGGAGGCAGATACTTGCGAGTAGAGAAGATCAATGTCACTGCTCAAAGAGCTCATATAATACAAACCAGCAAATAATTTTTGATTAGAGCCCATCGAACCCATGATAGCGCTGACACAGGAACAGTCTGGTGCGTATACACGGATAATGTCGAATCCTGATAGCAGAGATACATCACTTGCAATGTCAGACGATGACTTGCAAGATCCTGAATCTGTGTATGGAGAATATGTTATACCCTTTGCCTGTTTGGCGTATCCTGTTACACTTCCATCAGAGGTTGAAGATCCAGATGATGAAGCTGATGACGCAGAAGCCGATGCAGATGTTGAAGCTGCATTTCCATAGACAGGAGATGCAGCAGATGTAGAAGCTTCGTAGTAGTTGGCTGCAGAAGATGTTGAAGATGCTGAATCTCCAACAACTTGTGTGACATAAACTGTGACAATTTCAGCTTCTCGCTTTACGTGTTCATGGTGGTGATGCTGTTGCAGCGGAAACGATGCACAGGCTGACACCAATGCTAACAAAGCAGTGAATCTGGATCCAATCATGTTATACAGTTCACCCTAGGAGAAGATTTCAGCGAGTCTCTGACTGTTCAAGCTACCATTGCTCTCTGATGACTGAAACATCTGCGAATACTTAACTATTTATACACGAACACGTCCTGTCACAGGTCTTCGACGCGTTGTAAACGGCTGTATCGCATTCACCTGCAACGGTTGGTGCCTGCCTGAAAACATGCGTGTTTACACTGCGATCTTCTGAAACTCTCCTGTAACTTAGTTCGTCCCCCTTTTGGGGATCCGAAACCGCGTTTGCGTGCCTTTGGGTCGCCTTGTGCGGGCACTGCGCCTCGATAAGCGCGACTTCTTCTGCGGGAGCGTGGTCAAAAATAGTACAGCCGCCAAGCATATAGTGGAACCGTTGAAGCGCGTTTGATACTGTCTGGCCCTTTGGTGATGTTGCTTTTCTGGTTGCCTCCCTCTTTGTAGACTTCTCAATGTTTTTCAAATAAAATGTTTACCTCCTATCATGCACATCATATTGCTTGTTTAGGAAATTCGGCATTTGAACTCGTGCAACGCTAGAGATTTTGAAATACCGGCCTGGTTTCATATTTTTGGCTAGTGTAGCAGACTCTGCCGGTGAAGTCTCAGATATGTTTCAGCATCGAAGTGAAAGACAAAAAGCGGTGTATGTGTAACAGTAGAGAATCTGGAAGGTGCGAGCTTACGCTGCTGACGCGTGCAACCGTGAGTACCAGAACGCGTTCTGGAGCCGATATCTCTAATACGCGTGCTTTTCGCGTGCTGTCTTCAATATAAGACTCTTTCTGGAGACTCAGTACCTTTTAGCCGTTTTGTACCTTGTTTAACATCAATTGAGGTCTTGACAATTTCCAGACATTGACAGTACTTCTAGTCTACATCGTTTACCAGCCTCACAGAAGTAGCTTGTGGCACACTCACACCAGCCACAGCATCATTTAACTCAGATCAGAAAAATAATAATACTGGGGCAAAAATTGATCAAAGAACAAAGAGAATAGAAGCAAGGACTCTTTTTGTTTGAAGGCAAAACGTGATTTGGCACGAAGAATAAACAACAGATACTTCAATAAGATTATTCAGCGTAAAAAAGCGGGACACGACTTACTGTGATCCAAAACCGGTACTTAACAGCTATACTGACACGTCAATTAGCACTTGCAGGTTCAACTAGATCAGAAATAAGAGGAGGTGTAAAATCGCTTGTCAAAGATTGAAGTGTCTTCAATGAGTCACTTAGAGCGCTCTGAGTACTCTGAGTATCAGGTATTATATACGCGGGAAACTACCAAGAAGAATAAGATATGGCAGGATGGTACTATGCGGCTATTCAGATTGAATAAGAAGATGATTGTGTATGACGAAGAGAAAACGGAAGTTCATTCAGACTTTCTGAATAGTTATTTGAGTTATCATGTGGATGATTTGGTGAAACTGGAAGGTCTATGGGTGATGATCGATGAAGTTATTGGTGTATTCGAGAGGGATGTTTCGAAAAGTATGCGCGATGTTCATGCCAATGATTTGAATGTTCAACCTGTGCTGTTAGTGGAAAAAACGCTGAAGAGAAAGCGCCTGCACGCTCGGCAGAACGCTCTTAGGGGAAACAAGAGACCTAAAAGGAGGGCTATTGGGATGGCGAGGGCTATTCCAAACTCGTTTCAACTCGTCACACAATCGCAAAGAGACAATTCTGATTACGGATCTCGGACAGCTTCACACAAGCCACTCGATCGTTCAGTTCCATCAGAATTGCATCATTTTGCTCGTCGAAAGGTATCTCCAGCTCCTTTCTCGCTTTCTCTTCACTATGGAACGACTGATGGAATGGCTCGTTGTGATGATTCCTCTGGTAGCAAGAACTCTGCATCTGTTTCCGCCAAAAGTTCCGCAACTAGTCTGAACTGCTCAACTCCTGCCGTTTCCCATGAGTCTGTTGGCTACAAAGGAAGACACAAATCACTGAAAGTAAACCGCAATTCAGATGCAAGCGTCGTCGTTAGACGTCCTGGTTTACCGACACCAGTCTCAGCTCACAGGTTCAGTGAATCATCAGAAAACAGCCATGGCAATGATATTAATAATGATACTGAGTCTCACAAGAGACTTCCAACACCTTCGCCTTACTACGACTTCTCCCCTGAACCTTACTACGAGAAACATGGAGAGTCCATCTTTGATTTTACTATGAGAGCGCTACAGAATAACGACTAGTACTACCAGAAATATGAAAAAAACAGGCGACCCCTTTTTTGTGAAGAATATATATATGCTTTTTACATATATACCGTCTTTTTTTTTATGTCTCGTGCCTCTTACTTTGCAAATCTCTCTGCTGAATGTTAGGCAGACAGGCACGAAAAGCAACTGATCCATCAACTTGCACAAAGATCTGAAGAGAGGAAAATCAAATAGAAAGAAAACGAAGTTGCCTAATGGCCTAGAGGTGAATTCACATTGTGTCAATCACGCTCTTTAGAGGCTCTTCAAGCAACGTTTAGTCTAGCACGCAGTCTAGTCTCTTGTCTCTTTTCCCTCCACATCAGTAGAGGGACTGCATTTGATGTGAAGATCTTCACAACAGGGAAAGAAGAAACGAAACCTGTCATAGCTGCAAGGGCTGGATTATGGTTGTACTTAGCGGCAACCCAGGCTTGTTCTTCCATTTCTTTGGACTTGTCGTAGGTCATTTTTGCAAAGACGGTTTGCTTTCGCTTTGATTTTAAGTGGCTAGATTGCTATCGAAGCTACAACTTAGGGAACTAGCAAAGGGAACTGTTGTTATAAGAAGAGGTCTAAAGAATAAAAGCGTGAAAGCGCGAGCCAAAACGGGAGAAAGACCAAGAACAGATTTGGCGCCCTAATTTTTTTGGATCGCGGCTCAAGCGCCTGAATTTTATAAAGAGGGAGGGTCTTGCAGGAATTAGTACTTGTTTGCCACGATTTTCAGGGATCTGCGCGATTCAAGTGTACAAGTGCTATTTACAATTTCGCAGTGAGTTCAGGCACTATTTCAAAAATATCACCGACAATACCCACATCTGCAACACCAAAAATTGGCGCCTCTTCATCCTTGTTGATAGCCACAATAACTTTGGAGTCCTTCATTCCAGCCAAGTGTTGAATTGCACCGGAGATACCAACTGCAATGTAAAGGTCAGGAGCAACGACCTTTCCAGTTTGACCTACTTGCAGCGAATTATCGCAGAATCCAGAATCTACAGCTGCTCTTGAAGCCCCTACAGCAGCTCCAAGCTTTTCCGCTAGAGGATTCAAAAGCTTGTCAAACTCCTCCTTGTTTTTCAAACCTCTTCCACCCGATACAACTACTTTTGCTGAGCCCAGGTCAGGTCTCTCTGAAACGATGATTTGCTCAGACACAAACTCAGTTCTATTGCCGCTTTCCAGATAAGCAACCTCTTCAATTGAAACCCCACTACTAGGTTCTCCAGCTTCTAGTTGTGGAAATGCAGAGGCTCTCACAGATACGAGAACCTGTTTCTCTGTGGATTTGACTGTTAGAAGAGCATTTCCGGCATACGTCGGTCTAACAAAGGTGTCTGCAGAAACAACCTTGACAATATCGGAAATAGGTTGCAGATCAAGGACAGCAGCAAGCCTAGGAAGAAAATTCTTTCCAACAGAAGATGCTGGTGTCACAAAGTTGGTAAAAGAAGAATCCTTCAAAATATTGGCTAATATTGGGGAGACCTCTTCTGGTAAGTAATGTTCGTACTTTTCAGACTTGGCCACCAAAATCTTGTTCACTGCAGAAAACTTCAACAACTCTTGGGCCGCAGAGTCAGAGTCTGGACCTAAAACAACAGCAGTTACAGGCTTTCCTATTTGAGCAGCAGCATTAAGCGCAGATAACGAAGGAGGAGTTATTTTGGCGCCACTTGTCTCGATGAACGCCAAAGTAGAGTTGAATCTGAAAGACTGTTTGAGAAGCTTTCTCACTGCGACTCTTCCTTGAAAGAAAGACATTTCTAAAGTACTGGAACTCCGTATACTCAGACTTCAATAGCAGGTTATACAGCTATTAGAGGCTTTTGTTGTGTACGGTTATCCAATTGATGAGATGCGGTATCTCTTTTGTTGGTAAAACTATATAACAGTTCGTTCACTAGGTGAGCAATTCATTTTAACCCACGTAACTTTTTTCCTTTTCCACTCATCATCCTCAGATATGGGAAATTATCGGAGAAAAATCTCTAAAAAAACTGATTACGTCAGATATTACAGAAAAATGGTAATGTCAGGCCCTAAAAGAAAATAGAGGTGCGAGGGTTTTACGATCCGAACCAACTATCTACCTTTCCCCTGTTTTGTTCTACTAGTATTAGGGTAGGGGATCCTTGGATTGGGTTTCTTACTGCCGTTAAGCCACCTATTACCAAGTATGGGTCTGGTTGTAGTTTATGAAATAAATCTCAATCGTGTTAAAGTGAGTAATTAGCCTAATTACTCAGAAGTAATAACTAGGGTATGCTAATATCCCATTCTCACATCCTTCTGAAATAGTAAGGATTAGGGATCAAAGTTAAATGGAGGGATGACCTCCATTTATACCACAAAGGTCCGATAGTCCTTATCAAGAATGTGAAACAAGCTAGCCCCTTTAGTGTTTCATAATTCATGTTACTATAGAAGCAACTAGGTCGTTTCTTAACCAAATTCCCAGATTTATGTAATCAAGGGAATGATTACGTCACGAAAGCCTTAGCTTCCGACAGGTAAGTTACATAAGCAGTGACATAATCAAGCGGTTTTAATTTCAATGCGTCTTCAAAATGCTCTTGATCCTTAATCCTTAGTGATCACTATGTGATGAAATCTATAAACGGCCATCCGTATGAAGCATTAAAGCTGAATTTTAAGGGAATATACATGTGAATTGAAGTGTACACTGCATCAGACGAGTTTCTGGCGTTTAGGTCCCTGATCAATACCCACACCAGGAATGTCGATGGAAGATGACGATTGCGACTGAGTCTTGTTTTCAGAGATGTATGGTTCATTCACTGGTGGAATCAATCGTTTATCCATTTGATGTTTTTCTAAAATCATATAAAGATCGTCTTTGGTGAAGGGTTTCGCCAGAATGTCAGTCATACCATGGTTCAAGTAAGTCACAAGGTCCTGATGCTGATAATTTCCAGTCATGGCTATTATTGGAGTATCAACATCAAATGACCTTATTACAGAAGTTGCTGATGCACCATCCAAGTTTGGCATCACGATGTCCATCAAAACAAGATCAAACTTCACTTTTTCCAGAACGTTGATAGCCGCTAAACCGTCAGTTACAACTTCCACAGTGCATCCGTACTTCATCAAAAATTTACAGCACAGCTGGATGCATATTTCGTCGTCTTCAACAAGCAGGACATGCAAAGCAGATCCAGGCGGTCTTTTGGATATCCTGGAATCAACTTTTGTAGCAGTGACTGATGATGTATTCTGAGCAACTCCAGAAACAGCTGGTGCTGTAACAGCAGTTATGACATTTTCAGAAGCAGGTTTTCCTGTCTGTGGCTGTTGAGTTATATTAGCAACACCCGACCCTTGTACAGGTAGAAGAATAGGCTGTTGTGACGGTTGCTGCGGTCGCGGTGGTTGAGATTGTGCCTGTGTATGAGATTTTACTGCCTCATTGAGAGGAAACTCAAGTGGGGGGAGCTCAACCCCCAGTTGTATTAAAGCCTTGGCCAAAACATTGATGGAGTGTGAATATGAATCGTTAATGGACTTTGTAGTAAGCAAGCCAGATACCATGGTATTATACTTGTTCGTGAGTACAGTAAGCTCGTCGCGCAACTTGTCCACATCATTCGATAGTGCCTGGTTTTGTTTCTCTAAAAATCCAAAACTGTCTTGAAGATATCTGAACTGATTGAGGGATACATAGTTGGATGAGGAAGCAGCAGGCTCTGTTCCTTCTTTTTTGGCCGGTATTTTTCGCTTGATACTTTCAAGAGCCTCTCTATTATTGCGTTGAAAATCTGGATGCTTGAATTCCCAGACATTATCAATCATATACCTCTGCTTGAGACCGTTGGCAATCTTCACCTTATGAAAATCATATTTGTTGAGTTGTCGCACAAAAGAGGCAAAGTTGCTGTGTTTGAAATGTCGAGGAAGAACTTGCTTAGTGAACTCGTTTGTGTCGGTAATGATAAAGGAATCTCCAGTTTCAGACCATCGAACAATATCCTCGTAAGAATTCTCTTCCAACATTTGGAACAACTTCTTCACAAAATCTGTGCCTGTTTGTTTCGCTCCTCCACTAATTTCTTTGCCAGAAGGCGATGGCGGTAGTGAAACCTCATAAGGATCTGTCTTAGTAGATAACGATCCTTCCATACTCATAATGGCATACTAAATTGGTAGATCTTGCTTTGAATTGCTCTTAAATCGACGATAAATGGAAAATGTCCTTATGCTAAAAGAACTTGAAGCACGTAGCAGAAGAGCACTGAGAGTTATATGCCAGAGCTTGTTCGGGGAACCGAGGCTATGGAAGCTATCGGATACACTCTTCAGTGATACTTGTGTTCAATGCTATCAGAATTTGCTAAGCAAAGTTGCATTTTCTTTTCAAACATAATAATTTTGCCTATTTCTCGTTAAAAGCATGTATGAGGAAAAAAGTATTCTGCAAAATAAAAGAGGGTAACCCTTTTGAAAGAAGAGACAGAGTACACTACGGCTTTGTGGCTTATAGTGACAGTCAGACATGGATAGGTATATCCTAGTACTAAGTAGCGGGTTTAAGATCTTAAGAAATGTAGTAGATATAAAACGATATATAAAATTTTAGAAATAATGAGCAACGATGCTGTTGCTAGTATATGGAAGTGATAATAATACAAAGGAATCAGATGGAGACTAGCGTCTATTTCTGTCCGCTGGAACCTGTAACTGAAACTCCATAAGGCCTTGTTTCATATCGTTGTAGATTTTTGGTTCAAATGGAACAATGTTGTCTTTAGGAAACTTCGAGATAGATTTCAAGAAGTCGGTGTTGTATTTGAGACTGCTGTTATTGTTGTCGGAAACACCGTTGTATGCGGTACTGGAAAGAGTACTCGATGTACGAACAGGTTGCAAATTAGTTTGAGAATTTCCTTGCGATGATGGCCGAGATCTCACTTGTTTCCGAACTGTGTTTCTCATTTTTGTTCCCGAGGTGGAAAGCTGAGAGAACTTTGAGACAGTCGATGAGATTGGGCTCTTTTCGCTCGGTGCAATGCTGGCAGGCACTGTTGGTTCTGGATAAGTGTACATGTTTGGAGGAGCTGCTATCGTAGGACTTGTCGCCACACCTGGAGAGCTAATAGTAGCGACTGAACTATTGCTCCAGACCGAAGTAGCCTCAGAAAATGCTGACCATGTGGTAGATCCTGATGAAAGAGAAGATGCAGATGAGCAGTTGCGTGCAATGCGTTGATTTGGTGCATTCTCGAATACAAAAGACAGAAATTTGGCGTTGTTGCTATTTTTGCGCATCTTATTGGGGTTATCATCAACGCTATGGCTTTTGCGGTGACGATACAAAACTGGCGAAGAACTGTCAATAAGGACCGGAGTTTTAGGGGGCAATGATACATTCCGCATCACCTTAGGCTTGTTGCTGGGTCTGTAAGAGTTCTTTGCCCGGACTTTAGAAGGCGATAGAGAAATCTTATCTGAAGAACTGGCAGAGCTTGGAGTTCTGGACAAAGAAACTGTGGCCATTGCAGCAGCTGAAGAAAATAATGCATCATTAGAATTCCTCACGGGTGTCTTCTGAGATGACAATGCAGCAGCTGCCGCTGCTGTTGCCATCTGTGTTTTAGAGAGCGTCTTTTTTGGTTTGGGTCTGGCCGTGGATTTTAATGTTCCCACACTGGATTTTCGGCTTAGAGGAGGAGCTCTGGCACCTTGTTTACTTCGTGATAGCGAGCCTGACTCAAACGCTGCATTCATATTGGTGTGAGAGCCAGTCTCATACGTCTGTGAGATGCCAAGACCGGTAACTTTGGGGTGATAATCTTCAATCTTTAGATACTGCTGGACATCTTTCACGTTGGGTAAATAGTCGACAACGGGAAGCTGAACAAAGTCGTCAGAACCGCTCGGAGTATGTACACTGCATGTACTCTCGGTCAAAGGGTGAATTGATTGTTCAAGACCGGCCGTCTCAGTATCATCAAGTAACAAGTACTCAGACATGAGGTCGTTTTGGGTATCCAAAGAATCAATACCACTATTAGAACTGGTATTAAGTTCGACACTAGAAACACCCTCTGTTAGGTGTTTTGGTAAGACCTCTGCCTCTGGTGTCAATAACAAAATTGAAGGTGTCAGAATGTGATCATCACTGAAAGAATCTTCGGTGTATATTTCGGTGGAAGAGTTAGTCCTAATATGAGAGTCGAACAGCAACTGCTCAGAAAGAGAATTGTCAATATCAAAAACCAGTTCATGGGGTATGTTGTCAGTCATACTAAGCTCGTCCGAATTATGCCAATTAGTAATTAACTGATGAGTACCTGGCTTTTCTTGAGTGCGTGACTCCGACATTTGAGGTTATCAAACACAAGGCGCAATAGTGGAGTCAACGAGCCGTAATGAACTTATTACGGCTCCTTATCGAGGTGAAGAGCCCTTATCTAGTTAGAAGTTTCGTAATGTCTGGCAACAGGATGCTTAGAAGTTGTTGTTGTCTGAACACTGTCTATCTTGTTTGTTAGCTGATTACGTTAATTGCTGAAAAAGCTCACACAAAGCTATAGCTAGTTGTGCCTTGAGAGTGCGAGCTGTCCTCGATATAATTGACCACCTTTAACAAACGTATCTTTGCTGTGCTGTGTGCTGAATGCCGTTAGACACTTTGTTACTATAGAACCAACTTTTCTTCAATAACAAATGCTCAAAATGAAATAACATGGCTGGCTTGCTTTGCTACTCACCTTATCTGCAATTTCTCTTTTTTATGCAATAGAACAGAAAGGTAGTGTGATGCACACTTTTTGGACTGGAGGCAATTTCCTTAACGAACTGTTCCGTGCAAATCCATACCAGCCATGCATGCGGGTTTTAGCTCGGTGCGTTTTTTACTGGGCGGGAAAATGTAGAAGTATTGCAAAACAAGCTTCTGTGGCTGGTGAGTAATAGTAAAGCCGCACATGAGAGTCAATCATGTGCGGCGGTGGTTTACGGATGTGCTCACTGCTGAACTGGATGGCTACACCTGACACCTCTAGATAATGTGATAATCTTTGTCAGCACTCAAAAGCAAGAAAGTAAGTTAGTTAGTAAATGAACGGGAAAGGTACCAGTAAGATTCGGTTGAAATCAAGTTGGCCCCGGTTTCATTCATATAGCTCTTAAGCGTCTTTACATAATGTTTAGAACCATTTTCCCTGTTGCAAAACCAGTAAGTATTCATCTGACTTTCGCCTACTGGGATATTGAATGCGTCTAACACAAAACGATTACAGACCAGGTTTTTACCTAACCCAAGCTCAGTCTTCAGCAGTCAAAGGTCTGTGTTCCTTCGGTTCATCTCTCAGGAGACACGTCATGCTATTGACTCTGCCGTGGCGTCTGCCCCAGTGGTTTTATTTATGAAAGGAACTCCCGAAGCACCAGCTTGTGGTTTTTCCAGAGCGACAATTCAAATGCTGGGCCAACAAGGTGTTGATCCCGCCAAATTTGCTGCATACAATGTATTAGAAGATCCTGAGCTCAGACAAGGTATCAAGGAGTACAGTGAATGGCCCACGATTCCTCAGTTATACGTAAATAAGGAGTTCGTTGGAGGCTGCGATATAATTATGAGTATGAGTCAGAGCGGTGAACTTGCAGAACTTTTAGACTCTGCGGGGGCCCTTGTTGCTGAAGATGATGCCCCTGCATCATAGTTGTCTGTCATGTAAATAAATTCCTTTTAGATAAATGTTCTCCTTTGCCTTATTGCTTTCTCGCCGGAACTTTAAAAGACTGCGAGAAAACACCATTTAAAAAGGAGTTGTGGTTGATGTGCGTCCAGAACTGGTAGCCTGCAAGCGATATTTTGTACTTTTTCAAGAGCACACGCAAGCAAACCAACTATCAGTGAGGACGGGCCTTCCAGAAATATCGTCGATACTATATTTAATATACTTATCGTACTTCACTTGCGCCTTTCGTTGCTAAGAACGTCATTCATACCGTATCTGACAGCATCTTTCAAGTCGTCCATGTCCTTGATACTTTTCGGTTTGAATATCTTCGAGCCGCGGCAGGAGGAAATCGCCATGCTAAAACAGCGATCCCCAAAATCAAGGAACCTGCTCAAAAATGAACGCGCTCCAGGACTGTACGCTAGCTCCTCAACAGAAAGCGTTAACCCAGTAGATCTCTTTATCCCTGCCAGAATCATCGAAATCAAAACCAGATCAAACGCATAATGTACATACTTTCCAAGCTGTGAATGGCGTCTGTTAGTAATCATCATCAACACTGAAAATCGAACCCTTGATGAGGCATACTCCCGACTGAACCTCTTTTATCATTAGTCTTATCAAAGGCTCAGCCCTCCAACAAGACGTCAAAAGCTTTAGCTAGAACTTACACCCATTTTATTGCAAGTATCCTTTTTCCAGTACAAGATCGACTCAGCCACCTGCTAGACCATAGGACAAGAACTATCGTCTCGCCTCTTATGATGCGGTTATACAAGTTCAACTTGTTTTTGAAACCACTGCATCTGAGACAAAAATACTGTGTATCAACTCACCCCCACACCAAATTTGTTAGTGTTGATTCTTTTCTTTGACGTTTGTCCGGATTATAAGAACAACAGGAAAATCACCGCTAGCCACCAAAGGGCCAGAAGAACACCCTTCACACTCACTTGTTGCTACTATAATTGTCATCTATGACTACACAGCTGACACAGCAACTGGCGGGCTCGTTTCAAACGGTGAAATTATTTCAGCATCACAAGGAGAACACACAAATAACTTCTCTGGATTTCGATCAAACAGGACAGTATCTCATATCAGCAGGGGTGGATGAAAGCATCCAATTATATGACGTCAGTAGAGGCAAGCACTCCAAGTCGATTTACTCCAAGAAATACGGATGTCATGTGGCAAAGTTCACTCCAAGGGATCGAAACTGTATATTTGCTTCAACCAAAGAAAATGACACTTTGAGATATCTTTCTCTTCATGATAACTCTTTTATCCGCTACTTCAGAGGCCATACTGCCCAGGTTACCGCTATTGAAATGAATACATCTCATGATATGTTTTTAAGTTCATCGTTGGATACAACTGTCAGACTCTGGGATACCAGAAGCTCCAACTGTCAAGCCCTGTTAGCTATGAAAACAAGTCCTAATATAATAGCCATTGACAACTATGGATGTGTGATTGCAATATACAATTCTCCATCTAAAACCATCCAACTCCATGCAATCGAAAACCTAATAGAGCCTCCCATCTTATCTAAAGATCTATCTTCCATCATCAATGGAGAAGTTCTATCACTTGAATTCACAAATGATGGAAAATACATCATCGTTACATGCACCAGCCCATCAATTCATTTTGTTCTTGATGCATTCAGCCTGAGGTTACTGGCACGAATACGTGACCAGCTCCCATTGCCAAAAGGAAAGTTCTCTACTACAAGCAATCTGACTGTATCTCCGGATTGCCGGTTTGTGTATGCTGGTGATGGGGGTGGTAGCATTCTATTGTGGGATTTGAAGCCTCTGGGAGCTCCAACATCTCGTGGTAGTGTACTGGATCTGTATCCAATAAAAACATTAGAAAACTCAACACAAACCTTGCCACGGATGGTTCTCTTCGATCCATCTATGTGTATGATTGCAGCCGCTGATACTGAAGTGAGCATGTGGCTGCCCAACTAAGTAAACTCAGTAAAGATCGCTAATATCAATATATCTCACATCTGCATGTTCTTCACACCAACCACACCATTTCTTCAGAAATTCAAATTTGCTTTCTGATAAAGTCTCCATGTCCGCAATTACACAAAGCTGTTTTTTACATCTTGTAATAGAAACGTTTAATCTTCTAACGTCACTCAGAAACCCAACATCGTGATCGCTGTTAGACCTGACCATGGAGAGTATTATTGCCTCCTTTTCTCTCCCTTGAAACCCATCAACAGTACTGATTTCAATATCTTCACAATTCAAATCAGTGGTCATTATTTCGTCGTTAAATGAATGATCCCTTAACAGTTTGCGCAATTTGTTTACTTGTGCATTGTAGGGAGAAATAATACCGATGTCTTGAGGTTCTACCCCACTATCAAGTAGAGACTTTACATGTTTCAAAACCAAAAGGCATTCACCATCGTTATACTTGGATGACATCAAACTATCTTTGTTCATATCTTCTGCACTATCCTGTTCAGGATAATCTCCACCCTGAGTGTCGTACCACACTATTTCCTCTGTTGTGTCATCATTTGAGTCTTTCACAGTTTCCAGATCAATTAGTTTCTTGTCCTTCACACTATTATCAGCCACCAGTTTTCCGCCATAAAGTTCATCACTAGAAAACCTCATTATTTTTGTATTCATTCTATATTGGACGTTCAGAAAGCACGTAAAGCTGCTATGGTTCTTGTGTATCTTTATCAAGCGATCAAACAGTGTACATCCCAGTATTTTTGTAACATTTGCGTTATTCCGCGTTTTAATGGTTGCCGGAAGTTGCTTGTTATCTCCAGCGATTATCAGCTTCGTCAAAGAAGTATGATATATTAGCGGAATCCAACAAGCAGGCTCGAGTGATTGCGATACTTCATCAATGATTAAAGTATCAAACATGTCGCCTCTTTCTCTGATACAATTCACAAGATCTCGCGATGATGAGCCATGCAAAGTGGCTAAGACCACCTCAGAGCCAACCAACACATCGTTGGTAGCTTTTCGAGAACGGATCCGCAGGTCTTTCCTAAGATCCCGAAGTTCTTGATATACCTCTTTTCGGGCAGCATAAGATTTGAGCTTCGACACTTTCTTTGTTGCTTGGTTGATATCTTTGAGGATTCCTTCAAGAACTTCACTGGCTTCGTTTTCAACTGCCACATCTAAGGAATGGCGCCAAAGATGCGGTAGAATCCGTGCTGGATGACCAATTCGAATCAGCCTCGAGTAAGACCCACTGGGAAATAGATCAACTAGACGTTCCAAAATAGTATCAATTGAGATATTAGAGGGACCGCAGATCAGAATCCGTTTGGTGTTCCCAGATGAAGAAGCGCGGTTTCTCAACACCATTTGTTTCACCAATTCCACAACAGTGCTCGTCTTTCCAGTACCAGGAGGACCGTGAATAATACTAAGTGGACTCAATTGACTGAAACAAACTGCGTGTTTCTGTGAATCATTGACATTAGGATTTACCCATTGTGTAGCTTCTCTGATCTGATCTAGATCTGAAATGCTAGGGCCTTCAAATTTAGTAACACCAAGAGCCAGTCGAATAACTGTACTTTCAGATAGAACGTTCATCTCTCCAAGTTTTCTCATCGTCGACTCCATTCTACGATATGTTGTATCGTTGGTCACCTTCACTAGCCACAACTTGACATCGGAGTTATAAAAGGAATAAAGCTTCTCTTCCAGTTTCGAACCTTCGGATGTATTAGAATCATAACTAAAGGCGACATTTACCTGTTTGTCTGACGAAGACGATACAACTCCTGAAAGCGTAAGTGATTCGTCATCTGCCTCTAATTTATCGCCTCTTTTAGACGAATTGCGTCCTTTTTGTAAGCCAGCTGACCCCTTATCAATATAATACTTTTCCAACTTTACCGTATCTCCTGTTTTGAAGGTTCCAATATCGATAGATTCGGGTCCTTTCTTTGATTTTGCGCCCCCTATAGTAGAGGGATGAGGTGCAAGTTCAGCTATCACTTTACCACCAACTCCAGTACGTAAGTTTTGAACACAAAGGTTGAGGATTGCCACTCCATTTGATCCTAATACTTTCGGAGAAGTTCGAGAGAGAAGCTGTAGAGTTTGCTCATAGTCCTCTTTCTTTTCCACAGCTAAGCTGTCTAAAAAACTGTTGGATAAATTCACGTTAGGTTCATCATGTTCAGCCATAAAGAAGGTTTGTTCTTGGAACAAATTGGTTCGACGAGGCCAAAGAGAATACAACAGCCAAAAATCAAGATCAAACTTTGTTTTTTTAAGAATTTGATTTCGTCTTTTTGAGTAGACATCTTCTTTTAAAAGAGAGTTAGCGTCTCTCTACAAATACCAGTCTGTATACGGAATGTGCAAACTATCTTAAATCGGTAGCTATATATGTTTGCTAGCATCTTAAACGGGCATGCTTGTTGAAAATGTAAACCCTTCAGATTCAAGCCAGCTTCACCGCTAAACCCGCGAAAGGTACTAACTTCGGTCTCTAAGCTCAGTCTTGTCAATTCAATCACATAATCACAAGATCACCAAACTTCTCCTTGTAGCCTGGAACCTCGAATCTTCCCTTTGAAACCATGTCCTGGACCTTATCTTCCACATCTGGTCTAGCAGCAACAACATCGTCGACAGTAAGTTGGTCGAATGGTCTAGCAGATTCAATGTTACCTAAAGTCTTCTCCAGATCGGTCAGTTCAGCAAGAACAACGCTCTCGGTGTCCTTTGCATTCTCAATGGCCTTAACCTCAAAAGACTCGATCAAGTTGAGTTGTTTGGATAGGTTGGCCTTGCTTGGAGCAAATTTACTGATATCACCCTCAATCTTGCTAACAACAGCACCATTCTTGAGTGTACTCTTGTAAGAAGCAAAGTCGACGGTTGTTGGCTGCTGTTTCAACTCATACAAAACTCTCTTGGCCTCGTCATTTCTCTTCTTGAAAGCAGTTAATGCGGCAGCAGTCTGTCCAGTCAATCCCAGCTGCGACACAATCTTGGACCAATCAATCTTTCCAGCAGCAGACTTAGCAACAGAAGACATCGTTGATATATATCTGGTTGTACGTTACCCTGTTCTAACTAGGCTACCTTTTATGAGTTGTGTCTTAATTCTTCTACTTGATGTCTTTTTTCAGATTTGCGCATCTTGACAAGTTGTTTAGCTTGTCCAATAAGACATTGATTTTTTTGCTAGGGAAATTAAACGTGATGTACCGTGCACGCTATTTATGCCAAACATGATTTTTGACCGCGCTCTCTCTCTATGTGGTGCAAGGCTGTGCCCAGCCTAGTCAATGCAGTCCGGTTCAGAAGAACTGTGCGTCTCTGTAAATTAATGTGATGACCGGACAGTAGATGAAACACGGGACAGGCCGTTTGATACCGGGTGCTCAAAATGACAGGACGTCCAACAGTACGGGAATTTCTCCAAGTTTAGCCACCTGTTTCATTTCCTTACTTTTAGATAGCGAGGGAGGGGTATAAGGCCTGTTGAATAGTACAGTATATAATATAAAGCCAGTATTGAAACCACTGAGGGCCGCTACTGTAATCTAGGTAACAATCAAGCGGAGTTTAGTAAAGAAAGCATGTAAAATAAGCGCCGAAGAGTAGCGTCCCGATAACAAGGGTCAACAAGTTGACCTGGCAATCTTCGCTGATTACCTAATGCTGGAAAAACCTGGGGTAAAGTAGCAAGCTGTATTGCGCCTTATCTATTCTATTCTGATCTATCCAAGTTCTCAGTGGGTGACATTGAATAATCCTTCTTGAACCGTGGCTCAGATGATGGTAAAGCAGAAATTTGCTGTCCCTGTGAGGGAAGCATATTATTTTGTGCTACCATATTCATTAATCCGTATGGAGCGTGATCATCCATTGAAGAAACAGTCAAGGGGATATTACCAGGTCTAGAGTCGCCAGGTGGCATATAACCATATCTTCCATCCCTGATATGGGAAGAATTATGCATTCCTGAAACCTTAAAATCTTCTTGTTGTAGCCTGGCATGGTTTGTATTGTCGTTAGCAGCGGAAGGTGGGACAGCTATTGGTTGTTCAAAACCATAATTGTTTATTAATCTAAGTGGTTCCGTTCCACTGATATCCTCTTGTGGGGAAATACCATGAGTAGAACTTGGAGTTTGATCGCTTCTTGATGACAAATTGCCATTGTTTAGCTTTGAGCTAGGAGTGGATGTTTCAGAGATGGAGGTATCCTGTCCACTATTTGACGTTAGATGTATGGGCTCTAAGTCAAAGGATGGTTGCCAATTATTGTTCAGTTCATTTATCATGGCAAGAAGTGACCGATCGGATATACTGCTCATTGATAGTGTTCTTTTTGAATCCAAGTCTAAATTCCCATCTTGTTGATTATCACCATCAGAAATTAGGTATTTGATTGAGGTTCGTCGAGAGCCTTGAGAATCTGCAAATGCAGGATTTTGCTGTTGGATAAGAGAGAGATCAGTACCATGGAGCCCAAAAGCGTCTTGAAACAGCTGTTCTGGCCGAAACTCGTTCAATTCATTATTTGTCTGGAATAACTCATTATCAACCGGTGGAAAGTAGCCTTCTGAAAAAAGTAAATTAGTAAACTCTTCTTCCTGTATCATTTGATTGCGTATGGAGTTACCAGCAGATAAGCGATTCCCATGCTCTCGGGGTGGCTTTGGACCATTATGTTTCTGTCTCTTCCTCTTGGGTAATTCGGGAAGAGTTCCAAGTGATACCTGTTGTTGATGTACATGTGGGGCAGGAGGATAATCAGTTGTTGGTGCGCATGTTGCCTGGTACACTGTGTCATCTATATGTGTCCCTGACAGTTGATCGGGTGTTTTTGTTTTAGTGGATAAAGGACTGAGTGTCGACTCGGAGTTAGTGGTCTTTTCGTGTCGATGAGACCTAGTCCTGCTTGGAGAATCAAAACTTAGTGGATTTTCAATGAAGGATCTAGGGTCCAACACCCCTCTTAGAATAATTGATTGGTATGGCTCATTCTGATAAAGGTTGTTAAGAACGTGATACATGGAATCCAAGAAAATTGAAAATCCTTTGATTTTCTCGAACATCGACAAAAAGGAGGAAACCGCCTCATGAGCAATAGTAGCTATCCTTTTGTTTTTGTTGCATAAATGGTAAATCATGACATTCGCTGAGTTGAAAATAAATAAAGCAAAGTATTGCACATTGTCCAAAATGCTCACATAACTCTTCTGCACTCCGAATATTTGATAAATGATGTATGCAGCCTGAAAGGTTATACCCCAAGATGGATAATAATCTTCATCCACATTATCAGAAGGAGATGCAGCCCTGCCTGCTGAGAAATGTTTGAGATCTGTAACAGAAGAAGGGCGGGTATTGTTCTTTTCGGAAGAAGTTTTGCTATTGTTTGTATTGGATCGAAGCTTGGAAGTTCGAATGATGTTAGCTCTGTGAATGATAATCAGAAATGAATAATAGGAAGCAGTTAAGAGTGTACTAAACGGGGTATGGGTGTCTGAGTCGTGAAGTTTGTAGTGTAAATGTGGTGGCAATTTTTCAAACCACCTGCTTAATAAAATGTCGTCTTGTTTGATCAAATACATGAATGGTTCACCCTTTTTAGCGAGGCTGTTAATCAGTCCTTGATGTTTCACTATAATCTCAGCTAACTGAGCAAGCTTCACTGATTGTAAAAGAAAATCAATCTGAATACATGGAGGTGAAAAAGATGCGCCTTCGCTCTTTCCAATGTGTTCCTTGATGTCCCGTGCGGTTAGCTCCTGAACGTCACAATCATTTGTATGTATTGTAATTGGCCGGCCAAGGGTAACAGAAATAGATCTGTCTCTAATGAACATATACCACCACAGAAGTTTATACATCTTCTTCTCGTAAGCTGACAGTGATGTACTTGTAGAGACGTCTCTGTGCATTCCAAAAGCCTGGGCAGTTCCAATAGCCAAATATACATAATAAAGGTTGTTGCGTTCACTTATCCCGTTGGCGTTCCAAGAAAGCAGTAAAAGGGACTGTATAAGGGGAATAGGATTATGATGGTCGAATCCAAGGTCATACAATGCCTTTGCTCTGCGGTAAAACATTTTCGATAGAACATGAACATCGGAAACATCAGCATCGCCCCATTCAGGACCTTTATAAATAAGAGATCCCACAAACAGTAACGATTGGAGTAAAAGTATACTTGGAGGTTTGGTGAGATCTTTGTAATCTTTCATAAATCTTGCTTTATTGATAATAGGAGCAAGGATGTGAACGCTATTGAAAAAACACATAATTAGTTTCCAGCATAGTCTTTGATTAGGTAAATGGAAACATCCAGCGGCAACAAGCATTTGATAGTCTGCTTCATCTATTTCATGTTTTTCCTTTTGAGCACGCATCACATAATATTCATCAAGAAGCTTGGATGCCAAAGGACTTTGATTAACAGTACCAAAATATCCTTTGAATCCAGTAGATTGTCTATAATAACTAGCCAGAACAATGTTTGGGTCCAAGGTGATTTCATTCATAGTCTTAGAAGCCCTCGAAGAGGGAATTGCAACAAACGAAGGAAGTCTGGTGGGAATACTAGACGCATTAGAAGCAACTTTATTAATCACACGCTTCTTTCTGATGTACACAACACAATCATATCCCAGACTTTCACACTTAGAGCATTTCTCACTAATGGACTGTTTCTCTGAAAGATCACATTTAACTTTCCTATGATGACAAGCGGCGCAGACTTTTTTCGCTTTTGGTCCCCTTGTTCCTGATAAGGTCTGATCTTGTTCATCTTCCTGTTTCACTTCATAACCTTGGTCAAAGTCTGTCTCCAAAAGGTCTTCACGATTTTGAGACCGTGTTGATTGTGGCTCTTTCCCGTAACGTCCCATTGTGTGGTAATCTACTTGACCGTCTTCACTGTTCTTCTTGGTCTTTAATCATGTAAGCCTCCTGGTCTTACTCAGCTATAACGCCAATCTTCAGCTTATCGAATACTTTCTCTTTGGTTCTTCACGTATTATCCTACCAAGTATCAACATCAATCTAACCTCTTCTTAGATGAGTGCTATCTTACTTCTTCTTTTACTATTTATTGAGCTGTTTTCCTTCAACATATTGTTGACATATTTTTTTACATGGTCAATATGCCAAAAAGATTTAATAGTGCGATAAGCCCATGATTATATAATCGAAAGCCTTAACATCCCGAATGCTTGATGCTTGATGCTTGAGGCAAGACACTGATTTTGGGATGACTAGAGTGAAGGGACCTGTCCCTCTTTAACTAGCCCATTTGCAAGTCTAGCGGATCCCACACTCCCAACACCAGCAGCAGACCCGGCATTAGAGATTGCACCACTCGCAACACCCCCTGTGCTTCCACTCATGAGAGGCTTATCAGAAAGTGAACTGGATGTGCCTCCCATTATGTATATGGTCAGAAGCATTACCAGGAAATGAAGTCCTACGCAATATGCAACAAACATCAATCTTGAATATTTGGTACTCAAAATTGTCTTCGTAACTTGAACAAATATCCTCTCAAATGGAGACATCCTGGAATTAATTCTTTTTGTCTCCATCAAACGGAACTGTTCTATAGGGTGTAGTTCTGACTCGTAGCTTTCTTTGTATCTTGTTTCAAGGTCTGATGATTTTTTTGCAATTTTAGACTCGTAGTTGCGAGGAGTCTTCGAGTTTTTAGAGTCCTGATGAAATTGCAGAAATCTTACACGCTCATATAGTTCCCTGTTGTCAGTCTTGAGAGAGTTGATCTCTCTTTTGAGCTCCACTATCTTGCTGAATTGTTTCTTTGACTCCTCTTCCAGCTCTTTGTTTCTTACCCGGAACCGGTCTCTTTGTTGAGTGATAATAGGCAAGATAGACGAGTCTTGTTGTGACGAATACACACTTTGGGACATAGCATCAGCCCCTCCAGCAATAGATGAAGCTGGAGAAAGGCGACCCCTTGTCGGCATGGCAGAGGGAGCAACAGATGAAACCATTGACATTGCCTCCCACTTATCATTGTTAACGTCACCTCTTTCAAATTCAATCAAATCATTCTCTAGTTTGTTATTGGCAAGTGTCAGTTGGTTAATCTGATCCACAGAGACTCTGAGTTGATTTTCTAAATTATCACACTTCTTGTTCAACTCATCCACTTTGGATCTCAAGTTTATGGCCTCATTGTTCAGTTTCTTATTACGCTGAATGATCGAAGACTCTACTTGAGGAGCTTCGTCTCCAGAAGCATCATTATCTCCAAACTCTATCTGCTTCAGTATCTCCAATTCCTTCTTAAGCTCAACATAATCACGAGTTTCATTATTTTTTTCCCTGAGAACAGCAAGTTCGTTATTTAACTGCTTCGCCTCTCTCGAATACGACTCCGCTCTCGAGCTCGTCTCAGCTTTCAAAGTGTCGATATTTTTGCGCTCCAACTCTAGTCTTGCAACCAAAAGAGCATTTTCACTTTCTAAATCGGAGATCCGCTTATTGCTTTCTTGTCCAGCCTTTACCGCTTCAGCGTCAGATTTTGCTATACTTAAGTCACGTCTCAGTTCCTCATTTCGCTTTTCGAGTTCCAAAACACGAATTTTGGCCGACTCCGCCTCTCTAGCTCGACTTTGGAGCTCAAATGTACTAACGGCTTGCTGCTTCATATCGTCAGTAAATATTTCACTGTTAGACTCTTCAAAGTTGTTTTCATCTTTGTTCAATGTTCTGGTTTGATTCTTCAATCTACGCTTCATCATTTCTTCATTAACCTTGAGTTCTTCAATTTCCTTTTTCAGCTTTTCTAAAGATCCGTTGAAACCCATCTCCTTCTTCTTCCAGTTCATTTGTTTCTCCTCCATAAGAGACTTCCACTCATCATCTTTCGCCTGGAGCTTAGTCTCGGCAACTTTATTGAGCTCTTGCTCAGTCTTTGCAATTTTCTGTTTCAGCTGATCATAATCCGCAAAATTAAGTAGTTTCTCTTCTAGCTCGTGCTTTTCAGTTTTTATTCTCTCAAGATCACTCATAGATAGGACTGAGTCCAAGCTGATTTGTAACAACTTTTTGGGATCTGGTGCCTCTGCCAATGCTCTATAAACCTGGAAAAACACGTTTTCAATACTCTTGTTCTTTTTGGCTAGTACATCAATTTCATTCTGATAAGACTTCAGAAGAGGGTTGATCTGCTCTATCTTATCCGATTCGGATAGCTTCTTGAACTGCTTGGTTTTGGTTGCAAGGTCCTTTCTGTTTAAAAGAGATTCTTTTTGAGCAGACTGGATTTCCATTCCCCGAGAGTCCAACTCCTTTTGTAGATTAGGCAAGTCAATTACAGCCCAGCTGTTGAGTGCTTTTTCAAACACATTTGAGGTAACCGCAGGATCTGAGACTCCAGAATCATTTTCTTCACGAACCTCAGTCATTATGGCAGGTAGTTATCTGTTGCTCGATTTGTTCAATTTCCTACTCAAAACAAAGCAACGAACGTCAAAAGGTTTTCCTGGAGTCTTTAAAGCCTTTCACGATCAGAATTCTTGTACACCGTCGTACAAAACTGAGAAGCTCCAGGAAAACAGATAATAAACTTGGTGTTTATGATACTGATAGGCTTCTGCAAAGAGCGTCTTTCGTTTTACATGCTAATGAGATTTATTGTATTCCACTAATTGAATCTGTACACAATTCTACAAAAAAATATTTAGCCACAATTTTCGTCGTGGCGGTGCGAGGCTTGTTAACGACCTTTAGCTACACCAATGGTCAACCTTAGAGAGGGCATCATATAACATTACATACATAGTCAATCGAATTTTCCTGGCAACTGAGCTGAAGATCCATCAGAGCTCATACCATTTGATCCATTATGGAACTTCTCGGATTCAGAGTAGAAAGGCAAAAGGCTTCTGTACTTTTCTGGTCTGGTTGCAAAACGTATCCATCTCTTTCTGATCAAGCGGGCTAAGATAACAAAACAAAAAACAAAGAAACAGCCCCATATAATGCTTGAGGTATTGAAACTTGATCTGAGCCTTTTGCCTTGTGAATTTCCATTCCCAGCTGCTAACAAAAGCTCTGAAACGTCTTTGATATTATTTATTTTCAATCTTTCCCCTGTTAAAGAGGTATCCCAAAATGCGTTTCCAAATCTTGAAACCACAATGGCATCATCGGCTTTATACTGTCCCACGTCCATATTTTCCCAGTTTAGCACTTCTGCAAGTTGTGGAAGTTTAGAGATATCAGCGTAGACTATTATAGCGCTGCTGTCTTGGATTCGGAAAGCACGAGGGATTTTCTTTTTCATAGCTTTGACTATCTCTGAAAACTCGCTATCCTCTTCCTTCAGTTTCTCGACTTGGGTCTGCTTTTCCTGTCTCTTGGAAGAAAGCTCTTTAAACTGATCTTCCAGTTTCATGTAATGATAACGGTGGTATATTTGTGATAAGTAGTATGTTTGCTTAAAAAACTCGCTGTGTTGATTCAAGTCGGTCAGCATCACAACGACATTTTCACTTTTTGAATGGAGTTGGCTATCCATCAAAGGAGGAAATATAAAGTCTTGGCTTTGATCTGTCAACTCCTGGAATAGAGGATGAGAATTGACCTTAATAAAGTCCAGGACTTTTTTGAAATCACGCATATCACGAGTTCCAAAGCTTGGAAACACAGTTGATGCAAGAGATTTGTGCTTGAAGCACAAAAGCATGGGTAATGTTGAAAGCGTTCTAGCGGTGAATAATTCTTCTTTAGATTCGAAAGGCTTTTCTCCTTCTGATAATTCCTGATTGATGTACTCAATCAAAGAAGTTTCCTGCTTTTTCACTAAGTCCAAAAACTTCATGTCAGAACTTCTATAGATGTGTACATTTGAGGGAAGATCCATTATTGGCTGAATCAAATGCCCCAGCAGTATATCGTCCTCTTCAACTTTGGTATCCGGAGAGTTCAGGTAGACAAAAGAAATGAATGGGTTAGGCTCCATGTCAGAAGCACCATTTTTTGGGATAGGCTTCATCGGAATTGACATCTTCTTCTTGAGGTCGTCTGAGGTGATTTCCTCAAATTTATGTATTTCCAATAATCTCTTAGACCATTCAACAATGTTTTTGCTGGTCAACACTCGAGACTTGAATCTGATCTTGTTGCCTCCCATTTCTGTAGGAAGAAACATAAAAATACGAGGGTTATAAAGCTCAGGATCTCCAGTGATCAGATCGTCCATACCCATAGATGAGCATATTTTGTCGTTGGATTTGCAGTTCAAGTAGGCGACTGACATAGCACCTGACTCCGATAAATCTCTTGTACTTCGAATGACCTTGTTCCAAACGTTTCTGAAATCAAAGCATCTGGGGCAAGAAGCAAATAGCTTATTGTCTTTGAAATCACCGTGGAAGTTGTTCTCGTTTAGCGTTTCATCAGAGCTAGGCCAAAATGACACTAAGATGGGCTTATCGTTCTTCCCTGCAATTATGTCTAGCATCTGCTGACTATTTAGAGGAGTCATTCTGTCCAACGTTTTGGACGAGTCAAAACTTCCCCCAGAATTTGCTCCGTCATCCTTAAAATCCAGTGTTTGTTCACGAACAAACGAAGCAAACCCTTTCGCAGTCCTACCTGTTCCAGATGTGAAAGACGTAAGTAATTTTCCTGATGTTCCTTTGTCGTTGGGCACATAAAGTCTTAAGGAAGGATAAGAAAAAATAGACTCCCTTTCACAAAGATCACCACTGGCAACGCAGTCCACCTGATTTATATAAACTCCCATCGATTCGGCTTCCTCGTGGAACTTTTCATAGAATTCCTTCCAAATAGGTGCTAATGCCTTACAATGATGGCAATATGGAGAGAAAAATTCAACAAAGTGGATCCCTTTGGAAAGAATCCTGTCGAAGTTGGCAGATGTTAAGGGGTCTGGTAACCCTGTTTCAGGGTTTTCCTGCAAATCTGTCGATTCTGCTTCTTCTTGTGGCGCTTTCTCATGATGTATAACTACCATAATTTGTGTTTCCTCGGAATTAGGAGCACTGGATGTCGGATCCAAATCTTGGACCAGATCTCCATTCACCAAGCTAATCCATCGAAACACCGTTATGATGGCTACGAAACACTGCAACTTCATCTTGAACTATCACCAAGGCTCATCAACGTTCTATAAAGTCACACTCAGTGTATTTCTAGATAACTCAGAGTTCCTTAAGATCCACTCGGTAGGGTTACTGTCTTGTAAATACAGAGACGTGCCAACTTCAAATCAAATAACAGATGATAAAGTCACACGTATTTTTTACTAGTTTTTCAGCTTGGAAATGTGCTCATAATATTTGGTAAACTACTGTGAGACTCACAAATCCAAATGAGCAGCAATTTAACCTCCAGACGTCATCGGCTAAGTATTTTGTAAAAGTATAAAGGATAACAAGCTTGATAATATGTATGTGACAGCGAACAATTAAAAATACGAAAGGAATGCAGACTGATTGGTGAAATATGTTTGAACTAAGCAAACATCTGGAGATAGTGCTTGAAATATTCAAAAGAAACCAGAGTGATGGCACTCGCTGGAACAGTTCTGGCCAGATTCACTATGAAACCACTGTAGAATCCTTTAATACCTTCAGCCTTGAAAACAGACTTGACCATTAATAATAAGCCCATACTCTGCTTGTTTGGGCCACTATTTATCATTTGCAATCTTGTTCTCACAATTTCGTGTGGGTATGTCACAGCGCTGGCAAACATCTTAGACATGGAAGAAGCAACTATCAGTTTTACAAACTGACCTAGATTCATCTTCTCACCTTTGCGTTCATCTGGAAATATGTTGAGTAAGTGCTTAAAGTTTTCATATAATGGAAACTGAATAGCCACATGGATCAATCCAAAATAAGAAGGGAGCAAACCCCTGTAAAACGACTTCAAGCCTTCTGCACGGTACATCTTTATAAAAGCATCTATTGTACCGTTGTAATACTCTCTGGTTATTCCTCCCTGAGTAGCAGCTGCTCCTGAGCTTGTTCCCTCGAATCTGTCATAAATAGTCTTACCGTTGCTCATTTGGAGCATAAGCCTAGTTTTCACAACCCATATTGGATTAGTTAACGTTGTAGAAATTGCACCAGATGAAATGGCACTCATAAAGTAACTAATATTGTCATCCTCAACATAACTGTTGTACACCGATTTAAACCGTTCATAACAGGAAAAATATATCATCCATGATGGAAAGTAACCGCATGTTATGGGAACCAGCCCTCTGTATAGACCTCTGACACCTTCTTCTCTCCATATAGTATTTAAAGAGTGTACTATTCCCTTGTATTTCCTCTGTTCAAAAGCTTCCAGCTTTGTAGTAGAGGTCAAGTTTCGAAGATATGATCCCTGAGCCTGGAATCTTGTTTTTGCGACATCTAAAGGACAGACAGCAATACCAGCTATGAATCCTGCAAGTGCCCCAGATATAGATGCAATTTCATTTTGACTCAACTTAAAACCATGTGGAGTCGGGACACGCGGTAAAGCTCTCAGCTGCTTATCTTCTTCAAATGTGTTTAATTCCTCCGGAAGCCGTTCAGCCTCGATAGGATCCACTTGCTTAATGGTTGCAATATGTGGTGGAGATGAATCTGAAGTCATAATGTCAAAAACAGCTTGTGCTGTTTAGGTTCTTTCTCAGTACCTGAAGAAAGAATGGATATTTATAAAAAGGCAGTTAGTTCGAGACGGCTCTGTAATATACTGCTAAAATTATCGTTCATGGCTTTGATGAGGCTTCCAAATTGATTTGTCTGTATTTTCAAGTAACCAATCCCTTTTCCAAGAAAAGATGCTCTTGACTTTCTGCCCTATAATCACGCTCCGGCACCAACTTGAAACGGTGAAGTTGATTTGCCGATATTATCGCTTGATGTAGGATGTCTCACAAACGTACGATTTGAGACCAAAGAAAGCAAAATATCAGTTTGCGGTCTTTACTAGTTGTAATCAAAGAGTGCAGAGAGACTCAAAAGCGCTTTCTTCAAATATAAAGGCTCTTTATCTTCAGCACAGTTGCTATTAAATGCCTCCTGTAATCAGTCTGACTATTTTTTCTAGCTACTGAAAAAAAAGTTTAGTCAGCTACAGATTAACTGAATCAAGAACTTACAACGGGCTCTGCCTTACTAATTCGTTGTTACAAGTCAAGTTCCAGTTCTGAGTTATCTAATTCTTTGATCGTAGAAGCTGTTACAAGTTAGGCAATAGAATCGTTCCAAACGTGGAAGATAAAAAGAATGATCTATGTCCATCGCAAAGAGAATTCGGTCACCCTCCCCTCAATTGTATGCATCTGGGCTAATTGCGGCGTCATCTATGGAACACTGAAAAGAGAGAAGTTTCTGACAATGCTTGGCCCATATTCTTCATAATCCTGTTTAGTGTAGCAGTAGCTTTTGAATTCAGAAGTCTGTGCCAAGAGCGAACCTCCAAACCACACTGCATTCTTCTGTCTCTTGTGAGATATCACTTGAACCGTGACACCACTAGATTTGGTTCCACTTAGTCGTTCACTTGCAGAAACTCTGTCATTCACCATGGTTTTCAAATCTCTCTGAAGTCTTCTTCCGAAATCCTTGAACATTGTTGATCCTCCACTTAAAACAATGTTCTTGTACAAATTCTTACGAACATCAATCGGAGATGCCTGGATAACTTGATCCACTATTGTTGGGAGAGGGGTCAAGAAGTCCGATGAGGCTATTTCAGGATTGAAGAAAATCTCAGGAGCTAGGAAACGTTCATATGCAACATCCACCTCAACTTTAGATCTCCCCACCGTCTCAACCATGTATTTAGCAAACATATCAGGGTGTGAATCAAACTTGTTAAACTCCTTAACAATGTCAGGACACACATAGCAAAACTGCTGTTTTATCTGCTCTGCAGTTCTTAGAGACGTATCAGGCTCACCTCTGTCTCTCAACAACGTCTGAATAAAACCGGTGATGTCTCTTCCTGCAATTGGAATATTTTTGATCGCGGATCCAATCACATATCCTTCGGCAACGGGAATCACGTGTGTAACACCATCACCAGAATCTATTACCGTACCTGTTAAGGATCTGTCAGAGACCTTTGGAGAGGTCCATGATGCTGCAAGTGCCAACACAGCCTGAACAGCGATATACAAACCAGCGCAATTGAATGACTCAAACATGATTTCAGCAGTATTTTCTCTGTTTTCTGGAGGATTTAGAGGTGGCTCGGTTAATAGAAAATAGTGATCTTCCGGTTCACATTTCAGGTACTTGAAAATGGACGTTTCCCAGAATCTCTCCATATGATCCCAGTTTTCAATTTGGCCATGTCTAATTGGATAATTAATAGAATACGATGGACCTTTCACCGCAGAAAGAGCTTCATCACCAATGAAAAAGTCAAGATCCTCCATATCCCGTTTAATTGACATGTTTCCTCCAGAACTTTTTCCTGAAGATGTGCTAGAACCTGAACTCAAAAATAAAGGCTTTGAAGGAGCAGATGGTTTGTTTGCACCTCCTGATGCTCTCGTAGCAATGGCTGTTGGGAACACCCAAGATGGTGCATCATTACCAGCAAATCCTAGCTTGGTAAGTCCAGTACCATTGTCCATGACAACAGCAGGGCTATTGATTCCTGTCATTGTGCTTGTGTAACTAGTTTATGCTTCCAAGTATTCAGCTTTGCGTAACTTTTTCGTACCCGTTTGAAGATTATATGTAGATTCGGCGGGACTGTAACCACAACAGGCCCCTTTTTCTCTAGCAACCAAAGTTATCAAAGCAATTGTACTCAGGATATACACATAAACTTCTTACACTTCCAAGTTTCAGTTTGTGCACCTCAATTTGTTCTAGATATACCCAGTCTCTAAAAACACCTTGTCGTTTCCGCCATGAAAACCGCAGCAGAAAATTAATATTCTTAGCTAATCTCTGTGTAATCATACCAGGGCTTCGTAACACCCAATCCTTTCACAACTTTTGTTGGCAGTGCAACATGCTATTTTTCTTTTCGGTTAAGTAAACTAAACTACCTAGACTCCTACCCCACAGTTTTAATCTTACACTGAGAGAAGCTCAGCACAACAGTGTGGACGTGATTAGGAGCTTACTGCTCTGGTATGAAAGAGATGGGTGAACTTTAATGACTAGATGATTACAAGTGAGCTGCCCAGGTTCTTTATGATTGTGCTTCTTTGAGCATCATAAATAATATGTGGTGGATCAAATATTCGATTTAGCCTATTTTTGATGTGACATAGCTACAAACGCCAATTTGTATAGAGGGTAGTTTTCTGTATAAATAGAAGCGAAATTATGCTTCCAGCCTTGAGCATGTAGCAATAGTCAAGGAGCATCGCTGATTCCACGCAATATTTTCAAAGATGAGCACATCATTAGACTATCTCAAGCAGTCTGGTACTGTTGTAGTAACAGACACTGGAGAATTTGAATCGATCGGAAAATTCAAACCACAAGACGCTACCACAAACCCATCTTTGATTCTTGCGGCTGCAAAGAAGCCGGAATATGCTGCTGTGATTGAAAGAGCAATTGACAGCACTATCACGAACAGTGGTAAGTTCGTGAATGATCTCAATGAGGAAGCAAATTTAACTCTTGACCGTTTGTTGGTCGAATTTGGATCAGAGATCTTGAGTATAATTCCTGGAAGAGTATCTACTGAAGTGGATGCTAGACTATCATTTGATAAGGCTGCAACCTTAGAGAAGGCGTTGAAACTTATAAGTCTTTATGAGGAAAAGGGTATACCTAGAGACCGGATTTTAATAAAAATTGCTGCCACATGGGAAGGAATACAAGCTGCCCGTGAACTTGAGGCATATTACGGCATCCATTGTAATCTTACATTGCTGTTTGCTTTCACACAGGCTGTTGCTTGTGCAGAAGCAAAGGTCACATTGATTTCTCCATTTGTCGGAAGAATCTTGGATTGGTACAAAGCTGCCACTGGTGAAACATACACAAGCCAAACAGATCCAGGTGTGGTGTCAGTCAAGCGTATCTTCAATTACTATAAGAAATACGGTTATGAAACAATTGTCATGGGTGCCTCGTTCAGAAATGTTGGAGAGATTACAGAGCTGGCAGGTTGTGACTTTTTAACTATATCACCAGGCCTTCTGGACAAATTGCTCAGCTCGACTGATAAGATTGAGAAAAAGCTGGATTCAGCTAAGAGCTCAGGCGAGTGCAAGGATTCAAAAATAACGGTGGTTGACGATGAAGCGGCTTTTAGATTCCGCCTCAATGAAGACCAGATGTCTACAGAGAAATTGTCAGAAGGTATACGCAAGTTTTCAAAAGACACAGAAGAGTTGCTTGACTACCTGAAAGACAAGATCCAGCAAAGAAAACGAAGCACAAAGCTTTGAAGGTCTTATTTACCAGAAAGCTAGACGTCATGTAGTATATGCTTTGTTTGTCTTAATGTACTTGGCTTCTGCCTAATTCAAGGTTCCTTTTCTTTCTTTCTCTTTCACCGCCGTGTTTCCACTTTGAGAAATGTTACGGCAAATTCGCGCAGCTGCGCGTGAGAGTTAAATCCGCAAAGAAACACCTCCCTGGTCAGTTTTTTCTTTTTCTCTGCTGCGGACCTCTGTGACCCATAAACCCAGAAAACAGCCGCCCGCAAGAGCGACTTTCTCTACTTTTTTGGCGGCTGCTCGAGGGCGGATATTTATTTTTCTCGCATATTAGCGCTTTCTGTGATGGGGCTTTGGGAATGTGTCGTGCGGAGTGCATACATGTGGCCCCGTGGAGTCGAGAAAATACCACAGCAAACTGCTGTCTTGCCAATGCATGGATTATTTATTTGGTGAGGCCTACATAAATATATACGTGCATGGCAATTTCGGATCGTTACTTTTAGCGTCAGAGTAACTGCTTTCTTGTTGAACTTGGTCGATAACATAGTCGATAACAAAGCATATTTCTCGTAGAGATATCAGGTACCTAATAATATAAGCAATCTGAACTCATCATTGCACAATGAACTCACTCGAACAATTGAAGGCTGCAGGAACCACCGTTGTCACTGACACTGGTGAATTCGAGTCCATTGCTAAATATACTCCACAAGATGCCACAACGAATCCTTCTTTGATCCTTGCTGCTGCAAAGAAACCAGAGTACGCAAAGTTGATCGATGTTGCCGTCGAGTATGCAAAGAGCAAGGGTTCTTCCCCAGATGAGAAAGCTAACATTGCGCTTGACAGATTACTTGTTGAGTTTGGAAAGGAGATCCTGAAGATTGTCCCAGGAAGAGTTTCTACTGAGGTGGACGCTAGACTCTCCTTTGACAAAGACGCAACTATCAAGAAGGCATTGGAGATTATCAAGCTATACGAATCTGTTGGAATCGCCAAGGAGAGAATTCTTATCAAGATTGCCTCTACCTATGAAGGTATCCAGGCTGCCAGAGAATTAGAGGCCAAGCACGGTATTCACTGTAACTTGACTTTGTTGTTCTCTTTTGTGCAGGCTGTTGCTTGCGCAGAGGCCAATGTTACATTAATTTCTCCTTTTGTAGGAAGAATTATGGACTGGTACAAGGCTTCTACTGGAAAAACCTACTCTGGTGAGGAAGACCCTGGTGTTATTTCTGTCACCAAGATTTTCAACTATTACAAAAAATATGGCTACAAGACCATTGTCATGGGTGCTTCTTTCAGAAACACTGGAGAAATCAAGGCTCTTGCAGGGTGTGATTATTTGACCATTGCTCCTAAGTTATTGGAGGAGTTGATCAACTCGTCTGAGCCTCTTCCTAAGGTTCTTGATGCTGCCACAGCTGCAACCTCGGAGGGTGAAAAGGTGTCCTACATCGATGATGAAGCCACCTTCAGATTCTTATTCAACGAAGATGCAATGGCAACTGAGAAGCTTTCAGATGGTATCAGAAAGTTCTCTGCTGATTGTGTTACGCTTCATGATCAACTCAAAGCCAAATTCGCTTGATTTTTGTTTATCTAACTCTATCAATTGGTAAGGAGCTGCCCATCTGTTGGTTTTACTTTTGAAGGCCTTCTCGATGTGCCAACATGGCATTTTCACCGTTATATGTTCCTGTCATGTTTTTAAATAGTTAACTTTAGTGTGACATTGGTTTTATGAACTATCCATTCTTTCTTTGTTAGTTTGATATGTAGGCTCACGCAAGTTTTCTCCTGTAAATTTTTTGCAAGAGTAAAAGTACTTTATGCTTAATAAAGAGCTTCTTGAAAGCGAGCTATTTTCACTCCAAATGGCTTCACCAGCTTCGAATAATCGTTTGGAATCTTTGCTTGAATGGGGAAAACAAAATGGTGCTGCTATAGATCCTCAAATTTGCTTTAAAAGTGTTCCCGGATCTGGAATCTCTGCTTTCTATCAGCCCAAGCCTGATCGGTCCGTAGATACTGACGCTGATCTCATTGTTTCCATACCAAATGACATCATTTTAACAACTGATGACGCATACAACCACTTTGGTATATCAGATCATTCTCGAATAGACTGCGTCTTATTAATGAAAGTATATTTGTCGCAATTAAAGACGTCCGAACAACCATCATTTTACTCTCCTTATCTCGATTGTCTTCCCTCCCTTAGAGCCATTGGATCGCCTTTAACGTTTTGTCCGGAGGAACTAGCCCTATTAAGAGGTACCAACCTCTTTGAGGGTGTAAGAGCTAAAATGAACGATTTATTAACAGAGTTTGAAACTTGCAAGAGCATTCTCAAACTTACTTCGTTATCTGACTATTCAAATCTGAATAATGCGCAGCTATATGAAATTATAGCAACAGAAGTAGGTACTGCCTGCTTGCCAAAATCTCACTTGAGCTTTGGTTGGTACCTGTGGTCACACTTGATACTTACGTCAAGAGCTTTTCCTTATAAGCTTGTTAATCCTGATGCCCCAGGCCACTCTGTTATGCTTTTACCAGTTGTTGATCTGATCAATCATAAGTCGAAATCCAAAGCAATTTGGGTGGGATCACCTGAAAGATTTGAACTGCAAGTGAAAATTGGGTCTGGTTTTCATGAAAGTGGTGACGAAATCTTCAATAACTATGGACCTAAAGGAAATGAAGAGCTGTTTATGGGTTATGGTTTTACTTTACCTGACAATGAATTTGAAAATTTGCATTTAAGGATAGATACGTCTCGTTTGTCGCACCAATTAGAGGCTCAATTAGCTAGTCCTTCCAATCAATGGGTTATCAGTCTGCCCCGACTAGACGCATACACGTATTCAGTAATGGGATCGGATGACGCTCCTTCCAGCAAAGAAGGAGATTATGCTGTATACATATGCAATAGATATCAGCCTATTCCTGTGGATCTTCTGGCATTATTTTCTTTTGCATCAAGAAATGAAGGGGACGATGGAATGACTTTGAAATCCATGCTTAATGCCATTAATAAGATTCGACAAGCTTTGGGTTCGAAATTTAAGAATAGCTTGTACAAGATCTCTAACTTGGATACTAATATTCTCGACCTATACGAAAAACGCGACTCAACCTTTAGAGATAGATATAGTGCCAACTACTCAAATATTCGAGTATACAGAACAACTCAACTGAGTATACTGAATGCCATGAAGGCAGAGCTGAAACGAATGGAAAGGGATCTTCTGAAGCAGTATAGAAAGAGATTGATCACCGTCAAAGACATTGTAAAAAAGGATTCCAAGATATTTGGATCTTACTTGGAATCATTAGGTTTAAGAGGAAAAGATACCGAAGATCTGAGTAAGGAAGAGGCAGAACTGCTAATGAGATCATGGCTAATGAGGGTCATTGCTTACCCAGAAGAGATTTCGAAAATAGACAGTAGCTGGATATTAACTTCATTTAATCAACTCAAAGGCAAGGCTCTTGAAATGCAAGGTAACGCTGCATCGTTTCAAATATACGATCAATTAAAGACGCTGTTAAATACACAACAGGAAACTCATTGTTGCGATTTCCAAACGTTTATGCTGTTAGATCAACTGTATTTGGAAAACTCATATGAGAAAGGGTCAAAGCTCGAGCCCATATTAATAAGACTTACAGAATTGTGATGATATTAACGGTCTAAATTAATTGCAGCTCAGTATAGTCTGACGGGAACAAGTCTGATCAGCAATAGGAAGAATGTAAATGCTATCATAATAAATGCTGTCACTCGTATATAGAACCAAAAACTGAGCTTTCCTTCTCGATGGTATTTTGAGAGTAGCGAGTTAACCTTATCAAAGCGTCCAGTAGAGCTTTCGAAGTTTTCAGTGGCTTCTTTGAGAATGACGGCATCCTGCTTAATCATCTCTTGGAAATGCGCAGCCTGATCTCTCAGAGATGTAACCATACTAGGTAGTGAGTCTAGTAGCTCTTGTTGGAATGACTCATGGTAGTTGTTACGATCCTCCGTGGTTTTGAGTGAGTCTAACTCGGATGAAGAGTTGTTGGAGTTTAAAAGCCGTTTTCGAAGAGAATCTATTGATTCCTCTCTTTGATCTAAGATCGATTCTGTATTCTGTATTGATTTCTGTGTACTCTCTTGTTCTGAGGCTTCTTCAAGTTTTTTGTTCCTTATATAAGCTTCATGACTTTCGGAAAGTGAGTACTCCGACTCAAATTTGAGGTCTTGAATAATTTTGTTGGTGCCATTCAAATCATATAACAAACTATCTTTACCCAGACCAATGGAACTGAATCTTTCCTTTCTAATGCTGTTAATAACATTGGAAAGTCGGCATAAAGTTATGTATTTGTTATAGATATCGCTCTCATCCTCATTTTGTCGTGGTGTCAAATCTTTTAATTCATCTTTCACCTTGTTGATCGTATAGATCTGTTCACTCTCTTTCAATGATGGATTAGTACTATGATTCATTATGATCCATACTATTCTGTGTAAATGCTCCTCATTCGCTTTAAAATGTAAAGCAAGCTCAATCACAGAAACATTTACCAATAAATAGTTCTTAGTCCTTGATTGCGTATCTCCCAAAATGTTAGGCTCATGTTTTTTCAGTCCAGAAAATCATATACTGTGGTACCGATTTTAATGAGAATTGTTTGTCAATCTGGTCATAGACGATCAGCCAGCTCCTGTTGCTACTCAGTGATGTTCGTGAATTCATTGATCAAGAAAACAGAACATACCATCTCAGCTTGGAAGGTTCTCTCTGGGAATGGCAAACGGTATTTCTCTTACGACGGGACGCCGGATTCCCTGGCATTCACAGACAGGACTCCTGGTGCACTGGAACAAAACATAGAGACGGTAGAGCTTGCATTCGACAAATTCTCGCCCCCACTACCGTCTTCTCAAAATCCAATTGTATTCTTGCATGGCTTATTTGGATGTAGAGCCAACAATCGAACGGTATCCAAACAGCTAGTTAAGCTTATCAACCGAGATATTTATTGTGTTGACCTTAGAAACCACGGAGATTCTCCTCATATAAATCGTCACGATTATCCATCAATGGCTGCTGACATTGAGAGGTTTGTAGCTGATCATGATATAGAGGAGCCGATTTTGTTAGGACATTCTATGGGGGCCAAAGCTGCTATGGCTGTCTGTCTCAGGAAACCAGAATTGGCCTCATTATTGATCAGCGTGGATAATGCTCCTGTTGATTTTACTGCCGGTGGTACAGGGTTCAGCAAGTTTGGTCTCTACGTGAGACAAATGAAGAGAATCGTACAAAATAGAAACTTAAGCTCTCACAAAGAATGCGACGCAATTCTTAGTGAGGTGGAACCCAACGTCGCAGTTAGACAATTCTTGCTTACTAACATCCGAAAAAGAAAGGATTCGGGATACTACAGCAGAATTTCACTTGATGTACTAGGTAGAAACCTAGACAAAGTCTCTTCGTGGCCCTTTAACTATGAAACCACTAGATGGTCTAAGCCAGCATTATTCGTCAGAGGAACCCGTAGCCCCTATATTGCAGACGACTACATAAACTCTGTGGGTCTTTTCTTTCCGAGATTTGAGATGAGAGATGTTGAAGCAGGTCATTGGCTGATTAGTGAAAATCCAAGACAATTTATAGATACAATTGTCCCCTGGATAGAAGGTAAAGAAGATCTGTAAGAATCAAAAAAGCGCAGCATTACACAGTAGGAAGAGCTATACTGCACGGATGTTTTTTCGATGAGTCGCTTCTAGATGAGCCGGATGGCCGACTACTTGAAGATCGATATCCGTTCTTTAAAGTGAGATCTTGGTTTTGAGTTGAAATCTAGAGTTCCCGAGCCACTGCACCAGCCACTTGCCATAGATTCACATTTTTGTGCTTTCAATAGAACCCCGGAGCGGTGGGTTTTTTAATGGCTGTGCATGATGATTTTTGCGGCCGAGTTGGCTCCGTTAAACTCTTCAAGTTCATTGATCAATAATAGATACTAAGCATTTACTCGACAGGTTAGTGCTCTCTTTGGAGCTCTCAGCAAGATCACTGTAATCCTGTGCTGTAGTATACTACCTTTCCTGTAAGTTCGTCTTCCTTTTCAGACTGACCGTCCATTTTAATTAGGTAGTCTCTTGGCGACGCGTCGATTAAAGACCCGGAGTCGCCGCAGAGGCCGACCACACAAATAAGTTTGGCTAGTTGCCTTTTATTTTTGGAGGGCATTTATTCTTTTATACAGATTTGTTAGTTCAAAGTGCAATTGCATTGTTTTATTAACAGGCAAATAAACTGAAATTGAGTCTTTGTAGAAAACTTGCATAGCAAGTCTTTGTAAGATTCTTAGAGCAGAACTCTGGACTTTACGAGGAACTGATTTGTTGCTTCAACTTGGTTAAAGGAAGTTTTCGATCATTCTATTTACAAGACTGTTAACATGTTGAGATTGCTGAACCAAAAGAGATTGTTCTCTGCGGCAAGAATTGTTGCTGAGGCAGCTCAAAAAAAGCATGAGGTTTTGGTCATTGGTGGAGGACCAGGAGGATACGTGGCTGCTATTAGAGCTGCTCAACTTGGTCTCGATACTGCTTGTGTAGAGAAGAGAGGTAGATTGGGAGGAACTTGTTTAAATGTGGGTTGCATTCCTTCTAAGGCTCTTCTTAATAACTCTCACTTACTCCATCAAATTGAACATGAGTCAAAGGCCAGAGGAATTGATATTACAGGAGATGTCTCTATCAATCTTGGTAACTTCATGAGTGCAAAAGACAAAGTTGTTGCTCAGTTGACTGGAGGTATAGAGATGTTGTTCAAGAAGTACGGCGTGAAATACTACAAGGGTGCCGCCTCCTTCATTGATGAGCATAAGGTTAATGTCGATCCTATTGAAGGTGGTGAGGAGGCTGTAATAACAGCTGATAACGTCATTATTGCTACAGGTTCTGAAGCTACCCCTTTCCCTGGAATTGAAATTGACGAGGAGAGAATTGTTTCATCCACTGGATGTCTGTCTCTGGCAGAAGTCCCTAAAAGACTTGCTGTTATTGGTGGAGGTATCATTGGATTAGAGATGGGATCAGTTTGGTCTAGACTTGGATCTGAAGTGACTGTTTTGGAATTCCAAAACTCCATTGGAGCTGGTATGGATGCGGAGGTTTCGAAAGCCACTCAGAAGTTCTTGACAAAGCAAGGACTAAAGTTCCATCTTGGTGCAAAGGTCACTAAGGGAGTCAGAGAGGGTGACGTGGTAAAAATTGAATATGAGGATACAAAGAAGGGTACCTTACAGTCTATCGAGGCTGACGTGTTGTTGGTAGCTGTTGGAAGAAGACCATATATTGCTGGTTTGAACGCTGAAGTGATAGGTTTGGATGTTGACAAGAGAGGAAGAGTTGTTATCGACTCTGAATACAAGACTAAATATCCTCATATCAGATGTATTGGTGATGTTACTTTTGGTGCTATGTTGGCACATAAGGCTGAAGACGAAGGTATTGCTGCCGCTGAATACATAAAGCTTGGACATGGTCATGTCAACTATGGAAACATACCTGCAGTCATGTATTCGCACCCTGAAGTTGCTTGGGTTGGACAAACCGAAGAACAGTTGAAAGAGGCTGGAATTAAGTACAAAGTTGGTAAATTCCCATTCATTGCAAATTCAAGAGCCAAAACAAACATGGACACTGAAGGATTTGTGAAGTTCCTAGCTGATGCAGAAACGCAAAGAGTTTTGGGATGTCACATCATTGGTCCAAACGCTGGAGAGATGATTGCAGAGGCTGGTTTGGCCCTTGAGTATGGTGCTTCTACTGAGGACATTGCCCGGGTTTGCCATGCTCACCCAACCCTTTCCGAAGCATTCAAGGAGGCTGCCGGATCTACTTTTGGACTTCCAATCAACTTTTAAGGCTTCCAAAAGAGATTGGCCTATCAAAAGACCTAGAAGGCCAGTTGGTTAGACTTGAATGATGGATGTTGATCTTATTTTATTTTTTTGTATGTCTCTTATTTTACTTCAACACTAGTTATAAAGATTATTAGTGGTTCTCTTTGAATACCATTTGAAAGAATGTTGCAGGCAAAAACCTCTTCGTAACAAATAAGCATACGGGCATACATACGTCGTAATTAAAAGCGTAACAGATACATCATCAATCCTGTTCTCTTTTCCTGGTGCAATTTCTGAGGTTGTAATCAAACTGTCTAAACTGAAACAAAAATCTGGTTAGGGTAAACTCATTGATGAATAGATTGAAGTCCAGCAAGTACAAAAAGCTGCGCTCTAACTTGAACAATTCAGCTACATTCTGAAGTCCCGTAACTTTACAATAGTATCCCTGTTTGAAATTCTTATCTTCAATAAGCTTCAAGGAAATTCTCAGCACCGTCAGAATTAATCTGAACACGTTCAAGTTATCAATCGGAAGCATCTTCAGTTTAGCTCGGTCTCCTTCTTGAGAGACAGGCTCTTTTAGTGGAATTAAAGATGTTGCGACACGAGAATGCAGCATGAAAACAGCATTGAAAAGAAAAAACGAAGCGGTGATTAAAGTTGATGTCGATAGTTTGGCATAGTGATTGATTCTTTCGAGGTATGCCATCACAGACAACGATGGTTCCTGTATAAGATAAAACTTCTTTATGAGTTTCATAGATAGTTCATAATCCATGGAAATGGTAAACCTTTTATTAGCAGCGTCACAGTTGTCACCAGTGGCTTTATCACTTCCTGTTTGAATGTCTGCTGGTGTTGCTGAACCATTAGGTGTCGTTTCAAAATCGTAATCCACATTTTGCTCAAAATTTGAATGGATCCTTGAGATCTTCCTCAATGGTATCTCTAATTCTTCACTAGTTGATGTTGCAGCAGACATACTTAAACTCCGGTTCTTCTTTGCAAGAACAGCTTCTTCATCCTTGAGTAATTCGGGTGGGTCTTCCCCATCCATGTAAGATTCTGGCTTGAAAAGAATCGCCCTCAGATCTATGTCAGGATCTTCCTTCATAAGAACTGTCAACTCAAGTAAGTCGCTGACCAACCTACAAAACATTGCGAGTGCTTCGATCGAATCCAAGTTCTGCAAAGAGTCAAGACTATTCAATCGAACTCGTAGAAACTCTTCGACATCCACAGATTCTAAAGGAGGCTGGGGTGGACTTTTGCACTCCTTTTCAGTTTCCTCATTCTGCTCAGCTGAATTTCGTTCTTTGTCATCAGAGAATGTAGGCGGCTGTGTTTTAAACGGTATTTCCATCACATACAACTCCGAAGACTGTTAAGCTACAACAAATTTGCCCTCTATCGTAGTTATCAGGAGTAAAATGATCCTGTAATTCAGCCCAAGAATACAGAAATATCGATTATCTATTCCTCTAAACGCTTTCTGTCCAATCCCCAAAAGCACAGTATTTATTTCGTGCTTATTCTGCTGTTTAATATGTGTATGCTTATTTATTAGTCTCAATTCAAAATAAAATTATGTGTACAGTAGTGCATAGTTTAATATAGCCTTCATCTTCGTCCCCGCGAAAATATCAGAGGGAACCAATAGATTACTTCTACTAGCGAACAAGTTAAGGGTCCTTGTTTCGGCAAGGCTTTTAATTTTGGCTCAAGCATCAAGTGTTGTCTATGAATGTCTTGATTAACGTCAGGAGAGAGCTGTTGCTTTAAGAAACAGTCTTTAGAGAAAATGAGCGAATTGTAATAGTGATCTCAACTTACTTTGAAACTTACATGACCTATATGATTTGGGATGGTTTCACTATTGCTTCCACAGAGATAATGCTAACTCTATCCGACTGAGAAGTCAGGAAATGTTCCACCCCTAATTTATGCCAAAGAACTCAGTAGACTCAAGCCATTCTATTAATTCAGCGAATGAATTACTCTCGGCATTACATTTTTTAATGGTTCAGAAAAATGGACATTCTAGATCCCGAAAATGGAAAAAGACATTTGCCCTCGAATTGTCCTCGGCATACCACGTATCAAGTTAAGTTAGTAAAGTTCTATTGTCTCCGCATCTGCAAGCTGCGAGGCTGATAAGAAAAAATTCACCTAGCATTAAATTCCGGCGAAGAATGATAAGCATTTTTTTGCCTAAGAAGCTTCCTTTTTAAGAACAAGCATCAAGTTAGCCGAATGACATAAGAGTTGGACAATTTCCTGCATTTGCAAATGTTCTTGGTGAAGCGTGACTGAAACTCAAAACAAAGACCACTATGTCTGATATGGTAGAGGAAAAATCGGTAAAGGCTGCGTTCGAAGTGGCTTCAACCTCTGTCGACTCCAAACATGTTGGAATTGTTGATGCAGAAGAAATTAAGGTTATAGCAGAAGATGGGTCCGTCTTATTGTCCCCAGCTCCGTCAACAGATCCTGCCGATCCACTTAACTGGTCTCGTACAAGAAAAATCACTATCACTATAATCTTGATTATTTGGAGTGCTGCTGCTCTCTCCACTCAGAGTTTCTTGCAAAACTTCCTTCCTGGAGTTGCTGAACGTTTTCCCGATGAGTCTGCAAATAGAATCAACTTGCTGGTAACTATAACTTCTCCTCTTATTGCTCCTGGAGAGTTGATGTTGGTGCCAATAGCACTTACGTATGGTCGTCGTCTCTGCTTCATAATTGCAATTGTGGTGCTCTTAGTATCTTCTATTGTGGGTGCCACTACAAACACATACGAGGGTTTGCTTGCTGCAAGGATTCTGGAGGGTTTTGCTGGCGGGCCTACTGATGCTATTTGTTTCACAGTGGTTCAGGAGATTTCGTTTGCTCATGAGCGTGGCTTTTACATAGGAGCAATGGCAATGGGTCAAATTATAATGCAGTCTATATTTGGTGTCATTACCAATTACATGGCTAACTCTGTGGGATTCAAATGGCCTTTCGTACTTTTTGCGTGTGTATCTGCCGCTTGTCTCATTGCTCTTCTGTTCTTTATGCCAGAGACAAGATATTCCAGGGCTGTTTCTGATGAAAAGGTCTCACTCAACGAATGGTCCACTCGAAGAAAGCATCTTAATGAGCTTGGAGAATATCCACAATTCACATTCAAAAGACAGATGCAGATTTGGTTTGGAACCGGCAATGACGAATATTCCAACTTTTGGTTGATATTCAGGCATATGGCACTGCAATGTTTTGACCCCATTGTTATTTGGATCGCTCTTTTGAACACAGTTTCAACAGGAGCCATGATGGCGTTTTCGATATACTATGCCACTATTTTGCAGTCCTCTCCTTGGAGTTGGCAGCCAGGCAATGTAGGTTTGATCAATTTTGCAGGAATAGTGTCGTCTGTATTCAACTTAGTCGTTTTGGGCCTGGGATCAGACAAATTGTTAATCTTGTTTGCTCGAAAACATAACGGTATCCTTCAAGCTAGGCATAGACTAATCCTGCTTATAATACCAGTAAGCTTTGGTATTGCATACTCTGTTGGATTTGGATTTTTAGCAGAAGATTATTTTGCGGGAGCTGTATCAGCCCATTGGTTCTCGGTGATTGTTATTTACGCTCTTTGTTACGCAAGTTTTGGTGGTATCTTGGAAACTACGTATGGATACTTGTCATCTGCTAACAATCCTGAAATGTCTCTGGCTGCGATGACAGTCGCATCGGTGATCCGTGATTTGGCAAGTTTTGGTATGTCTTACGGTATTACAAACTTTGCCGACAATTGTGGCTACAGAACTAGTTTTGGAATTTACGCCCTGTTAGTTGGCGGTTTCGGCTTGCTTGGTATTCCGGTTTACTTCTACGAGCGTAGACTCAAACTCAAAGCATAAGTTTGTGATTGGAGTAATATGTTATCAGATATTCTATAAAAGGAAATTATTTTGGCCATTTTTAAATTTAAAGGTATAAAAGTATCCCCAATTTCTAAAATAGTTGAATATTAATCAAAGAGATCAGAACTTTAGAAAGGCCTTAGAAAAGAAAAAATGGACACAGTTGTCGATTCATACTTAAACACTCCATTTTGGGAGTCTCAAGACTACCAAAACAAACTATTCACTGATGACTTTGTTCTGGAGTTTCCTTTTGCCCCTCCAGGAATGCCCAAACGCTTCGAAAAAACAAGTCGTAAAGTATATATTCATTGGATGAGCAGAACTGTTAAGGACTGGAAAAGAGTGCAAATCATAAAGCATCCCACCATTGACAACAATAAGTTGTGGATAGAATCATATACTAGTGCTACTGTTCAGTGGGGAGAAGCAGTGGAAAGGAAACTGTACTGTGAGAATATTGAATACATTGAACTTTCTAATGGAAAAATATCTCTGGTTAAATGCTGGAGTGACCCGGTTGCTTTATACAAAGCTGCAGGCATCAATCTTCCTGTTTTTCATTACGATGGGCCAATTGTTGTTAAGAATACCGAAGCTAGTTCCGGAAAGAAGAATCCAGACTTTATTCCTACGAACCCCACAGAGGAGATGGAAGCAAGAGAAAAGCTTTTTACATACTTTTTGACTCCAAATTTTGAAGATCCAGATCGTGATGGTCCCAAATATGCAGGCTATTTTAGTGATAATTTCAAATTCAGAATGCCTTATATGCCATATGGGATGGAGAGAGACTATAAGGAGAATTACATGGATTCTATTAAGGTTTGGATGTCTAAAACAGTTGTCAACTTTGCGCAAAATACAGATTTTGAGAGACTCGAGTTCCAGAATAAAGATGTGGCTATAGTGGAAAGTAACGGGTCTCATGGAATGATGAAATGGGATCCAAAAGGCAATGCTTCCGGTTACTGGAATGATTATGTCATATTTGTCAAGCTCGATAATTTTCGTATATCGGAATACAGAGAGTACTTGGATCCAGTTAATAAGTTGATTTGTGCTGGTGCTACCATAACGGTTTTCCCTTTTTTCTACTAGTATAGACAGATAAGTATAGACTGATATCTTATATTTCAAGCAGTATCTCTTGGTCTTTGTCCACAGAAGAAGTTCAAAGCATAAGCCTCTGCCTCTGGTACTTCATCAGTACCTTCAACTTTAAAAGAGATTGTTGCTCCTTTCTCAAAGTAAAAAATGTCACCAGGTTGAATTACATGGGAAGCACCAGTCTCATCAGAGACAATGAACTTTCCATGGGTTTCAACATTGATCTTCATTTCGTCATACTCATAAGTATAAACCAAGGCCTCTCCAGCTTCCTGTCTATAGAATCCACTTGTCATCTGTTTGTCTTCTGGAGCATTGGAGGTGAAAAAGTCTTGCACAAATGTATTGTTTCCTGGAGAAGGAATGTGAGGTGGCTTTACACTGCAGCTATTTTCGTTTTTAGAGAGATAGAGCATTGGCATTGTGTTAGATATCTGGTTCTTACTTCAACTCGAGATTAAGCTAGTAGTGAAAAACAGCGATTTGTCTTACGTTTAAATTCTACTGACTCGCAGACCTGGCCTTATAACTTGCCTTTTTAGGAAATCTTTTAATCGGATAACAGTAAAATCTTCGGCCATAGAAGTTTCCGTTTAGAGAACGTAGATTAAGTAGCTGGATAAAAGAACTGCGAGTCTGCACGATTGATGAGCCTTCGGTCATTTCCTAAATCTGTAAATTACACATCATCATATACTAGAATAAATGATTTTATAAATGGCGCATTTACAAACAAAGCAAAATGGTGAGACAATTCGCAAGAGTCTCTCTGAATAACTATGTATAAGTTCAGAATACACGAAGTAAAAGTACGCTCATATATTCATGCGCTATTATATTAAGACGGTCCCATGTTATATTTAGAGACGATGAGTGAAGGTAAAATAATAACTCATCAGAGTTCATCGTGATCCCAGTCATCATCCTCATCTTCGTCTTCGTCTTCATCTTCACCCGTTGGTGGGGCGCCATACAATTTAGATGTTATTGGATAAGCAGTCTTGCTCAATTTCTCTTTTTGTTCCTCAAACTCCTCCTTTGTAGCCGTGTCAAAATTGTCATCCAAAAACTCCAATGCCTCATTTACGGCATCCAAAAGGGTTTCTTTGTCATCTTCCTCAAGTTTTGAACCCAGTCCACTCTCATCATTAACTTGATTTTTCAATGAGTGAGCATAATTTTCTAATGCATTTCTGCTCTCAATCTTCTCTCTAAGTTCTTGATCTTGTTTAGCAAATTTTTCAGCTTCTTCCACTTTCTTTTCGATCTCCTCCTTGGAAAGTCTACCCTTGTCATTGTTAATAGTGATGGACTTCGACTTTCCAGTACCCTTGTCAGTAGCTGCAACTTTAAGAATTCCATTGGAATCCAATGTAAACGTAACCTCTATCTGAGGTGTTCCCCTTGGTGCAGGTGGAATACCGGTTAGTTCGAATTTACCCAACAAGTTATTGTCTTTTGCCATAGCACGTTCACCCTCATATACTTGAATAAGAACAACAGGTTGGTTGTCCGCTGCAGTGGAGAAAATCTGTGACTTCTTTGTTGGTATAGCTGTATTTCTCTTTATGAGAGTGGTCATAACCCCACCAGAAGTCTCTATACCTAATGTCAAAGGATTCACATCGATCAAGACTATGTCCTCTACACCTTCCTCTCCTGACAACACACCTGCCTGAACTGCTGCACCAAACGCAACAGCTTCATCAGGATTAATACCCTTTGAAATTTGCTTACCATTGAAAAAGTCCTGCAGTAATTCCTGAACTTTAGGAATTCTAGTTGAACCTCCAACTAAAACGATGTCATCAATTTCAGATGTTTTGACCTTGGCATCATCCAAAACTTGTTGAACAGGTTTTAATGTCTTTTTAAACAATTCCATATTCAACTCCTCAAACTTAGCTCTGGATAGCGACTCCGAAAAGTCAATACCGTCAACAAAAGAGTCAATTTCAATTCTTGTAGACATTTGAGATGATAATGTTCTCTTAGCCTTCTCCACTTCTCTCTTGAGTTTAGCAAGAGCCTTTGGATTGTCTGAAATGTCAATACCTTCCTTCTTCTTGAAAACCTTGATGAAATGTCTTACAACTCTGTAGTCGAAGTCCTCACCACCCAAGTGAGTGTCACCAGCAGTAGCCAGGACCTCAAAAGCTCCACCAGCAATGGAAAGTAAAGAAACATCAAAGGTACCTCCTCCCAAATCATACACAATGATTTGCTTTTCTTCATCACCTTTGTCCAATCCGTAGGCAATTGCAGCAGCAGTTGGTTCATTCACAATTCTTAAAACTTCTAAACCAGCAATAGTACCAGCATCTTTCGTTGCCTGTCTTTGAGCATCATTGAAATATGCAGGAACAGTAACAACAGCATGTGTTACCTTCTTACCCAAGTAATCTTCAGCTATTTGCTTCATTTTGCCCAAAATCATAGCAGAAATCTCTTCAGCTGTGAATGATTTTGACTCACCATTAACAGTAGCTTTAACAACTGGTCTTCCATCCGCGTTATCCACTTCGTATGGCAAGTGCTTAATCTCCTTCTGCACAACCTTATCGTCAAATCTGTGACCGATTAATCTTTTGATATCAAAAATGGTATTAAGAGGGTTGGAAGCAATTTGGTTCTTTGCAGCATCACCGACAAGTCTCTCCTGGTCTGTGAATGCTACATAAGATGGTGTAATTCTGTTACCCTGATCATTAGCAAGTATTTCAACCCTTCCAGCTTTCATCACAGCCACACAAGAGTAGGTTGTACCCAAATCAATCCCGATCACGGTACCATAGTTATCGCTAGAATCAGCTTCTACAAACTGTTGAGAAGCCAAAGGAAGCAGTACAAGAAGCACTGCATACAAAATGGTGGCTGCTGAAACCAAGCCACGACTAACCTTCAACATCTTCCAGCGCTTTCGAATCAGACTTTTAAAAAAAACCCTAGTTTTTTGGTTAGTTGTCTTCTTGTTTAAAAGTTTTCGATAAAACTTTGAACAAGCTTAATAAACGTCTCTGAAAAACCAAGGAGCTGATGTCCCCTGCTAACTATCAGACTTCTTTTCAATGAAATGAATACCTCGATCGTCTCTGCAAATAAGGAAGTATAAGCCTTATTATATATTTGAGATCTTTTCGGGAAATTTATGCACTGACTTCATTACGTGTCGAAAAATTAAATTTGACACGCTGTCGAGATGTTTATGTACCTCATAATATTTCTCTCTAGAGATCCCTGGTTTCCATACAATAATGGAATCTTCTGGTAAAAAAAATATTACGCGTCGATAGACGTTATTCATCTATACTAGTCCCATCGAACTTAAAACTCGTTAATGCAGATTGCAAAGGTAACTTTGGAGAGGAATAAATATACTTGCAGATGACTCTAGAAGCAAGCAGTTTCCAAATTCTTTTATACCAAATAATCTGTAAAGTGATTGAATACCGCTGACCTTTTGTCTCAAAAGTCATGTTATCATGTTTTGATAATCGGTAGATAATTGAAGGCCACTGTGTGGGATCATTTAAAGGTCATAGATGGTTTGAGTCAACGGCTTGAATATCCTGGAATCAGACTTAATATCAAAAGTGGGAAGACTTGTGGGTGTCTATGGTATAATTTCAATACAGAAGTTTCAGTGATGTATATTAGTTTTAGATGGGTCATCAATAAGCGTTTGCGACACTATGAACTCTGAGTTAGCTAAAGTTTATATTGATACTTCTTTATCTCAATTATCTGGAGTTTCTGAAAGTTATTTGAGCAGATTTTCCAATCGTGTTTTTGTGTCTAGAATATAAGGTGTCAGAGCCTAATCTGTGTACTTTCAAAATTTCAAGCCTTTCATATACACTTGAAGACTATTTCTTTCAACGTTCAGGAGAGCCTGTTCGACATTATTTGCTAGATCTTTTTTGATATGCCTTATTGGAAAAAATAGAGATCTCCCGGGCTTACTGTCTTACGAAAACCTGCCATACAATCAGACAGGAGACAAATTCTGCAATACCTGTACGAAAAACTTCTCTTGCAGTAGCTTGAAGGTTTTTGGCGGGATACATCCCTTTCGATTATACTCAGAAGCCTTGGATCAGGTTTTTGTGCTTTTGATCTTGCTTGGCTTTTTGCGACCCCAATTAGGGATAATAGGGGAGCTGAAAATATTATGAAAAAAAATTTTACTCAAAATAACAATTTACTGATAAAACAGTTTTAGTTACCATAGAAGTCTCAAAGCAGTCGTCTAACTTACTCATCATTCCATTAGACTTTGCCTTCTTTATCTTGAAACGTGCGGCTAATGGCTAAACCAGAAAGGAAGAAGAATGCCGTGATCGCAAGATCAAAAGGAAGCAACCCTTCTCGCCAGAAGATAGCAGATTTTGTTTATACTATTTCTGATAGTGATGAGGGAGTCCCTGATTATGAAGGAGAGAGTTCTGATGACGATTCATCTAACAATCGCGCTAAGAAAAGCAAAACACCAACTGAGAATGAACGATCTTCTGATAATGGAGGTTTAGAAATAGAGTCTCGTGCACTAAATCCAGACTTCAACTTTGCTCCAGAGGGGATATCTACTTTTGAGTCGGCATTCGAGGGTTGGGACTTCGACGTTGAAAAATCGAGCCATACAGCAGGAACATCTCTGAATGTTGATCTTGATGGCATCATAAAGCGAAAAGGTGGTCTTACCGGTTTACGCCACTTTGGCGCAAAGTCAAATCCTGAAGAGGATCTAATAAACTCGCAACCGTCAGAGTCTGAAGATGAGGATGACCTTGCTCTCGACGGTTTTGGTATGGGAACTACTCTGAACCCCGTTAATGATACTACAGGTGGTGGCTCGGACTCTGATTCTGAGTCCCAATCTGATTTAGACAGAGATGGTGAGCTGAACAAAGCGTCTGAAAATGAAGATGATGAAGATGATGAAGATGAAAAGCCAACTGATAATCAAGATAACGCTAAAGATCAATTGGAAAATGAAAAAAGTGATGATGATTCAGATGAGGCTGTTGCTGGCTTCTATGCTCATGAGGATGATGAAGGAAGCCGTCTCTCAAAAACAATACATAAGGACATGCAGTCCTTCAATTTATCAAGACCAATACTGAAAGGTCTAGCATCATTGGGCTATACCAAACCGACAGCTATCCAAAGTGCATCTATTCCTGTGGCATTATTAGGCCGTGATATAGTGGCAGGTGCTGTTACAGGATCTGGTAAAACTGCTGCATATATGATCCCTCTCATGGAACGGTTGATGTTCAGACCTTCCCGAGTAGCATCCACTAGAGTTATTATTTTGACTCCCACTAGAGAACTTGCAATCCAAGTGGCTGACGTGGGTAAGAAGCTAGGCCGATTTGTAAATGGACTGTCTTTTGGATTAGCTGTCGGTGGACTTAACTTGAGACAACAGGAGCAAGAGCTACGTAAGCGACCTGACATTGTCATTGCAACACCTGGAAGATTTATAGACCACATTCGAAATTCGGCATCTTTCAATGTGGATTCCGTTGAAATTTTAGTTCTTGATGAAGCTGATAGAATGTTAGAGGAAGGATTTCAGGCCGAATTAACTGAGATTCTGTCTCTTGTTCCTTCTAAAAGACAAACTATGTTATTTTCGGCTACTATGAACTCCCGAATCAAGTCATTAGTACAGCTTTCTTTGAGGAAACCTGTGCGAATAATGATTGGTGGTTCGAAAGCAGCTGCCACAGGCCTAGTGCAAGAGTTTGTCAGGGTACGAAAGCGTGACGTTCTGAAGCCTGCATTACTTTATACCATAATAACGAAACTCAATTCTTTCAGTCAAAGCAGAGCTATTGTATTCGTGTCCAGAAAGGAGATGGCTCATAGGCTACGTATTATCCTGGGATTATTAGGTCTCAAGGTGTCCGAACTTCACGGTTCTTTAACACAGGAGCAAAGATTGCAAAGTATTACCGATTTCAGAAATCTGACTGTCCCCATTTTAATATGTACAGACTTGGCTGCAAGAGGACTGGATATTCCGAAGATAGAAGTAGTCATCAATTTTGATATGCCAAGAACTTACGAACTATACCTGCATAGAGTTGGGAGAACTGCCAGAGCTGGTAGGGAGGGTGTATCAATTTCTTTTGTTGGTGAATCCAGTCAAGACAGAAGCATTGTCAAAGATTCAATCAAAGAAGTTCAATCTAGTGGTTTAGGAAAAGTTTTGGCAAGATCTGTTGTTTGGGACGAAGTTGAAGAGGTCAATAAAGTCGTTGGTGATAAAACAGATGTTGTCACAGAGATTCTTGATGAAGAAAAAAGAGAAAAGGAAATATTAAGAGCTGAAAACGAGATTAAGAAGGGCGAAAATATGCTACAGTACGAACAAGAAATCAAGTCCAGACCAAAGAGGACTTGGTTCCAGTCTGAGGATGCAAAGAATTTAAAGCCTAAGAAATTGAACAGTAAACAAAGAAAAGCTGAAGAATCCAGAGAAGCAGGACGCTCATACAAGAAAACGAAAAGTGATCGACTCTCCAGTTCAAGACCAGCCAAATCTAAAAAAGGTGGGAAAAGAAAGAAGTAGCTGATTGTCTCATTATTTTTCAGCAAGGGCACTCTGACAAGTGATCATTATCTCAATAACTTGTTAGTCGTAATAAAAGTCGTTTGCAACCTGGGTTAGTTCTACCTCTGTACTCTTGAACAGTATATCTGTTCCACTACTATCTTCAAGATCAATCAATTGTATGTCTGTTCTGATTCTCTTTAATGAATCCAACTGGAACTGCGTCTCTTCTGATAAATCATTAATATTGTTAATTTGCATCTTCAAGCCATCAAGCCATGTAAAAAGTAGGTCATCCGTGTCAACATAAAATGAAAATATCTTTCCTGTCTTCACTTGGATTTCCACTCGGCTGATCTGTAATCTCGAACTAATACTGATTAAGTCGGGGCTGTCGTTTTCTTTTGTCAGAGTCTTGAAGTGAATAGCGCCAATCTGACTCAACTCTATCTTCATACCATCTTTATCTATGTTAGGATTTTTGATAGTTTTCTTGACGAACTCCTTGTATATCAGCGATTGACTGTTCGATGATAGGATTATAAAATAATAACTGGATTTTTTGCTCATTCTGTTTGATTCGAGAGGATCGTCAGCATACACCCACGAACCTTGCGAAAGTTTTACAAATCTTTGATCCTTCACAAAATTAAGGACCTGTGAGGAGATATTATCATTAAATTTGAATATCGAAGTTGACCATTCATTCTGCTTCATTATCTTCATTTGTGCTAACTGGTATGCCTTAATCTGAGAATATTCCATATTTTTAATGGTTTCTAACACATCGTCAAATCCTGAAACTGCTAGTTGCTCATTGGTATAAGAAATGAGAGATTCTAGTAGATTCATAACGACTAGAAAGTCTTCTTGAATAGCCTTTGAAAATATCCATATGCCCAATGCTTTGAACATGAAAGTATAATAAATGTCACCATTGATAAGATGAATTATCTTTTGGAAATTGCTGTACTTATTCAAATCCAGACTGGTAAAGAGCTCTGTGATAGCAAGAGCAAATCTACTCAGAGGAAAGTAGGCTGTGTCATCAGCAAACATCATATGCTCAAAATTCTGTTTCTTAAAAGCCATGTTTGGATTCTTCAAAAATGAACGCAACAGTAAGATTCCTAGAACTGAAAAGTCTTTCAATAATGAGTCCCTTGGTTCACCAGACAGCCCCAAGTTGGTGAAGTCATTTCTTGTGATAGATGAAGAATCACCAGAAGTGTCAGTTAAAGCTTCTAGGGTCAGATTGAGAATCTGAATATGGACTTCATTTCTTGGGTCAAGCTTCTCATTTGCCAAATAAGTATTCAGGAGCTGGATAGATTTTTTTAAGCTCTTCCAAGAACCTGTTCTTTCAAGATCAATTTTATTACCTTCAGCATAAATGCTAACCTTAGCAGAGAAATTAGAATCTATCAAGTTCTGTGCAAGTTTGGTTATAATTGTATCTTCCTGTAGTTCGTATACACGAAGTATGAGTTTTGTCATAAATTCTACTGTGTTCGTTACGATCCTGGAATCATGGTTGAAAAGAGAGTCAGAGAGACTTTTAATGAGGTAATTGCTGTTAGAAGCCGCCACACATAGTGACTGCAAAGCGTCAGGTGTCTTCGCAATGGGAACAGTTCCTGAAACAAAAATTTGGCAAATTCGAAGAATAGATCTCAGGCATTCAGTAGCTACCCTTTCATTTGATGCAACATCAAATAAACTGACAAATAATCTACCATCAAACAGCTTATTTATGGACTCTGATTGAGGCAAAAATTCTAGTGTCTTTGCCAACACCACTATTGAATTGACCTTATCCAATTTGTTATCACCAGTAATTGAACGTTTCAAAACTTCGGTATAATCGACTCCCGTCTTTTCGTCAAGGTTCAAACCTTTAGTATGGAGATCCTTAACATGCTTGTTTATGGAATTATAATCGGATTGCATCAGTTTCTAGCTTTTATACGAGGCAGGCACGTCAGCTATTCACAAAGCTATAAGCTTGGCACAATTTCATTACCTTCAAACCGACGTAAATGTACGAAATTAGGATCTTTTTTCGACGATAAAAACTGCAAATGAGCCGCATCGCATCTTTTTGTTACCTTTCTCGTAAAACATTGATTGCTAACAACACAAGTTTGGTCGCTAATGAACTGACTGTAGTATAGTACGATTTTATCACTTACAATGAGAATATCTCGCTCTCAACAAGCCCAATTTAAATCTTACTTTTGTAAGCATTGACCATTTAGATTTGATCTTGTTAATTGCTTTCAACTTAGTTCCTTCATGACGCCTTATATGAGATGTCTACTAACAGACATTGAGATCTATTCATTCGGAGGAACAGGTGTTTTAGTCGACTCACCGTGAAGTTCCTCGCTTTGAGATGAGGGTAATATATCAAGTGAGAGATTATCTTTAGGAACGTCTGCATTCTCTTCCCCTTCATTTTCTAAAGATTTTGTATGCATTTGAGCATATTCCTCAACTGGAGAATTACTATGTTTTCTATCGGAGCTTACATTCGGTAATTCTCCTGATGCACTCAAAGTTTTGTTGAAATCATCTTGTGCAGACCTATCTGCTGGATGTTGCGGCTCTATCTCTTGTGAAACCTCTGGAGAGGGTTCAGGAACTGTATTAGAGGACGGATTTTCGTTAGAAGCAGTCTCTTCAATTATATTATTTCTCATAATTTTTTCCATTCTCATATCTTCATCTGTTGTCACAGCATTAACACTTTCCCAAATGACTTGACCTGAATTCCCATAGCCCGTAACATCTCCCAGCTTTTCACGAAAATAGTCAATATCTCTCATCATTACTGCCTTTTCAATCGAATCTTTGAACTTAACTTGGCTATATATTTCCAGCAGACTTCTCTTGTACTGTTCAAAAATTCGTGATAACACAAGTGAATACTGTAATTCAGGTAGATACCTCTGCAAGACTCTTGCAATCGTTAAAGTCTCTTTAATCAATGTTTCCATGTACTTGTGTACGTGTTGATTGGGGAGCAGCTGAGACCAGTCTATAGATTTGATCTCGTTGGCATGAGTGTTAACTCTATCAACCATAATTGATACAAGCTTGTCAAAAATCTCATCCCTGTGTTCCTCAAATAGTATCCGAATTTTTTCGAATTCTTCCTCCTTGAACCTCCCGGGTTTTGATATTCTCTCATATAGCATCTTAATATAAGAAGTTAGAATAGCTAAGAAGTCCAAAAACTGAGAAGCAACAGCTAAGCATTTCGAAGTAATATGCTTGAGACCGGCTGTTTTAGTTGCCTGAGCTCCCAAAACAGACTGATGGATTTTGAGATTAAGCATTCTCATAAATTCAACAATACTGGAATCATCGGAACTTGAAAACCTTAACTTGATGATCTCATAATTCTTTATGATATGTAAGATCGATGTCACAAGCTCTGGTACTATTATTGACTTTTCTTGTATGGTTAAAGTTTTCCGTTTTTCTGTGTCTCCATCATGTATATCATTTGATTCCGTAATAGCACGAGTAGTCTTTTCATTTATTAATTCCTCCAACCAGTCATTATTTAAATGATCTTCAGTTGAAAGCCTCAGAATTTGACTTACCAAATTCTGAGTAGAAAACGGAATCACACTTTCTTTCCACAACTCTTTCTCGACCTTCTGTATCATGATTTTCATGCTAGATTTGTGAAATTGGACACAAAACTTTTGTACTTGTATGTTTACAATATCCTGTAGCATTGAAGTTACGGCGGAACCAGAAATAAGCTCGCATTCACTGATGAACATTGCATTAAGTGAATAAAAGCGTAGAAAATAATCTAAGGTGACAGAGGCGTTCTGTAATTCTCTGACATTGATTATTCTTGCCATCCGCTTCTGTGCCATGTCTATAGCCCTATTCATTGCAACTGTGATATCTAGCTGGATCACAAGATCCGGTTGGTTTGCGATTAAGTTTGCGTCATGAGATGTAAGAGAGTCCACTGCCATGCCCAAAAGTAATTTCTGGTGAACGGAGAGTCTCCTCATAGCCTCAGAAAGACTGCAATATATCTCTGAAAGCATGTCTTCGAATTCTTTAGGAGTCATGGCTTTAACATTATTGCTTAGGCTGCCTGTGCCTCCCTGTTGCGTGCTTGTGCTTTTAGAAATATCTGATCGACCAGAAGTTCCTCTATCACCACCACGCATTTCTAATATATCAGTGGGTAAACTGGACTTGATTATGTTTTTAAGCTCTGCCAAAAACTTTTCCTCATATAGCCTGAAAGCACCAGTCATTTCTCCACATCTCGCTAAACCCTGCATAAACTCTTTTAAACTTGGCTTGAACTCCTTATCCAGAAGCTGATAAGTACTATGATCAGAAAGGTTTCTGTTAGTGTTACCTCGCATCATATTTCCACTTAGTCGCAGAAGTGTATCTCGCGAGGGTACGTTCTCATAATAATTCCTCAAATCATCCATTAAAAAATCAACAAATAACTTCGCATATGACTTCCCAGTATCAGCAATTAAGTTCATTAGTAACCGTTTCAGAGGAGCAAGAGCAACAACTCTGTTCATATCCAAAAGCGGGTAAGGCCAATTTGATGTCAAACGTTCGATGAGGGGATGAGTAGGTTTATTCCCTCTGATTAAAGCAAACACAGAATCTGTCAACTCTAAAGCTTTTTCATAATTTGCATTAAAATACGATGCCTCAGCGAGGTCTGCCTGATGTAATATAGTGTATAATTGTAGAAGTGATTGTTCAAGTCTCTCGATATTATTTCTCTTTTGTACAAGTTTGAAGACAGCAATTGCAGAGTCTGCTTTCTTACTTTCCAATAGTTCCAGTTTCGAGTCTATTATCTTCAGTTGTGTAGTAAGATCCTTTGACTTCTTGGTGATTAGTTTAAGGTCACCCAATGCACTGAAAAATGAGTTTGACGATTTAGATATCTCGTGTATCAAATGAATTTCGACAATATCTAAATACGAAGACAGTTTGTTTTGTAGTTCACTATTATCAATTAATGGTACTTTCAGCCCTTCCACGCTTAAATCTGTTGTTTCTTCCAGAATCCTCGCACCTTCGGTAACTTCAGAGAATGCTCTAGGATCATCCAATCTGAAGTCTCCCGTAAAATATATTTTCGGGATATGAGCAAGGGAGTTGCCATCCAATCGAATTTCCTCCTCCTCTACTCGATCTAAGAATGCTTCTTTATCGCCGACTGTCTTCATGTTCTCTTTTTTGTCTTCTTCACTAAGTTGATTCATGAAAGCTTCTAGAGTAGACTCTGTAAGGGTTCTACTAGAATGAAATTTTTTGTATGATGATTCAATGGAATCTAGATATGCTTTAAACTGAGAAACATTGGCTTTTCCTAGTTTTGTAAGTTGAGTCTGTGGAATATCTCTAGAGGTAGGTCCTTTGATATTAATGGTCGCAGGACAACTATTCAAAGTAATGAGGCCTGTTGAAGTTGCTTTTCTAGAATAATTCAGATTCTGAACAAGTTCAAAAATGGAATTTTTACCCAATGGTGACACAGTAGCCTCAGACAGTTTATTTACCCCCAAAGACAGAGAAGAGTCATCATTATTGGGCATGAACGAGGAATATGAAGTATCCGAATAGTTTCTTTGGTGCTGTAGTCTGGAAACCTGAGTGCGTGTATTTTGCAAATCAAGATGATACATGTCATCATTGATAGTTTGAGAACTCAAAGATAAGCTTTGATTTGCAATATCCTCTCCATCATTTGTTCCTACTGCTTCGGCACGAATATCGTCATGCGAATCTTTGTCGCTGCCTGGGGGACTATGATCATCCCCTTTGAGAAAGGTCTTTACTTGTGACTCGCCAACGGGAAGAGAATTAGAGGATGTATCAGTATCACCCTTTTTCAAATGATCGTGATATTGAACTGATCCCATTTGTAATGCATTACAGCATTGATTGATCTCTAATTATGTCTGGTTTTGTAGAGCATTTATAGATAAACACCAGCTACACACTTTCTACATGCACCCCCCTAGCGTTTTTTCGCCAGCAAAACTTGGAATAAAACCTAAACCTACTGTCATTTGAAATTTCGTGTCAGCATCTGCAAAAGACATTTGCATATAGGAGCAAAGCAGTCAGTTGACGGTATTAGTGTACACAATTAACTGGCTTGGTTACAAAGGGATAAGATAACTATGTCAATATGCAGCTGTTATCAGTTTATTCTCTATACACACTGAGAAGGATTATTAGATGTTGGACTCAAAAAACTGTGTTGCTTCAACCTTCTTAAGAGAGGCTTTAGATCTCAATTTGCTGGTAGATGTACGTTCCTGTAAAGTATTTCTCAATCAAATAACTCATTATTTCAATACCTGCCAGTCAGCTTATGGGTGTATTATGAACATCATTAGCTTCGATGCCTCCGCCCCCTTGTTTCCGTTCTGAGCTCTAATTACGTACATCATTTTCATGTTTACCTCTTTCCTAAAATGGGAAAATAAAGGGTACTAGTCTTTCATGGCTGGAAAAGAGGCCTAGCTGAAAGACCAACAAACCAGCCATCCTCTGTCTTGACCGTGGATTTGTTTGATTCAGGAAAAATGACAACATAGGCTCTTATGACTGACGCGCCTTTCCCTGATTAGACTGATTTATTTAAATGAGCTTCTTTTGAGCGTTTCCTCCGTCTTCTAAAAAGGTAAGATGCTAGGCATAGGTCGTATCATAAAGTAAGCTATTCTTACAAATCAAGATGATAGTCAATTTATGCTTTGGCTTAGCTATATTTTTGCTTTTTCCACGAGTCACTTCAGCTTATGTTGTTGGAGAAAACTGGTCTACACTGTCACCTACAAAGGGACCCATCAGTGGCGCTCTCACAGATTTTGCTTCCTCCTTTGCAGTCCGCATAGATATCATAACATCTTCTGTCTCTTTAACTAAAGCAATTTCATCAAATCAAAACTCCGCTGTACACAATTATGCTCAAATAGTAACTCAGATTGGTGATGGACAAATACAAGTTGCTACTTCTTCTATAGCTCCGTCAACAACAAGTGTGAAGTTGGTTACACAAATAGGGGACGGTCAAATCCAGGCCATTCAGACAAGTTCTACTTCTTCGCACCCTTCTAGTACCAATATCATCACCCAAATCAGTGATGGACAGATTCAGGTTCCTGCAAGTAAAGTCTCAGCTGAGAAAAAAGGCACAGACTTTACACATACAATCACATCAACGCAACCTAGCGTCACTCCAACAGAGTCTCACTCCCACATCCTCACCTCATCCTCATCCTCATCCTCATCCTCATCCTCATCCTCATCCTCATCCTCATCCTCATCCTCATCCTCCTCATCCTCATCCTCATCCTCATCCTCATCCTCATCCTCATCCTCATCCTCATCCTCATCCTCATCCTCATCCTTATCCTCATCCTCATCCTCATCCTCATCCTCATCCTCATCCTCATCCTTATCCTCATCCTCATCCTCAAGGCACCTAACAACCACTATAACTATTGTTCCTACTACACTAGTGGTTGTTACTGTAACTGATAGCAGTGGACCTTCTGTTTCTACCAAAGCCCTCAATAAACGAGGTTCCAGCGAAACCCAATGCACTAATAGCGCGCTATCGATGACATTAAAGGGATCTGTTTTATATGACTCAATGGGCAGAATTGGCTCAATTGTTGCAAATCGACAATTTCAGTTTGATGGGCCTCCACCTCAGGCTGGAGCTATTTATGCTTTAGGGTGGTCAATATATGATGGTAAGTTGGCGCTAGGAGATAGTACCACATTTTATCAATGTTTATCAGGAGATTTCTACAATATTTATGATTCGATGATTGGAATGCAGTGTGAGGCTATCTCTTTATCAATAGTAAGTACGCAAAGCTGCTGACTTGAAAAAAATTTCAAGTAAGTTAGCAAAACTTTGTATTTTTAACGAAACACTTAATGAAAATGAATCGAGTCAGTTGACTCATAAAGAACCATTTTGAATATTTTTCTCTTCATTTAATAAGATCAATAAATAAATATGTTAGATACACTTGTCCGGAAAAACTTGGGTATATTAATGATTGTAGGATATTGGCACATGGGTATATAAGTGGTTATGGTTGCTGTTGTGTAAGTAGTATTTATGAGGTATGTTAGTCTACATGGAATAAGAACGAGGGACATTATGTTGTGATAGAGATCCTCAGAGAACTAGGATTGCTTCTTGGAAATCATTGTGGTCAAAGAACTTGTCAAGCGGGCACGTGACCTGCCCTCTGAACTCTGTAAACCGCTCGCGGTATTAACTTCAGCAATTCTGGTTCTTGATAAATTAAGACGTAACCACGGAGCCGCAGATCATTTCATTATTACACCATTTCTTTATCTATCTTTATCTTATTATTTCTCATTTTTTTAACTGATCCCATTAAGAAACAGTACTAGGAATTTGTCTTGTCTCCCTTATTCCTCAAAATCGCGTCAGCAACTATCTTCTCCCAGTCCGCTTTCCAAATGACATAAAGCTCACTAATACCTATTGAAAGAGAACCACACCCATTTCCTAGCCAAAGACCGGAAAGATTCAAGTTCAAAGTGAAACCCAAAAAAACTTCCAAAGGAACAGCGATAATATAATATCCAATTAAACTAAGTATTCCTCCAATTCCCTGTAAAGCCAACGCCCTCATAATACCGCTGGCAACACATGTGAGACCATCACAAAGTATGAAAGTGGAAATAAGCGGGCATAAGTCACTAATCATGGAAGCCACAATAGGATCCGCAGTGAAAATTTTTGGCACTTGGTTTGAGCCGACCAGAAGGCATAGGGAGTTTATCAGGGAAACAACAAATGACGAATAAAGACCTATTTTAGTTGAAACTTTAGCAGCAACAATATTGTCTGAGCCAATGAAATTGGCGACTCTAGTGGATGAAGCAACAGAAAGAGCAAATGGAACCATATAGAGCAATGAAACTAGTGTAGACAATGCAGACTGTGCAGCTAAAGCTTCTGTACCAAAGTATGTAGCCATCAGTGCCATTATCTCGTAGCACAATGATTCAGCCAAAAGCATAATGACTCCAGGAATAGCTAATAAAGAAAGATCATACCAATGTGTTAAAGATTGTCTGCTAAATCCTCCCCAACACTCGTAGCCGTCCACGAATATAACGTAAAGAATCAACAAAATAAACATCATCCAAAAATTTATGACAGCAGAAATCGGTGCTCCAATAAATCCTATCCCAAAGGACTTCGAATATATAAGTAGCCAGTTGAAAAGGATATTCAGAGGTGATGTGATGAACAATATTATTGTCCCTGCATCAAAAATTCCTTGAGCCTGAAGGTAGCGCTTTCCGTTTTCAAATAAAATGTAGGGAGGGCCACCCAAAATGAGAATGCGCAAAAATAACTCGGCTAATCTAACCACCTCAGCATCATCAATAACTAACCTAAGAACATATCCACTGTACCACCAGAATACCGCAGCCGGAATAAACAAAGCTAAAGAGAATAAACTGCACCTCTGGCAGTGAATTCCAACTTGATGTGGTTTTCCAGCTCCGTATGCCTGTGGACACAAAGTATCCAGTGCTGTAGATATACCCTCAAATATTGCTAGAACAATAGTGGAAGTCATTGACGCCATTGAAACTGCAGCCAGCTCAACTGTTCCCAAATGGCCGATAAATACTACACAAACTAGGGAGAAAACCTGTTCCAAAACAAAGGTAACTATCAACGGTAATGAGTTCCTAAACAAATGCCAGGATTCAGAGCTAATTGTCACAGTCTCATTTGCGAAATCTTCTTGATCAGAATCATCTGACAAAAGACCACCAGCAATCGAAGAGGTACAACTATTCTGATGTTTGAAGAGTATATCTGCTTGATGAAGTATATCGTCGCTCTGGTTCCAATTGCTCACAGATCCATAGTGTTGTGCTCCATTATTGCCGTCATCATATAACAAAGACCGCCGATCCCTTTCCTCGTCAAGCCAGAGATTAATCGATGAGATTTCCTCATCCGTATATTCTAAAGCCGATGGTAAAGACCTTGTGGTAGACACAGATTGAGTATCTGAATCTATAACAGATTCCCCATCACCACCAGCCTGTGATCCAGTAATTAAGCTCAAAAATGATCTCTGATCGGCATCGTTGTTATAAAAAAACAGAGGTGATCTCGTGCTGGGTGGAATAAACATTAAAGGCATTTTCCTCCTTTTGGAGTTTATTGCGAATCCATTAGAGTTTCCTATTGAGCTGGGTAGCTTCTTTAATGCTTGGCTGAATATCCCTGTGTTCCTTCGTTTAGTATTTGTGTGTCTATCCATCTCGGTTATTGTTTATAAAAGTTTCAGTGATAGAGATAGTTTCAACTTTTATCAGTTAAGTTTATTAGTACATCTATCAGGCCAAATTAACACTCATGAGAGAACAATTTTATTGTTGATGCTGACTTTGTGAAAGCTGTCTTCAAGTTCCTAGCCTTTCTAATTAGCGTTTGGCGGTCACCACCAAGTAGCCGCCCCTGAACTAAAAAGCAAGTGATTTTAACAACATACCTCTTAAATTTTTGTATTGTATCAAAGTCATGTTGGCAAAAGCACGATTTTACTTTGGCAGGAGAGGAAAACAACCTCTTATCATGCTCGATTGGTACAGCCTGGTTCAGAAAAATTGTACGTCTCCGTTCATAATTATATAATGACCGGAAATAAATGCTCTTGTTGCCGGAAACTATTACACTGATAAGCGGAAATAATTGAAGTGGCGGTGAAGATACTTCTGGATCATCACTAGAGAGATTTAAAAAACGATGTATCAAAATTTGTAGGTTGATACGCTTTGCTATGAGGACTCCGCCAAAAACATTCAAGTACTGTGCAGCTAACTATTGACTCCTCCCCTATAAACAATTGACAAACCTTGAGCAACTATTGTTCGACTGAAGGTAAAAAATGTGACCTGCGTTGTAAATTTTAGATGTTTACATCAACAATTAGATCTGAATGGCGGATATTTGAAGACAATTGATAATATTTCAGACGTTGCCCAGGTTTTAGAGTTATATTTCCAAACACACCCCAGGGATGATGGATTGAAAAACCGAGATATTGTAGGCTTAGCATGTTTACCAACAATTTATAAGCCGAATTTGTCTGTTCCAGAAGCATTCGTGCGTAAAATTATAGTAATCCTTAGCTTATCTTTCTTCACACCAGGCCTAGCTTGGAAGTGCAAGTTTTGATATCGGTGAAGCTATCCAATAGACCACTTTTTCATCCATATTGTATACATCATTTAAATCACATTTTCCAGCTGTATTGGTAGCGTTGACTTGCGCAATGGCTTTTTGTGGTGGTTGAAGAACCATTCCGCGATTTGCTTCTGTGGAGGGCTAGTTTGATGCGTTCTCACATAATTAATGATAGCATTTTTTTGTCAGTTGTGGAGGAGCTGTGGATCTTGACTCTCTGCCAGGTTTGGATGAGTCTGCAATAACTGATATTCACGAGGGAGTAGCTGCAAGAAGGACGATGCGAAGGAATAGTACTGCATAGCCCAAGTTAGAACACAACGATTAAACTGTCAAACTTGCCAAGAGAGCATCTCAATACTACTCTGTAAATCCAAGTCTGTATAGTGACTGTGAGTTAGCGGATCTGACATATACACCTAAGTTGAAGATTGTGCAAATGTGATGCCCCTTACTACGTAATATCAATAAATAATCCAGATAGTTTGCTGTCTTTACCATGTGAAATTTGGCCCCATCATAACTGTACTCATAAAGATGGTCAATTGATTACAGTTGCTCCCAATGACTTTACTGACTCTGTCGCACGAACAACTTATTCCTGGAGTAGTGCTTTTATGGATGATGCCTGACTAACATACCCCGTAGTAGGATTACTGTGTCTCGGCTCTGTAATCATCGAATGTGCAGCGAAAGACGGCTATGGGGTATACTGATGTGCAAGCTTATATCAGTTACGAATAATAGCTAAGGTTTTTGATATAAATAAGGATTTATAACATTTTGCTGGTTACATACATGCTCAGTCAGGATACATCAAACTTTCAAGTATACATAGCGACTTCAAGAAGTTTGTGAATCGTTCGAGCGATCTGTACAAAAGTTCATTGAAAGATATATGCCCGATCTCGCACTAAAAATCCAAGCCTCCCACCACGGAGGATGTTATCTATCATTTATACAAGCCTCCAGAATACAATACTTGCCACTTCCCAAGAACTGTGTTCCTTCCAATAAAGCAAGGCGCCTATCGACAATCTTGCTAAGGAGAAGCTGAAATATGAGTTGGACTTGGAGCTGGCATGAGGATTAAAATCGGAAGAATGAATTGGAGTCGTCAGACATATTTAGGTTTTAGCTTAGCATAAAGCTTTATAGTTATCGTTCAAACTCTTTGTTGCTGATGTATAGATGTTTAACGCCGCACTACAAATGTTCATCACGGTTGTACAATTGAAGTGGGATACCTCCCGAGTGTTCTGAAGTTAATCCCAGTCATTTTGAAAACATTAACAATATATTATCAATAGTTTGCTGCACAGTACTTAAATGTTTTTGGAAGAGTTCTCATAACAAAGCGTATCAACCTACAACTTTTGATACATCATTTTCTCAGACCGTTTTAGATGTTCAGGGATTGAGATAACGCTCAAAATTATTTGTGTAACTACGTTTTGATGTAAGTTCAGTAACTTCTCCATCGTCTACAGAGATTAATTGACTGTTGGCCAAAAAGACACCTTGTTATGGACTTTTTCAAACAAAACTTGTTTGGCAAATTCACTTTTGAGACCATTAAAAATATCCAAGAACTAGATTTTTACTTTATTTCCTAACCTAACTTCAATGAAAGTAAATTTTAACATAAACTCTAATAGAATCTTATATCCTCATGCCATTTGAAAGTACCACCCCACCTGTTATGGCAAGGTTTGAGTCAAACGAGTGTAGTTTATTTTTCACTCTACTTATTGAGATAAAAATTACTCCTTTTTTTAACTTATCTCCACAACGTTCGAAATTCACAGCTATTGTACGTAAAACATTAAACTACTGCGAAATATTATATTTAACACATTAATATACTGCGCCCCCTCTCAATCCTTGTATTTCAGTTCCTGCGTAGTTTGGTCTTTCATTAACGGGGTTACTGGCAACTGTAGACCTCATATATGGCGAGTTTCAGATTTTCGGTTTTTCATAATTCAAAAATAGCTTATGAAAAGGGATGATTAAAATTATAATTCCCAGTTTTGAAAGACAATCAATATGCAGTTTTAACGATAGCTAGTTTGATTATCGTCGAAATCTTTGACCTCCCACAACAATATAAATGAATGAACTCAAGAAAGCATTCATATCTTTTTTAAAAATTCAAGCTAATAAGCTGGTAAATTTCGTTGACACTTGGTTTTCAAAACATGCCAAAGCAGGGACTTTTTCTACACAGTAGAGGTTCTTTACAAAAGAATAAAATTCTTAGGGTTACTCAAAGGTTATTAGTTAGCCTTCAACATACCTGAATCTCTATACTCACAGTGGCGAAAATGAGAATTTGCAGCAGTACCCGGCTGTATGCAATTACTGCAAACAGAAGACATATCACTACAGCACGAGTCAAACTTTTGGTTATGTCCTTGTCATTTATATGATTTAATTAGAGATCAAATCTACGTTGAGATATCTGGCTGCATTTTGCGGGATTGTATTTATTTTAGTCAAGTTGAGAACCGACGTATATAAATCACCCGTGCTTTATAGTACATTTATATTTTTAATATATATTCCGCTCCTTTCGAGAATGTCTAGAGCAACTAATATCCCTGCAAAGGCAGCATCCTATACACCCACAAACAAATTAATAGCCCGATTATATGCTTATGTCTTGAATAAAAAAATATTAAATCTGTTTCTTGAATACTATTTAAGCGCCCCAAGCGCTTCCAAATTGAAGAGTACAACAAACAACTTTGACTTATGCTGATAAAAAGTAATTTAATTTTCTCAACATGGACTTCTTGAAGAAGAAATGATACTACTACATGGCATTTTTTATTTGGTTCTAGTAGTGCTGTTAATTTTACTATCATAGGAAATATAAGTAATGCAAAGGAAAAGCGTTTTAATCCTCAGAAGTGAAATCCTATCTAAAATAACGAAATCTATGTTCTCTACTAATTATAAGTCCTCAACACCGGAAATAGTGAAATCATTTCAGACTAAAGGATAAACACGTGGATGCTATATGATGCTGCGCGGTGAGTAAGCCTTTAATAAAAGAATAATCAAGGGAACAAGAATATTTATCTGATATTGGTGTGTGCGACTGATTCTTGTTATACCTATAAAGTAGCAGCTCATTAAGTAAGACAAGAGGCTCTTCTTGAAAGTACTTGGAAATGCAGAAAACTACGTGTTTGGGATTAGGTTTGTAAAGCTGATATCCTGCTGAACATAAACCAGAGAGCCGGAAGTATTTTTATATCTATTATTTTGTTTTCACAAACATTGTATATATATGTTAGCGAAAAAAAGGAGGATATTTGATTTACTGGAACAAATTATAAGTCTATCATATCCGTTGGATACGCCTGTAAGCTGATTAGATATCTTTTTCTAAGTTTCACGCAAGTTTGAAAGCCAACACGTATATGTAAGTCTCTCGTCTTTTTATTGAACAATTTATATATCTTATTTCAACAATAATCAAGGGGATTTTTTTCACGAAAATTATCTTTTTCCTATTCTCCACAATTCCAGAGGATGTTCCTTTTCGCAATAATCAAAATAGCAAATTTCGATTACACCACAAGTAATCCAATGCATCTTAATAAAAGGAATAAAAAAGGGAGTTCTGGAACTTGATTAAAGGCATAAATTATCGTTCTCAATTCAGATGTAGTTTCAAAAAGTTGCTTATAATCAAGCACGCTAAATATGTGATCATTTTTGATTTAAGCATATCTTGAATTTTCTCCCCATCCAAGGAAATCACATTTGTCTCTCAGCTTTCACTCTCTCATATCCAATATATCCAAGTATTTGATGTCGGAGATGGAAGGGTTCAATAAAAGGCTAGATCTTATAATCCTATTCTTCCTTTCCCTTTTTTTTAAGAAACAAAAATATAGTTTCAAGCAGCCTCTTACTCTTATTCTCTCTTCTTTCTTATATTGGTAAAACAGATGACGATATCTCCACCCAGTGACCTTTGAAATAGAATAAACTAAATTATACGGTAGATATTCAATCAGAATAAAATAAATGACAGACCTCATTGGTAGAAGGATCAAAAATTTGTCTTAGTCTCTTTAAGCAAATACAAATACAACAAGCAGTTACAAACAAGTTGGAAATTATATTGCTTACTTTAAAGCACTATGTGGATATAAATCACAGTCAACAAACAATTGTGCTGTTTGTCAATAGAATGTTAGGATGAAACATAAAGCATACAATTGAAATTGATCTTCTCAGGTCCTTGAATAACCCTTACTAGAGGAGAAATTATTTGTGGTGGATTCTGTATTTAAAACATCTGAACACTGACTTGAGCCTAATAACACAATGAAAGTTGCAATGATTCGTTAATTCATTATCTTGGGGCGTTTTGCAAATCTGAAAAGCTCCTTCCCAATATAAGGGGATGTCAAGTAAAGTTCCATTAGTGGCGGAGGTCTAATTTTTAAAGCCAATCTGTTTAGTGAAGTCGACATTAATAAAGATGATTTGGCACATAATAATTAATAATAATAATAATGTCTAGTCCACACTTCTGTCCTCTAAATCAACAGTATCTTAAAGCCGATAAAGGTCTACCATTAAGTAAGCACCAGATACAAATAAGGACATAACATTTAAACGCTCAGTCCTATTGCATTGTATTACACACATCCGGCCTGCGATTTTTTTGACTTTCTCAGTTAGGAGGAAAAGTTTAATGTTAATAATTTATCAATGTGCTTCGTCGTACTCAATTAGTGCGTATTTTCTATAAAGCAACTTTAAAAAGTTGAGCTGACTTGTATTCCAAAAAATGATAGCCAGTACTCAACGATTGATTCAATACGGAGACCCAATTTATTTTCTGCTATTAGTCCTGATTTGTTCAGACAGATATCTATATTTACGTTGTGTGTATCCCTTTCCTAAAGCTATTATTACATAATTATATATTCAGAGATGTCCCTGTTTTTTATCCAGTATGAGGTGCCCAACTGTGAGAAACCTATCCCCGCCACTAAATGTTTCTAAATCCTCAGTAAGGTTTTTGTTGCATGCTTTAAGAAAGTAATTATCCATCTATACGTATTGCCTTTAAAAGGTGATCAATAGGTATCCCTAATACGGCAGCAAAGTAAGTGTCTGACTGTTCAAAAATCTAATTGCTTTGTAGCAGCATACCGGGAATGATTCGATTTTCTGTCTTCGACCATTAAATTTAAACACGATCATAGAATAAATATATACAACAATGACTGTGACTTATAACAAAATCAAAAAATGGTTTTCACTATGTTGTTTTGAGAGTTCCCTTAAAAGTGTTTCTTTTTTACCTGGTCCTCTAATTCTATGAGGCAGCTTGATTATTCTATTAAGAGTAGTTTTATTCTGAAAATCATAGCGGCTAAGCATAGTAGTACATTCATTTATTTAGTTTTGAAAACTCCCAACTCTTCTGACCAAGACTAAGTGAAAATAGAAATATAAGCTCTGGTTTCGCTGTCAACAGCAATAAGGTACACACACTAGCAATTGGGCAGCTAGATTTAATACAGTTCCAACCAAAGAGCTGGATAGACTTTTTACTTCGTTATCAAAAAGGTACGTCAGTATTCACCACTGACGTTATTAGGTGTGCTAAACTTAGAAGCAACTAGCTGCCTACTAAAAAGACAAAACAATCATGTTCTTAGCATCGCACGCCAATAATGTTGTGCAATTGAAACCAGTAAATCATTAACTCAGTATCCAGAATTGGGCTAAGAAGCCTTCCTTTAAACTCACTTGAACTATTTTTCGGATGAGGGATCGAAACAAAAAATATTAGCTCTAATAAAGCAAACAACATATCAAAAGTTTATATATATTTATATATATCTATTGCCAAAATTTGAAATGTAGCTCAAAGTACTCAATTAAATATGTTTATGCCACATATTGATAATTGACCACTTAATAGATGTAAGGATGAAAATAAATAGATGAATAGATAAACAGAAGTTCCCAGGCATAATCAACATCATGACTTCTTTCAAATTCAATGATGTGAGCAATATCATTGAACAGAGTCATAGCAAAAATCTTAGAACTGAGTTTAATAATTACGAGACTGATCTCTCTGGGTGGTGGGAGATATATACCTTAAGGAATAAATAAATATTATTGCAAATTTGAGAGTGTATCAAAATTTCGAACTTCAGTCAGGTCAGGCCAGAGCCTTCTTAACCATTGCACTTGAATAACTGTTCGTAGGATTCGCTGGTCTTTTTGATACTTCTTGGGACGAGCAGATTTTTCGCTATTTACAGCGCTTATTTTAAAAAGGTCTCTAAAAAGGGAAGTAGTATTTTTCCCATTTTCAGTTTTCCTGTTTAATTAATTTTACTGATCATAGATACCTGTAGTTCTATTAGTTAGCTAGTTATTATTCTCCAAGTTCAAGAGGTAAGTCCTTGAGTTGCTTGTTGTGGAAAACTTGCTTTATTTTCTAAAAGAGAAAGGTGCCTGCCTACATCTTTTAGCTTTCTTACATTTGTTTGACCATGTTGTTAGCAGATGCTTTCGGTCGAATAAATATGGGAACATGTCCTCTAATTTAACACTCAGCCTACATACATATAGTCCAGTTTCCTTAAAATGACTGATTTGATAATTTTAGACGTAAAGAGCAGCTCTCGCTGGGCGTAGACAGAAAAGTCACATCAATGTTTGGAAAATAATCAAAATACGAATATAACATGTAATCGATTACCCTTGAGCGTGTTATATCTAAAACAGCAATAAGAAGGAGGGTACTATTCAAATTGAAGACAGATTTCGATTAAAAGAAAGTTTGACAGGTAATTGGATTGTTCTACTTGGATCTTATAAAGTTGATATAATTGGTTATAGATTCAAAAAAGTGATTTCTTCTCATTCTCAAATTATGGATGAAATTAGCTGTTGAAGAACTTATTTTTCAATAAACTGCGATCATAAATAAAGACATACGTTTTAGTTCCAAAGTATTAATTATTATATCCTATAAATCAAGGCGTAGATTTAAGAATCAAGCATTAACCATGTAGTCGGTAGAAAATTTCAGCACACGAACTTATCATTGCCCTGATATGTTGTTGGATTGATCTATAGTGAGTTATATCACGGAATCTATTGGAATCGAATTTCAAAGCGGCGAAGATAAATTTCTGACTATCTCTCCTACTCCTATGTCTAGTCTTTTCTTTTAGTCTAAATTCTATGTTCCCGGTTTTGGTTTTATTGCTGTTTATTTATTCATAGATGGGATAATTCGAAACGATCCTTTGCGTAAATGGAAAACATATATTTTCTTTTTGTTACAGTAATCCATATGTAATTTATATATGTAAGTAATATGTAAGTCATATTGGGAAAATCTCTTATCAAGTTCACCCCACTGCTAAATTTCTCTTGAATTCCTCTCATTATTTTTTCGAGAATTATTTCTTAGCGGATCTAATTCTTGGAGTTAACGGCTTTACATTCCAGATTCGCCCAGGCAGAAAAATATCTGAAAGAGCTTAAATTAATAAATGATTAATTTATTTTGAATCTATAGTTTCATATGCAATGGTTGGCGATTTCGCATTTGTATCTACGAAGCTAAACGTCTAAATACCTAACTTCTACAGATGATGCCGCTGAAAGGTAACAGAAAGATAGACAATTATACAAGACTGAATTTTGTAGGTTTTTCGCTAGCTTGCTTTGCTTCGATTATGCTTGCTGTATTCATGTCTTCAACTCAACCATACTTTATTACTGATGCATTAGGAATAGGATCGAATATCGGAAGTTATGTCGGAACCTTAGGGTTTTATGATGAGCTACTGTCAATGTGTTTGGTACCATTTGTCGGAGTTTTATCTGATAGGATCGGAACCCGGCCTCTCTCCTGCTTCGGGTTCTTTTTAATTGGGACTGCCCTTATTGGCTTAGGCTATTTCGTTCGGGAAAATGTTTATCCATGGATGCTCATATGGAGGTTAGTGTTCTCCTTTGGGTTGACTTCATGTCTTGGTGTACTTACTGTCATGTTAATTGAGTTGAACAATTCGGGACTTGAACTGAAAGATATATTTCATTTTTCTGTATCCAGCGAGGATAAGATAGTGCTGAACGAGACATTATCTACCGACTTTACAGAGACTAACGAAGATGAGATTGAATCCTCTCAAGATCCTCACACAAAACCTTTAGATGAAGTTGACGGCATCAACAGGAAACGCGGTGAAGGCAAAAGGGTGTCTATCATGGGTATATGCAGCGGACTTGGTGCAGTTTTTGCTGTTTCCGTTTTGCTTAGAGTACCTGTGTTTTTTGGCAAATCTCAACCTGCTGGTAAAGCCATGAGGAGCACGTATTTTCTAGTTGGCTTGGTATCAATAACGATTGCAGTGTTGATGTTTTTTCTTGCTTACGAAGACGACAGAAAGAAAATATTTCGAGACGACATCGATGAGCTTTTTGAAGACCTAGATATAACTGATGCTGATAACGAAGATCGGAGTGAACATTCACTTGCTGATGAAGAGCTATTGTACGGTACTCCTGGAATTTTCTCCAAAAAGGAAACTTATTGGAGTTCCATTAAACAGGGTCTGACACTGTCTATTCAAAATCCGACTATCCTTTTAGCCTATTTGGGTGGCTTCACTTCCAGATGCATCACTATTACAGTAACTTTGTACATTCCCTTTTATGTCAATCACTATTTCTACTCATCTGGAAAGTGCTCCACATTGGATACAGACAAAGTTCATTGTCCCGAGTCTTATATTTTATCATCAATTCTAAGTGGAATAGCAAACACTATGGCACTTATTTTTGCTCCAGTCTTAGGAGTAACTATTGATCGAGTCAATAACTTTGCCCGATTATTGATGTGGGCAAACGTTATTTCTTTTGTCGGATTTGTATCTGTGGCCTTCGTTTCAAATCCCCAATCGAGCACCCTCATTATAATATCTGTGATGCTTATGGGTATCGCACAGATCAGCTTTGTTATGATATCAATGACTATGATCTCTAACATATCATCTCAAGATAGGTATTTCAAACTCAAAGGTTCTATTTCAGGTGTCTCTTCATTTATCGGGGGAATCGGAATTCTTATTGTTACAAAAATTGGAGGCCTCATAGGTGATGTGAACAGTGTTGGGCCATTTTTCTTGATCGCAGTGATTAATGTGGTCTTTTTGATATTGGTAGCCAGATTGGATAATGTGATGGAAAATGGAGAACGCAACTTTACTACGATGCTTGATAAGCTCAAGTCAACTAGAGTGGGTGGTTTAATTTTCCGAGAGTGAAAGGCAGTCCATAATGAACCGGTTTCCGGAATTTCAGTACCATTTTGAACCGTGTATATAGTGCAAACCCTCATACGCCGCAATTTCATTACTAATTTTGGATTTCTAGTATCGTAATCACTTGAATAGCTGAGGAGTGTTGGTTCTTTGCATAATTGAAGCTAGAAAGTGGATTTTGATTTGACACGTGCAGGACTCAAATAAGATTCCCCAATCGGACTATGCCATATCTAAAACTCATAGACTCTACTGAACGTCACAACATCGTTACGATATATATTGCTCACTGATATCTTTATCAAATGACTAGAGAGAACCCTACTTATGAGGAATATGAGGAACATGATGAATGGCTTACTACAATTGATAATCCTTCTATGGACTTGATGGACGATGTTAGAAAAGCTCCTGAAATTGTAACGAGATCTCTAATTCCTCAAGATGAATCATTACCCAATAATAGACGGCTTGGACTTTATTCCACCATTATTCTCTTTATAGGAAGAATGGTAGGATCCGGGATATTTGCCACCCCTGGTCTCATTTTGAAGGATTCTCAAGGGTCGTACCTGCTTTACCTTTGTTGTTGGGTACTTGGGGGCATTATAGCTTACAGTGGATTATATCTATACTTAGAGCTTGGGTCATATTTACCTGTGAATGGGGGCACTAAGAAGTTTTTGGAATTCATGTTTCCAAATCCGCCATTTTTAACCTCGATTGTTTTTGGTATCTTCACTGTCTTATTTTCTTTTAGCTCAGCAAATGCACTGGTATTTGGGGAATATGTCCGATATTCATTAGGATACAGTAGTAATGAAAGCAAAACCAAGATATTAGCTTGCATTCTTATTTTGATCTCTGGAATTTTCCATGGAATAGGCAAAGGATCCGGTTTAAGATTTCAAAACGTTCTTGGTTTGTTAAAACTGATACTAATAGGAGTCATATTTTTGACATGTATTTATGTTTTGATTATCCCCTCAAATATTACGAAGCTGCCTAACTATTTATCTCTGGATAGATTTAGGTTACCCAATATGGAATCATTTTCAGGATCCCTATATGCAAGTGCTCTTTTAAAATGTATCCACTCTTTTGGAGGTTGGACAACATCCCATACTGTCCAAAATGAAATCAAAAATCCAATCAAAACCATAAGCCTTGCGGGACCCTTTTCAATAGTGATTGTGATTGTTTTATATCTGCTCATTAATCTTTGCTACCTTGTTGTGATACCTCATGATGAGCTATTGAAGCATGATCAACTTGTGGGTGCTCTGCTCTTTACCAGAATATACGGAGATAAGGTTGGTTCCTTTTTAATAAACTTAATTGTTTCGGTTAGCTCTGCTGCTAATGTTGTCATTGTCGTTTACTCTGACGCTATTATGTGTCAGGAGATATTCAAAGAAGGCTTTTTCCCTTTCTCCTCAACACTGTGTTCCAATAAGCCTTTTGGCACACCACTATTTGGAATACTGATAAGTTGTTTGACAAGTTGCTCTATCATATTCTTACCTAGACGGTCTGTTTACAATTACATTATTTCAATTCAGTATTATCCTAATCAGCTGATACATTCCATTTTATGCATTTCACTTTTATTCAAATTGAGAAAAAGGTACCAAAATATTCATGCTCCTATCCGCGCTCCCACTTCTTTGATATATATTTGTCTCTTAGGATCATTATCGGTTGTCGTCAGTCCTTTCATTTCAGGTGATTACAATTTCACATTATTTAGCTATTCTGTGTTCTCCTTGGGCTTTATCTATTGGATTTTAAAACTTGTGATTCTACCAAAGCTTGGGGGATACTCTTATTTGATAGTGCCCATGAAAAGCGATGATGGATTGCTTTACAAAAAATGGATTAAAAATGGCAGTTAGATTAAAGAATTTATTCTGAGTTTCCAACAATATTGTTTTTAACAGAATTTGACAGCCCCGTTATGAAGCATTTTTATGTTGCTGTCACAACAGATGTTCCTTCTTGAAATCTGACTTTAAAAAGTCTGTTTGCATTTGTAAACATTCCTTCTTTCAACGAGACAACAATGAATTGAGAGCCTTTGAATCTAGTTTTGATCAGATGCCCAATATTTTGGGTATGGCTGAGGTCAAGGGCAGCATCAACTTCATCCAAGATGTACATAGGAGCTGGCTTGAACTGAAGAAGTGACATTATTAAAGACAATGCGACAAGGGAGCGTTGCCCCCCCGACAATTCCACGAGGGACGATTTCCATACATTGCCCAACTTTACTCGCACTTCAAGTCCTTTTGTCACATCATTCTTATCCGTGGGTTCTAACTTTGCGTAGGCATGAGGAAGAAGATCTGAAAAGATAAGACCAAAATCTTCGGAAACTTTCTGGTAAGTTTTCATCAGTTCCGTCTTCTTGTAGTTATCTAGTTTTTTTATCGTTTCCTCAATTTTGGATTTGTCTTTGTTAATCTGTCTGACTTTGGCTTTCAGTGAATTCTCATGCTTTTCGTGTTGTTCTATTTGTGTCATAATATTATTATTGATCCCTTTTCGTTTCATAGCAGAAATTCTAGTGGACAACTGGTCTATTCTTTGATGGCAATTTTTCACGTTGATATTCGGATACTGTTCCAAAACCTGATTCAGAAATCTCTCCTCTGTGACCCACTGATGTTGCTCCACTATTTCTTTCAAATTCAACTTCAGATACTCAAACGAAGAAGTAAGATCAGCAAGATCCGTCTGCTGCTTGGAGATCTTCAAACTGGTTTCGTTGTATTTTTTTCGCTTTTCATTCAAGAATGTTGAAGTTTCTTGTAGTTCTTCGTTTATACCTAACAGCTTTTCTTTCTCTTCCTCAATTTTTTCTCTGACTTGGGTGAGCTCATTGGAAAAAGCTTTGATCTGACTTCTGATATCAAGTAATTCTCGGTCAAGCTCTTGGATTATGTTTTGAGAATTATTTAGCTTCTCTCTTAAAGCTTCAGCATCGCTATATTGTTGTTCCCTTTCAAGCTGCAAGTTTTGATATTTGTTTTGTGTCTGTTTTAGAAGGTTTTCGTCATGCTTGAGCTGATCTGCAAGTCTCTCTACTTCGCCGCTTAGTTCCTGGATTTTCCTTCCTCCATCCTTGTTGAACTCTTGGATATCATTCTCAATCTGTGCGACTTCTGAAACTGCCAGCGACTCAGCCTTTTTCAATTCCTCAAGGCCAGATTCAAGTTTCTTGATCTCACCAATATCCGCCTCAGTCTTTTTTACCAAAGATGCGGCAGGCCCCTCAGAATGCTGCTTCATAAGCGTTGCAATATGGTGGTTTTCCATATCCAAATCATGTTGAATTCCACTGGTCTGATCACTAAGAGACTGCTGCTTTTTTAACTCTTTAGTTAAAGTATTGAGTTGTAGCTGAACACCAGACAAACTCGTTTTGAGATTATTAAATGTTCTAAAGTTCAAAAGAAGGCTTGAAGACAGCTTTCGAGAACCACCAGATAACCTCCCTTCCGGATCATAATGGTCCCCATCAAGTGTTATTGAAGCAGTTCTTACCTGATTGTTGAATGTCACCTTTTTGGCTGTCTCTGGATCATCACAGATCAAAACATTTCCAAAAATGTACTCAATTGCTTTTGCGACCTCTTTTTCATAGCCTAATAGATTGAGAGCGAGATCTACTTTCTGAGGAGCCAATGACTTTGCTCTACTGAGCGCACTCTTGTCAATTGTTCTTGGTGATATTTTATTCAGGGGAATAATGGTCACGCGCTTTTTAAGATTTCCCTTTTCCAAAAGTAGTGAGCCAGTGATTTCAGAGTCAACAACAACATTGAAGACTCTTCCACCAGCACATACTTCAATTGCGGTTGTGTACTTTGAATGCGAGTCAGGAAGGCAAAACAACTCTCCCGCTAGTCCCTTCACAGAACTAATATTAAACTCTGACGAAGGAATATCAAAAGAAAAGTCATAACTAGGGTTGTTACGTTTGAAAACTTGAAGTTGTTTTTGTAGATTTCTTTCTTTCTCTTGACAAGTTTTCAACTCATTCTTTAACGATTGATATTTATCCGGGTCAAATCCAAGTTCTTGAAGAGACCCAAGTAACTTTTGGCGTTTTTCTTTTCTTAGCGCTATATCGCTTTCAATCTTTTCAATTTCACCAACTGCTGCAGCCAACTTTGTTTGTCTAGACTCAGTGTCTTTTTTTAAATGCTGAATTTTAAGCCTCTTTTTTTCAATTGAAACACTTATATCGGAAAGCTTAGACCTAGCCTCTTGCAAATGGGACATGTAGCCACCATCAACAGAGCCCTTGGAAGATAACCCGGTCGAAAGATTCAACAGAAGCTCTTCTTTTTTTTGAAAATAGCGCCTACTGGTTTCAAATCTCTCTTTTGCCATATTATAGAGACTTTCAAGTTCGTTAAAAGAATTATCTTTCAGGTGTAATTCCTTTTCAGCTTCCTGAAGCCTAGTTTTAATATGGTTGACTTCTCCACTTTGTTCTTCCAAATTTTGCAGCTTTATCTCCTCTGAGGTAGACAATCGGGTTATATTATTAGTCAATTCCGTCTCTGAAGTATCAAGCCCCTTTAGCGTGTTACCTTTCTCAAGTTCAGCCTGCTTCTTCTGTTTCATGTCCTCCAAATCTATCTCAAGTGTTTTGATTTCTCTTGACAAAACACTTATTTGGTCCTCGTTACAAAGAAGATCTTTTTGTGCTTGCTTCACAAGAATATCATGACTAGAGACTTTCTCCGCAAATGTCCTGTAGTCATGAGCAGCAACGGCCTTAGATAAAGTTTCATATTCTGTCTGAAGTTCTTGGTATTCAAGTACTACTCGCTTTTGTTCTCTTAGACTGCGTAACTTTGGCTCTACTTCTTCCTTCAATAGTGTTTCTGTAGTTAGAAGCTTTAGGTTCTTTTTGGACATTGTCTTCTCAGCTTTCTCTCTTTGGCCTTCATACATTTTAGTTCCAGCTGCTTCCTCAATTAAACTGAGTATCTCTGTCGCTTTCATGTTTAACATTTTTGTAATCTTTCCCTGCATGATTAAGAAGTTAGGATTGTTGATATTCAGCTGAACAGACTGAAACAGATTGAGGATTTGATTTTGTTGGGCCTTGTGGCCGTTAACTAGATATTTAGAAACACCTCCAAGCATGATTTGACGAGTTATACTTATTTTTGAATGTTGCTCAAATCCTATTGGAGACTTTGATTTGTCTGAATTATCAAATGTTATAGTAACTGACGCTTTTGTTACACCTGCTTGTCCTCTCTTATAAATAAGGTCCTGCAAATTTGCGGCTCTCACAGTCGACATGCTAGAGATTCCGAGTACAAAGCAAATTGCATCTAGAATGTTGGATTTTCCAGAACCGTTTAAGCCTGTAATCGCGTTGAATTGGGGATCCCATGAGGATATTACCGTTCTGACAGCGTAAGACTTGAAGCCATCAATCACAAGCTCCTCAACCAACATGTTTTTGGTTGAGCTGTGCGGCCTCGTTAAACCAGTTCAGCAGGTTATATGTTCAGTTTCTAAAGTATAAGAGAAATAATCTGTCCTGTTAAGCTCGAATAACAAGGTTCACAATGGTTACCTCTGTAGGAACATCTTGAAATAGGCCTATTTTTGACACCAAGTTTGTTTACATTTTCACTTACTTTTTACTCAAAAATGGACGCGTCGATATTTGGAAACGGAAATATTGTTATTAAGGCCAGATAACAGAAAGGCGTGCCACTTAGAGTTTATTTGCCGTATGGTATCGTTTTACTATGTGTCACGGGTGTCATATCAAGTAGAAAGTTGCATTACTGGATTGAAAAGAAGCTTGGTTATGTGATTTTTGTAGTCTGATCATTTCAGTATTTGAACCAAATGCCTAAAACATTTTTCCTCTCAAGGGGTACAGGTCTACCGTGAACAGGCTCTAGGCCTTTGGCACGATACTGTGTCAAGATACCTATGTGTTACAGATCTATTAATCTGAAGGAATATATCACTACCTAGATATACTTTGAAAGCCTCTCCAAACTGCCAATGTCGGAAAAAGGTGGATTATCTCGATTTTGGACTAAACACACATGAAGATCGATATATGCTGACTTCTTTCACAATTGGATTTTGGGTGATTTGTTGACCCTAGAAGTTTGTCAGATCAGAAGAAAGTCCGAGGGAAAGGGGGGAGAGATTCAGAGAACGTTTCTTGTGACTGCAACAGTTGGTACGTCGTTTCAGTGAATTGAGAATCTTTCTTACTACATAACTGGAAGGAGTAGTGTTAAGGCTGACTTTATATGAATAAGAAGTATCTGTATGAAAGCATTTAATATTGAGCGAGGAGTAGACCCTCTGATATTTCCAGTCGAATCATGAAAGAACAGTCGGTACTTGACTAAGTTCTTTTTTTTTCTGCACGTGATTGATACTTTACTGACAGATTCTTTTTTGGGGGCAAGGCAAGGAAAGGCGCACAAAAGCAGGTGGGAGACTAGATTTGTTATCGAAAGAATAATATATCTAATCTGGGAAGAGCACAGAGGAACCTCACAACAGACCTAACACAGAGTGATACCACAGGGAGGAAGTTCCGCTTAAGTAATCTATCATGACAGATGCCGCTCATGAGCCAGAGTTCTACCTAGACTTTGAGTCACGGGTTTCCCTTGCGGTTCAAAAATCTCTTGACGAACGGAAGGCACTATTGATGCTCATTAAAGATGACACACAGTCTTCGAGAAGTTGGATCAATAATCATTTTAGTGATAAGCTGTCTCATTCAAGCCGCTCTTTTTTGATTGAAGAGTCTGTGAATTTGGAGGTTTCGAAAGGATCAGTTGACTTCGGCTATTTTCTACAGCTCTTTCCGCAGTTTGACGATGCCCGCTTGCCTCTTGTGCTGATAGTTTTTCGAGGTAGAATTCTAGATGTTATAGCTACCGAAACTGAACAGCCACAACTTGACCGAAGGCTTCAGGCCGTAGGTGAAAGAGTACGCAGTTTGAAGCTTGAGGAACTTCCGGCAGAAGGGTCCACTCATTTGGCAAATCAACAGTCGATTATCAATACTCAAGACGCGGAAGGAACTATTGCTGCTGGTTCAAATAACAATGATCAGCTTCTTAGATCCTCTTCTCAGCATTTAAATGATCAGCATTCTTCAAGAGAAGTCCAGATACAGAAGAGACTTACTTCTGAAAAACAGGAAACATCGGAATATGCTACCAGAAAATACCAGGAGAAGTCTGCGAAGCAACAATTAGAGTTTGCTTTGGAAAAACAGCGTATTTTGAAGTTGATGGAGCTTGATAGACGAGAGAAGAAACTGGAAGAACGATCACTGTATGAGAGGGCCTCGGATATTTCTTCTCATGAAAGTAAGCCTAGCATTGATCTTCAATCACGCGGAAAATATACAATCCAAATTAAGCTTTTTGATGGAGAAGTCTTAAGATTACGATTCTTGCAGTCTGAGAGTTTAATTGAAATACGAAGACATATTTTGGAGAACCACAAAGAGTACCACCATCTGCCTTTTAACTTTTTCAAAACGATAGAGAGAGTTACATATTCGCAAGAGGATGAGCAAAAAACTCTGCTCGATCTGAACTTGAATAGATGCACATTGATTCTGAAACCCATAGATCCATTTGAACAAGTTCAGAATCCTGAACATGAAGCCTACGGTTCTAAGCTAGGATGGTTAAAAGACCGGATATATGGTTTTTTCTGGTCTTCAGACCGTGCTGCCAATAGCGAAGCTAATGGCAGCATAATGGAGAATCAGGCGGTCGATCATGTCATGGCGGATGATCACGAGCGTTCAAAGGAATCCAAAGTTCTGAATTCCTCACTTAATACATCTTCTAATGAGTTGGAGTCTGATAATGAAACGGTATATCATTCACCTGAACTGAGCTCTTTAGTGTCACGTTCATCATCGCCTATGGAATCCTCAATGATATTGAATTCAACCAACTCAAATTTTAACATTAGCGGAGCGGCTCCTTCGAGTTTCATTCATAGTTCAAATACTTTACCAAACTCACTGAGTTCTGCAAGATCATCCTCTCCTAAGTTACAATCGGTCGGAAGCAGCAATTCTCTACCCTCATCGAGAATCAGGACAGTGGAAGACTTGGACCGGCTCCGTGAAGTATACAACGGGAATACTGTCAATCTTGAAGATAACAGTGAGAGACAGAGCAGCAGTGATAGTTAGAATTATTATCACAGACTAAGCATGAATTAAGTCATTTACATGATTTCAAGAATAGCCAACAAAGACAATGTGCTTGTTCACTTACAAAAAACTATTAAGATAATCACTGTTACATTCGAAACCATCATTTTCAAAGTATTAATTAGAGCACAACAGTTAAGCTTTTCAATTGCACAATGCCTCCAAACAGCAACATGCCAATAAAGCAGCGCAACATCCACCACAGTATCCACATCCATTGTCATTTTGCTGAGGCTGTTGTTGAACGTACATTGGTTGAGGTTGTGACTGGTAGTATCCTTGTTGAGGAGGAGGAGGACCTTGCTGATAGTATCCAGGTTGCTGTTGTTGGTAATATCCCTTAAATGAAAGACAATTATGTTAATAACAGTTCAGTTACTTCATCATTCTGAAATATTCGAGATTATTCTCTGCTGACCTTCCTTTTTCTTTAGGTCTGCAAAAAGGCCAAGTGTCACAAAATGATAACTCAATGAGCTCAACATCAAATATTTCATTTCAAAATCCGACATAAATATGACGACTTCCAACACATCCACTTACCTGATTATTCATTATTGTAAAAAGCTATTAGTACTTGTGATTACTATTGCGCACTAACTGCAATAAGAAGAGATTGAAACCACCTATTTCTTATTTATATCAGTATTATCGAAGAAAAAAGATTCTCGAAAGTTAGCAGAATGTGTTTCAATGAAACACTGGCTGCGCGAGTGTTTTTCCGTTTTAAAATATTCCACAGCCTCTTTCCCAATCGGTGTAATTCTTGGTCGTGTTCTGTGTCTGCTTAATTTCTTCAAAGGAAATTTTAGACTTGGCTTATTATTATTCTCTGGCATAAGCCGCTGGCTGCGGCTTCGCGATGCTGGCTTTTACCGCTTTACATTTCGGCGATCGAAAATTTGAAGCAAGTTGAACCCATCATATTTTTAGAAATTTATGAGTACAATACTACCTAAAATCTTGACTGTAATTTGTTCACGGTTACCTGTTATGTCTTTTCTCACACTCTGACAGTAAGCGAAGAATTCTACGTGAAATTTAATTTATTCACACGGAATGCAGTGTTTTTTACCCTTGCAAATTAAAAACTATGAATTATTATTTTATGCTACATCCTGAAGATGTCGAACAGGGAGGCCAACAACGTATTTCAAACCGAGCTTTTCTGCTGGCGGTAATGTTCTTGAAATAGCGCTTCTGTGGCTATCCTTTGTTGAGAGCTGCAATGAGACATACGTTTCTATTTGTCCCCCAATAACGCTGTATTGTGAGAAATTTCTGTGTTTCTGCCGAAGTGAAACCTGCGTCTGTTTCCACTTTGATAAAAAAAGGTGCAACTATTGCAGAAGTTGGTCCCTGTAGTGTGCCTGCTGATTGATATATTTAGCTGCTCTTCTATCGTTTAGATCCCTGCCTTTTTCTTGTCTCGCCCATACTCTTTTCGTCACCTGAAGTTGTTGCCTGTCAAATGGTTTTGTGAGGTGCCTAGTTTCTGCCGCGATCAATGTTCCCTGACCCTCAGTAAGTTCGCGCTCCGGTTTTAAGTTTTGTCGATAGTATCTGGCTAGTGTTCGATGACCTGCCACAAACCCATTCGGTAAGTGTAATTCTAGTCCCGTTGAATATAAATCATCCAGGGGTATTTCATCATCAATTATTGACTCTCCATCAACTTCTTCACTGCTGCTGATATCTTCCCAGTCGTTCTCATTTGCAGAGTTCGGTTCGTTTTCAGCAACTTTGTAAGACGATGAGAAATCATAGAATTCAGAAATTTCCAATTTTTCTTCTAAACTCTCGTAAGGTACCCTGCAGTGACCTTTAGCACGCATGTGCTGCTGGACACTTTCCAAGTTCTTTCCCTGATACTGACAAACAAGACAAACATTTCCAAACCCTACTTTTTCCCCCAGGTAACCTATTAAGCCTTCTTTATCCGTCAAATATCCGGACTCTGGTATATACAGACCATGAGCCTTAAACATATGATCTGTGTTCCTGTCCAAATCAGATGATTTCTTGTTGCATAATAGACATGTATCTAACGGAATCTCCACTTTATTTTGAATCTTTTCAGCAATCAACTTTTCCTGAAGTTCCTCTGCAGTCAGCTGTTCTTCTGGCTTGCTAACCGCTTGATCATCTGCCTCCACCTTCAATTTTCCAGCTTCAAAAATATGCATAGCGATAGATCTATCGTTTTGTGGTAGTGTTGATTCACCGCTACTACCCACTTTCTCTCTTGCAAGTCTTATCAGTTCTTTCTTTTTCTCAAGTAGAGCTTCCTTATCACGACGTCTTTGCTCCTTTTTTGTGACTTGTCTATTAGACTTTGAGCTATTATCATCACCAGGTGTTCTAGAGTTAGGATCCACTAACGAGTCAGACAATTTCTCATTAAATGTTTGCTCGTTTATTGGTGGCAACTGGGACACTCTTCTTTTCAAATTGTAGCGATGCCAGTCTGTTTTCATATGTTGCCGTTGATCTGCAGCTGCAGAAAATGCGATTCCGCAATTATTACAGGTATACTGTTGATTATTAGACATAGTGGGTCTTAATCACTTTTTGGATGTTCAACAACTATCTAAACTCTGTTATAGAGACACTTAAATCCTGAACCTACCTTGCTTATGTAGAAACAAGATAAAGAAAAGATTTTTTAAAATTTTTTTGGTGTAGAGGTGGGACTAGCGTTACTATCAGACCTTTTAAAATCGGATCACCTGGTTAGGATGCCCGGACGCGTTAACACCTCTATATACTGTGTCGGACCTATAGAAAATAATTAACTATAGGATCGCAGATTACATAATCTTGCTGTCGGAAGCTAAGGGTTTCGTGACGTAATCATTCCCTTGATTACGTAAATCTGGGAATTTGGTTAAGGAACGACCTAGTTGTTCCTATAGTAACATGGATTATGAAACACTAGAAGGGCTAGCTTGTTTCAGATTCCTGATAAAGAATATCGGACCTTTGTGGTATAAATGGAGGTCCTCCCTCTATTTAACTTTGATCCCTAATCCTTACTATTTCAGAAGGATGTGAGAATAGGATATTAGCATACCCTAGTTATTACTTCTGAGTAATTAGGCTAATAACTCACTTTAATACGATTGAGATTTATTTCATAAACTACAACCAGACCCGTACTTGGTAATAGGTGGCTTAACGGTAGTAAGAAACCCAATCCAAGGATCCCCTACCCTAATACTAGTAGGACAAAACAGGGGAAAGGTAGATAGTTGGTTCGTATCATAGAACCCTCGCACCTCTATTTTCTCTTAGGGCCAGATAACAGTAGTATTATATGTTATTAATGATATGTCTTCATTTATAACATGTTGTGTTCTACATCAGTATCAAAAGGTATACTGAATAACACAGTAATCATTGCTAATGTTTGAGCTATAAATATGGGCCTTTGAATCTACATCGAACCCATGTTTATAAAATTCTATTAAGAAGGGGGGTGGTGTTTTTATTAACTTTATATTCACTTATCAAGAGTATCTATTACAAGACAAGTAAGAGTAAACATTCAGTTATAGCACAAGGTATTATACTCTATCAGATTGACGTATATGAACTGAAGCATTGGCTATATATTGAAATAGCTTATATAAGCTATCCAGTATATAGAGGTGTTAACGCGTCCGGGCATCCTAACCGGGTGATCCGATTTTAAAAGGTCTCATAGTTATTCTCTATTGTTTGATTTTGTAGGAGAAATTCACCTCCACAGAACAACTCCGACAAGTGCGGTGTGAGGCGGAGTTTCCGATTCTGGCAGTGGGAAAAGTGGGGGTCTCGGACTCCAAGATGATGAAAGAACACGAACGATCATATAGTGAAAAGTCAATATCAAGCTGGTATACTTGTCACATCAAGCTGATATACTTGTCAACCATATTTATGTTTATAAATTAGGCTGACACGAACGGCAATCTCAAATTTGTTTAGGACGATAAATCCACTCTCTTCCTTGAGCCTCCTCCACCTTTAGCAAAAGGACAGCAGTTTGAGAAATCATTAAGCTTTGATTATTGCTTGAATTACTTGAGTTACTTGAGTTGAAACTATGGAACCTAGTTGTTTTTCACAGAAACTGAATATCTGACTATACTTATCTCATCGGTGAAGCTTACCTAATTAACCTCACTTAACTCGGTGTGTTGAGTCATAGAAAATTTTAAGATCTCCTTTAAACTCCGGAAAATAAAAAAATAAAAAGAGGGGAAGAGAAGTTGAACAAACAATAACGGTGTTTTTGGCCCATTAAATGCGCTCAAAGAGGGCAACAACCAACTAAGAAACTCTAATTACCTGTAAATAAATCTAAGGGGAGACATACTATATACAGAGTGGGGATTGGGACATTAGAACTCCACTCGACACCCAAGATTTTAAATCAGGCAATAGGGCTTAATTTCTCAACAAATACCAAATACTTCTCCGACGACTGCCGATCAAATTTCAAGGCTTTCGAGGACAGTTAATTATAATCACAGATTTGATATGGTAAAGGAAGAACATTCTCCAGGAGTTTTCTCAACGGATGATCCCTCTACTAGAGAGATGGACTTTGAGAGTCCCTCAACAGCGGCATCCGCTTCATCAGCGAACCTGTGTACGAGCAACACATCCTTAACTGGCACCAGTGTCACTCCTAACAGCCCTTCAAGTATGAACTCTTCAGCAGGAGGGAGCTTGCTTCAACTCTTCTCTAAGCCTTCAATTTCGCATTCATCTTCATCCTCCTATGTTCATCGTCAACATTCATCTCAGGGCCACGCATCTCAACATTTGGCCCACTACAACCATCATAACCAAGTGCTCCCCCAAAAGCAAATGAAAGATGAGCTTGCGTTCAACTTGAAAGAGCTGAAAGACAGAAGGTCTGATTTTTCAGACGATGAAACAAATCGTGTTATAGCAATGAACCATGAGACCGAGATACCACCAGGTTGCCCTAAAGACACAGAACGATTTCCGAAGGGGCCCCGCCCTCCAGAGCGCCGATTTAGAAACCCTCAAATTGAGCAAGCGTGTGATTCATGTCGTAAGCGGAAGTTGAAATGCTCTAAAGAATACCCAAGATGTGCCAAATGCATAGATCATGATTGGAACTGTGTATATTCGCCAAGAACAGTCAGATCCCCCCTTACAAGAGCCCATTTAACAAATGTTGAGAATAGAGTTAGAATGCTGGAGGCATTATTCCAGCGATTATTACCAGATGAGGACGTTGATTCTTTATTAAGTGGCGTTAAGCCCCTAGACTCAATTAGTGCATCAATTTGTAGCTCGCCGAAAAACCTTCATTCTTTAGTTTCGGAGGTACCTTCTGCTAGCACCTCCCCTGTCATTCCGTTGTCACACAGTACATCAGATACCGATCTTAGGTTTTACAACCTGGAAACTTCCAATGAATATTTCGCTGATAATATTTCAACAAACGCAAATTTCGATTGGTCTGAAGATAATGAAGAAGAAGAAGATTTACTATTCAACGGTTCCGCATCCTCTCCTTCATCAACTACTTCCTTCCATGAACAAAAAACATCAGCTATTTACATGAACCCAGCAGAACAACAATTTGGACGCCAAAACGGCGTACAAAGCACCAGAACAGGACCATCCTCATTATCTACATCCCCATTTTTACATGCCCTCAGTTCTTCGTCGGGAACAATCGATGGAATGGGTGTCAATCCCACCGCAAAATCAGGATTCTTGGGTGCTGGTTCTACCTCTTCTTTCTTAAGAGTGATGAAGATTGATAATATCGAAGAAAACAACCCCGACAAGGAGCTTGAGACGGAGGAAGATATTGTTATGGAGGAATTAGATCTGAGTTCTTCCAGAAGAAATTTGCGCAGCTCAGTAACTTCTCTATCAGAGTTCAAGATCAATCCGTATTTGAAGAAAGAAATTGTCGAAGAATTCAAGATAGGACTTGATAACATGGAACGCAATAAACGGTTAGAGGAGTTGGAATTACATTTGAGTTCTAAAGAAGTCCAGGAGCGTTATATTGCTGGATACTTCAAATACTACCATACTTCCTATCCGTTCATTGACAAGGGGACATTTCTAAAGTATTTCAATCGCCAAATTCCTATTAAGAGCGAGAACCATTGGCAGTCACTACTCAATGCTGTGTTGGCATTAGGATGTTGGTGTATCAATGGTGAAAATTCAAACATTGATCTAGTATATTATCAGAGAGCTAAAACATTTTTACGATCGAACGGCAACGTTTTTGAAAGTGGTAACATACTGTTACTGAGCTGCTTGACACTATTAAGCAACTACGCTCAAAAAAGAAACAAACCCAATTCTGGATGGAGTTACCTTGGACTTGCAGTTCGAATGGCTTTATCTCTGGGAATGCACAAAGAGTTTCATAGACATAAGGATGTCTCTAAAATAACTAAAAAAGAATTTAAAGATCTTGAGCAAAAAAGAAGACTTTGGTGGGGATTATACATTTTCGATGCTGGCGCCTCAATCACTTTTGGAAGACCAATCAACTTACCTGCATTGAAAGAAATTGATGTCAGTATGGTGTGTAATATTGATGAACAAGATCTATGCAAGCTAGCTGAAGACAATAAAGGACTGTTGGATTCTGATTCGATGAGCATAACTAAATCATATCCTACAATTTACTCCGCTATGATCGCACAAACAGAATTCACTTTACTCACCACACCATTTTATTCGAAGTTGATTTCTAGACCCCCTCCAACTCTTGAGGATTGTCTGGATATGAACTTAAAATTGAAGGCATTTATTTCAAATCTTCCAACGTACTTTTCTGAGAACGACTCAGAAGCTCACTTGAGCTTCCTCATGCAAATGAAACACAGCCCACAGTTTGATCAAAATCAAGAACTTCCTGAATGGTTTGTCCTAGCGAGAAAGAGACTAATATGGAGATATAAAAACTTTCAAATAGTCTTGTTTCGATCATTCATTTGGCAAAGAATCATGGGAGTCTCCAATCCAAAAATTCTGGAAGACTGCAAAGAAGAAATGGCTAAAGAGAGTAGACGAATTTGTCTCACAGCAGCTTCTGAGACAATTTCTTCAATCGACAAATTTGTGAAGGAAACAGAGTCCCATATTTCTATTATTGCTGTATGGTATGCGACGTATTTTTTATTCCAGGCAGTGCTGATTCCAATTGCATGTATTTGTTCTGAACCCGATTCCCCACATGCGAAGTCTTGGCTTCAAGATATCGAAACCGCAAAAGGAGCGTTGACAGTGATGTCCAGATATAACTCCCTTGGTCAGAAATTTATCAGCGTTATTAACCGACTTTTGGATCAAAGAAACATTGACTCGGGGCAATATAGAACGAAATCTATTGTGAAAACGAATGTTTCAAAGCCACTAACCAATACACATCTATCAAATGACTCTCATTTCTCTGGTATGCGTGAACGCGTCACAAATCCTGAGTCCGCTGATATTTTGTTGAAGAATAAAAATATTGAGGACTATCCTTTGGAGGTCAGCACCAAAAAGCGGCACCATTCAGTCTGCAACGGTCAAAGGCATGTGAGATCTCTTACTGTTGAAAGTTTTGTCAATCTAGAAATAGCCTGTGATGATAATGTCGATGATGATCCTAAAAAGATTCATTTAGAAAGCAAAAAGTATGATAGCCCATATTCTGAACATAATAGCCACGAAGATTTCAGCACAGATTCAAAAATTGTTCACGATTTGGAGAAGCCCGTGGAATCCCCAGACATAATGTATACTGAAAGTGGTATAGGATCGGATGAACAGCGAGATAATTGCATGCAATGGGAAGAGCTTGAGCCCGAGCCCGAAAGTTTACCGTGCGAGGCTGATGAGAAGAACGGACTATTGAATGATATATATTCTCTTATATTCGACGATTTCACCGATCCTATGGCATTTGGACTGAAGAATGAAAGGGATACTGACGATTGAACCTCAAATGGATATAGAGATATGGCATGCGATTATTTTGTCTACTGTTTTGAATTTTTTGTGTTCTTTCTTAGGCAATGAGAAGAAGATATTCTTCAGACTATAAGTCAGCTAAATAAATAAAGTCGGTATATGTAGATGTATGGTCCCGTGAAAGGTTTACTTAGAAGCATTGAGACCGTTGATCGAGTCTAGTGGAGGAAGCTCAAACCCCCATTTCTCTTCGCCCTCCCTCACTTCGTAATACTTCTTCAAATCTATGCCGTGGTTTTGGTGGTTAGCTAGATTGAACCAAGGAATAAAAGCCAGCATAAGCTGGGAGTTCTTGGAGTTTCTGCTAGCGACATCCTGTAGATATGGTGACATAGAGGACTCGCCGTAGGGACTCTTTCCTTGACTAAGTAGTTTTTTAGCTTCATATCTGTCTTTGGCAACTTCTCTAGAGTTTTCATTCCATCCCCAAAATCTCATTGAACTGTTGTTGTAGGCTAAAATGAATCCACCCACAAATCCTAAAAGCGAAGATGCTCTCAAAAACATAGGTGGTGGTCTTTTGAATTTTCTACCAACAGCGGGCTCGTATTTTTCCATCAAAAACAAAGAGGCAGGAGCAGCTACAGTTGAGCCGGCCCACACTAAGTAGTCAGAAAATCTGAAATATCTCACCACCTTTGTGAATTCTGGGTCTTGGTCTATTAGCTATAAGGGTACCAGATATGTTAGTAAATGTTGAGGGTATATTAAACCCACAGTCAGCAGCGAGTCTGACTAAACTTACCTCAAACTTCTCCATTGTCGCTATACAAGTATAATTTTAGAGCCTAATCGAAAGCAAATCACCTGCGACTTCCACAGAGTACGGAGAGCTCCTTTTATCTATCGCTTTTCGTTATTGATGTAATTCTCTCCTTCCTAGTTTTTCAATATCTTCCAATTGAGTTGCAAGGAAAAACCTTCTCTACCGACACTGCATTAATAATGTCAGATGGAAGTCGATCGACGCCGACTATGTAGGCCGAGTTCTTGTGTAGTGGAAAAAGATCGGACGCGCAGAAGTTGGGGATACAAACCGACTTCGGTCGCACCTAAAGTAACTGGCTGTTGAAAGTGCTGAAAGTTGTTCACTATACAAAGAACTGAGACAGAAATTCTCCATTACAATGACTCAGAAGAGAAAACCTGCTGTGATTCTGAACTTGGATCCCAAAAAACAGAAGACGTCGAAAGGGGAGAAGGTGTTGCCAGAGCTGAACGCTTTTTTAGAACAGACATTAGAGAAGTTGAATGAGCTTAAGGACGAAGAGGGTGCTGTATCTGTTTTATCGCCCTTTTTGAAACTGCCACCAAAGAAGCAATACCCAGATTATTATGAAATCATTTCCCATCCGATTTCTCTGAATGAAATTAAAGCTAAAGTGAAGAAGACCGAATACAGCTCACTTGATGATTTCGTTGTCGATTTCAATCTGCTTGCTGATAATGCGAATCTCTATAATGATCCAGACAGCTTCATAGCAAAGGATTCTAAAGAAATCGCAAAATTTGTTGAAGACCAAGCTGAAGAATACAAACACAGCTTAAAATTTCTTGCCAAAGATCCTTCTTCTAAGTCATCTGAGAGAGCAGCTACTTCCCCTTCGCCATCACATTCTGCGGAAGATGTGAAACCTGCTTTATCCAGATCGAAACCAAGGACGGCTGTAAAACACGAATTTAGATTGATGGAGACAAACTCTTTCAACTATATTCCAGAAATTCGAGCGATGTTGAAAAGTCTTGTAGGATACAGAACCCCCGCCAGAGGAAAGCTTTCTGAACCTTTTATGGAGATGGTAGATGGAGAAGTGTATCCAGATTATTACTCTGTTGTTAAAGAAGGAATGTCGTTTGGGCTGGTCAGAAAGAGATTGAATGATGGTTATTACAGCAATGATAGACACGGAGTCATGAAATTTAGAGACCAGGTCCGTTTAATTTTTGAGAACGCCAAACAGTATAACAAAGCAGGCAGTCTTCTATATGAAGATGCAGATGTATTAGAATCATTTTTTGATAGAAGATACAAACGGTTTAAAGACGAGAATCCACAATATTATGATGAAGATGACCAGCGACTGGACACGTATGGAAACGAGTTTGGTGACCGTCTGAAGCTGAACTTGACAAGCAAAAGGAATGATAAAAGAGAGAAATCCGATGGAAAAAGAGACAGACCTAATAAAGGAAAAAGATTAAACGAGCAGTCTGCAGGGGCTGATGGACTGGCTGGGAATGATATCGAAGAATCTGACAATGAAGAAGAAGAAGAAAGTGACAATTCTGCTCAGTTGGAAGAAGAAAACTCTTTGGATGATACGCCAGTTGATGAAGATGTCGATGAGGAAGGATTCTATAGAAGAAGTCACGTCGATACTCTTGGAAGATCGTCATTTGTTACTAAGCTGTCAATATCATCTACTTTGAAGCAGTACTTACAAACCGATATTTCCCAGTTCTTTGAGCTTATATTTACAGATTCCACGAAGGTAAATGCTATATGCCTTCCTCCTGCAATTGCGGGACAGCCATTGGTTGTGCATGTTTCACTTCAAAACAAGATAATAGATCAGAAATATCTTGCAGGACTAAAGATTAACCACGAGACTCAAAAGCCATCTCCCCTATCTATCACATACGATGAGAGTGACACCGAGGGAACGTTTGTTGCCTCCAAATATGAGTTTAGACTTGGATATGGATTGAATATGCTCGAATACGAGCTGAAGGTTCCTACAACTGCAGATGTCAAACGGGATGAAGTTGAGCTAACAGCTATAGAAGACCATAAACCTCGGAGAAGAGCGGCTTTCGCAAGTAATAACGGCAACAGTTCGTCAGGTTTATCTGGTGGTGTGGGAAGCGTCGATACAGAAGACTATATCAAGGAGAAAGTTAAGATCTGGATAACTGTTGCTTCATAATACTACTAGACATGCATGTACTTTCCCGAAGCTGTGTATACACGCGAATATATTGTGTTTTCCTATCTTTATTCAATATCTACTACAAGAGGACCAATGTTAGTAGTGTCAATGTCCAGAATCTCATCATAAAGAGAGCCGAGCTTTTCCCGCAATAGCGGAATGTCGTGTTTGATTTCAGCTTCAACTGGCAGATCGTCCAGAACTTCTATTTGTGTTGCGCCTGCTTCGATTGCAGAGGGATAGTCATATTGGGGAACACTATGCACTGATTGGGACTGCGTTGGATAATTCGTAAGGTCATGTATACTTTGAGTAGATGCCACCGATGCGGTAGATTGTAAAGCCTCTGCAGGATCTACCGAAGGGGAGGGTTGCTGGGACTCCACAAACAGAGGTTGTGCTTGAGACTGGAGAAAACTTGTAAGATCAATCAAATGTTCATTTGTAGCGTTGAGAATATTGTTAAGTTCTCTATTGCGTTTTTCAATGCGTAGATCCTGTTGCTGCTGTTGTAATGCCGCTGTCGCAGAAAGATTATCAGGCAGGAGCGGCGAGGTTTCGTCGTAGTTTCCGTCCTCCACAGACACCCTTAAACATGACAGACACGCCCCCATTTTATCAGAAGGAGTTGTACTGTCGTTTCATAACCTTCACTCAAGTCTTTGGCTGCCAGCAGGACAGCCTCGTCAACTGTCTTTGGTCTGCCTGCTTTTGCATTTTTTGTTAGGCAGTTTTGCAAGATCAATTATTTGTCGTGTGTGACACAACATTTTGGTGGCGAGAATTTGGCTGGAGAGCTGAGAAAGATTTGAGTAGAAAGGAAGGCTCAAGTAATGTGTTCAGCCCGCACATCAATTAAGGTGACACCCGATAGCTGAGTGATCGCATAGAGTGGTAACTAAACAAGGAACGTGATTACCTTGAGATTTGAGTGAAATGGGAGGATTAAGTTTCGACAACTACCAGAGAAACCAGTTTCTTACCCAAAATGGGTACCAGGCCCCTCGAGCAACATCCACAGGAACAACAATCGTTGGGTGCCTTTTCAAAGGTGGTGTGGTCATTGCTGCTGACACAAGAGCTACAGCAGGTCCAATTGTTGCTGATAAAAACTGTGAAAAGTTACATAGACTGGCCCCTAAAATATGGTGTGCGGGAGCGGGAACAGCCGCAGATACTGAGATGGTGACCCAATTAATCCAATCCAATCTGGAATTGCACTCGATGTCATTGAATAGGGAGCCTCGTGTGGTTTCCGCATTACAAATGCTCAAACAGCATTTATTCAAATACCAGGGTCATATTGGAGCATATTTGATTGTTGCTGGAGTTGATTCCAAAGGTGCGCATCTCTTTTCCGTCCAGGCTCATGGTTCAACAGATGTTGGGTATTATCAGTCTTTAGGATCTGGCTCTTTAGCTGCAATGGCATTTTTAGAGAGGGATTGGAAAGAAGATATGACAAAGGAAGAAGCAATGGCACTGTGTGCTAATGCAATTGAGGCCGGAATTTGGAATGATTTAGGGTCTGGATCGAATGTGGACATATGCGTGATGGAGGTCGGTAAGGATGCACAGCTTTATCGGAACTACCTGACACCGAATATACGAGAACAGAAAACCAGATCCTATAAGTTCGAAAGAGGAACCACCGCTGTTTTAAAAGAGACTATCTACAACTTATGTGATGTACAAGAGCATGAAATAAAGGTGGGCGGCGACCAAATGGATTTAGATAGCTAAACGTGGACAGGATTATATACGTACATAATAACGAGGCTTCACCAGTTAAAGAGTCTGCAGCACCTTGATGGTTCCCTCAATAATTGCCTCATGTTCTAAAGCGTGAATTCGTTCTTCCCAATCTTCCAGCGACTCGCCCTTAACTACATCAATCTCTTTCACCACAATTGGATCTCCAAGATCGACTGCTTCAATTACGTAATGGATCATGCATCCTCCCTTTTTCACCAAACCCTCCTGACCTGCTTTCCACGACCGTTCTATTGCAGCAGTTCCCTCGAATTGGCCAGGGAGAGCCGGATGGAGGTTAATTATAGGAATTCCTGCCTCATTGAGTGGCTTTAGAAAATCACCAGAAAATATTAGCATCCATCCAGCACAAACGATCACATCTGGTTTGATTTTATCCACTATCAAGCTCACGAGATCTTTATTGAATTGAGCTCTAGCAATAATACGTGCCTCTTTGTTTTCTTTAGGAATACCTTTGTAATATTTTTTGAGCTCTAATGTTGAAGTGGGTATCATAGCCTTTGATGCTCTCTCTATTCCATAGGCTTTTGAGGATGAAGATATAACATGACTTATATTTCCAGGAATTCTTTTTGACTGACAAGCATCAATAAGAGCCTGTAAATTTGAACCGTTACCTGATATGAGGACAAGAATCGAAGGAGTAGCAGTCATGCTTGGCTATTCTCTTTTGTATTCTTTTCAAAATCCAGAAAGTAACGGCAGCTTGCGATTTGTGTACATACCTGTGTAATGGATGCAGGTTTAAGGAACGGATTGTAGGCTGGTCTGGTTTTGAAAAATTTTTAGCCTGATAAAATCCGAAGACACAGTGATGACGTAATACGCTAGGTATCGTTACTTGTAGAAGCACCTAAGTGGGGTCACGAAGCCACCATGCCTTGAAGTCTTTGTAAGAATCATGAGTGATCTTAAATAAGCTCTTCTCAAAGTTGTCAAGATTGTTGAAAAACTCCAGATTATTTCCCGAAAAATGATCATTTTGCTTGTAGCTGAGATCATTGAGTTCGCACGATCGATCCACTAACATTTTGCTTATCAAGTTCACAAGCTCTGTGTCGCTGAACATGTAGGACCACTTTGTTACAATCTTGTAGTAGTACATGTATGGACTTATGTTAAGTTTCAATGAGTTAGATTTGATGAAGTTCAAAAATGCATCCGAAAAGAAGTCAGGCTCTATTAAGGTTAAAAAGGTTTCATCGTCGTCTGCTTCATTTGCAAGTCGATCTCCATCTGGCGAGGCAGCAGACAGAGAACATATGGCCAGAACTTCTGCTAGCCATACTGGAAGCTCCAGCTTAGCATTCTTTTTGATCGTAGCTCCAGGTTGCCCATTAAGGTATCCAAGTCCAGGAACAGTCAGTGAAAACTTGCAAGGAAGCAGCTTGAATCATGTCAGTATTTTCAAACTTGCTCTGATATCTGAATATCATTTAATTTAGTTTACCTACCTGATTTTCAGCAAGAATATCGTCAATGTTGTAGTATGACATAACCGTTGTCCTCCTGCGATGAAACGATCCCAGTCATCAAATGTATGTTTGTCTATAAACTGTTATTGATACGAAAAATATTGGGACGCGTTTAGATATATAAGTTTCATTCACCGCCACATAATTTAAAACTACACCGCCACGTTTGGTGCAATCCAACAGTTATAGGTACCGAAGAAGAGCGACATATAGATGAGTATTGTGAGAATCGTTCAAATGTATGTGAAATAAGCAGAAACATCTATGTACATGAATTTACAAATTCTAAGTAAGATCTAATCTTTAGCCTCAGTGGCCAGTTTGCAATTCGCTATGATGTCTTCAAGCCATCTATCATTAGATTCTTGAGACAGAAACTCCTTATTGGTTATGGTACTCTTACCAGATTTGAGCTCCAAATTAGTCTGCATTACAGAGGTCTCAAGCTTCTCAAAGAAAAGCTCCTCGAAAGGAAGCTTTTCGGGATAGTTGAGTCCATATCCAAAATTGAGGATCAACTTATAATCAATTTGCTTCATTAGCACATCTAGTCTTCTGTACTTTTCTATCGAATAATCGATATGATAATAAAAAACAAACTTCACAAGTAACGCATACCACTGAGGTAGTTTGAAATCTTCGAATCTCATCAAAAAGCGTAGAATAAGCCTGCCCGAGTTGAAATTCACTAAACCAAATTGTTTGCGCATCATAATTAAAAGAGATATCATCAGTTTGAGGTTCGTTTGTTCTCTTGCGTGTTTTAAGAAGATCATTAGTGTAGAATTCTTGGGGGCAAGTCCTCTATCCTCAATTTGTTCGTTCATGAAACTCCAGGCCTTTTCTAAGCCTTCGGTACTTTGCAGGTATTTGAATATTATTGTGTTCATGCAATTCACGTCAGTATCTTTACCACACTTAAGATTATAGTAGTTCAGCATTTCATCTAAAGTTTTACCTTCATCAAGCATATCATTCAAGTGAATGTCATGGAATTGGGGAACACCGACGTGTAGATTTTGGAGGATAATCCTCTCTTTTAACTTTTTCTTAATATTAACAGATGATGGAATCAAGCCAAGCGTCAAATAATAAGTGCAAAGATCTGCCTTGATATCAAGCCTCGCCATTCGTTCTAGAACTGCCTCCCATACAATTAACCGATGCAATATCACGTTAGATTTAGCGATATAGTTCTTTGCAAGAACATTGTAGGTCATTGCATTTGGTTTCACTTTATGTTGGGCCATCTTTTGGAATACCTTCTGCAACATATCGGAATTATCATTGCTGGAAAAGAAATCGATAACACAGTTATAAAAATCAACGGAATCTCTTATATTTCCATACTTCTTACGTAGAAGTAGACGGCAAAGTATTTTTGCTACCCTGGCGGAAAGATTGATATATTTGTATCGAGTTAGCTCATCAACATATTTCATAAGGGAATCAAAATCAGAGGTAGGGCTTTTCTCGGGTAGATAGGCTCTAAGCCAGTCCTTTTTGAAGATGCGATGAAAGTCTTTTTCTCTATAAATCAGTTTGGAAGGATCATCTGTTAAAGTGCTTAACAATCTGACAATTTTCTTTGACTTTTGCAAGAGTAGTTCCTGCTCGTTTTCCTGTAGCGTGGACTCATAAGTTCTATTAATGGAATCAGATGCCGACTTATATCGAGATGAGCTTGCTGTGGGAATTGTCAGAATTCCTTCAAACTTCAGATTGACCGACTCTCTTCCCAAATTTCTTGAAATTGGGCTGTTACTTTTGGGGTTGGTGCTTGACATCATGGTACAAGTTACGGAAAGAAAACGCTCAGTAATGCTCGGCGATATCCATAATGACTTCTTGGGTCGACCGGAAGACCACAAAATTATTCGTGAAGAGCAGGGTGCTATATTAAACATATTATTATCGTCATTGTAACTTGCGAGCTGATGCAGTGGTATATGGGTGTCCTTAAGGTTGAGCCGGACTCTGAGGTTTTAGAAAGCGTCGTTTTTGTTCTCAAGAGTTTAGAATTGGATATATCTGACTTCTCAGTTATATCAGAGTACACAGTGAGACTGCAGCTTGTCAGATAATTGTTCGTGCTTCACAGAATTCTTCTCACTTCAATTTTCAAGTTCTCTAATCAATCCTTCCCTTTTCAATAGAAAACTTTGTTGGCTCAACAGTGAAATATTTTTTGAGGTAAAATCAACAATGTCGTATACTGGGTTACCCGCTTCACGTTCTGAAAATTTTCCTATCCTAGCTCACTACAATTTGAGATTTGACTTGAGTATTAATCACAAATAAGAAACTCAGGTTTGCTTGTACTGGTCAAGAGAGGAGTTACTCTGACACCACTTGGTTGCTATAAATTTCCTAATCAGCTGAAAATGAGCAGAGAAGGTTTTGTTCCACCAACAGCAGCGAACCTTGGAAATGCCGCATCTGGGATTCAATCGATCAAGGATTATGGAGTAAAATATGTCTGCGCGCAGTGTGCCGTTAACTTCTCGTTATCTCCAAAAGAGCCTGTCAGATGCAAAGAATGTGGGCATAGAGTACTTTATAAGGCAAGAACTAAGCGAATGGTGCAGTTTGAGGCTAGATAGATTGGGTTTACGGATTTTCGCATAGGACGTCCATGTCATTGTCTCTCGATATGACCTATAATTTGGACAGGACAAATTGAAATTGAGCGTCCTCAAGATGATCATTCCTACTATTATGCATATTGATAAGATACTGCTGGCCTTTTCGAATCAGGCGTGGATGCGTGGGCTTGGTAGTGTGATCCTTCTTGCGATTTTCATATTTGTACATTTAGTGAATAAAATATTTAATATTTCCCTTAGCATAAAAATAAATTAGAGTAAATACATCACTAGTAGTTAGATGTGATTATTATTGATTAACCAAGTCAAACAATGTGTTGCAATCACAATTGAAGAATAGATGTTCACTATACTGAAACAGGTTATCTGTAAGCGTCGCTCTGTATTAGCAGGAGCTACTTATAGAAATGGACACACGCGGGCAAGAAGTGGTAAAAGCTATTTGAAAGGAAGAAACTCCTTTGACACAACACAAAAGGATGAGGACCCATCAATTCTTCTTTCTGCCAGCGAAATTATAGAGCAATGCCATACTGGAAGTACGGAATCAATCGATGATAAGCATAGATCTTTTTTTTTGGATAATGTGGAAACAGAAAAAGAGAAGCAAATGATTCACTTACTTCTTGAAAGTATGCACTGCCCCCTCGCAATACAAATCAAAGAACTGGATTTATTAGTTCCCGAAATAAAGAAAACCAGAAAGGAACTTCCATCTATCCCCAGCTCCATGTCACTTGCGAAGTTAGAGGGTTACGTAAGAAATCTCATAAGGTACAAATATGTAAATCAAAACCATCATATCCATACGATGATGGAGTACATTCGCACAGATTCAAGTCTACCAAAATCGCGCACTCTTAATGAACTGATGATAAGGTATTATTTGGAGCGCTCTGAGTTTTCTAAGATGGATATACTGTTAGAGGATATTGTCAAGATGGGCCTCAAACCTAGCATCAAAACTTTCAATAGGATACTTTCGATAATTGGAACAAACACTCACACACAAGTTATTGAGAACCGAATGAACTATTTGATTCATTACCTGAAGCTCTTGAAATTTTCAAAGGTTGAAGTCAATCATACTACTTACATGGTTCTGTTTCGTGCTTTAGCATCGAGACAGTCTCGGGATATCTTGTTACAACATCTTACAAAGATGGGAAATATCAACTTATCTCCTATCAGCGATATAATTTTAGATGATAGGTTGTTGGATTCAGAAGCAGAGTTGAATCAGTTTGTGCAGGATCACTTTTCATCCCTTGATACAGAAAAAGCCAACCTAATTCTCACGCATCTTATCGACTTGGACCTTCAAAAAGGGATTGAATTTTTCCTTAACAAGTTTGAAAAAGGATCTAAAGAAACCCGGGTGATTCCAAATAAACGTACATTGCTATGTTTCATAGACTATTTGAGTGGGCATTGTCGATTTTTTCAATGTCTGTTTGTCATAAGGTATTTTGAGAGAAAGTTTGACCTGAAAGCCACTATGGTTTATTTGAGACTTCTAAATGTTCTAACCGATTACAATATTCCAGACCAAGAGGCCCAACTTACTATCAAATTGCTTTACCACATCGTGACTGATGTTAAAAAGGTAATAATATCGAATGCAGTGAAAAGCAAAATACGTGATAAAATTGGAGAGGATATGTTCAGCACAGAATACACGAAAACTCTTCAAGATATAGACACTCGAACGCTTTTGAACCTTTTAGATTAATATATACTCTTCCGTTTGTCATGTACCTAAAGCTAAGCTCTCTAAGAAATTGGATTTGGCTGGGATAGCGCAAACCGACACTCTTCCTGAAAAAATCGATGATGAGCTTTCCAGTAGCATGTTTCTGTAATGGCTAGCACCATAATTGTAAGCTTGTTAAAAGGTGCGAAGACCAGGGATAGGTGTGCCTCAGTTGCGGTGCAGTGATTTGAATCCTCGATTGAAAATGTTGTTTACTGATCCACGCTTCTTCGAAAAGTCTGCGTCGATTTGCGTCGACTTGAATAAATTTAAGTCGATTGTCAAAAAAAATTCAAGATTTTAAAATGCTATAACCATCAAGGTACCCTTTTCAAAGAGCAGCATCGTCCCTGCCAACAGCCTGGGAATATTGAGTGACCGTTATTCTTATTGCTTCACGCTTTTTCCTCTTGTACCATTGTCAAACAGGAAAATGTTCAGAGAGTGAAAATTTTCACCATAATCATAGAGAGCTGATCACTGTTTATCATACTGATTTGTCTCACTTCCTGTGGTACTATTTATTAAGCACTTGGTGTTTATCGACCAAGCCAACTCAAACCAACTCTTGCTGTTTTGACGAACTAATACGCTCTCTTATATACTAGCAGATACTCTTCTCAAGTATCCAATAACCGAAATGGCCAATGACATTACAAAGAGTGCAAGCGAGGCAGCCGCTTCTCTTCATACTACACAGAAGTGTTGTGCTGTACAGGGGTGCTCACCGGTTGCAGGCAATGAACATGGAGAGTCATTTGAAGAATTCCTGAGATGTTGCTTTGAACCATCTCACTTGAAGCATCCAGCAGAAGGGACAAAGGACTCGTTTTCATGTGAATACAACTCGTGGTTCAGCTGCTGTGACCAAGAACCCACAGCTACTTCTTTAGGAAGTAGCGGCTCACAAAATCAGATGAAAGATCCACTTGACTGCTGCTTTGATAATTGTCATGTTGACAGCTGTATGAATCTAGTAGACCTGGGTTCAGTAGGGCGTGAGAATAATTTGGTAGCTAAACGTCCGCAGGTGGACAATTCCATCTGTGCAACGCCCTCTATGAGCTCCAAAGATGCTACACCCATATCTAATGTCGATACTACTCCAAGGGATTTGGAGTTTAAAAGGGATATGCATGACTGCTTTTGTTTAGGAGGATACCAGCACCCTGAATCAGGCTTACCAGTTGTATCTACCCAACATTCGACTGAAACAGATTGTCTCTCGTCCCCTCCTCTAGATTCTCACTTAGAGCGACAGTTAATGGTTACAAAGACCGAAATCATGTCTCATGACCTTACAAACTCATCCAAAATAAGTAATATTAGAGCTGAATCAACGCCCTACCTGGCTGCTCACTCAAAATCGGACTCTCAACACTTTCATTGCTTGAGTCAACCCCATGAAGCTCATCATCATCATCTCCATTTTCAGGATCAGCTGAATGGAAGTCTTATACAGCACGATATCATAATACCACCACATTTTATTCAGCCACCTGCTAATTTTCATAAGTGTTCGCAATCGGAAGAATGCTCCTGTTCACCTCATTACCATCACTACCATCACCATCATCATGATCATGAATCATATGACAACGGTGACCAACCTTTTTCAGAACACTATAAGAAGAGATCTGGATCTAGGTCTGACTCTAATTCTGAGTCTGATAGTATTCGAGATGCTGCCTTGCTCAAAAGAATCAAGCTCGAAGCAACTGAAGCTGAAGGAACCCTTGGATTTTCCACGCCCTCTTTGAAATGTAAATGGGATCAGTGTGAAGACGATATCAACGGACTTGAAATCAACAAACATATATTTGAAAAACATTTGCTGAACCATCAACAAGGTGATTCAGAAACGGCCATATCAAAGACACAAGGTGATCAATTTCAATGTGAATGGCTCGATTGCTTTTTCAGTACAAATGACTTAGATAAACTTCTCTTACACACAGAAGGCCATGGCGAGAGTTCTCTTCTAGTTCAAAAGAATCTTGTTTTAGCTGAAGAAGACGCTGTAAAGTTGGAGAACGATGGAACATTTCTGGGAGAGGAAGCAAGTCAGGAAAATGAAAATGATAGCAGTGATACGTCCATACATGTTTGCGAGTGGAAAATGGGAGATGGATCTCTTTGCGGTCTAGAATTTGGCTCAACTGGACAGTTGACCACTCATTTGATTGAGGAGCATGTAAAATCTGGAAAAGCACAATATATGTGTCACTGGAATAACTGCTCTCGTGGTAAACCTTTTATTCAAAGGCAAAAGATTATCCGTCATTTGAATACACACACAAAACATAAACCATATAACTGTCCCTTTTGCAGCAAAAGCTTCTCTCTTGAGTTGATGTTGAAGCAACATCTTCGAGTTCACACTGGAGAAAAGCCGTACAAATGTGATATTTGCGGCAAGAATTTCAAAACGTCATCATCCTTAACGATACATTCAAGAATGCACACTGGTGAAAAGCCACTAGTTTGCAAGATCTGTGGAAAGAGCTTCAGCGAATCATCAAACCTCAATAAACATATGAAAATACATAATAGAAAGTTCAAGTGCGAGTATTGTACCATGACGTTCAATTGTGAAGCCAAACAGAAAAGGCACTCCGTTATGTGCCTGAAGAAACAACAATCTGCATCAAGTCTTATGCAAACTCTTGACTGCGGTTGTTGTGATGATAAAAAGGACAGTATCAATTCCAAGTCACCAAATATTTTGATTACTCATGACATTAACTATGGAATTAATTAGTATAATATACAGAAGTTAAACTTGACTATTTCTTATGGTTGCCAATGATTCCAATCTTCAGAAGAAAGCTTAAACAAAAAGCTGTTCCAGTTAAGGCGATCCCAAAGTAATAGGCATACTTTGTAGCGGAGAAAAGCTCATTCAAGTAATTGTACTCATCCGGTTGGCCATAATAACGATCCTTAGAAGTCAAGATAGTGGAGGCAAGACCTAATCCAACTGAAGAACTCAGCTGTATCACTGTATTAAAAGTTCCTGCGGCCCTACTTTGCAAGCGGGCCTCCACAGATGATAAGGCGCATCTGTTGCTGACATTGTAAATAAGATCGGCACCTATCACAGTAAAACAGAAGGCCCAAAAAGGACCTAAGAAGTAATTTCTGTCAGTAGAGTTTGTAGCCCACAAAATAGACGCAATCATGAATCCTCCACATCCAATTGTCATTAGATATCTTCCCGGGATTATATGCATTGTAAGTCCAGCAAAAATGTTCACCAAAGTACCGGCAATCGGTTGTGTTAAAAAGCAGCATGCTGTGATAATTGCAGAATACCCTCTTATTTGCTCAAAGTAAAGGACAGCATTATAGTTAAGTATTCCAAAAAATGTCATCCAACACAAGGAAGTAACAATGATACAAATAACAAAGTTCATGCTCTTGAACATTTTCATTGGCATGAGTGGGTTTTTTGGAACGTACGTCTCATATAATCCAAATATCAAAACTAGCGCAACACCAACAACAAGCAGTGCAATAATATAAGGTGTTCTCCATCTGTCAGGAGTTACATCCACTTGCGTGAGAGAGAAGCATATCAATGTAAAACCAGCTAAAGAAATTAAAGCTCCCAAATAGTCTAGCCCCTTTAAGGTGGAGCGTGCGCGCGTCCAGTCAAGAGGTTTATCATTTGGCAAGAAGAAAACAACTCCTATAGCCAATAAGCAGAACAGAATAGCTAAAAAGTAATGCACTGATCTCCAATTGAAGATCGTGATGCATACACCTGCAAGGAAAAATCCACTGGCGCCTCCTGCTGGAGCTCCAATACCAAAGCAGCTCATTACCATATTCTTTCTTCGAGAGTCTCTATAAACAGATCCCAAGAATCCCGCAGCTGCTGGTGTGCTACAGGCCACCATTGCACCTTGTAGCGCCCTTAGAACGCAAAGCACCACAAAATTCTTCATGAAGCCCCCAATCAAAGCGAAAATGGCAAACCCTAGGTATCCAATTACAAGAGAGTTCTTTCTTCCAAAAGCGTCAGCAACCCCACCCATCAAAAGCAAGCTTCCTCCGTTGGCAAGCATTACCGATGATACACACCAAGTTAGCTTCCCTCCCAAAACACCGAAATATGCGGACGTTGCCGACAGACTGGTCTGAAAAGCAGCTGAGGACATTGACGCAGCAGCAGGAGCAAATGTCACTAAAACACAGCACAATATCTCTTGCGCTAAAGACTTGAAAACTTCGGGTCGCTTCTCTGGGTTATCATGTGAAGCGATGGGCTCAACAATATCAGAACTCACCTTCTCCATCTGGATGTTTTCTCTATTAACTGTATTCTTTGAATGTCCATTGTTGATTTCCTCTGGAGCGTGTGGTGATACCATGCAAGTTGGTTGAGACGTTGAGGCTGTTGAGTACAGAGATGTTTCCCGATTTGATTTGGCCCTGTTGGAGTGATCCTCGCCGTCAGAGTTCATTTCTACTTAGCAAAAGTGGATTATTTTCCATAGCACAATGCTACAGATTCTGATAATAAAGCAAATAAACCTATTGTGCGTAGCCTGACTTTAGTTGAAGAGCACAAGGCATCCTATCTTTCGAATATCCTTTTTCAAAATAAGAAGAATATACCTATTCCCAGGACTGAGAGGCTTGTGAGGGATTGATAGTTCCGAAAAATATACCTCAACCCTATCAGCTTGATTTTCTCCGTTGTGCTTTTATTAGCGCCAAGAAAGGAAGTTTGCGAGTTCCCCCAAACTGATTGGAAAAAAATATCTGCCCGATAAAACTATCGCTGTTTTGAGTCGGCTTCGGCCCACTCTGTATATCGACCTTGGGTGTAGGCTATCGACGCGTCGACCAGAAGTTGAAAAAGGCCCGCTTCATCTTCTAGGTGCTAAAAATTAAAACTCAAGTTTTGAGAGTAAGGCTCTATATAAAGCAGTAAGGGATCGTATAACAGGAGGCTCCAATTTCGAATGAAATATCATGTTCTAACAAAATCGGAGAAAATGTATTATAGGCGATGCATCAGCTATCTCAAGGAGCGACATGGTAAACCTTCAGGAGGTTCTTCTCTTCCCTTCAGACTGAATCAAATATCGAAAGTTCTTAATGATATCAAGCAGGAGCCTACTGTGGAAAGATCTAAAGTTATTAAGGATCCAACAACTCAACTTGCGAAGAAGCCCTCACTTCCCAAAGTTGATGGAACATTTCTCGATGAAAAGTTTGCTTTTGTCTCTAAAATGAGGATTCCTAAGGTCACTACTGAAAAGAAAAATCGGATCCACCAATTGCTTAACAATTCATATATCAAAATGGAAGGTAGCTTTTATGACTATAAAGCCATACCAGGGGAGCAGGAAAGGATGAATGCTGTGAACTCCATCAACGAAGAAAATGTTCCTAGTGTTGATACTAATAGTGATCAGACACCGGAAGTGATCCTCATCGGAAGATGTAACGCCGGAAAATCATCACTAATAAACGCAGTTCTGACTAGTGACGACAGAGAGCCTGTCAAACGTGCGAGGGTCCATCCGACTGCTGGATATACAGAAAGTATTAACTTTTATAACGTTGGTGGGCTTTTTAGGATTGTGGATACTCCAGGTTATGGCCAGAAAAGTCACGAATGGCAAGGAAAGCTTACAATGGAATATCTAGTTAACAGAAGAGTTTTGAAGAATTGCTATTTAGTTCTGGACACAAGAACTAGTCCTAATGATTATGACATAATGATGATAAATACTTTGACCAACATGGGGGTCCAGTTTGATGTGGTCTATAATAAAATTGATCAAATCAAGTATTCTTCCCGTGTCTCTCACTTCAGAAATCGGATTCTCAATCCTATACTGAACGACCTGAAAATAAAACCACGCTTCTTTTTTGTCAATGCACGGGCTATGAAACATGATCTTGACTATAGAAGTGGTATTCATGAGCTTAGACTGGCTATGTTGGAAAGCTGTGGTTTTGAAATCGATTCGAAATTGAAACCTAAGATAGCCAAAAAAGTTACCAATGACACTACTGAAAGAATCAAGCGCAAAAATGCGATGAAAGCGTCGAAGCTTACAAAACCCAAACCATAGAAAACTACTAGAACATATCGTTATATTGTCAATGTGGACGTATTATAGTGTGTATAATTCAAGCATCAAAATATCTGTTTACAGAAGCACCAAGGTAAAGAGCTAGATGCTGCTTAGTACAGGGCATCAGCTTACACTTAACCATTTCCGTTCCCGACTTTTCGTAAGCCTGAAATCTATGACATCCTCCGAACGCAAAATATTTTTTATTTCCCTTATCAGAGACAACTAGGACATCGATGGGTGGAAGTTCTCCCGGAGTAATATCCTCTAGATTGCAAGTTTGTGATTGCATTGGGACACCTTTTAACGTTGAGACCATCGTTCCAATTTTTTCCTGGTCCAATACTGGAGGAATCGGACGAATGATCTCATTCAAAGGTAAATATTCAACTCTTTTAATTGATCCTGTCTGCAGTGACATCTTTTCTATACTTAAAGTTCCGCAATATAAGACACTTTGCAATTCGTATATGAAGTAGAACCTATATACTGAATCAGGTAGGACGATATATTAAAGAGGGGTTAGGCATTTTATTTGACTTAATATCTCATGAGTAAAAGATCTAGTAATAACCGGACTATTAGTAACCAAGCTTGATTACTATTACGAATTGCTCTGTGTTTTTTAATACTCTCTGGGTCTAGAACCTGAATAATCGTCGCGGATTTGGATTATATCGTCGCGACGATATTTTGAGTGCACTACTTTTCTTGTTTAGATTATTTGTTTTCATTTGGCTTAAAAGAAACCTTCTGTGTAAACAGATAGATGGATTGCAGCGAACTACACCAAGGAGAGCACACTAAGAACTCTTTATTGTTCAAAAGAAGCAGCACACTTATTCTATTATAGTTATGGATGGAGAAGAGGCTGACTTTGCGTCGCTTCCTTTAGACGAGCGTTTGGCCCACAAGGTATGTATTATGATACAACAATGACGCGTTGATGTGAATTTCGGCATATTAACAGAAATATTGAAACTTATAGCTATGGAGAGCTCGTTTGCATGCCTATGAGGAGATTGACAAGAACTTCAAGAAATCTGAAACAGAGAATGACGGTTGCTTTCAGCAGTTCTTGAAACATCCTGAACTTTTCAAAAAGATAGTTCTAGACAGTAATGTTGCAGCTCAGGAAGCGGGTATTTCAGCTCTGTGTTCTTTTTTGGAATTCTGTGGAGTTGAGGCTTGTATGAAGACAAGATCTGCAGTTGTTCCAGCTTTATGTGAAAAAGGTCTCAGTTCATCCCGAGCTGGAACAAAACAGAAGTCTTCTGCTGCTCTTCTATGGTACGTTGAGCTCGATTCTGCTGATCCAGTAACTGAGTTAATTATTCCATCTCTCTCAGCAAAACTCCCCAAGCTTGTGACAGCCAGTGTAGGAGCAATAACTGAGATATATAAGTGTTTTGGTTGTCCTGTTTGCTCTGCAAAGCTAGTGTTAAATATCCTACCTCAATTGTTTGGACATGCTGATAAGAACGTGAGAGCAGAAGCTATGCAACTATCAATTGTGCTAAGATCATATATTGGTGATAGCTTCGAGACACTAGTTTTTGAAAAGCTAAAGCCGATTCAGCAAAAAGACCTTTCAAAAGAATTCGAAAAAATTGAAGGTGTTCCTGCTCCAACAAGAACATTGAGATCACAAAAACTTCAACAAGCTCAATCAGTGAAAAATGACAATGACGTTGAAATGGCTGATGTCTTTACTGTTGTTGATACTCCAAAAATGGACCCATATGATCTTGTGGATGCTGTTGATGTGTTAGCGCTACTCCCTTCGGATTTCAATGAGAGAATAAACTCAACAAAATGGAAAGATAGAGTTGAAGTTTTAACAGAAGTAGAGAAGGACTTCAAAGTCATGAAGATTAAGGATCGTGACTTTACTGAGTTTGTCAGGGTTCTCAATAAATGCCTGAAAGATGCGAATGTTCAAGTGGTAACGTTAATCGCAAACATTATACAACATATGGCTAACGGATTGAGGTCGCAGTTCCATCGCTATATCTCCTTTCTTATTTCACCTACACTAGATAGAATGAAAGAAAAGAAAGCATCCGTGATTGAGGCACTCTCAGGTGCTCTTGACTCTTATTTCGAGTACTCTTCGTTTAGTGAAATTCTTGAACCTACAATACCATTTATGACACATAAGACTCCTCCTCTGAGGATTGAAAGTTCAAAGTATATTTGTGAATGCTTGAAAAAAACTCCAGCGGTGCCAAAGCGACATGAGATCGAATTACTTATGCAAGCGTGCAACAAGCTTCTTTTGGATTCCCTTGCTCCAGTTAGAGACTGTTCATGCGAAATCATAGGTACGCTCATGAAAATAGCTGGTGAGAGAGCAATCAAACCGTATCTTGAAGGAATAGACACCAAGAAACAAAAAAAGATCGAGGAGTTCTATGAAACTGTTGAGGTGCAAGCTACTGGCCTGGGCTCCAAATCCAAGGTATCGGAGGAAACATTTTCCAATGGATCCTCAGGGAATGACAGGTTAGTTGGATCTACAGTCAGAAGCAAGGCGGTAAAGTCAAACTCAGAGACGAGAAGTAGATCCGATGCGGCATTTTCGTCGCTGACATCGCGGCGTTTGTCGGAAGCTCATGGCGAGAGTCTATCCATTCATTCTAAAAGAGGTGCAACTTCACCTCTCAAGCCTACTGGAGGCCCAGCTAAAATGAACCTCACATCCAAGACGCTAAAACCTGGTAGTACATCTGTTCTCAACAGAGGAGCTTCCTTACACTCTGCTCCTTTGACCACGTCAGACAAGTTACAACTAGAGACACTGAAGAGTGAAAAATCCAAATGGAAGTTAGAGAAAAAGCAACTAGAGTCTGATCTGCGACTTCGAGATGAAGAGATACAGTCATTAAATCTGAAACTTCAGGAATACCAAGATCGACTTACAGAAAATTCTGTCAGCCTTAAGTCCAAGGAAACTCAGGTTGCAAGATTACAAAGCGACTTAGGTAAAAGTGACTTGAAGATCCGAGATTTCCAGCAACAGCTTCAGCGATTAAAATCGTCTTCAAGCACAAAGGCTGGACTTTCAGACGATGATTACAAGCGTTCTCCTACAACCGGGGACGTAAAGAGTGACTTAAATAGAAGAATTTCGGACCTTAGTATCCATTCTACCACTGAGAAGGAAAACGTCTTCGGTGGTGCTACACGAAGCAAATTCAGCTCCGGTCTTTACGACGTTGATGCTAACGATGACAGTTGGCGTAAAGCTGCAGAGGTGACCAATCAGCTCAAGGCACGAATCGAGATGATCAAATCAAAGTCTCGGACATTCAATCAGTTATAGAAGACAGGCTACGCACTATATGTTATAGCTATCACTCGAGTCTACAGACCCACAGATATACGCCAATATGAATGATAAGCAGAGATCATTTATCACTGCACTTAGTATCGGTAGGGTAACTTTGTAATTTTTAAGTGGGTGAGCTCCCCACGGAAAATTCCGCTTGAGGCTTAAGAACTACACAAAAAGTATGAACGTGAAAAATCGTGAATAGGTTAACGAAACATACTTTAATAAGTATCCAGTTAGTTGCTCTGTATAAGAGGCTGTTATTGGTACAACTGCTAAGCACTGGTCGTCAACTGTAATGTCTTCGAAGATCCGTATTCTTGTTCCGGTGAAGCGGGTGATTGATGCTGCTTTGAAGCCTAGAATTAATAAAGATCTGACTGGTGTAGAGACCAAGGGAGTGAAATTTAGCATTAATCCTTTTGATGACATTGCTGTTGAGGAAGCCATAAAGATAAAGTCGAAGCATACAGGGAAGGTGGAAAGCGTTCATGCTGTTTCAATAGGGCCAACAAAAGCACAAGATGTGCTAAGAATTGCCCTGGCTAAAGGAGCCGATACCTCCACATTAGTGAATGTTGGTGAAGAAAACGTAGAACCGCTACAGGTATCAAAAATCCTTAAGCAAGTTCAAGAGGCTCAGAAATCGAACTTGATCATACTTGGAAAGCAGGCGATAGATGATGACTCGAACCAGACTGGACAAATGCTCGCGGGGCTATTAAACTGGCCACAGGCTACCAATGCATCGAAAGTGACCATCAATGACGATCTTACCGTCGAGGTAGAAAGGGAAGTCGATGGAGGAGTTGAAACAATTAGAGCTAGTCTTCCGATGGTCATCACCACAGATCTTCGTCTTAACGAGCCAAAGTTTGTCACGCTACCTAAAATGATGAAGGCGAAAAAGAAGCCATTGGAGACTGTTAAAGTTGAGGACCTTGGTATTTCTCTCGAGAGCAGACTACAGACTGTCAAAGTGGAGGATCCTCCTGCCAGACATGCAGGTGTCAAGGTCAATACTGTGGATGAGCTTGTCGGTAAATTGAAGGAGCTCAAGGCTATCTGAAGCTGTCTTCAAGCACAGCCGTATAAAACAGGTGTCTAACTCCCTTTAGGAAGCGCTTCCTTCCACTAACATAACATCACAGCCGTAAAATACTAACCACAAAATGTTTTTTCTCCGTAATAAAAATTGTTAGTCTTCGGAGGTTCAGCTTCCCCACACATTAATATAGCCTCATCAGTCCGGTCTTTCAAGTTTGACTTGGATCCGTTGAATGCCTGCAAATGTCTGTTGTTGAGAATTCCCTGCGCTACTTAGAACCTTTTGTACGACAGAGGAGTTCAGCTCCCGATCCATGGAAGCCTCTTATTGTTGGTGTAGAGGGGCCACAAGGCTCAGGAAAGACCTATCTTACAACTAAGCTTCAAGAGGAATTGTCTGTCAAGTTTCCCAGCTTAAACGTTTTGAGCTTCTCCATGGACGATTTTTACTTGACGCACAAGGATCAAAAACGTTTGACGACTGAAAACGAAGGAAACATGTTACTTGCAGGTCGTGGTCTTCCTGGTACTCACGATATACGTCTCCTACAGCAATGTTTTTCGGAAATAGAAGCAGGAAATGAGCACGTTTCTATTCCGAGATATGACAAGTCGTTGAATTCGGGAAGAGGCGACAGAACTCCAAAAGATCAGTGGACTCATACAAACACAAAAGTTGACATAGTTTTATTTGAAGGATGGTTTAACGGATACATGCATTATAACCATAATGCCGAACTTTTAGAAAAGTGGAAGCAAATTCAGCGAGCAAACGGCTCAAGATTTGGCTCTATTACAGACAGCCATATCCTGAAGCTGAATGAGGATCTGAAATTGTACGAACCTTTCTGGAAAAAATGTAACATTTTCATTTACCTGACGACATCAAAATTGACCAATGTGTATACCTGGAGGCTTCAGCAAGAGCACGAATTGATAAAGGTAAAAGGCACTGGTATGACAGACGGCGATGTTGAGAAGTTTGTCGATCGATATATGCCAGCTTATTTTTTGTTTTATGCCCGACTAGATTTGATTGAACAGCTGGTACCTAGTTGTATCAACTTCAAAATCGGCTTGAACCGCCAACTTGTCAATAAAAGCAACGCATACATGTGAGTACTAAGGTCTGAACTGTATTTTAAGATTTCACATGTCTTCTTTTGAAAGAAGAATTCTTTTATTCAACTTTGCACTATTGAGAGGCTTGGTATTTGCGATTGGCTTCTTGTTAATCCCTGATGGAAACACATTAGAAGACAAAAAATTCGATGTTTTGTTTGTGCCTGTGTCTGTCGTTGTATTCCCTAGTCTTCGGGTAGTCACTGGCTTCTTCGTCAGCCTGCCTCTGAAAGGCGATCCTGGTAGCGCGTTGTGTGTTTTACTTCGTTGTGTCACCGATGGTGGGTTAAAGTGGGTCTGGGGTATTGCAGAGAGCCGCCTCGATGTTGATTCTTTCAAGGCTAGCTGCTTGTGCAGTAGCTCAATCATGTGGGCCTGATTACGTAAAATCTTCGAGGCATTAACATCCCTTTCATGTTCCAATTTTACCCCTGTGGTTATCACAGTTTCGTATCGTTCTGTAAAAAGTTCAAGCTTGGAATCGATTTCTTTCATGAGGTCACGGGATGAAGAGGCAACAGTATTGAACATTTTCAAGCCTTTTTTGAGTTCTTCTGTCGCCAGCCTCAGATCTTTGATAAGTCTGCCTGAGACAGATCTGAGGTCAGTTGTTTCTAGTTCCAGTTTACTAGCCCACAAGACGAGATCCTTATGGTCTTTCGAGTACTCATCTGAGTCGGAATCTTCATCTTGCTGTAACTGATCTTGTTTTTCTCCAGGGGGTTCATGTTTGAAGGTGTTTGCCGAATCACCAGGGCACTCTGCCTGACCAAGCAATGAGCCATATCCTTCCGTTACTTGAAACAAGAGCTCTCCTTCGAGCGCCGGATGTTTTTGATGTCCGATTGTGTCGTCCTGTTGATCCGTTATCTGGGTCGTTTGATCTGTCAAGAAGGATGAGTTCCCTGCTCGAGATGACTCGGTCACTGAGAGAGGAGAAAACCGACTCCCATACATCAGCTCTGTCGCTTCTTTCGGATTATTTCCACTCTCTTGGATTCCAGTTTGCTTCTGATAAAGTTTAAACAAGATGATCTACAGTTCCCCTTTTTTCCTTTGTTCTTCTTAGAGCACGATAACAAAACGGGGATCACATTCTTAGCAGATGTGCCAGTCAAATTTGGTGGTGTACGGGTGTGTCTTAAGCTGAAGATTTCATTCTGAAAAGCTTTGTAAACGGAGCTACGAGATGTAGCACCAGTGAAAGAGACTTGACGGCCCCTGAGCTAACCGAGCAGCGAATTCAAAAACAGTACTATTTTTGTTTCTTCTGGAACTTTATGACATGTACTGACACCTGATGTCGGCACTTAAGTCATTTTTAGAACGTATGTTGACGTGTAGAAGAATTCTGCATCAAGGCCACTACTAACAAGCAAGGGAGGACCTGTTTCACAGAGAGGGTGAAAGTAATAACAACCGACGGGCGTCTTTTTATAGGAATTTTAGAGGGGTATGACCAAACAACGAACATAGTCATTTCTTCAACCATTGAGCGTCTGTTTCATGAAGATACGACGAAAACCGACCTTGATCTGGGTGTGTACCTGCTTCGAGGCGATCAGATAGTATGCATAGGATTTATCGATCAGGATGAAGAAGACAAGATTGATTACAATACCGTCTACGGAACAAGGTTGAAATCTACAAAAAATGCTCTCGCCTAGATTTTCACTTATGTATATTAAAGGTTAATTACTGCAAGTTATTTGAGGTTCATTTATTTACACCAGCTACAGTTGGGATCCCGAGCTGCTTCATCTTAACAGCCAGCTCTAATAAGTAGTCTATTGCTTCGTTGTAGACTTTTGCTTTCCAAACGGTTTCTCCCCACACATATATTCCGTGGCGTCTAACGAGCACTGCTGAGCACCCAGGATAAGCAATAAGAGCGTTTTGGAGGGTGTCTGCCAAGTCCTCTTCATGTTCAGTGTTCTCAATAATAGGAATTACAAGCTTATCCGAATACCAAAGGTTTCCCTTCTCGATTACTTTGGGAATGGCTTTGATTTGTTCGATGGATGAGATTTCGAACACTTTGTCAAATAAAAGAGTGCACATCACAGCATTCTGTGAATGCGTGTGGATGCAAGCTCCGGCAGCCCTCATCTCATATGCGCTCATAAAGAGTGGAGTGCAGGCAGAGGGTTTGAGTACTAGAGGCTGACGTAGATATTTTCTGGTATGAAGATCCATAACAAACATGTTTGAAGGGATCATTCTCTCTTTCTGAACACCACTTGGTGCAATATATATTAGGTTGTCCTGCCTTATGGAAATACCACCCCCAGTTCCAGTTACCCAACCATTGTTGTAAAAGAGCTTGCATAGTTCACATATTAGGTTTGCTGGATGGTCTGGAGAATTTGATCTTACAAGCAGATCATTTCGATTGTCGGTTTCTTGCTCGAATTCCTGAGTCTTTTTCTCACAGCACTCGCACACCATTTGATTTTCGGCTGGCCTATAGTTAAAGCAACACAATGCTAATCCTCAGTTTGTCTACTGTTCTCAGGCTCTCATGTACAGGCAAGGTATTGAGGGGAACAAATAAATGACCACATGGTACCAAATAAAATTAAGACTACTGTTGAGCCACAGTAAAAAATCAGTTTTTCAAAAAAACAAAGTGCGTTACAGACAGGATTCGAACCTGCGCATGCAGAGCACACCGCCTTAGCAGGGCGGCTCCTTAACCACTCGGACACTGTAACTATATAAGTAACTTTTTTCGCTTGCAGAAGCACAAGTTCGGTAGCGTCATTTACTCACAAAATTTCATAAAACCGACTGTAAATCAACTTTAGACTAAAGATTGCAATCTCTCGCTCATTTATTCTATACTGTTCTCATCAATTTCCCCTGAATACACTCAAAGGCCTCGTTACCCTGTTGCGATCATCAAAAAAAGGCGATGTCGGTCTATTAAATAGCTAAATGCACAGCCAGGCGCAGTTTTTATCATCGAAAACTTCATCAACATCCAAGTCGCGTTTCAAAACATTGCCAAACTGGTATCAGAAGACACTCAGAAGACACACACATCACCATTCAGACTCTCAAGTAATATCAGTGATCATATTGCCTGCTTTTTGGTTTCATTGCCTATCCGAAATTCTTGAAGTTCTTTCTGCACTTTCCTAACGACTATCTATTATCTAAAGCTAATAATAGAAGTCACTGTGCAAATAACGTCTTCTTATTTTTCTGTACCTAGTACCGCTTCGTTACAAGCCCTCTCAATTGTGAACCTTTTCTAGGCATATTCCACTTAGGGTTGATTTGTTTATCCAATCGAAATTGGTATCCAGCAGCCATTTTGCCCAATGGCTTATCGACAGGCTTCAAAAGCTCAAATGAGAGCAGATCTAATGAACGGTGGACCTTTTCCGGGATCCCAAACACAACCACATCAGACAGGACCTAACAATTTTTCTGGACCCCCTTCAAATCAACAGTCGCGTGATTCCATTCCCCCGTCACAGTCCTTTATTCAGCACCCGTTACAGCAACCAGGCTATGGCCCAGTGGGAAACCAGTACAACAGGCAGCAAACTATAGGTAACCCTGTCCGTCAGTCTCAGCCCCCTTCAAATGGCACACATCAGCATCAATATCAACAGCCATATCAGCATCCTTATCAGCAGCCGTACCAACATCCTTATCCATACCAACAATCGTATCAGCAACCACAGCAACCACCACAGCAACCATATCAGCTGTCTAGACCCACAAGAAGTTCGTATCCACTAGAACGGAGTCAGGTAGATTATCCTCCTGTTATCAACAATTATCCTGGATATGTCATTCAAGAAAAGCGTCCAAGCAGTGCTTATCAACCTTCTCAACCTCCTGAAACACATTTCAGTCAACCGAAGATGAATGTTTCTCGCTCTTCTCAGCCATCATCGCAAAATGCTGAATCATATGGTACGTTTCCGAAACCTAGTACCATCCCACAATACCAGCAAACTTCTTCAGTACAAGATCAGACTTATATTCAAACTAATGCTTCCAGAAGTTCAAGTCGAAGTTCGTCGATGGATCCTGCAACTCTAAGCCCCCATCGTCAGTCGAGCTCCCATATTGTCTCTCAAAGCCGTAGTGCCTCTGTACAATCGGCAGACATTGAAAGAATTGGTCACCTAGAGGAAAAGATTGAACAGTTGGAGAAAATGCTGGCCATGCAGGATCTCAAAGCAAAAAATGATTCTTTCACTTCAGTTTCCAGTGTCTCCAGTAGCATTACAGCTCCAGTTAAAGATGTGAGTGTTTTTCCGACTCTGAATATGGCTGATCCCACACATACATCCGTCAAATCACAATCTAATGGCTCTATGGAAGCTCCACCGTTGCCCCCTCCTCCGCCAGAATTCCAAAAGTCCAACTCATCGAGCCCAATCACTAACTCTTTTCTAACGTCAAGTCCCCCACTTAATTCTGACAGAAATTCCAGATCGACTCTCACAGATCAATTGAAGACGGACTCTAACCCTGAATTGGTCGATGATATTTCCGATGCTGTAGATGATGACGATCTCCCTCCCTCTTATGAAGAATTGGAGAAATCTGGAAGTTTGACTTATTCTAAGTCAATATATCGTACTGGATTCGAAAAGGCTGGGTTTCAATTGGATCATTTCGCAACTGTCCAGGAAGCTGCAAAGTCTAGCTCGGATCTCTCAGGCATGAAGGATGTGAAGTCAAAAAGAAAACTGCCTCCTCCTCTTCCTGAGATAAGTGAACAAATTGGAACTCTGCAAAACTCGATCTCACGCCCGGAGGCTCCCCATTCTGTATATCAATCGCTTCCTGCTCCTGTATCAGGTTCCGCTACATCAGAAAGGTTAGCAAGTGGAGCGAGTTTGAGCTCAAGTGTGTACAGTGAACCTTCCGGTAGCAATAGGAAGGAGTTGCAAGATATTGAGTCAAGAAGCGGTAGTGCTAATGAGCAATCTTCCAAAAGATCAAAGGGCTCACAATTAAGATCTGCTCTGCAGTCAACAGTGGATAATTCTGATTTTATTGAGAACACTATTCGTTATAAGAAACCGAAATCTTTCAAGCGTTTGCAAAATGATATAATCGAGCCTATCTTGCCATCCAAGTCGGAGGAGTCACTGGAGGTCATTATACAGCGATTTAGAACTCTTCGAGATGAGGCCCTGAAAGACTATAAGTTATTCACACCATCAATTCAGTTTGACTGGTCGATTACCTTGCTAGAATCGCTGTCTAGATCGGATCTTATTGCCAAGATGGCCATTGACGGCAAGATCCGTAAAAAACCTCTCCCTTTCAAATCTCTAGGCTTGCAAAGAGAGCAATTCTTAACAACAGGTGTGAAAGTTTTAGAGAAGCTTGTTCAAATTTCGCCGAACTCAACTCGCGCAAGACTGTATTTGGGTGATATCTATTCTGGAGGAATTCACCCTGGTGTAATTGCAAAAGATGAAACAAGGGGTTTCAAACTATTTCACGAAGCAGCCACCCGACAGGAGGATCCAGTAGCATGTTATAGGGTTGCCTGTTGTCTGGAGGCAGGCGTTGGATGTAACAAGAATGTGGAGCTTAGCAGTCAATTCTTCAATATGGGAGCTAAACTAGGCGATCCTTCTTCCATGTGCCAGTTGGGGATGTTGTATTTTGCAGGAGTGAGCGGGTTTCCATTGGATATTTCTAAATCGCTACATTGGCATGAGAAATCTATAGAGGCGCTGAAGGATCCTAATGTGATGGGGTCAGATCCGTTAATCTCCGCGCGGTCTTTCAGTGACTCTAGAGGTGCACTTTATACGCTTGCGAAACTACATCAAACAGATTTAAGTGTGCTCTGCTTAGATAAGGACACTGCAAAGACGCGGCATACTGTCGAGCAGTTGAAAAGGTTAGATGTCTACAGAAACAGCGAGAAGACTTTGGCGTATTACGTGGAGGCTGCAAAGCTGGGACATAGTGAGGCACAGGCTTCACTTGGCTTCTACTATGCGCAGGGCTTTTTTCCCACAAGCAATTTCCGTTCTGACAAGGAATCCACAGGAAATATTGTTGGAACTGTAGATGCACGGAAATCTATCTACTGGTTCGCGAAAGCTGCTGCAAACGATCACATTTACGCTGCATTAGGTCTTGCAAAGTGGTACGGATCAGGAGCGCCTGGAGTATTAGTCAAAGACGAAGTTCAGGCATTTTTGTGGGGTCGAAAAGCTGCAGACGATGGGCAGCTCGCAGAGGCTGAATTTATGATTGGGTTATGTTTCGAGCAAGGTTTTGGAGTTCAAAAGAACTCACAAATGGCCACAAAATACTATCGCCGTAGTGCTTCCAAAGGTTTCAAAAAAGCTGTCTCAAAATTGAAGCACTCATGATAACCAAGAACGTTGATATGTTTCTATTTCTGTATCTAACTGAAGATTCCCCAGAAGCAACAATAGACGCTAACTAATAGTGTGTAGAGGAAAAAATAATCTGCCTTTTTGGATCATGGGTCTATAAGCTCTGAAAATCTTTTTGCCTCTTGTGCCCTCCTGTTATCTTTATGAGGAATTTAATGAAGCGTACAGGTGGGTTCTTGTTTCATTGCCGGTTGTTGTTGAAAAGTTTTATCACGAAAGAGGTGTTCTAGCTAACCAATTGGTATTGAAGTTTTCCTAGGAGAACTTGTTTAGTTACATCTTGTTATATTGAACTTCGTTTGAAAACTATGTCAGACGAAAACTCGTGTTGCGGAGGAGCCTGTATGACGAAATCTAGCAATAGTCTCTTGACCTGGAAAGATCCTGCTAAGTCTGCTAAATTATTTAGTGGTATAGTAGGATCCCTCCTTCTACTCAAGTACATCAATGTGTTGACTATTCTGTTCTACGTTGGAGCCTTTTCTTTAGCAGGTAAGTGGAAAGATTTTATATCACAGCCATAGAGGTGGTGAGTACTAACATCAAAGAAAACTTTAGCTGCTGCTTTTGCGGAATACGCAGGAAAGTTGACGACTGGTCAGGGTTTTGTCACCAGATTCAAGCCTGCATATAAGTCTGCTGTTGGCGATTTTGCAGAGAAGTACTCTTCTCACGTGACTACAGTGCTTAAGAAGGCAGAGATCAAAGTACAGGAGATTCTGTATGCCAAGGATGTTGAAGCTACTTTAAAGGCTGCTGGAATCAGTTACATCTTATATAAGCTTACATCATGGTTCAGTCTATGGACCCTTACTTTTGTGTCCACTGTTGTATCATTCATTGCTCCACCAATATACCTCCAGAACCAGAAGCAAATTGATGACGCTGTTGTCACATACACTAAATTGGCAAAAGATAAGTTAGCAGAGTTGCTGGAGATCTTGAAGGCCAAAGCTGGTCCAGCGTTGGAGTCTGCAGAGAAAAAGTTAGGTCCTGTTGGGGAATTCATCAAATCTAAGATTCCGGTCAGAACCGCAGGGTCAACCGTTGGAGAAAGTCCTGTTACTTCTGTCAAAACCACCACCACTTCTTCAGATATTCCTTTGGACGAGACTATCAAATCTACTGAGAAGATTATTCATGAAAAGACAGAAGAGGCAACCAAAATTGCGGAACCTGTCCTTTGAGTTTGAGTCGATTTTTGTGTTGGCTACATTTTAACTGCTGTAATGCTTCGTTTACCGAACAGCTGCGTTTATCGAATAGCTGAGTATCTTTCTCTTTTTCTTATTTTATTGTTGGCCGCGGTTGGGTTTCTCATTTAGTTATGTAGTTGCTTCACATAATAATACAACAACCTCCAGAATCGCCTTTCCCAGTACCGGTTTTACTACCTCCTTCTCCATTTCTGCCTCCAGAAGTCTCACTTTTGCCTTGTCTGGAAGGATGTCCGTTTCCTGAAGTGCCGTCTTTAAATTGCGAGGAGTTATATCCAGCACCAGGGGCTGTGCCATTTTCGTTTCCGGTTGCTCCATCCTTCTTACTCTTCTTAGCTCCTGAGCCTGAGCCTGTTTTCGTATTTCCTATCTCTTGAGAGGGATCCGGATATAGCGTCCCTTCTAAGCCTGCGCCGGAAAATCCTTTATGGTTTATTATCTTCACCAAACCATAGAAAGCATTATCAACATTAACTCCCGATTTAGCTGAGGTTTCAATATAAGCACAGCCAAAACGAGACGCTAGACTGACAGCCTCATCAACAGATACCTGACGTTCGTCTATCAGATCTGCCTTATTACCTACAAGAATCATAGGGGCGTATGGAACTTGTTCTCCTTTAACTCTCATAATTTGGTTGTAAAAGGTGGCTATTTCCTCAAAAGTGTTGCGGTCCGTCAGGCTAAAGACTAGTAGAAAACCCTCACCTGTCTTCATATACAAATCTCTCATGGAAGAATACTCTTCCTGTCCTGCTGTATCCAAGATATCCAGGGACGATTGTTCCCCATCTATGGTACAATAATGTCTGTAAGAGTCCTCAATAGTCGGGTCATACTCATTTGCAAACTCTGACTGTGTCAATCTGATGGTTAAAGCGGACTTTCCCACAACAGGAGGACCAACAACAACCAGTCTGTATTCCTTAGACTGTGTCTGACATAACTTGTCGTTAGTATCTTTAGCTTTTTAAAAATGCTTTAACAATGCTGATATTTTCTGTAACTACATACTGTAGAGCTCATTTCTGCAATTCCAGGTTGTTTTCTTGATTTTTTGTTTCAATTTTACCTGTCAACAAGTCCACTTTCCTTATTATATGTGTGGACCGCTTCCTGTCACTTCTACTTCTCTGAAAGAATACAATTATGACCTAATCTAAAACCTTGCTAACGTCTATAGCAATGGAAGGTGAAAAAATGTACCGCCTCAATATTTGACCTTGGAATTAGTTCCCTTTAGAAAAAATTCCAATGACATCAACCCAATTTGTAACTTTATTAAATAACGGTCTCCGGTTGGCTGCCTACTATTACGCACTCACCTGAAGTTTATGATAATGCATATCACGTTGTGATCAGCTGAATTATTTTTCTTCTCTGGCATCCGAGTCTTTGCCCTCTTTGTTCTGCTCACCAATTTCCCTCCTCGCTCTTCATGTAGCCACATAGACAACCTTATAACGGAGTCACGTGACCCTAGCACTGTAATTTATCGTCTATTTAATTGTTCTTTCTTTGCTGAGAAAAGTCGACTTCTGGTCGTGAAACAAAGTTGCATGGCTCTCGCTTGCTGTTAGCGAGAGCGCTGATACTGAGAGTTGTTTAACACCAGCAATGCATCAACAATCCACTTCATAAGTGCGCTGGTATGGTATTACATAGAAAATAACCGACGCGACTATTGTTTTTTTCAAAAGCGATTTTGTAGAGTAACCCTGTAGTGTTTTCAAATTGTTGGTAGGTTGACAATTCAATTAACCATAGTGGAACATAGGCCCTACACTCAACTACTCAACTAGTTATACCAGCGTACAATCACACCTGGTATTCCCAGTTTCAAAAAGCTCTCGAGGAAGTGTAACAAAAAACTCTGATAGAAATTACAAGGTCTGAATCATTGAACGGTTATTATATTGAGCTGGATTGTGATATCTATATCTATATCCATATAAGCAGAGCTGTTACTGCGCTACTTGTAGACTTATTATTTTGAAACTAGCTCATTCAGGTCTTGAATTCAATATAGAAGCTTCCACTTCATGGTTGTCATCAGCGATTTCCTTAACAAGTGGTTTTCTTCTTTAGAGGATTTGGCAGATTTAGATAGAGTTATCTCAAAAATCGAGTCTGAAAGAGCTGGTCTCCAGCAGAAGGCTTCAGGCGATAGTAGTATAGGTGAGAACTCTTCTTTACAATTGGATGGTTTTCTTGAGCAAGTTCGGGAAGCAGTTGAAAGTGATAATATCGATGTGCTTGACCGATTAGTGTCTTCTTATAAGGATGTTGAACTGCTCAATATTTTGAAGCAAGAACTCAGTCGCAAACTTACTCTAGAGAGTATTTCTGATGTTTATACGCAGTATCTGGAGCTTGATGAACAAATCAATGATTTTGAGCATTTTGATCTGACTGGCTCCGACCCAGGTCATTTCTTGGAGAAACTTGAAAAGCTCTCACAACAAGTTGACCAATTTGGCTCTCAAAGCAAATTAGATGGGGAAGCATTGTTAAGATTCGAACATTGTTATGAGAAGCTAAATTTGCGATTGTGTTCTGTCGTTGTCGAGCATTTTGAACCCAAGTTGAGCAGTAGATTTGAGTCCTCACTAGGTAAGTGGGACGTCGAATCTCACGCGCAAACGAACACAAAATCTAAGACAGGCATCTCTGATGAAAAGGAACTGAACTTTCACTTCAGCCAATTGATGCGTGCTCAGCTTGTTTTTGATCACCACTGCCGTGCTTCACAGAGCATGGACTCCTCTGGATATCCTGTGATGTGGGCATTCAGCTGTCTGGCTTCGAACTTCAAAGTCAAGTTCATCTATCATTTCGAAGGATCATATGAAACCAATCGAACTGATAAGCCTGAATATCCTCTCAACTATCTTCTTGGGTACCTCCAATTGAGCATGCCTATCGCAAAAAAGCTGTTTAACAAGACTTTTCAAAGGTTGTACCGAGACGTATCATTTGAAACATGTTTTATCAACGGCTTACTTGTTCCTGTGAGAACCAAATTCAGAGAAGAACTGAAGCAGATTATTGGTAATGAAAGACTTTTGAGTCATCTAATAACGGAACTTCAAAAATTTGACCAAACTCTCATCATATCATATCGTTTTCAGCAGCAATCACTGTTGAGAAACGATTATTCCGGACTGTTGACTTATGATCTTATTTTGTCTGATGACGAAGTCTTCAAGAGGTGGCTTGATGACGAAAAGGCTTTTGTGAACCATCGGTATGATGAATTAATAAACAGCAAAGACGCATTTGTAATAGATTGTGATTTCGTTGAGAATGGCAAGACAAAACCAACGAAGTCAGCTATCAATTTGAAAAACCTGTTGGAAGGTATAACCAACAACTATGAAAAACTGCCTACCAAATACAAGATGAGGTTCTTAAGTGAGGTCCAGCTGAAGCTACTTAATTTCTACTTTTCTATTCTAAAGCAAGGCCTTGGTTCCCTGGAGTCAACGTTTGGTGGGGGGTCGAAATCTCATGATGATGTTCCTACAATAGAAAGAATATGTCGAATTTGGTGTTCCTCGAAGTACATGATTGAGTCAATGAGCAATTGGGGTGAATCTTTGCTTTTTATTGAGCTATGGAGCTCGATTAATGGAAACAACAATTTGGAGACAACCTTTTTCGACTCAGTCATAAATGGCTACAGAAAGGATATTATGATGCAGCTGCCAAAAAAGCTGTCAACGTACTTTGAAAGAGAGCTTAATCGCACGATGAAAAACTATTTCAGAACAAATGATTCCTGGGCCACACTGAAAACGCATTCAGTTTCGGGCTCTGCTGATCTCGATGTTCCTATTGCTTCTTTCTCCAGAGACATATCCTTCTTGAGAAAAACGCTTTGTACAAGTGACTTTTTGCATGTCAAGATGGAATTGTCTGGTGTGATCTGCCGCTATTTTGAGACAAATTTCATTTATAGTAACAGATTCAGCATTGAAGGTGCGAGACAACTCCAGCAAGACTTCTTGAAGTTATACCAATCCCTGTCGTTAGTTGAAGACTCTACCATCTATGCAAAGATCATGGAAACTTTCAGATATTTGCAATTGCCCTCATTAGGCTCTCACCATCTTGATCAATTTTTGCTCTTGTCGACCGCCCAAGTCAAAGATCTTCTCCCGCGGAGATCGGGACTTTAGAAGCGTCATGCCGAGACAACAAAGGATATCATGTACAATGTTCTCGAGATCGCGACTTTGACAGGATCGCCATAATTGTTTTTTGCACTACTAGTGGAATTAGGTGTACTCGCATGAATATCTGTAGGAGGAAGTTGTTGAAAGGATCAGGAAAAATTAAAAAACTGAAACAGAAAAAGGCAACAAAAGGATTGCAGAACAGAGAAAAGGAACGACTGGTTGAACTGCCTGGAGGCATTTAGGGGTGCTTTCGTAACTGTATGCTAGCATAAGAGCGCGTATCTTTTGGCTATGGTAGATTCGGACGCGAAATCCACCAATTCTTCGACTTTTGAAGATGACTCGAGTCCTGTATTGTCTCCTGCAACCACCTCGAATCCTTCTCCTCCAGATACATCATCTATAGGTCAAGGGATTGGTAATGGTCTAGCTTTGAGCAATCTTGTGGATGAGCTTAGCAGTCATAAAAAGCCTGCTGATTATGGGGTTAGTGGAAGAACGTCAAGCTTGGTGAGACCCCATGAGGTTGAACCTGTGGTTCCGACGAAGAGCGTGAAAAAAAAGACGCGTTCTCAGCTTGACAAGCTGATGCAGGATGCAGACTGGTATGTGACTCAGTTGACTGGAGATGGTAGAGCCAGAAAATCCAGTTTGAAGTATCTACAGGAGAAACAAAAATTGAGAGAGTCTGTGATTACCCCTGCTGCGCCTAAGAGACGCAAAGTTATTAGAGACCCTTCCAAGCCATCCGCTAAACAGCTGGAGAAAGAAAAAAGAAGACAGGAGTACTTTCTTCGAAAACAGAGAATAGCTGATGGTACTTATGTCGTCAAGAAACGGGGAGTCAAGCATGATGAGGAAGGAAACTTGGGCGTATCAGGCTATTTTCATGGCTCGCAACTGGATATGCTTCTTGCTGCCACTGAACATTTCACCAGCGTTGGCGGAAAGTTTGATATGAATGAGAAAAGAGAAGTCAAAGAAGTTGATCGGTATCAACCTGAAATCATTGTCAGAAAGCAACACAACTTCTCAAGCTCTCGTAAACTCAAGACATTGAAAATGAAGTCCTTGAAGGACACGGAACCTAAAGTAAAATCAAAGAAAACTAGTTCCAAGTCTTCACGAAAAAGTTCTCCGAAGGCCTCTGGTAAAAAGCCACTGAAGAAACGCAAAGACAAGAATTCTGCCTATGATACTGACAATAAGCACTCCGGTGATACTGCAGAGGACGAGGCAGACCTCGAGACCGGTTCTGACGTTGTCCATGAGCAGGAGCAGGAACAAGAGATTGATGAAGAGGAGCCTTTATGGTTTTTAGACATGGACCAGGAGGCTGAAATCAAACACAAAATGTTTTGTGATTTCGTTTATGATAGTGAAAAGATGCCAAAAGATGATGTTCAGGTTAATGTTATCAGTGCATATCAATTGGTACAAAATCGTATGGAATGCTATGATACTGATAATGTGAACATTCCACCTTTGGAAATAGGTCTTCATTTTCCTTTCTTTAATTTCAAGGAGAAATATCTTCTTGCTCTTTCCCGAAACGACAGCGACTTCAACCCATTTGACGAAATCGGTAGAAACATGGAATTGGTTGCGTCCTTTTACATGCCTGAGGAATACCGCAAAAAAGTTATTGATTTTGATTCACCCAAAGAATGCATTATTGGCAGATACATTGCTGCTTTTGAGAACGGAAACATGAGTGAAATTGAGTTAGCTATTAAAGAATTTAATGATTTAGTTGACCAGCTTGTTGATTCCAAGGATATCTGTGGTTACTTACGAGGTAAAACGTCCTACCCTGTTACATTAATTTACGAGATTTTGAACCAGTGCTATCAACGAGGTGTTTTACCTGATTCGAGAAAGCTGAAATCTTACAAAGCTTTTTCTAATTATGTATACGGTGAGCTTATGCCATCTTTTCTGTCGATGGTGTATCATCAGTGTGGTCTCTCTGAAGACAAAATTTTCATTGATTTGGGCTCAGGAGTTGGTAACTGTACGATCCAGTCTGCTGTTGAGTTTGGTTGTCGAAGTTATGGAGTGGAGATCATGGACCATGCTTCAAAACTTTGCGAAGTTCAGACAGACGAATTCAAGAAGAGATGCTACTTGATGGGACTCCGTCCAGGCCCTATTGAGTTCTTTTTGAGTCAATCATTCATTGATAACGCTGCTGTAAAAGAAGTGGTTGATCAGGCTGATGTGATTTTAGTCAACAACTATTTATTTGACACGGAGCTATCCAAAAAGGTGATAGATCTACTTGGCAATGTGAAGATTGGAACCAAGATAATAAGTCTAAAGCCAATCGTACCACCAGGGTATACTGTATCCTGGACAAACCTTGACTCGATACTGAATAGAATGAAGACTTCTAGATTCACTTATGGAGAAAACTCTGTCAGCTGGACCTCAAATGGAGGTATCTACTATATCACTGAAGTGATGTCGGATATTGTTGATGAGAACTTCGTTGTGTTTCAAAGTCGTTCTAGGCGCTGTAATACTATGGGTGATTCCAACCGGAGTGCTACTCCTTTAAATGCTTTTACAAATAATGTCTAGGGTCTGGCTGCTCAAACCTCCGTTACATTGCCGTTTTGCATTTGTATTATATAAAATTCCGCAGTTGTACTAGTATCTGTTAGCTCTTAAACCCTTTTACCAATACAATAATGAATCTTCAGAGATGGTGAGCTTTTAAAAGAAGCAAAAATTAAGAAGAGGAGAGATTATTTTCAGGGAGTGCTGAAATCAACGATAAAACCAAGGCTTAGACAACTTCATCAGAATGCCGACCTTGGCAATTGTATTCACCCCAACACTTTACTTTGAAGAAAGGCAGCGACATGTAGGATCAATGGGAAAGAAACAAGTGAAAGAGAGAAGAGTACAAAAAAACCGGGTAACATACACACAACATAATTTGTGTCGTGAATAATCATAGCCTTGCTAGCATTAAGTGATCAGCAGTACATGAAGTCGGCTCAACATCCTTTTGATTGAGATCTGCACGCTGATACTAAAAGCCGAAGGATCTTATCAAATTGAATTATCAATGAGGTTATGATCGATTAACTAAGCAAGGACTGAGCGTACTTTCAGCCACATACGCTCTTAAGATGTCGTTATCAGAACTGTTCAATATGCGGATACAATTAACACTTGTTTCTTAGTAACAACAAGTGTCATTGACCAGCTTTATTGGGCTGGCCTTTGAAGGCATACTAAAGGACATGATCATGTATATACATATGCTCAGAAGAGTCTATATTGTATGTAAACTAAGTGACAAAAAGTAAAACAAAATAATTCAGTCAAATATAGGAGTAAGTCATGAAACAACAGCATCCTAGCACAAGACTCAAGGGTTCTGCTTAACGAAATTGATACCCTTCTCAATGTTCTTCACAAGGGTCTCCTTAGCAGTAGCCACCATATCCTGTTCAGCATTGGTGAGTTCTCCAAGGCTGTGCACCTGCTTGACACCATCAACCCCTAGGGTAACCTTGGAGGAGAAGAATTCAACACCTTCGGACTTGAAGAGAGGAGAGTCAACGTAAGAAGGCTCAACAACATCTTGTTCACCAGCTAGACCATTTAGAACAGAAGAGGCGAATCTAGCACCAGCTTGTGCCATGGAGAGGGTAGCAGATCCAGCACCTCCCTTTGCCTGAACAACTTCATCACCACCGAATTGAATTCTGTGAACAAGAGCATCGTATTTCTCCTTTGGAAGGTTCTTGTGGTTAGTCTGGGAAAGAAGTGGAACAATAGTGACACCAGAATGACCTCCAACAACAGTGACTGGCTCCTGAGTTGGGTCAGTTCCAACAACCTCAGAGAGGAATCTTGAAGATCTCAACACATCTAATGTGGTGACACCAAACAATTTCTTTGGGTTGTAAGTTCCCTTTTCCTTGAGCACCTCAGAAACAATTGGAACGGTGGAGTTGACAGGGTTAGAGATAACTAGGAGAGCAGCATTAGGACAGTTATCAGCACAAGCCTTAGCCAAATCTCTAACAATGGAGGCATTAGTGTTGAACAAATCGTCTCTGGTCATACCTGGCTTTCTTGGAACACCAGCTGGGATCAAAACGACATCAGCATCCTTCAAGGCCTTTGATAATCCGTCATCTTCCGGACCATATCCAGTAACTGTGGAGTTAGTTGGGATATGGGAGACATCAGCAGCAACACCAGCAGCCAATCTTAGATCATATAGAGACAATTTGGTAACCTTGTGGTTCAACTTCATTAGAAGAGAAAGAGGTTGTCCGATACCACCCGAGGCACCGAGAACGGTGACCTTGTAGGCAGAAGCTGCCGAGGAAGAGAATTGTCTAACAGAGGATTTGAATAACATCGTACTAAGATAGAAAGGTTTCAAGAGATAAGAATACTGTGCTTTTTAGCTGACTCAAAGTGTCTTGGGAACTATATGAAGTGAAAGATCAATTGACGGTGAAAAGGAAGAAACAGCTTTGACTGAAATATTAATATTGATGGAGAGTTACACGGAAGCGAAGGGGAGTGGAAAAATGGGATGCGTACCCGCATTTTGCGATGGCAGAAGGTCAGGGATGGAAAAAACAGAGGGTGAACTGGTTACGAATGGCCAATCAGTGGGCGTCTTTTTTGCGGGAAGGGTGCCGCAGGCGGGGATGGTGGGACAGACGCGTCGAGCGACGCAAGATCCGAGTCATTTTTCTAAGAAAATCAGCTATTCAATTTCTGGCGCGGGGTGTGGCGGTCTAAGTTCAACAGAAGACAGGCTATTTTTTTTGTTTGGAGACTCCATGTGCGGATCTGAATCACCGCACCCCAAAGCTGGTGTTCAGCACGCCAGCCCAGTGTTCAACGTTTTTTATATGTAGGTAAAATGCTGATGAAACAGTTACATTCAAGAATAATTACTACATACTCTATGATAGTAATTACACTGAGAACGCCCTTCGTTGATCAATAGGTCAGTTTGATCCCCCGTTCAATTCCCCTCTCCCTGAAGCCACCTTTTTATCTTTGAATCTGGTATTATGTGGTTTTTTTTAAGAACTGTAAAGCACTGGTGATCGCGGTTTGAAGGGTGCGCCGCACCTTCAACCAGAGACGTCAAAAGATACGATGATTAGTTGAAACACGCTTTTTGGGGTTGTGGATTACTAAAACTCCCTAAAATAGCATACTAAACTCATACCCCATCACACTGCACTGCTACTTAGTATTTGTGCTACATTGGTGGATATATGATATTTTACCAGCAAAGGGATCATATTACACCTGTGGGCGTCTTTTCAATCATTGGAGATCTCAAGCTTTGGTTTAAGTTTCGGATTATTCGTAAACTATGATTTCGTAATTATGGTATTTATCGTGGCTTTAGGGCTTAGAGGATACCTTCTCGCACTAAGAAAGATCCGGCTGGGTTAGACATTGAATGCTGACACTATTGCGTTCTGCTGAAATGGTTTCGTCCTCAGTATTCTTCAGCTCTCCTACAGCAGATTACTGTGAGAGTAAAGGTGTAAAGCTGCAACGACGGATGGTTATATGTTATGATCTATGTTGGTGTGGGATATGGGATTTTTGCAATCTTTGCTTCCAGGGATGCGTCATTACCTCTGGTAATCAACACCTCTATTTTCGCGAAATGTTTTTCTGTTATGTCCAGTTCTGTTAATATCATGGAAAACCGGAGTGGGGGTGGATGATTCCAAGATGATTCCAAAATGGGCCGAGGAGAACATAGAGCATTGTACGCTTTCAAAAAGATTTGAAAACCCGTCATGCGCCATATAAACCTAGGCAATAGGATCGCTAGAAATTCTAATATTAAGGTTTCTAGTATCAGATACAACTGAGTTCTATGCTACAGAGACGTCATGCTGTTTGAAAGGAACCTCAATCTGCTCAGAAGAAATAGCCTGAGAGGTACAGTATGGCTGCGACAAAGCAGTTGCAGTGTGAATAGATCATCTGATGCGATGTTGAGAGCTCTCAATTCTGAAAGACCATTGAATGACTGGACTAAGGAACAGGTGGCAGAGATATACGAGCGACCACTCAATGAGCTGCTGTATTGGGCACAAGTACAGCACAGAAAGTACCACGACAGCTCACAGATTCAACTGTGTACCCTTCTTTCAATTAAAACAGGAGGATGCACTGAGGATTGCAAGTACTGCGCCCAATCTTCACGATATGATACTGGGATCAAAGCTGAGAAGCTGATCGACGTAGAAAAAGTGATGGAAGCAGCGAAACGAGCAAAGGAGAAAGGGTCTACACGTTTCTGTATGGGATCTGCATGGAGGGGAATGGAGGGAAGAAAGTCAGCTTTGAAAAAAATTTCAGAAATGGTGAAGAGGATCAATGATGAGCTCAACATGGAAACCTGTGTGACTCTAGGAATGCTAGATGCACAACAGGCACAGACTTTGGCTGATGCTGGGCTTACTGCATACAACCATAACCTGGATACATCGCGTGAGTATTATCCTTCAGTTGTCAGCACCAGAAGTTATGACGACCGGTTACAAACACTTGATAATGTGCGTAGGACGGGATCAGTTAAAGTATGCTGCGGGGGGATTCTGGGGATGGGGGAGACTGAAGAAGATCATATTTCTTTTCTTCACACTCTAGCCACTCTACCTGAGCACCCTGAATCTGTTCCAATTAACCGATTGGTAGCCATTCCAGGTACTCCAATTGCTGAACAGCTTCAAAAGAGTAATGGTGGCAAAGCTCGCTCCATCCGAGGTAGTAAAGACTCACTTCAGTTAGAATTTGAGAGTGTGCTTAAAACAGTGTGCTCTGCACGACTTATCATGCCAGAAGCGATTATACGACTTGCTGCGGGACGGTACACCATGACGGAAGCTGAGCAGCTTTTGTGTTTCCAGGCAGGATGTAATGCTATTTTCACAGGGGAGAGGATGTTGACTACTATGTGTACTGGATGGGATGAAGACGTTGCAATGCTTTCGAAATGGGGCTACCAGCCGATGCAAAGCTTTCAGAGAGGACGACAGAGCCTTTAATTATACATTTAAATAGATTGAAGAGGTTTCAGGAAAGGTGTGAGTGAAGTGGACTCGTTACCATTTCAGGACTGATTTCCATTTTTAGATTTCTGTAGTTCTTAGCCCCGCAGCGACGCGAAAAACTATAAAGAAGACATGCCTGAATTTTTCCAGATCAGGAAATCCATCTGCACGCGTCTTTGAGATTTCACTGCCATTTCCGGACTAAATGGCCATCAGCGAAAAAGACTTGCCGTATGACGTGGGCGTAAGCTTCAAAGCATTCGGCTACTGGTTGTGACTTTCCGTATCCATCTTCATGAACGGGTAGATGCAACAGCCCACGCTACTCATTTGGCTAAAAGACTCAGTAACAGTTTGCAGCAGCATACCTACAACCTTCGGCAGTCTTGTGACTTGCCTCTTCATAACCCCCGCGCGCCCCAAGTAGCACAGTTTCCCCGGTAACCACTGAAACATTGCGGCCGGAGCACTCTCAATAGCAACCGAACGATGAGTAGGTATACGCCGCAGTTGTTCTGCTGCGGATCCGATTAACAGATCCCGGAAAAGGCTGCTTCCCCCGTAAAAAAAATTGTACTCAGGGAATTTCATACCATTCAGAATTGCGCGCCCGCGAGGTGGTGTCACAATCTGTATCGGTGTGGGAAATGCGACAGATACCACTTTATCAGGTTTTCAGTGATATTTATATAATATTGGTAGACAAAGAGAAAAGGGTAGAGAAACGCTTTGAATTGCAGCAACACGTCGTACAACGTGTGCATTCAAGTGCGAAAGCTGTGTGTGTTTCAATCCACCACTTTAGCAGTTACGACGTGGCGTAGTTGTCCTACAGTTGCTGGATATAGCTCTGTCACTGCGCCCACCGCTGGTGGCTCTTTTCTTTGTGAAAACTCTGCTCTGTAATTTTAATACCATTGAAACAGTGCTAGAGTTTTACAGAACAATATCAAACGTTCTAGGAAGCTAACTCAGTTGACTCAGCTGACTCAGTTGACCCAATTGTCTGTGACTTGAAATGATGTCGTCATCCCCTCCTCCCAACAGCGGATCCACTTTCAAGACCTTTTCAAACACCAACATCACAATTTCGTCGTCGCCAGTACTCCCTGAGCCAATAGCGGCACAGCCTTACGGAGGACAGGCTCTTACAGGGCCCAACATAGATGCTTATGAATTTCTCGACTTGAGCTCCGCATCCCCTGCCTCTACCTTCACCGTCGTCCATGGACACTCTCATCTTGGCCAAAACCATCATGGACTGTTGCGCAATCAGCATGTCTCCCAGGCCCACACAGATGATATGCTGGATTTGGTGCCTGTCTCTGCTAGCACGGATACTGCATTACAGTATCCGTCAGCACTACCAGAGTCCTTTTCCAGTTCCACTATCTATTCGACGGACTCCTTTTTGCCTAACCATACGACCCACATGCCGAACTCTACATCCATTGGCTCACTATCGAATATACAGAGGACACCATTAAGATCTTCGTCGTCTTCAGGATCAGCTGCAAGCTCTGGAAATGGACGCCGGAGGTCGTCGTCGGCTGCAGCAGGGTCTCTTTCTCTCACGTTGACATCGACACCAGTTCAGATGTCTCCTCCGAAGAAATCTGCCACACATATCACACCTAAAAATCGGCAATCGGTGGTTGGTTCCTCGCATAAGCGGTCTAAGTCTCGATTGTCAATGATAGAGAAGTCTCCAATGAATGGCAACCCTTTCTACACACCTCCGTCGTTTTTATCTCCAAAGATTACCAAGCACAGAAAACAGAAGTCGATCACTACATCCGTGTCGTTGTCACATCTGGATACTGACTTACAGTTACAGCTTCATCACGGAGAACTGGCTCAGGATCATGGATTAACTGATTCACCTCTTACCACGCCTCTTAGAACTCCTCGGAGGGCCAAGGATTCCGTCGATGAGGGGCTCCAGGCTGGACACAATTATCTTCAGGAGAACGGGCAAGCCGAAGATGAGGAGGAGGGAGAGGAAGAAGAAGAAGAAGAGGAAGAAGAGGAAGAAGAAGAAGAAGAGGAAGAAGAAGAGACTCATACTTATTTCATCACGCCGTCTTTGTTGATGAAAGAAAAGTTTGGCGGAAAGCTGTCCGAATTGCAGCTACAGAACCATAAAGTCGCAGAGGACCGACAACAGTTGGATGAAGGTTCCAGCGATGTGTCACAAACTCACGACTTTATTAACCCGGAATTTCTTCACAATACCTCTCATGATATCCCTTTAATGATAGATTCAGATAACGTTGAGTCATTGAACCCAGAGATGCTCAGTTTCAAAAATCAGCTGGATACCCAAGTATACAATGCTCAAACTCGACGTAACATGCCTTATGAGACATTGGTACGGTCCAATTCTCTTCCTGTGACCAATTACCAGACATCAACAAGGCTCACAAGGTCGAGGTCATCGATGAATCTCAGCGACATAGCGTCGTCTAAGGAGGCCAAAACTGCAGCACTCAGATCCACGCATTCGTTTATCTATGGTTCATCTACATACCCTATTAGTGAGATTCCGGAGATAAAGGACATGGATCTCCAAAACGATACATCTGTTGTAGGGGTTATGGGAATGCCAGGAACACCAGGTCCTCGTTCTACGGACGTCACTACTTCAGAAATATCATCATCAGCGATTCCTACTCTTCCTCATCTGCATTATGGACATCAGGGTCTGTCTTCTGCACACATACAGACAACTAGACTGCACTACCTAACACCTCCTAATTCTTCCTCTTCGTCCACACCTGGACTAGGGTCTATAGGGATCGCTGCGGGTGGCCAGGGCCAACCAGGACAGTTGCAGACTGATAGCAAGCAGCCACCGAAAAGCGGAGGTAAATCACGCACAGTATCTACAGCTGTGTCGACGATTCCGCCAAAGAAGCTAGACCTTCCGCTACAGTCATCCCGGTCAAAATCACGCAGTAAGAGGTCCGAGCATGAAACTCGTAAGATTCATGAGTGTCCGCTATGCCACTCCAAATTTCAGCGCCCAGAGCATGTCAAACGGCACATGAGGTCACATTCGTCGGAGAAGCCGTTCTTGTGCCCACAACCTGACTGTGGTAAACGATTTAATCGTAACGACAATCTGAAGCAGCATCTCAAGAAGATCCACCGTCTCACACCTTAGATTTTAGCACGATGACCTCTTACTTTTCTTTTTCAGATCGTTTTTTGTTCAGTTAGTTTTGTTTCAACTTACAGAATGAAGCATAGGTTTACTTTATCACTGATACTCTTTTCATAAAGAGCATCGAAAACTTAAAAAGATAGCATAGTAGACTTCTATAAAGCCTCACGGATCTGGGCATCGATAGGCAGTTCAGCTACATCGACGCTGGCCACCACATTGGACTTGTGAAAGTCTTGCTTGAAGATCCCTGCCAATCCGTAGAATAGTGCTGCAATGCTGAACAGAGCAGCTAAAGCAACCAAAGAAGTAGTTTTGCATGTCAGACTGAGCCATTGCAGCAATGCCATCACAGCGTAAAAGGCGACTCTCCAGTAATTAGTGTCAATTTTTTGTACTGACAGGATGAACCAGTCTGGAACTCTGAATATTTTCAAGAGGAACGGAATCTCCACAAAAGCCAGAACAACTCCCTGCACTATTGCGATAATACCAAACACAATCACAACATTCACATGAAACAAATTAGCAATTCCAAGAGCAATGCTCAGAAAAATCAGCAGAATACCAACCCACTGGCCATACAAACTATATTTGGTTGATGTTAGCACATCTGTACTATTACTTGAATTGTGTACTACTTCACTTACCTGAAGTTCTTAGACTTCATATCTTGTGTGAATCCGCTGATGCGGATATAGTCTGTGAAAGCCATTGCAGCAATACACTGGGGGCTATCAAAAATACCAGCTGAGACGTAAGAGGATCGAACAGTTCTGCTGCTCTTGCTTCCTCGTAATTACACTAAGCAAAGGTCGAGCTCACCTTCATGGTGTGTCTTTATTTGCAAAAATTCATTCTGTCTGGAGAGGTCTATTTTTATTTTTCGAGGTACCTGTTCCATAAATTGACAGGATCGCTCAAGACAAGGAAAAAAAGAGGCAACATTGCCACACAGGCTCCTTGTTCTCTTTAACCAGCAGCATCTAGTTGCTATCTGGATTCAATAGACGGGTGTTTCTTGTATTTTGCCATGCTGGATGGTGACACAGAAAGGATGGGCGATTTATCAGATGATGATTCTATTACTGAAGCTCTTGAGCAGGTGGGAAAGCTGAGTTTTCCTTCATTCTCTGTCCTTCCTCACCTTCCGTCTTTTCCGAAGCTCTCAAGATTGGGAGAGTTGTCAACATCGCCACAAAGTCACTTTTCAAGACCTTTGATTTCTGGTTTTGAGTTCAATAGGTCCAACATTGAGGAACTAATCAGTAACAAACGAAACGAGTTTGCCAAGTTATATCTACAGGTGAGTGAATCACTGACTGGAGTCATAAACTCAAATCTGGACTATCCGGTGGAAGATTTAGTTACTGTGACTGAACCGACAGGAGTAGAGCTACTTCAGCAGCCTGAGATAACATTATCGCTTGTGGAGGACCGCCTGGCCAGCTATGATCACCTCACATACTTGACTTTTGATCAGTTCAGAGACCAGCTATTCTTGCGCAGGAGAATTAGAAAAATACTGAATCTTGATATATCTCCGATTGATCAGCGATTCTTGATCCAGAAACTGATGTCAAGATCGTACTTTGAAAAGCAAAAGTACGACAGAGACGAGTTGGAGGGACATACAAATCGTGAGGAAGACGAGCAAGATGACGAGGGAGAGGAGGAAGAAGAAGAAGAGAAAGAAGAAGAAGATGATAATGGAGATGAAGATGAAGATGAAGAAGATGAAGTGGTGCTTACTTTTAAGGATAAAGAACCTACCTATTTCAGCGTTGAGGAGAATATTCTCGGCTGCCAGCATTATCAAAGAAACTGCAAGGTTGAGTGCTCTACTTGTAAGAAGTGGTTTACTTGCAGACTCTGCCACGACCATGAAGTGCACTCGCACCAACTGCAAAGAAATCAAACAAAACATATCCTATGTATGTTTTGCAACACGCCTCAATTTCCACAGCAATACTGCATTAATTGCAACGAGAATCTTAGTCAATACTACTGTGACAAGTGCAAACTATTTGATAATGATCCGCTTAAAAATATATACCATTGCGATCAATGCGGTATTTGTCGGCTAGGTTTGGGGTTGAACCAGGATTTCTTTCATTGCGAGAATTGTAATGCTTGTATATCAATCGAGCTACAGCAAAACCATAGGTGTATTGAAAATTCCACACATTCTAACTGCCCTATATGCGATGAGTACATGTTCAGTTCCGTCAAGACTGTGGTTTTCATGCTATGTGGACACCCGATTCATCAGAGCTGCTATAATGAATTTACGAAACACTCTTATAAGTGTCCTATTTGTTCACGCACAGTTATGAACATGGAATTACAGTTCCGCGTACTCGACAAAGAGATCTCGCAGACACGAATGCCAGATGAAATGTCGGAGTGGAGAGTAATTATTAAGTGTGTTGACTGTGGAGGAAAGTCGAACGTTTCATACCATTATCTGGGAATGAAGTGTGATCACTGTAAAAGCTACAATACCATGCAATTGAAGCTTTTGAAGGACGGTGACCTGTGCGAAGAGGATGACGATTCCAAGTCTGGATTACTGCCGAATAAGGTGGATAGAAAAGCAAATCAAGGGGAGCAGAGTGTTTTACAAGATCAGAAAAATTTAGGGTTCATCGAAAACTCTCTAGATGATAACTTTCAATTCGGGGACAAAATCGAGCAAGAAGAAGAAATCGGAGATGGTGATAGCTCTCCACGTGACTGTTTGCACAACATTGACGACTCCGATGATGAAGATGATTATGTTGACAATTTCATTAGAGTCATCAATAATCTCGACAAGTACTCCTCTATTGGAGAAGCTTTTCGAGATTGGCTCAATGCGTCAAGTGCAAAGGGTTCTAACGAAGCTGTTGAAAAGGACTAGGGAAGGAAGGTCGTATTTAAGTTACAGGTAACAAAGGCGCATAAAGGATATCATGCAGGTGCATAGATAAATAAATAATATAATGAAAGGTAGAGAAGACCAGCTCATGCTTTCTTCGATCTGAGGCTTGAGATTGGAATACTCAATATTTTAGACTTCTTCAAGTTGGTTCCCAAAACGGAATCTCTTTCAGGGATAGTTGTAGAAGAACCAATCCTGTCAAGGCCAGGAAGCTGTACATCATTGAGGGTGTTGTTTGATCCGTTGTTTGATCCGTTGTTTGATCCGTTGTTGTACCCATTGTTTGAAGTTATCAACGTACTAGCAAGACTCTCTTGAGATTTTATAGCCAAGCTATTGATCTTCATACCCAATTTGACTCTATTTTCATTTTGCAGTTTGAGATCGTTGAGCTTATTAGCTGCTTCATCGGTATCAGAACCCAGTTTATAACCTTCCGGTTGCCATGATGAGCCAGGGAATTGCTCTTTATTAGTACAAGACTGATTTTGAGAGAACGAAAACCTTCTTGGGGCTGCTGAGCCTTTGGAGGAAAAGCTCTGGCCGCTCAAAGGTCCATTCAAAGAGGCTGTGTCGAATTGAGTGTTAACGGGCGAAGATTGTAGAATATTTCTGGAAGACTGCACACGAGATGGCTGCTTCAATGGTGATTGATCTGATGTTTGTGAGTTTGAGCGAAATGTCCGAAGACTCATAGACGATCTTTTAGAAATAGGTGAGTGACTGGCTGGATTTGTTGCGACAGGCGAGGCGGCAGCTGCTGCATGAATACTAGTCATGGAAGGCGATTTTTTCGGAGTAGAAGAGGTACCATTAATGCTTGTGTTAAGTGATAAACTCGATGTGGATAATGGAGGCGCCTTTCGAGGCAGTTTTGTAGAGCTGCTATTGCTTGCGAGCTTTGTTATGGATTCAGGAATAGGCATATCAATCACGCTGGAGCGGTTGGAGCCAGATTCTGTGAGATTGTAGAGGGGAGAAGACTGCCTTGTGATTTTTATGGAAGAAGCTGTGGAAGCGGAGGAGCTGGCATTCTCAAACAGGCGCAGGTCGGCGTCTGCCGAAGTAGCAGATGAAACGGAGAATTTTCGTGGAATAATGGAGGGTAATGGAAATCGGGACGGCTGGCTGCTTGTCAAAGTGTTTGTTGCAGTAACGATGGAGGGTAATTTTGTTGACGAAAACCCAGAGGAAGAATTCAAGGAAGGTGTGTCGTTTCCAAAAAGAGGAGGTTTAGACTTGAGCTCCATATATTTGGTCTGAACCTCAAAGCTGAAAGCGACGTCTATTGGTTTCCAGCCATCTTTGTTTTGAATCTCATCATTAGCCTTATAATTTAGTAAAAGCTCCGCACAATCCATGAAAGCATATTGAAGGGAGAGATGAAGTGGAGTGTTCTTATCATTATCTTGAATGTTTGGATACGCGCCGTTTTCAAGAAGCACCTGGAGGCATTTAGGATAATTTTTCAGACAACACAAATGCGATGGCGTATATCCGTGATCACCCCTTTGATCTATGCAGACGTTGAAGTAGTTAAGCAGAAGCTCTAATGTGGTGAATGCATTATTCATGCAGGCGGTATGAATCACAGTGTCCTTTTCAAACGTCAGCTTGATTTCATCTTCAGATGTTATTTGGGAGTATGCTGAAAAGCTGGTGGAAGCAGAGTTTGTGGCGTAAAGCGCTTGCTGATTCTCCGACTGTGCTCTGGCGCAAATTGGCTTGAGAAACAGATCGGCAATTTCGTACCTGTCATAATACGCCACATAATGCAGATTGGACCAGCCGTTTTTCGGGTCAATATTGTCAAGTAAATCCGGATACCTATGCAAGATGCGGGCCACAATACCCTTTTTTCCATCCACTATGGCCTTTCGGAGACGTTGTGAAGGCTGAAACATGATCTAGCAATCTCCGATTTGCACGTGACAAATACGCAGCTGATGAGGCAGCTAACCACGTTTGGCAATGTGCAATCAAAAGAACACAGCTGGCTCTCTGTGGCTGGAAATATCCTTGGAGCGGCCTTCCGTAAAACAGTGTCTTTGCCTATAAGACCGTTGTTGTACTGATTGGCCTTTCTCTCAGTACAATGTTCTTCACCACCCAAATTTCTTTTCCGCCTGAAACACGCCCGTGCACCGAGACGGGCACCAGAATATTATTAACTAGACGGATATCGTGATGTATGCGCCCGCAATCTGCGTCGACAGGACCTGTCGCCCCGCAATAAGGTGACTGACTAGCTGCCTTCTGTGTTGAACGGCATATTTGCAGAGCTGGCTGGACGTTTGGCCTGCTCATTGATTCCAGATTCCACTAGGTTGAGTGCCAAGCAGACGCAGTTGCTAGTAGCTTTGCTTCTATTAGGTCAAGATGGCACGTGATCTGAAATCTGTGAGAAACCAGACGGTTCAGGGTATAAACTACTTTGCGCTCAAACAACCTGCCGAGCCGGGCTCTGTTCGTTCAGAGAGAGCTACAGCCCCTCTCCTTTTCTCTCCTCTCAAAGTAGGCTGTCATGTGATTCCCAACCGAATTGGGGTTTCACCAATGTGCATGTATTCAGCTCAGGACGGTAAAGCAACACCATTCCATCTGGTCCACTATGGAGCACTAGCAATGCGAGGAGCAGGAATTATTGTTCTTGAGAGTACAGCTGTTGAGAAAGTAGGACGAATAACATATAACGATCTTGGGATCTATACCGAAGAGCAGGCAGAAAGCTTGAAAAAGGTGGTCGATTGGGCTCACACACAGGAAAAAACCATAGGGGTTCAGCTAGCTCATGCAGGCATGAAGGCAGGATGTATTCCGCTATTTTATGGAGAGTTTGATGCTTTGGCGTCTAAAGAACAAGGAGGGTGGCCTGACGATGTATACTGCACCTCTTTAAACAGTGAATTTTCTCACGCAAAAGAAATGAGTACTCAACAAATCTACAAAGTTTTGGATATGTTTGTGGCCGCAGTGAAAACGGCAGTAGGTGTTTGCGGATTCGACTTCGTTGAAATTCATGCTGCACATGGGTATTTTATTAGTTCCCTTTTATCTCCGTCCTTCAACCGAAGAACTGATGAGTTTGGTGGCTCTTTCAAAAACCGCACACGCTTCTTGGTGGAGCTCTTGAAGAAAATTCGTGAGTACAAGATGGAGTCTGGGAATGATTTTGCAGTCTTCTGCCGCATTGATGGAAGTGAACATGATGAAAATAATCCACAGTCGTGGAGACTGGAGGACTCTTTAGAACTTTCAGAAGTTCTTGTTGAACATGGAGTTGATGTCATTGATGTATCCTCTAACGGCTTAGGCAACTGTGGACCCTCCAAACTGGAGATGGCTCGCAGATTAAAGCAGCGAGTTGGAAACACAGCTCTTATTGCTGCCACTGGCGGAATAAACAATGCTAAACTTGCAAATGAGCTGGTGGAATGCGGAAGCTGCGATTTATGCATGGTAGGAACCAGCTTTCTAAGGAACCCAGCACTTCCTGAATCTTGGGCTTCGGAACTTGGAGTAGATATTCAGATGAATTTACAAGAAGGATGGGTCTTCGGAAAAGCTTGGAATTCTGAGTCATTTTCTTAAAATAACTACATAAACGATCAAGGTGTTCTAAAGACATACACAATGGGGCCTTCCAGGCCAAACTTTTACCTTATGAAACCAAACCAAACCCAACTCCAACATCCATAAATAAAGAAGCGAATATTAAACGGAAGCGAATGTAACAGACACTAAACAAAACCCAACACAACCAATTTTCTCTTATAGCTTCCTAAAGTCCTCTGATTTTTTTCTCCGTTAAGGCACATGGAAGACCGCGTCACCTTCCATAAGACCTCATTGGCCACCTGATATTGGCATAACCTGAATCATACTTCTCCGAAGGCACTTTGATTCTGCCTTATTTGTGTTGAGGTGACTCTTCAGTTGGTCCTTTCGGTAAAAACGCTTACCGCAACCCCACGAAGTTCCGTCAGGATTGATTCCTCCACAAATAAATGGCTTTGCTGTTAAAGAATGCTGTTCTTTGATATGTCTTGAGAGATCAGAAGATCTACTAAACTTAATATGACATTCAGCACAGCTAAAAAGCTTTTCCTTTTCATGAGCTGACAGCTTGTGAGATATTAGGTTGTGCTTGCGAGTATATGACTTTTCACAAATATCACATTTGAATCTGTGCTCTGTGTAACTGGAAGACCGAGAAGGCCTCTCAGGATATGGTTGCTGTCCAGCATTGAAAACAGATGCATTTGCCATTGTTGATATTAGCTGAGGCTGCATTGTCAGAGGCACACTTGATGTATCTATAGGAATATATGATGCTGGAACCATGACTTGTTGTTGTACATATTGAAGTTGTGTAGAAGCAGGGTAATACCCTTGTTGATAATGCAATGTTGGCGGCCCTGTATGGGTCATAGAAGTTGTAGCTGGTAGAGGTGCAGAAATAGCATTTGATGAATGCGTCGGGAAATACCCTGGTGTCGACGTGGCATGTGTGACTTGTGGGTCTTGTATGCCGCGTTCGTGAGGGGAAACTCTGGGTACGAGTATGGAAGGAGTATCTCTTGATGAAAGCTGGGGAAATAGCTGCTCTATACTTGGAAGGTGCACCTGAGAATGCTCTTCATTTTTTGTTGACTGGTTCTTTTGTCTCTTTGTGGCTACCATATTTTCGTTCCTTGACGAAGCTAAGTGGTAGATGGATAAGTCGGAAGTGGACTGTTGATAATGATTGCCTTGCAATGATAACATTATAATGTCCGAGACATTTATCTATTCTCTGAGGTACCTGTTGGAACTATTTTTCAATATTAGTTTTCACTGCCCTCAGCAAGGGCAGACTTGTTGAATTTATACCTTCGATGTAGCGTTTTGTGTCTTCACCACCTGCAAATATTCTGCATGAAATTATGCATGAAACTCTTCTTCCCTGCATACTAATAAATTCATCTTGTTCCGGATCTTCAAAATCTCCGAACCAATGCATGTTTCTTAAGCAGCCTCGGATAATTCCATTACATTTAAAGTTACCGTTTTATTCTTCCGGAAAAGACAATAGATAAAATTTTCTTTTTTTAGCTTCTCGTTTCTTTTTATATTTTAGAAGTTATCTCACGATTAATCTTCAGCTAGGTCTATAAGTCAATCAAGCTGCAAAAAACACAGAAAAACATATCTATCAAGACATATACCTAGCTATGTATTCTGGCTATGTAATTGACGTTTAATGAGCAAAATTGAGCAATTTTTCACCGAGTAAAACCAATTCTAGTATCGTATAAAGTCAATGCATCACAGAAACCCAAGTCAAGCGAACTCATCATGCACAGCTACCCCACATAATCTTTAATTACGTAAATTTATAAATAGAATTTATCAATGACTTCGCATAGTACTTGGAGTAACGTTACTGCTTGAAAGACTTTGGTCTCGGTGTTTCGCTTTTTGAAGAGTCAACACTAGTTTTCATTACTCTTCTATGTGTCGATAAAATGTCAGCTTAAAATATTCAACAGCAAAAACCTTGCTTCTTTTATAAAGTGATTGTAGATCATGTAGTTTGAACTTCCAGATATACTAGAGTCCTACTCGCTTGGGTCTGAGTACAGACGAATTCGCACCGCCTTTCCGTCCTGCCAGTACATCATAGAGTTGTAAAGCCAGTGCAGTAAGCGTAAGTCCAAGTCACATAACCGACTGAAGCAAGTTCTGACCCGCATCTTCAGTTCGCCGAATTGAGTATCTTAGATTCGCCGGAATGTGCTGTACTGTGAACCAGCCTACAATGATGGAGTCGGCAGATAGAGTCGGCGCTTCGGAGTATTTTGTTCTTCGTTTTTGGGCTATCCGGAGTAGTCATGCAGAAGAAAAAATAATTATAGCCGTACATGCACAGTTACATCATTTATTACACACGAAAGCACGCGAAGTCAAAATCAAAGCTGATTCGGATAATGCTTTCAGCTTGACTCCATGCATGGAACTCGGAAGCTCTGACTCGGAACTTCCATACCTTTGAATTCGTTGTCTTCCATACAGCATTGGGCTGAGCCTCAGGCAGTAGAGCCCACAATAATCGTATCGAAAGAACTTTGTCGAAACCTGTTTCTCATTCATTACATTCAAAGGGTGGAGTTGAGAATGTCTCCAAAAATGCAAAAGGCTTCACTTCTTATCAGAGTAAAGCACCAAGCCATTAGTATACCTCATCGGTCTGTAATGACATAGTATTCTGAACATCACAAATCAATGAGAGCAAAAGTCACAAGACCAATTCAGGAGTTTCGCCGAAACGCCGTCAACGGCTAAGCAAAACATCACGCAGAAAGAGCTGTGGCGGTGCCGTTATTTTGAGGGCGATGCAATGAGGTGGCGCAGCAGATAAGTAAGACTGAGCGCATATGGTAGCTAACCAACTGTGCGTCTCTAGTGAAGCGAGTAAATATTCAAGTATTATTATTTAAACAAGATGGGTACAGGTAGCAATATAAAACGAACATAACGACAAGCAAAAAGGCACCGTTAACAAAAGTAAAGCAAAGAATTAAGAAATATAAGCAACCGCAAATCTCCTGATTTCCAGTAAGCGGGTTTGACAATAGCAAAAGTGTTATTTTACTCTGTAGAGGCCACACCGTTTACGGCCGGAGCCGAATTTCCAATAAATCTATCAACAGTAGGCTTGATTCTGGCCTCATAGGTGGGCTTGATAGTTGACTCGTAAGCTGGTTTGATGGTAGACTCAAACGCTTCGTTGGAAAGTCTTCTAGAGGTTTTTGCCAACGCAACGGGGGTGGAGGATGAATTTTTCTCATCGAGATACACTTTGTTGACATGTTGTGGAATACGACTTACATTCCCCACTAGAGGTACAGCTCTGTCATATGTATCTCTTAAAAGAATTCTGCTTCTGTCAAGCTCGCATGCTGGTGTTTCTACCTCTTCTTTTGATATAGCAGGCAGGATTCTGTTGACGAATGATTCATAAGAGTCATTGATATACTTGAGTAGAGCTGTCTCACGTCCACGAATGTAAGAGCGTGTGTCTGTATAGGAGCCTCTAACTCTTTTCACCAGAGAGCTAATGGTCTCACCATAGTATTCACTAGCTCTACTGCCGATATTTTCAAAAGAGATGGAAGTTAGAGAAGGAAGAGCTCCATCCAAGTAGCTTAATGAGCGATCAAATAGCTTGTCTAGGGAATTCAAGGCAGATACAGCAAGAGAAAAACCGGAAATAAATGTAATAGCTCTGCTCAGAGCCACTGACAAGTATGTATGAAACACCTTGAGCACTTGAGAGCGGTCCACGATTGCGCGAGCATCTGACACAAGCGGGTACTCCATTAAGTGTTGATATGAGTAAGAAGTGAGCTTATCTGCAGCCACAGGTTCAACTTCATTTTCTGAAGGTTGCTCAGAAGACATAGTAGGTGCTTGAACAAGGAAATTGAAAGGGGGAAACTATACCTTTTAACTTGAACTCGAAAGACTTTTAAAAGAACAAGTTTTAGTCAGAAAAACTTAGTTCAATTGAAAATAACCACTCTTTGATGCGATGAGAACGTGAAATAGACACAAAGGTGACCTTTCCCTCCTCTTTATTGACTCTACTAAAACCTTTCTACTTTCAAAACAGCTTCTCCTAAATTAAGTTTATTTAATTTAGATAGCCAATTTTGAAGTAATTATCATTTTTTTAGACAGCGACTACCGCCTCGCCACTTGCTCAGCCACATACTAATCAACCACTGCAACAGCGCTTCCCGTATCTTTGCTTAGCTGATGGGAAAAAACAAAACCAAATTCTTGACCAACTCTAATAGTGGCAAGTAGAGTGCTATCATATCCCAATTACCCCCGCAATTGACCCCGCAACTTGAAGCTGTAGAAGTCTCAATTCGATAACAGCGGTTTCCAAGCCTCACTTGTATAAGATTTTTGCTTGAGAGATCTTCGACTTGACTTAAATTCCGCATGTGATTTTTGCTGAAAAGAGCCGTGAACATTTTTGACCGGGTAACAGCAAGTCGATCGACGTCTTTTGTACCAGTTCGTCTTGCTTCTTTTCAACAGCGGTCGTGCGAAACCAAGATATGATTTTGCACTTTTTTTTCCAACGAGAGGAAGAAAGGTTAACCTGAAGATGTTTAAACTAAGGTTCTGACCAGATGCTGTGGATTTAACACTACAGATTTTTTGAGAGAGTGTTCCATCATGTCTACTCTTCGACACTTGAGTAAGCGATATGGTGCGAACTTTGACCGGTTCCCCTTTTATTTGCAGAAGATGTTTGAACAGATGTCAAGACGTGCTCAGTTGCCAGCTTTTCGTCCTGATGCCTCGGAAGTTCCAGAAGAAAAGCGTTTTACCAAGCCTCACCAATGGAAGGTTCAAGTAGGAGATCGTGTGCTAATAACAAAGGGAAAATTGAAAGGCACTGTAACGAAAGTTGTTGCTCTGCACGAGTCTACAAACAGACTATATCTTGAGCAGTCAGAAACCCGTAAAATCATTGTTCCTAAGGCTTTTTGGCAGCCTAATCAAGACTCTCATGTGATTGACTATCCTCGCACGGTACCTCCAAGTGAGGTTAAAGTGATAGGTACAATTGCCAATGAAGACGGCTCAGAGCGGGATATTGTTGCAGACCGACTGGTTTTCAATGGGCTGTACTATGACGAAGACTACAGGAAGATGATGCCATATCGCAGAGTTAAATACAATGAGCATATCATTATTCCTTGGCCCAGACCCGAGCCTGTGGAAGATTGTGAATTTTCCACCCCCCAGGAGCTGTCTGAAGAGAGAACGTTTATATCAGATTCTTGTGTTAAACTCGACAGTCCTTCTGATTTCACTATCGAGTCTCTAAGGGATCCTCTGATGAAGAGAAAGTACAAATGGGATAAGAAATACCTCAAAAAGATTGATATCACTAAGCTCACACCTCCAAAAATGCCTTTCAGTGAAATTAAGAAAGCTATGTTCCAAGAAAGAAAGGAGATAAGAGAGTCACTGACACAGGAGATGTCTCCAGAAGTGTTGCAATTTATTGGGGAGAAAGTTGCTGATCATTTGAACTCTGTCACTGATAAGAACTTCAAGCATTTCGTTGACAAGGTGTCAAAAGATAATAAAGCTTCAAACGCCGCTAAAAAGGATGCTGAGAAGGCGAAACGGGAACTTAAAGTGGAAGAGTCTCGTGAGTCTAAGCGTATGAGACTTGCAACCAAAGCTCATTACAAAAGACTTCCAAAGAAGAAAAATGGATCCCTCATATTTTAGACACTCTCATATTTGTATATAGTAACCAGGTCAATTCACAAATCCATTTACGTTCAATACGTTTCATATGAATACATAGATTATCACCGTCATATCTATTATATTACTACTGCTAATTAAGATCAACTCCGTTGATAAAAAACAGATCATAACTTTTCGTACTCTAACTTTCCTTCAAGTTTCTTGTTATCCACCATCTTTCGAACAGCCTTCATCAAATCAGATTGAATGATATAATCTCTGTCCTCTCTGATGGCAAAGAATCCACCTTCTGTCACTACGTTTCGAAGGTCAGCACCATTGAAACCGTCACTCATCTTGACAAGAGCTTCAAAATCAAACTCGCCATGCTTCTTGATGTTAGCTGTGTGTATCTTAAAAATTTCCAATCTTCCACTTTCATTAGGTAAAGGGATCTCAATTTTTCTATCAAGTCTACCAGCCCTTAAAAGAGCTGGATCCAACGTGTCTGGTCTATTTGTAGCCATGATCACCTTAGTCTGTCCTAGATAGTCAAAACCATCCATCTGGTTTAATAGCTCCATCAGCGTTCTTTGAATTTCTCTGTCAGCAGATGTACCCTCAGAAAACCGACGTCCTCCAATGGCATCGATTTCATCCATAAAAATGATGCATGGTTCATGTTCTTTTGCGTAGCTGAACATTTCTCTCACAAGTCTTGCAGACTCTCCAATATACTTATCGACTATAGCCGAAGCAGGCGAAAAGATAAAGTTTGCTCCAATGGTTGCAGCAACCGCCTTTGCAAGAAGCGTTTTCCCAGTCCCTGGAGGACCATACAATAAAACACCCTTGGGTGGCTTGATTCCAACTCTCATGAACAACTCAGGATTTTTCAGAGGCAGCTCAATAACCTCTCGAAGCTCACGTACTTGTTCTGTTAATCCACCAATCCCACTGAATGAGATTTCACCAGGCTCAAAACTTGTCATATTGTACACCAGAGGATCAACTTCTCTAGGCAAAATTCTCATGATTGTCAAGGTTGTCATATCCAATGCAACTCTAACACCTTTTTTCAGCTTTTCTCTCTTAATTGTAGATCTACATCCAACGATATATCTTGGTCCAGAAGATGCCTTGACTATGAATCTTTCATCATCAAGCTGTTTGAGTACTTCTCCAATAATCTGACCTATACTCTGCAAAGCCTTGATTCCATCCTCAGTCTTTGCAAATCTCTTCTCCAAATCGCGTATAGACAATCTAGCCTCTTTCAGTCTTGACTCCCAATTGCTGTGCTCAATTAATTTGTCTTTAAGGGATTTCAGAGCTCTTGCCCTCTGAGACTCTTGTTCGTCAGCAGCTGCCTGCTCAGTACTTTCATTTGTAGATGCATTATCTCCTCCCGCCTGTGTAGTGCCATGAGCCTCTTGAGCACCACTTTCTTGGCCGTCGTCCTCCAATGCAAGTAAAAGAGGGTCGTTTTCCTCACTCATCTTTTTCTATAACCAGATAAAGCCTACTAAACTAAATCCAGTAACCTACTAGCCCTCTAGCTTTGCAATGGAACTTATTCAAGAGCTCTCTGTATAATCTTGCGCTCTCTTTATCCAGTGGCAAAATCATGAAGACTTGCTAGATCTACTGTTTTTGGAGAAAAATATGGTTTGGTTATGTGCCCAGGCCCATTATTTTTTCTCTATGACTGGAAATATATACTATGCTTACTAGTGAAAAAATAGAGGGAGTCTGTCATACTAATGATAGATGACTTTGGAGTGATAACCAGCGTGAAACCTTTAAGAAAGCACATAGAACTGCTCTCGTAGATCTAATAAAGACAAAGATCATTGACAACACGTCTTTTTTGAGAATGGAGTTTCATGCTGTAATTTTCTGTGGTAAGGGAAATGCTCTTTCACCTATCTCTGGAGTGAAAGAAACAGGAGTTCCAAAGGCACTACTTCCTGTGGCAAACAAGCCAATGTTGGAACATGTCTTGGGATGGTGTGACTCTGCTCCTTTCAAAAAGATTACTGTTTTCACTGAAAATAGTTGTCTAGATCAGATTACTGATTTCCTAGAGAAATATAAGATCAAAAGAGATCCTGATCTTGAGGTTTCCAGTAAGATAGAATGCATTGGCTCGGATGCATCATCTACAGGACTGATATTGAGTCAACACAGGGAGACAATTCTGAGTGGTACTCCGCACTTCGTTCTATTACCTTGTGATTTCATCACGGATATTCCACCACAAGTACTCATAGAGGTCTATAGGGGATCCAGCACTGAGAATATTGGATTAAGTGTTTGCTATAATAATATTTTTGACAACATCGATAGCAACAAGCAACTTAAGGCAAACTATACGCTATATGCTGAATCTGAGGATGAAAATCCGGTGCTCTTAGATCTTTACAGCAAGTCTTCTGTTTCTGTCTCCAAGTTTCTCAAGGTTAGAACACAACTTCTATGGAGATTCCCAAACACACAAGTATCCACGAAACTCTTAGATGCATTTGTATTTTTTGGCAGCTCAAAAGTATTAGACATTTCACAGAATGCTGAAGAAGGTATAGCTTCTAATAAAGCAGCAGTGAAAATAAAACGGGAATTAGCTAGACGCTCTTGGAAACATTCTTCACCAAAGGAAACTGTTGGTTTGTTCATTCTTCCGGATAGGTCCACATTTGCGAGATGCAATAACCTTCATGTATATATGGAAGTCAACAGATACTTTTTGAAGGAAAAAGCTCGTGATGGCAGCAGCAGTGTGTCTTCTGTGCCTCTATCTAAAGCTGGTTCAACCAGTACTAATACACAGAAGCCAAGAGAGGTGAAGAAAAATGCAGCAACTATTGGCGCGGACTGTATGATAGGTGAAGACACCGAACTTGGAGAAAGAACCAGTGTTAAAAGAACTGTTATCGGAAATGGCTGTAAAATCGGCAGTAAATGTCGGATTACGGGTTGCGTTCTACTAGATAACATTACTGTTGAAGAAGGAACTACTTTAGAGAATTGTATTTTAGGGCAAGGCACCACAATCGAGGAAGGGTCTAGACTTGTTAATTGCAATGTTGAGGGATCATACATTGTCGGGAAGCACACTAGCTTGAAAGGTGAGACGTTGACAAACATGCTACTTGATTTGAGTGACGAGGTCTACGGTGTTGACGAAGATGGAGAAGATGAAACAGAGTCTGAATCAGATTCAGTATCGGGATCTTATTCTGATGACGGCGATATTGATGATGATGACTTTGAAGATGATTACGATGGGGAAGACATTTTTGATAGATCATAGGCCTCTGTGTTCCAGAAGCTGTTGTGAGCTCTCTTATTGTGGCTGACTGATCCAAAGAATCAAATCCAATTACTGCCACGGCCAAATCTCAGATGGCTGGGCGATGGATATTGTGTTTGGCACGCACATTTTGTGGGTGGTTTTTTTTGTTTAGGATCAGATAGATCAACTTGTTATGGGCACAGAAACGAAACACTACGGATACAGTAGTGGAGAAAGAGGTATTGTGTGTTTCACTGAGGTATGTTTGTTGTTGAGTGTTTAGGCATAAAGTGAGCACTGAGACAATTCTGGAGAATGCTTGAAACTTGTATGGGCATATTGCTGAGAGAAAACTGACAGATCAGAGAAGAAAAGGTCGTGGACAAAAATCGAATCAGATCTGACGAGAAGATTATTTTGAAAAGAGTATGGGAATTAAACCAGCCATTTATTCAGGCGATAGATTTGTGGGGAGAAAGAGACTTACACCAGTGACTGATCGTATTGTATGAGGATTGTTTTACAATAGGAATAATCGGGTAGAAATGGGATGGCGTTGCTGCATCTAGTGATCCAAGTGATGTATGATTGTGAAAACAAAACATACATATATATAGGGGCTTGGTTGGAGACTTGATGATCCAAATGCTTATGTTCTGGAAAGAACGGTTTAGCAAAATTTGAAGACTCTTATACCATGAAGTTAAGTCATTCGTTCAGTGCTGTTATTTGCAGCATTTTCTCAGCTTCAGGTGTGTATGGTCTCGATTTACAGATACGACAGCCTGTTTACTGGAACACTTCGTCTTCATCTGTTTCAGAGACTTCATGCACTACCGATGTTACTGTGACCGCTACAACACGAGTGACACTGTTAAGCTCTTTAACCTCCTTTGTTAGTCAGCAAACAGTGCCTACAACTACACAATCAACAAGCTCCGCTGCTACTGACTTTTCATATGCCACAACTACCTCTACATATCAGGATTGTGATCAATCTCTCGGTTCATGTTCTCAAGTAACAACTACTGGGATTGTTTCATCCTACGAGACGACTCTTTCGGATGGCTCACCCTCTACGGTTACCACAGTTAAACCACTATCCTCAACATCCGTGGCCTCTGCCACTTCATCACCTACTGCATCTAATATTCCATATATCGATGGTTCGTGGAACAGTGGGCAACCACAATTTGAAATTTATGTGCCACTTGCTTTCGTTTCGCTAAGCAAAGTCGAGATCATTTCTCTTGAATGCTCCCAAGGAGTATCGTTCCAGGCAGGATCCTGCAGTGTCTCAAGCGGTAGTCTGTCATCTCTTTCGCTGGTGACCTCAGGGCTTTCTGATGAATCGACTTCTCAAGAGCTTGACATTTCATTTTCCGTGTCGTCAATAGCAGAGTACCTCCAGTTTTCTGTGCCACTGGTTGTTACGGAGACTGTTGGTTCGTACTCGTGCTCATTTGCTGTATACATGACCTCAGAAACAGGTTCCGAGACGGTATTCTATTTGAGTCAGACCATCGTGAATTCCTCATCAGGACTTTCTACTACAACTCAAACGGTGACCTCGTGTTCTGCAGGAAAGTGCTCGTCATACCCAACCACAGTTGTACTTTCTTCGTACACAACTACTATTTCGGGACAAGTCACCGTTGTTACAACTTACTGCCCTCTGTCTGGAACGACAACTTCAACCCCGTCAATCACTTCAGTCACATCGATATCAAGCTCTGTGGTGTCATTAGCTAGTTCAACAGTTTCTCTAACCTCAGCGATCAGCTCTGTCAGTTCCGTGACACCGGGAACCGCAACCAGCTCTGTCAGTTCTGTCAGTTCCGTGACACCGGGAACCGCAACCAGCTCCGTTAGCTCTGTTAGCTCTGTGACATCCGGAACGACAATCAGCTCAACAAACTCCCTGAAAACTTCGCCAATTTCCGCAACTTTGAGTTCAGTATCAACTTCTCTCGTATCAGGAACTGCTTCCACTCGTACATTGACTATTACGTCGTGCTCCAAGCATAAATGTTCGAGTTATGTGACAAGTGAAATCGTGTCCAGTTATACTACGGTTATATCAGGTGTGTCCACGGTAATAACGACATATTGTCCACTGGGGTCTACTACTAGTTCAGGAGTTCTGAGCTCGAAGAGCACTGCTACCAAGGTGACCACAAGCTTGACATCACAAGTTTCTACGCACTCTTCAGATTCTTCAGTTTTGCCAACATCTTCTGTGACCACTTTATCGTCCTTGCCATCTTCAACACATGCTGTGACTATACCATCAAGCTCTTCTACAAGTTTGAGCTCCGAGAAAACGCAACCATCTACATCAACTATAACTCGTACGACTTCTATTACCATCTCATCGACCTCTGCGTCCTCTCTCACCACTCTAACGACAGTCGTCAACGGTCACACAACGGTATATACCACTACATGCCCTCTTTCATCGGCTTCTACGTCCTCTCTCACCACTCTAACGACAGTCGTCAACGGTCACACAACGGTATATACCACTACATGCCCTCTTTCATCGGCTTCTACGTCCTCTCTCACCACTCTAACGACAGTCGTCAACGGTCACACAACGGTATATACCACTACATGCCCTCTTTCATCGGCTTCTACGTCCTCTCTCACCACTCTAACGACAGTCGTCAACGGTCACACAACGGTATATACCACTACATGCCCTCTTTCATCGGCTTCTACGTCCTCTCTCACCACTCTAACGACAGTCGTCAACGGTTACACAACGATATATACCACCACATGTCCTATTTCGTCGACATCCGCGACCTCCACATCAGTTGTCAATGGCGTTACAACCGTCTCCTCGCCTTGCTCTTCATGCTCGGTGTCAACCACTAAGGTACCAGACTCAACAGTCGTTTTAATGTCTTCATCAGTGATATCGCTCTCCATTGAAGGAACTCCTTCTATAAGTACTATAGTGTACACATCCAGCATATCTCATGTACCCGTTGTTCTCACCACTTATACCACTCTGACAACGAAGCAAACAACTTCAACATCAATACCTTCCCAGTCTTCGGTCACTTCAGTTTCCTCTACAACTACGCCTGTGTCGTCGGCTTCTTCCCTAGCATCATCTGCCACTTCACCAGGACATCTATCATCTTCTACAGCACCTGCTCCGTCAGTACTGCTGGCAAATAATGCCATGAAGACCTTCGCTCCAAGTGGATTACTAGGCATATTAGTTACCCTGTCATGCTTCCTACTATAGTTTTCAATCGCTTGTATAGTTTGACATAGTTTGACATAGAGAGACATTTCAGTTTCGCATTTGCAACAACTCCAATCACCGTAAGCAAAGCAGCTCAGGCTCATTCCAAAACTCGATTACGTAGTGCATTACGTAACACACATAGTCTTGATTATGTAATCTTGAAGAGGGAACTAAATACTAAAAAGGCGATAAGTAGATTGATTTATTTAAATTGTATACTGATTGGATGAGGTTATTACATTTATGATTCTGCCATCGCCTGCAACTCGTCACTTCAACTGAGTAACACCTTCAACAGAAGCATATAAGCTCTCACAGGATTCTGGGCACGGGCCGACTGAATCCGGGAAATATTTTGATCAGACGGTTATCTTTGATCTCAGTTATTTATTAGGCCGTCTTACCGCTCTTAATACCATTGCTATTTTGCTTTGCAGCTAGCTGCAGGCTTTGGACTTTAGTATCAAGTATGGGCTTACGATATTGTGATCTTGATTCGGAGGAAAATCCCCGAAAGCGGCAGAAAGTAGCACGTGATACTCATTGCCTTGCAAGGCCTCCCAGAGACTCGCTTCAGCTATCTCCTGCTGATACTCATCAGCGATTGACCATCATTAGGGAAGACCGCCGTAATGCTGCGTTGAATGTCTCCTTTAACGAGGAACACTCCTTGGATTCGGGGAACTATGGGCACAGAACGCACAACCCTCCTGGTTCCGGAAGTGCAGATAGCTCTGGAAGCCCGACACTATCAAGCGAGAGGCCTGTTTTACGACGCTCACTTTCTTATTCAAGACTATCTCATATATTACCTCCTCTTAATACTGCAGATCGGCAGGCCCGAGCGAATGGAGTGCTGACGAGAAGAAGTTCGATTAGAGATCCGTTCACAACGAACTGGGCTCAGAGACATGGGACTACAGGTGACGCAGAAGGCTCAACAACGCTTACTACAGACCGCAACAGGTTCAACAGACCATATATCCGATTCAGCAACCCGCCATTTTTCATTAACGAGCCCGGAAACTCCGTACAGGTTTTGGAGAGGAGCAGAACAAGAAGAAGAAGTAGGTTAGCTAGTGGGGACCCCGAACAACAAGAAGCCAATGACAATGGGGTGGACGTTCAACAGAGCGAAATGAATCTATCATTTGATGAATTATTTGAGAATTTTAGATCTATGGAGCGGCAACGGGAAATTCTGGAGTATCAGGTATCCCTGTTAGAACAACAAAGGGTGCAACGTGGAGGGATTATGAGTCAATCCAATATGAATGAGACCACTAGTGAGATTAGTGAATTTTCAGATCCCGATAATTCTCTTAGCCTAGACAACATTGGACATGGTGTGAATCTCATTGAGAATAGAGACACAAAAGAACCAGAAAGGACGAGCACAAATGAACGTTCAAGCCTTTCTGACATGCCGTTCAAGTTGCCTGAGAGAATTCGACTTCTAGTGCGAGCCGAATCCCGCCGAAAGTTTGGACGCTGCTTACCGAGCGGCACCATTAATACAGAGGACGAGAGTCATTAGCGGCTTGCTATGTTAATTTTTGAGCAAACTCAATGTGCCAGCCACACTGTGATGCAAATTCGCACTTGTTACATGTCTCCTTGAACTGGGGACGCATAGGAGGTCTTTTACCTAGCCAAAGATCCATTCCTTTATTAATGCACCAGTCAGTGTACTGCTCGTCGTAAGTATAATTGAGCTGAGTATAGATAGATCCTTTGGCAAAGTATTCCACCGCTGAAAAGTCTGAAAGAAAGTTGTTTGTCAATTTATAAAGCTGTGACAGCCTACAGGCAAGCAGCTCAAGAGTAGGAGCGCTTTTCCATTGGCCTGAGAACAATTCTCTTGGTAATGTGGATCTGATCACTGACGATAGCTCTTCATTACCATCACTACCTAATGAATCAATCACTGGGGCTAGAGAGAATTGATTGTCTGATTTCTGAGGACGGGAGTCAAATGGCTCGAATCCTAGTTGTTCGCCATTTTTCAATTTTATGAAGTCCTGCACAAGGTACTTGTTGTTCAGCATCCAATAAATAACTAGTGATGGCGAAAGAGGTGTATCCGAAGGGATTCCTCTTTTGGATGAGTTCAAAAGCAGCATTTTGTAGGAGACTGCTGGATCTTGTGACAAAATGCCAAGAAACCTTCGATACATATATACCTGGTGTTTCGCGTTCACTTGGGTTTTAGGGTGCGGCAAAGATTTGAACGCTCGTGTCTTGAGGTCTTTGACTTTAACGTATAGGAAAGGGTTTTCCTTATCACACCAAAAACCAGACACTGTCTCTATTTTCGGTATAATGTCAGAAAGAGATAAGGATTTATTTATTTTTTGTTTGAGTTCCTCTTGGTAGTTTTGAAAAACTCCCTCAACGGGCCCACTTTCCATAGTCAAATGATCAATTATACCACTGATTATGATAACATTGGAGTTGTCGTTATGGATATCTCCGTCAAGTAATTCTTTGATGAACGGGTCGCTTGGATCGAGCAAGGCGGATTTTTCTAGGTCGTACATCGCGTGCACTACAACCTCTCTACATTCGCCAAACAGAAACAGTTGAGTCAATCTCGATATGCTTTTGAACCACGAGACAGCTAAGAGTTGTAATGGAGATAATTGTATACTCGAACTTTCGTGCTGTAATAATTCTATCAACTCTTTAAGATCAGGTTCTAATGGTCTTCTAGACCCAACTGATTTAGACTTCTCCACAGGCGTGTAGTCTTCTGTTTCGTAGAAAGTTGAGGTGACATCAATAGAAATGTCGCAAGGTTCACCTTGTACCTCCAATTGGAGATGTTGTTGAGGATGGGTCTTGAGCTCTAGTTGAAGATGTTCTTCTTTTCCTCTGGTCATCGCATCACTGACGGGTTGCTCGAGTTTTCCATACAGTCGAAAGATTCTTTGAAGCTCACACCAGCTGCCAGGAAGAATTTTTGTAACTGATAACCTTGCGTTCCCTGGCTTTTCGTGATTAATCAAACATAACTGATGATACGGGGTAATAAGATCATTTCTGAAGGATTTGTATGGCAATATTGTAGAATCTGGAACCCCACTTAAAACCCTTGCAATATAGTCGTACACTGGAGAATTCTTTTGATGTTCTTCTGTTTTGTTCTGTATCGCTGTGTTGTTGCTCTTTGACTCATCGAACGAGAGAAATTGCTTAACAGCGCTCTCCACTTGCTCTTCAGTGGATACTAGATTGCAAGAAACCTTTGGACTATTCTCTTCCTGATCATCATGTGGCAAATCCGCTTTTTCTTGAATATCACGGGCTTCTCCTGACTCTGGGGCTTTGTAAAGAATTTGAAGCCTTAGTTGTTTAGTATTGGCTTTATTTAAGTCTTGTTGAAGCGTGGAGTAATTTATTAGGCCACCTCTTCTCCTCAGACATTTGTGGGGTGAGCACCGCCACATCAAAATACTGTGCCGTGACTGAACAACTCACAAGCTGAAACACGACAACTTTTGACACTGCTGATGATGGAATGGGCAAGACGCACTGATCAACGTAAAAATGTGGTATTCACATGTTTATTTTTATAGATGTTGATTTGATCTTACAAGGCGATGCAATATTCCCCAGCCACATATTCTTATCTACTGCGCCACGTATGCTCGGGCTAATTGATGCTAAATATGCCAATCAACGTCTATGTAACTTTATGCTGACGACTCAACTACACACCAAAGCTGATCATTTCTTCTTTTTGCTCTTCTTACGTTTTCCAGGAGCGCTGGCATGCCCTGTTACGTTGACATGCTGAAATAATTTGTTTCTGCTTGTGAATCCTTCACTACAGACTGCACAGCGTTCAGTCGTTTTAGAATTATCATTGGGATCCGTTATCCCTGCTTTCTTTGTCTTAGTTGGTTTTCGGTTCTTGGCAGTCCAATTGCTTTCATCATCAGGGTCCAGACTCAGACCCGATGTGCTCTGGAGAAGCTTCTCTAATTCGGCAACTCTAGCAGACTCTTCTGGAGTCATTATTGTATCTTCTATTGGCTCAGCTTCGTCTGAAGCAACAGAGCCACAACTAACCAGGCTATTGTCCGACTGATTATCTAGGCCATCCACATTGCCATTAATATCATCGCTGACTGTACTGCTCTCATCATCTTCATTATAATCTTCAGGAAGCTCCTCAAGAGCGTCTGCAAAGTTATCCTCCAGATCGCTATCAGCAGCTGTCACGAAATCATCTTTATCTATGCCCAAAGCTATTCCTTCCTTCCTCATCTCCCACTGTAACTTTTTGAGCAACTTCAAATGCTTCTTCGATGCCTCATGTGCCTGAAGTTGTCTCTCACTCTTGAAGTTTTTATTACAAATGATACATTCATATAACTCATCTTGAGAATAATCAGCCTCATCAGTACCCCCATTATCCTCTTCTTCGTGGTAGAGCTTGTCAAGTCTGCTTTCAATCTCGGCCAGCTCATCTGGATCAACAGCTTGCCAATGCTGTTCAATGTAATCGTTATTATTGTCAGTTCTCATCTTATGTCTTTGAAGTTCCTGTTTTTCTCTTTCAGCTTGCGCTTTTATCTCATGCTGCTGCCTTTTGATACGCTCTCGTTCATATTTCTTTTGAATCTGCGGATTCACTCGAGGGTCTCTCTTCTTTATAAAGGCTACAAGCTTACGAACAGCCTCATTAAAGTCTTTACGGGCCTGATCTCGTAACTTCTTATTTTCTTTTTCCATTAGTCTTCTCGTTCTTCTGTCAGGAGCACTTGAATAGCGATATTCGTCATACCAATTAAACAACTTGACAGATTGAAACCCACCCCACACTTTGTAGAAAATCCTCACCTGGGAACCATAATCTGATTTAGAATTACCAAACTTCGGGTACATAAGATCTTTAGGATCACAAGCACTGGAGTAGGAAGTATCATCTTTGAAAGCACTGAATCCCGGAAGATTCTGCTGTTTCCCAGCTGAAACCTCTTCACTTGAAATCCGATCAAGCAGCACACTCACAACCTGATAAAAGCCTTGAACCGAATCGTCCATTCGAGAATATAGGTCTCCATTCGAGTACTTTTGAATGTCCTCGGTGCTGATCCCTGAGTAAAAAACTGTCTCAGATTCCTCATAATCCTGACGGTCAGAGCTCTCCATAAGAATCTGATATTTATGTGAGTCATACCAGGCTCTTTCTTGAGCATCACTCAAAGTCTCATACGCCAGTCTTACATCATTAAACTGCTGTGTTGCCAAATCAATATTTTCTGGATTCTTATCAGGATGAAGAAGAAGAGCTTTCTTTCTGTAAGCCCTTTTCAGCTCAGAATCAGTAGCCGAGCTCGAGACACCCAGTAATTCATAGTAGTCTGTCTTCATCCTGTTCACCTCGCTGAGGATATAGGGCACCCACAAGAGAAGGTAGCTGTTTAAATACCATCATGATCTAGCATAGATTACATACTTCTATAGTGTAGAAAATGTAGATTTCTCTACTCTAAACGGTGTAGAGATGTACTAATCCATCGAGCGTTATGAGCACCGCCGAAAATGTTCCTGTGCTAGGTGGTTTCAGGGTGCCAGCGAAATTTGAATTGGACAGGTTGACCTTTTATTGATGAAAACAGAATAACACTAGGGCCGGTTCACCAACCTGTTATATATAGAGAGAAGTCCAGCTCAGGCCTCGAAAAACCTGTCAAGTTTAATTGACATCTGAGGCTCCGGAATTGTGGAGGAAGACAGATCTTGAACGCTCTTATACTTGTCAAGAGAACGCGTTTGTCAGATAATTATTCACCTAGTTGATCTATCGAGAATGGTTGTACTCGCAGCTGCCATCTGCACTCGTGGCGGTAAGGCCATGTTGTGCAGACAGTTTAGAGAGCTTAGTAAAGAGCGCGTGATGGCGCTTTTGGCGTCGTTCCCCACTTTACTTTCTGACTCAACGAAGAATCAGCATACAACCGTGGAGGATGAGAATGTTAGGTATGTTTACCAGCCGTTGGAGGAGTTCTACGTTGTTTTAATAACAAATAAACATTCCAACATTTTACAGGACATCGAGACTCTACACTTGTTTACGCAAACTATCACATCGCTTTTGCGGACCGTGGATGAACGGGAGATATTTGAGAGATGTTTTGAGATTTTAAATGCATTTGACGAGATCATTAATTTGGGATACAAGGAAAATCTTTCGTTGACACAAATCATCACTTTCCTGGAGATGGAATCTCATGAGGAGAAGATCCAGGAGATCATTGAAAGAAACAAGGAACTAGAGGCTACCGAAGAGAGAAAGAGAAGAGCCAAGGAAATACAGAGAAAGGAAATGATGAGAAAGAACATGGAGTCTTATGAATTTCAACAATCTCAAAATTTTATTCAACCATCATATCAGCCACCTGTGCAACCAGAACCTGCTCAATCTTATACTGAACCTGAAGTTTCTAAGCCGTTTGGCAGAGCACCTCCTAGAAAGGGAGGTTTACAACTAGGAAAAAAGTCCAATCAGCTAGGAGGAGATTCTCAACCACTTCTGGTCTCCACACCTGTACCCCAGCGTACTGAGAGTTCCAAGAGAAATACGGTTACTGAGACATCCACAAAGGACAAAATTGAGAATCACGGCATTTTGATAACTATCAATGAAAAGTTCAGCACTCAGATCAGCAGAGAAGGGGCAATATCTGTTGCAGAAGTGAAAGGAGATCTGCAGCTGAGAATTAATGATACTTCCTTGGCCCATTCTCTTATCAATCTGCAGCTCAACACTAGAGATGACGAGTCCACTCAGTTCAAGACACATCCTAATGTTGATAAAGCTCTCTTCAACTCTTCTTCTGTAATTGGACTGAAGGATCAGAGCAAGCATTTTCCTTCCAACGATCAGTCCCTTGGTGTTTTGCGTTGGAAATCTGTTCCTAAAGGTGCACATTCGGAAGATACCAACGTACTCCTACCGATTGTTCTTACTACATGGGTAAATAACAATGATGATGGCAGTGTGAACCTCACATTTGAGTACGAGACGTTGGCTGAAAAACAGCTAGACGAGGCTAACCTTTTGATTTCTATCTCCAATGCTACCATTGAATCCAGTGACCACGAAAATGTCACCTTGGAACATATAGACGAAGGGTTACTGATAAAGATGACTGATCTATTAAAAAATCCATCGGGATCTTTTGAGGTTCTGTGCCACGACACTGATGATGAGGAGGCACTTTTCCCAATGGAACTTTTATTCTCGACATCTAAACCTGTGGAATTAGAGCAAGCCATTGGTGAGGTCAGTGTGAAGTCTGTGACTGATCTAGAATCTGGAGAGGAGCTTTCATTTGACGTATACTATGTAGGATCAAATGAGGGCTTCTACATTGTGTGAACAATCAGATTCAGCAACGTCAGGACTACTAAGGTTTGGTGGCCTATCTTCTAACCAGCTTTTTGTTTAGCTAAGCGCTTACTAAGAGAACACGTTCAAAAGGCCAATATTTTGGAGAGTGCACGCCCGACGAGAAATAGGTGTCCCGCAATTCCGCTGCCGTAATCGGGAATATCAGACCGTCCCGGGGAAATACGGAGACAAGAAATTTGCCAGAAACCCGCCAAAAAGGCCAGCGGTGATTTTGCAGTACGCTTTTTGGTATATAATATAAGGAGGATGATGTGTGAAAAAAATACTAGGCAAGTGGATGCGTCTCCAATAGAGGTAAGAACAGTTTACAGTCGTATTGTTTAGTATCAACGGGGAATTCGGGAACACCGGAAAGGAACCATTGATAGGTATAGCAGACACTTAGACCTGAATTGATTGTGCGATTTATCTCAAGTTTTAACCAACTTGTATTGATTGAAATTAACTTGCGTCGAAAACACTATTAGACATGTTGAGAGCCACTCAGACCGCTAGAAGCGGAGTTAACTGTCGTAGGGCATTTTCCCATAGTGCCAAGGTTCTCAGAACCGAGAAGGATGCATTCGGAGACATTGAAGTTTCCGACGACAAGTACTGGGGTGCCCAAACTCAAAGATCGTTCCAGAACTTCAAGATTGGAGGTCCTCGTGAGAGAATGCCACCTCCAATTGTGCATGCTTTTGGTATTTTGAAGAAAGCTGCTGCTACTGTAAACAGTAACTTGGGTGCTTTGGACCCTAAGCTTGCGGATGTGATCAAACAAGCCGCCACGGAGGTTGCAGATGGAAAGTTGATTGAACACTTTCCGTTGGTTGTTTTCCAGACCGGATCTGGAACCCAGTCCAACATGAATGCCAATGAGGTGATTTCTAACAGAGCAATCGAGTTACTTGGGGGGCAGTTAGGATCTAAGAAGCCTGTCCATCCAAATGACCACGTCAACATGTCTCAATCTTCCAACGACACATTCCCAACCGTGATGCACATTGCTGCTGTAACTGAGATCTCAAACCACTTGCTACCAGAGTTGACCGCTCTGAGAGATGCATTACAGAAGAAATCAGAAGAATTTTCTGATATTATCAAGATTGGAAGAACTCATCTTCAGGATGCAACTCCACTAACTCTTGGTCAGGAATTTTCTGGTTACGTACAACAGCTAACTAACGGAATTGCACGTGTGGAGCACAGTTTAGAAAGCTTGAGATTCCTTGCACAAGGTGGTACTGCTGTGGGTACAGGACTTAACACCAGAAAGGGTTTCCCTGAACAGGTTGCAGCTGAGGTATCTAAACTAACGGGACTTCAATTCCACACCGCTCCTAACAAGTTCGAGGCCCTTGCTGCTCATGACGCTGTGGTGGAGGCTTCCGGTGCACTTAACACTGCGGCTGTATCATTGTTCAAGATTGCCAATGATATCAGATACCTTGGATCTGGTCCAAGATGTGGATATGGTGAGCTCTCTTTACCTGAAAATGAGCCAGGATCTTCCATCATGCCTGGTAAAGTAAACCCTACACAGAACGAGGCTCTTACCATGGTTTGTACCCAGGTGTTTGGAAATCACTCTTGTATTACATTTGCCGGTGCTTCTGGACAATTTGAGCTTAACGTGTTCAAGCCTGTTATGATCTCGAACTTGCTCTCTTCAGTAAGACTTTTGGCTGATGGGTCTAACTCATTCAGAATCCACTGTGTTGAAGGTATTAAGGCCAACCAAAAGCGTATTGACCAGCTACTTCACGAGTCGCTCATGCTTGTGACCGCACTCAATCCAAAGATTGGATATGATGCTGCTTCTAAGACTGCTAAGAACGCGCACAAGAAAGGCCTTACTCTTAAGCAATCTGCTTTGGAACTCGGTGTGCTCACTGAGGCTGAGTTTGATGAATGGGTCAGACCAGAGAAGATGATTGGTCCTCAGGATTGATTGAGCCGTCTCTATGACTGTTTAGGTAGCCTGCTTTCTTGCGTGTTGTGTTTCCGTAGACTTTTGATATATCAATAGACTGTTGAACCGGTCAAGCAGTAAGCCATACAAAAAATAGCGGTGTCAAGAGTAGTGCACAGCCCAAATCTTATTTTTTCGTGGTGAAGTGGCAAAAAAGGTAAATCAGCAAAAATGAATTATATAAGAAGGCATGTCTCGTTCTTCAATTTGTCAGCATCAAACAGCTTGTGTAGTTGTTCAAGTGCTTGTATAATCGGGGTTTCGAAAGATCAGCCTTTTGTCAAGTACTGCGTGTCTTTTGAAGCCTCCACGATGTATGGGTATTTCACAAGAACCAATACTAGGCAGATAGCTAAAAGAGTTGAAGCCAGATCGGCTATTTCACGACTTTTGAAAGCACAGACTCGTTTCATGGCCATACAATCAACTAGAAATGATTTCAATCAACACTCCATCTTACATGAACGCTTGAATAGTTCTTCTTCGGCTCCTATGGATCTTCTGGAGCGATCGTCATTACATCTACCTATGCTTGTTAAAGCCAAAAAAAATGACATTAATCAGGAGGACAACAGTGAAAAGGGACCGCAAGATGCCGAATCTGACAAGGACAACTCCAAGGACAAACCAATTCCAGATACAAACACTCCAAAGCCTTCGAAGGATGATGATAAGCCATCCTCGGGGTCATCCAAAGAATCTGGATCCACAGCCACAGCGAGCGGCGGTGCAGCAGCGGCGGCTCCACCATCTGGAGATGATTCTTCAAAGGGTGCACCTCCTCCTCCTCCGCCAAGACCTAAGGTGAAGTCTCCAGCTGTGGTTGAGTTACCAGAGGTATATCCACAGATAATTGCGCTGCCAATATCTAGACGTCCGCTGTTTCCGGGTTTTTATAAAGCTGTCATTATTTCGGATGTCAATGTGATCAAGGCCATTAAGGAATCCCTTGATAGACAGTATCCTTTTATTGGGTGCTTCTTGTTTAAAGATGAAAACATGGAGAGTGACATTATTGAATCAAGAGATCAGGTCTACGATACTGGTGTGTTGGCTCAAATTACTTCGAATGTATACACGAAGGACAATGAGACAGGAGTGGAGACGTTAACTACTGTTCTATATCCGCATAAAAGAATTAGGATAGATGAAATCTTCCCACCTGAAGCTGGTGCCGAGGCACCTACTGTGATTAAAGCCATAGCCGAGGAGTCACCTGAGTTCACTAGCTCTAAAAAATCTCAAAAACAGATAATTGAAGGAATAACTGGTGAGAAGGAGGGCGATGAACCCAAGAATACCATGGAACCTTCAGAAATAATCAAGGCAAGTGAAGATGAGATCATTGTAGAGGAAAATGAGGAAGATAACCCTACGGCATTTTTGAAAAAGTACCCCATTACCTTGGTTAATGTCACCAATCTTGAAGATGAAAAATATGAGAAGAATGATCCTATAATCAACTCATTGACTGCTGCTATCCTTGAAGTGTTGAAAGAAATGTCCAGTTTGAATAAATCATTCAGTGACCAGCTGGCTACTTTCAGTGCCTCTCTTCATAGCGACATTTTCAATTGCCCAGAGAAGTTGGCAGACTTTGCTGCTGCCGTAACTGCTGGAAATCAAAAAGATCTACAGGAGATTTTGGACTGTGCCAATATCGAGCGTCGTTTGGAAAAATCATTGACGGTTCTCAAAAAAGAATTGATGAATAAAGAGCTACAGAAAAAGATTGAGAAAGATATTGAAGAGAGAATGACAAAGAGACACAGAGAGTATCATTTGAATGAACAGTTAAAGTGGATCAAGAAGGAATTAGGTATTGATGATGGTAGAGACAAACTTATCGCTAAATATAATGAGAGAGTCAAGGAGCTCAAAATGCCTGAAGACGTTAAAAAAGTCTATGATGACGAGATTAGCAAACTACAAACCTTGGAGCCTTTGATGTCGGAGTTCACAGTGACAAGAAATTATCTGGATTGGCTCACTCAAATTCCTTGGGGAAAGCAGTCCAAGGATGAGTATAACATTAAAAAAGCAAAGGGTGTTTTAGACGAGGATCATTATGGTCTCAAGGATGTTAAGGATAGAATTTTGGAGTTTATTGCTGTTGGTAAATTGTTGAGCAAGATCAATGGTAAGATTATCTGTTTTGTTGGACCTCCTGGAGTTGGTAAGACATCGATAGGTAAATCGATTGCCAAAGCATTGAACAGAAAGTTTTATAGATTCTCCGTCGGTGGTCTCAGCGATGTTGCTGAGATCAAAGGTCATAGAAGAACATATGTCGGTGCAATTCCAGGAAGAGTGGTACAGGCATTAAAGAAAACCCAGACTGAAAATCCATTAATCTTAATTGATGAGATTGATAAAATTTCACACACTCATAGTGTCAATGGAGGTGACCCTTCTGCAGCTTTACTGGAGTTGTTGGATCCAGAACAGAACAACTCGTTTTTGGATAACTATATGGATGTACCAATTGATTTATCCAAGACCCTGTTTGTTTGTACAGCCAATAGCCTGAGCACTATTCCTGGACCTTTGCTAGATCGTATGGAAGTGATTGAAATTTCAGGTTATATCGAAGATGAAAAGATCAAAATTGCAGAGAGATACTTAGCTCCTGAAGCAAGAAAGAATGCTGGATTGGAGAATGTTAACGTGGATCTGAAAGAGGAAACAGTCAAGACTTTGATAAAGAATTACTGCCGTGAAAGTGGTGTGAGAAATTTGAAGAAGCAAATTGAAAAGATTTACCGGAAGGCTGCACTTAACGTAGTGAAGACTGTTGGTGACGATGAGATCGAAGAGATACAAGAGGAGCAGAAGGAAGAAGAGGAACAACAAAAGCCTACTGAGACGACCAAAACTACCGAAAGTGATGGACAGGCAGCAGAAAGTGCAAAAGAAACTGAGGAACGGATTCCCCAAATTGTTGTTCCTGATGACTATCATGCAGAGATAACACCGGAAAACTTGAAAGACTATGTAGGTCCTCCTGTCTTTACGGCTGACCGACTCTACGAGAGTACTCCTCCAGGAGTTGTGATGGGATTAGCATGGACTTCAATGGGAGGATCTGCATTGTATATCGAGTCCGTTTTGGAACATGCTTTGAATAAAGATTCGACTCCTCGTATTGAGCGGACTGGTCAACTTGGAGACGTGATGAAGGAGTCTGTTAGAATTGCATATTCGTTTGCGAAGATGTACCTGACCAAGCATTATCCAGAGAATCGCTTTTTTGAGAAAGCTGAGATTCATTTGCATTGTCCAGAAGGAGCCACACCAAAGGACGGGCCCTCTGCTGGTATAACGATTACTTCTTCTTTCATATCGTTGGCGCTGAATAAAGAGTTGAAGCCTGACGTTGCCATGACTGGTGAAATTACGTTAACAGGAAAAGTTTTACGTATCGGAGGTCTTAAAGAAAAAACTATTGCTGCCAAACGTTCAGGTGTCCGCACGATTATTTTCCCTAAAGACAATCTGGCCGACTGGAAGGAGCTTCCTGATAATGTGAAGGAAGGATTGACCGCTATCCCTGCAGATTGGTACGATGATGTCTTCAAAGCACTTTTCGGTGACTTTTCGAGTTTGGATGGAAACGTCATCTGGAAAAAGGAGTTTGAGGCCATTGACAGCGCTGAATCCAAGGCTAAAGAGAGAAAATAGACTCAGCACACTGTTACTTTGTATATAGATATGGATAGAATACTAGGGACTGTTGTAGTCTCCATGATACCATGACAATTCGAGGCAGTTAGTTAGCTGGACGTGTAAGTTCGGTTTTGAAAGAGGTCGTGCAGAGTTGGCAGAATGGAAATAGAGGTGCGAGGGTGCCAAATTGTTCCTTGTCAGGCCAAAAATTTATCAAGACATTTTTGAAGTTAGAGAGTAACTACGAGATGTTAGCCTTCGATTCAACGGCTATCTAACTAAGCAGAGAGTACAGTAGAAGCGGACAAAGAAGCCCGCCATTGAATATAACCGGAATCCTGCAACGGAAACGTCAAGGGATGTCGGAGACGGAAACGGAAACGGAAACTGCAGGGCCTGGGCAAACAGACTTGCTCATTGACGATGTGGACAGCGACGTTCCTAATGATAATGGAGATAATCACACACTTGAGATATACAGAAAAGCCTTGACGTTCAATGTCGTTGCAAAATATGACCCGAAGATTAATCAGCTGCTCCATCTCTCCTCGTATTGTGTGGTTTATCGCTTTGACACCGAAATAAATGATTGGGCGAAGCTGGAATATCAGGGGCCCTTGGTAGTTTATTCAAGAAACTCCACACAACTTGAAGACGGAGCCAAATTGGAAGTTGAGGATGTTTTGGAAGATGATTCCATCTACCAGTTCGGACTGATAGTGCTTAACCGGATGAACCCAGACAACTTTAGCATTGGATTGCTGGCACTCAAATATCTGGCAGATGAAGATAGAGGAGCCATTGTTGAGAAGAATGAAAAATTGGTGATTATCCGGGATTTCAAGGGAGAGACGTTTGGGCTATGGATATTCGACGAGAACGATCGTGAGTATTTGTATGAGGTGTTGAAGTTTTGCATTGACAGCTGAAACGTTGTGACTGCTTTGGCAGTTGAGATAACGACAATTATTCTGTATATTATACCAAAGTGTTCATATTTTCACGACTCTTTTTTCTTTTTGGAGGTTGCCCGCTTCTTTTTCGAAGACTCATCTGATTGTGATAACGGAGATGAGGTGTATTGCGCAGCAGCAGCACTGGCAGCGGCAGCGGCCTGTTGCTTCTTAGTAGATTTTCTAGGACGCTTCTGCTTCTTGTCCACTTTTCCAGTAGTAGCACCAGATATATTCACACCATTCAGTAAATCTCCATTCAAAGATCCCTGGTCCCGCGACTGAGATCCTGATCCTGGCTCAGAAGATTCTTGTCTAGCCCTGCTCCCGGCAGCAGCAACAGCAGACGCCATCTGCTCCTTCTGTCTCTGGTTCAGCATTCGCTCCTGATTTATCAAAGCACGTTGCTGCTGCGTCATACCCCCTAGCATACCATTCATACTATGGTCCTCATTTGTATTGGACATTCCCCCATTAAGGGCAGCCTGCTTAATTAGATCAACCTTTCTTCTCCACATCTCAACGAACCGTAATCTCTGGAATTGCCCAGGTTCCGAATTTGTCGTATTCGTGCTCTCAGATACTCGATTGTTATGGGTGAAAGAACGACTGTATATCATCATTAATTGCTCAAACTTGGAGTCTGTATGTGGGAGATCTTCCTGCAAGGGTCTATACGGATAATTCACGTAATTGAGTGGCTCTACCTTTTTGACATCAGTAGTAACCTCCCGGGCATCCTCTCTGTGCACAAACACCATCTCGTCCTTCTCTGAGTCATAAGTAGGAGTGACTATGTCAAAAGGCCAGAGACTTTTATCCTGCATATAAGGATTGAGAATTGGCTGGAGGTTCAAATTTCTATTTGTAGCTGTCAGAAACTCGCTCTCAAACGTCAAAGCAAATGTATCATGAAATTGCTGGCTATCTGCCTGATATGACAAATCGTCGAACTGGGCAAGTTGTGAAAACCTAAGGACTGTGCGATATTCTTTAGGCTGTGTTTTTGATTTGTCTACATTTTTCTCCGTGCTCTGCTTTTCTGAGTTCTGCTCATCGGTATTTGTAGGCGCTGCTAACTCTTGGGTATTGTTTGTATTCGTGGAGCCTTTGGCCTCTGTCTGATCACTTGTCTCCTTAGATTGGGAGTCCTTGATTTCAATCATATTACGATGATCACAAACCTTAAGTATTAGACTTCCATCATACAGTTGCACACCACCATCCTTAATAATTTCAACCATGGCTTCTGGAATCTCGCCCTTTGCAACGTACTCGAGAAACTCCTTTAGCGTACTAGAGCTTTTAGGTATGATAGCATCCTGGTTTCCAAACCTGCAGTGATTTTCATGAACATGAAACTCTAATGATGGAGGGAAGTTTTCAAACTTTTTAAGAATCTCTTCATTCGTCTCGTAAAATCGTTGCGTTTTGGCTCTTTTTCTCAATTGTTGTACCATCAAAACCTTTCTTTGTTGAGGAGTCAGTTTTGCCAGCTGTTCTTGACTTAAGCCCAAAAAATTACGCTGATTTTGGGATTGAGCAGTGTGTTGCTTTTCCTGAACCAATCTTTTCTGATTGGCCAGCTGCTGCTGTTGTTGCTGTTGTAGTAGTGGCTGTGCTTGATTGACGGCACCAGATGCAACAGTGGAACCCGTCGCATTCTCAGTTTTAACTTGTGTGCTTTGAAGTTGTGCTTGTCTTGCTGCTGCTTGTGCCTGCTGTTGTTTGATCATTTGCTGGTGTCGCTGAAGCAGAACGATGTCCTCTCTTTTGAGCTCTCCATTGTGAATCATTTGTTGAAGTCGCTGTTGTCTGGTCATTCCTGGAGGTGGCTGAATGCTGTTCAAAAGCTTTATCATATAAGCCTGAGAAGGATTTGGTGTATTACTCACCGCACTATTAGGATTCTGTCGGCCCGCATTGGGGTTACTGTTGACAGAACTCCCCATCATTGTGGAACAAGAGAGTCCAGAACACGCTTCAAGGCAGCTATTGAAAAGTGGAAAAAAGGGTTCACTAGATCAGAAAACCTGCTCACGTAAAGTTGTGCTCTGACAGTGATGTGTTGTATAATAGTGCCCTATCAAAGCTTGCACAGACAAGCAAAGATAGAATACTTCCTTCTCAAACAAGAAACTGAAAAGAATTAGGTCCACCAAGTACATACAAGAGTTCATGACAAAAAATAATCAAACAAGTTAAGGTGAGAGAAACAAAACCCAAAGCCTATCGACGCGTCGAAGCCGCTGATTTACTTCGTATTTTTGACGTGTATGGATGTAAAAAAGGTCTATTTTTAGGTAAGCAATTTCTGCGGGATCGCTTATCGTTATTGTATACAAAATTTAGGCTGCATATGTATCCAGTACATAGTGAGTAGGACTGGAACTGATGTAGAAAGCCGGGCTGCGTGTAGCAGTAGTTGTTGCTTTTTAGGGCTGCGTGTAGCAGTAGTTGTTGCTTTTTAGGGCTACTAACACAACGTTAGTCGAAGTATCCTATTTAGTGGCACTTAACCAAAGAGGTATCGTAGTACCATAAATTGGGCAGAGTTTGTGGCATTTTTCAGTACATGGGCAATAAGGGATGCAATACATCTTTACACCAATATGATTTTATGCAGATTTTCCAACCTGAAATGAGACACGTCATCAGCCAAATAAAAGGAAGGAGATGTGAGATTTGCACAGTATGATGCACATGCGGGATAGTGAGTATAAAGTGATGCATGAATTGCTGGTAACTTGCATAATAATAAATTATATACTCCATGGAGTGGGCTGCGGCATCGCGGCGGATTGTAAATGCTGCACACACTTGTCTAAGATCGACGCAGATCAAGCCCTGTCATTCTACGTAAAGACCTTTTTTGGCGACGCTTGCTGTTTGAGTGGAAAATAATAAAACGTTTAATAGAGATGGTGGTTGAGCGTTCTGTAACAGGCAACTTAACAGCACACTCGAATATCTGGGCAGAGGCTTTCCTTTGACTTTTGTGTTGTAAATCATTGAAGAACTACGTCTGTACTTGTGCATAGAGTTTTGAAACCAAAGGCCACAGAAATATAAGGTTTTCACAGCTAATAAACTATTAAACCAAAGAAACCGTCGTCTCATAGTTTTTGTTCACCAATCGCATGATTCTCATACCGACTGATCTAATCTTTCCACGCTTCTAATCCGTTTTCACTCTGGCCCAATCACGCTGCTTGTTTCCCATGTCATTTGTCAAACAGATGTCTCATCGTTTACCGGATAATTCAGGTTCTCTATACCAATCTCAGACTTCAGGTGATGACCTGTCGTCACTGCCTTCAGCTGTTTCCTCTTCGCAGATTTTATTGTCCTCTGAGACAAACCATAATGGCTGGAATTCTACTACTGCATTGGTAAACAACCAAGACCTGACATCCCAGTTGCCACCAAGCCTGATATCCGACTTATCATCAAACATGACTCACGGAGCGGAATCCACTAAAGTACAACCTAATACCACCACTTCTCAAATTGCTAACCAGTTACAATCTTTGAACCTTGCTGATAACAGAATTGACGCATTCGCCGATTCTCAGAATCATCTACGGTATTCGACAATATACCCACCTCAGCATCCAATCACCGACATCAATGTCAACCAATCACTCCAGTATCCTGAAAGTATTGTGCCTGATCATATGGAGTATCCTTATCAGAACCAGCAACTAGTATATGGTTCGCTTTCTCAACAAACACAACATCCATCAGGACTTCACCAAGAACAACAAACACAAGCACCATCAAGAACAGTTTACCTGGGTAATATCTCAGGAGATGTGGAGCCTTCTGTCCTTTTGAATCATGTAAGGTCGGGTACGGTTGAGTCTTTGAAAATATTGCCCTCGAGAAACTGTGCATTCATTTCATTTTTGGACGAGAACTCGGCAATGCTTTTCCATTCAGACGCTATTTTGAAAAAGCTTACCATCAACAACCATGAAGTGAAGGTCGGATGGGGAAAGCCAACAGCAGTCCAGCCAATAGTGGCATCATGTGTAGCACGCTACCATGCCACTAGAAATGTTTACCTAGGAAATCTTGATAATGACGTTACAGAGGAAGGACTTGCAAAGGACTTAGAAGAATATGGAAGAATTGACACTATAAAGATTATAAGAGACAAGAAAATAGCGTTCGTGCATTTCACGTCGATTCTTTCCGCAATAAGGTGTATACAATCACTACCACTGACGGATAAATATCGCGATCGGAAAGTGTTCTATGGAAAAGACAGATGTGCTTTTATTACCAAGACGCAGCAGCATAATGCTGCGCAATACTTAGGTTTGAATCCAAGGTATGAAAACCTGCTAAATGGTGTCGACCGTGATGTAATTGCGAGTGCTCTTGTTAGACAGTCGAATGCAGCAGCAGCTATTGCCACCTCTGCTGGTGGAGCCTCAAACTTAGGGAACAGAACTATATACCTTGGAAATCTTCACCCTGAATCTACTATCGAGGAGGTCTGCAACGTTGCAAGGGGAGGAATACTGCATAACATAAGATTAATAAGTGAAAGACATGTTTGCTTTATAACGTTCGTTGATCCTATATCTGCTGCACAGTTCTATGCGATGTCATCACTTCATGGGCTAATCATTCATAACAGGAAGATCAAAGTTGGTTGGGGGAAGCATTCAGGACCATTACCCAGCTCAATAAACTTAGCTGTTGGTAATGGTGCCTCAAGAAATATCTACATAGGAGGGTTGGACAAGATTTCTGGAGTTGCGTTCACAAAGGACAAGCTCTATAAAGATTTCAGTGAATTTGGGGAAACCGAGCAGATAAACTTCTTTCATGAGCGACACTGTTGCTTTGTTAATTTCACAAACATTTCAAGTGCCATCAAAGCTATAGATGGTATAAGAGACAATGAAGATTACAAACATTGTAAGATCAATTTTGGCAAGGACAGATGTGGGAACACGCCTCGACAATTTATTCAAGGAGGCCGAATACAACATTCCCAAAACCGTCATTTTTCAGGCGGACAGATTGTTACTGATACAGATATGGAACAATTCCCGGGGCATTCAGGAGAAGAGGGCGAGGACAACGACAAGTTTGATGAAGATGAGGAGACAGGGAAACATGGCCAAGGTAATGCGGAAGACGACGATGATGATGACGAAGATAGTGATAGTGGAGTATTTGAGCCTTACTCTAAGGCAAATCCCATGGGTATAATAACTAGCAGCGGTTTCTCTTCAGGTGAAGATCGCATCAGCCTTGGATATGCTAAGGGTCTTTGATTGATCTGGATTTTATGAAAGGTCCTTTTTGTACAGTCACTAGCCACTGACTTATTTATAGTTACATTTGTATTCACTGCTTTGAATTAGATGCAAAGTTCAAGGAAAATGAGTTATGTATTGATAGACTAACGTGCTACTAGAGGAGAGTCACAATCTTGGACTTCCTTTTTAGGAAATACTTCGTCTGATAGTAAAACCTGTCAAATTAAATAATGAACGTTTCAGAATTTTGAAATGTTTTCCAGATTTCTCAAGACTTTTGAATTTGAGAAGTGAAAAATTATCAGCTTTGCGGGGTCAATTGCCAAAAGTAGTTTAAATATTGGATTTGGAAGGTGGCGTTGGCAATAGACTCATTTGAGTTTAAACACAGACTGAGTAAGAATAGTAACTCTTCATAACTTAAATGGAAAGGTGGAATCCTAACAGAGCATAAAAATCTTATTAGACCAGACTAGACTCATTAGACGCACACTTCAATCGGAGGACAGCCATGTTGAGAAGACTAGAGGCTTTTTCGAAAGCCATCGATTCTTTTGGCGTAGAACAGCGAGGAGTGCAGCGATGTATGCCTGAAGAACGATCTAAGTCTTTAACGAAAATAGTGCTATCAGTTATAGGTCTATGGATATCAGGGTGTGGAGGACTTACGTCAATGTCGTCGTATTTCTTAGGTCCGCTAATATTTGGTTTGGGATACAAAGATACAATGATTACAGGCATTTTTGGTACTTTATTTGGTTGCTTAGTAGCTGCATATTGTGCAACCATGGGTCCTAGATCCGGTCTAAGACAGATATGCTCTTCTAGATACCTCTTTGGAAAATATGGGGTACGGTTTGTGGCTCTTTTAGCTGTGATTGGAGTAATGGGCTGGTCGGTCACCAATTGCGTTTTGGGAGGAGAAATTCTTAAATGGCTGAGTGGAGGGTCTTTGCCGTTGGAGGTTGGGATCGTGATAATATGCGTTATTAGTCTTATTGTCTCTGTATTCGGAATACACTACGTGCTGCAATTTGAATCGCTTGTTGGAATTCCTGTTATGATAGTGGTTATTTTAATGTATGGCATATCACATAAGGAAGTCAGAGAATATCACTACCTAACTAGTGAGGGTGATTGGCTTACATGTACTGGAAATCGGCTGAGCTTCTTTACATTAGCTTACTCTGTGACTGCTACATGGGGTGGATTGGCGTCGGATTACTATATCCTATTTCCAGAGACGTTTTCGCAAAAAAAGGTGTATTTATTGACTTTCTTTGGAATTTCAATCCCTACAGTTATAGGAGCAGTGATCGGTATGCTTATTGGTAATGCTGCTGTTGGAAACACAGAATGGTATGATATATATGAAGAGCGGTCTCTTGGAGGATTGCTCAATGTGGTGTTTGGAAAATGGGGTGGCTTTGGAAAGTTTTTACTAGTGATTCTTTGGCTGTCTCTGATAACTAATAACATTATAAACAACTATTCTGCAGCTCTTGGGTTTCAAATGATTGACAAATGGCTATACAACAATATCCCAAGATGGCTGATAGTGGTGGTGGCATTTGCAGTGACACTAGTATGTTCCATGGTAGGACGTAATAAGTTCAGCTCAATTCTTTCTAACTTTTTACCAATGCTGGGATATTGGATTTCCATATATGTGACGCTTTTATTTGAAGAGAATGTTATATTCAGATCCACCCCACTTATTAGACTATTTACAGCAGAATTTGCAGATTGTGAAGCCAAGGATTTGAGTCGCACTGAGGGGTCTGCATCGATAGACGCATCAATAGATGATGCCAAACCTCAGGAAGAAAAAATCGTCACAGCACTCGATGATGAAATATCCGACTTCCAGTACGGCACAAAATCAATACCGTACTATAATTTCAACATATGGGATGAACAGGAGCGACAGACACATGGGTTGGCAGCATGCCTAGCATTTGGATTTGGTGTTGCCGGAGCAGTTTTAGGAATGTGCCAAGTTTACTACGTGGGAAGAATTGCTCGACTTGTGGGCGCATACGGAGCCGATATGGGCACGTTTTTGGCAATTGGTTTGTCAGGTATAAGCTACCCGCTTCTGCGTTATATTGAACTCCGACGTTTTGGTAGGTAACTAATTTACTAACTAAGCGTGTTCGTCCTTCTCGCTTATCTAATCAATTCTACACAGCCCCAATAGGTTTTAATTTATCCCTTATTTGAGGTATCAGGTCACGTGCCACGCTGCCGTGGTTTACTAAACATGGCCATCAAGTAGTAGCGGAAGAACCATCGCACTGATTGTAAAAGCCGCGTTAAGGAAAGTAGCCATGTATAGTAGTTCTCATGCTGCTGTGGACTAGCCGTATCTGAAGGCACTGCAGGCCCCGCAACTTTTGAGTCATTGCTTGAGACTTGTTGAGATTCCTCAACAGCTGCGGAAGTTTCCACAGGTTTGGGGGGAACTTCCACCGGGATGTCCGCTGGGGCAACCTGGGACTCTAGGGTTTCCTCAAGTTTCGTAATCATTATATTATTCTCATTCCCATTAGAATCTGTCTCAATTGGTTGTGTTCGGCTGCAAATCCATTCACCTCCGTCAACCACAAATTTGTATACGACCCGGTCCCCTACAGCGCCTTCATGGCTGCTTTGCGAAAATACCCACCGGCCCCCCTTGGCGTCATACTTCATCTTAGACGCGGAAGAAGACCACCCATTGAATGAGCCTGCAACAAATACTTGCTTGTGACTTTTAGAGGAATCTTCAAGCGTAAACTCCAACATCATCCCTGTATCAATGTGCTCTCCCACTGTTCGTTACGTCTCCTTCTTTTCACGGCCGTGTTAATCTCTTGCTATCACTTGATTTTTGACCTCTTTTCCCAGGATACTCTCAGTAATGACTGTGCGACTGGAGCAATACTTCTGTTTAACAACTTACACCCTGCGCTTCCGAAACTTGGCGATGGCTTTATCACCTGATGCAATCTTCATACAGTTACGCAGATGGTTTCAACAAGATTTCCTCCTGTTTTCTTCTCAAACGGGAAAATACACTCGCGCGGTGGGGAAGCCCAAGCATCGATCGACCTCAGAAAGCGTCGATTTGTTACGGATTACGTAATCACAACCAATCAAGAAAAGTTGAGTACATGGTTATATATAATTTCTGTTTTGTTTTGGTAAATGGTCAATGAGCCATATATCTCTTCACTCTTCCGAAGGAGGATCTTTCAGCCTTTACTTCGACTATGTCAACTCCAAACAATACCACTGACGGTTCTATAAGTATCCGACTGAGTCCCGAGCTCACTCCGGTCGAGAGGACAACCACTGCTAACTCCCAGCATGAGCCAAATGAGATTACGGAAACCCTCCGAAAAGCCAGAACGGGAGCCACCTTGGCCCCTGAAAAGTTTAACGACAACTACTCATACTTAACTGGCCAACGAGGGTCTTTGAAAGAAACATCATTTTCTATGAACCATTCGACCCCGACCGCTAAAGCATTGGATTTTACAACCTCTTTACTTTCTAATGGAGGAGATACTGAAGCAAAAGGATTGAGCAAATCCTTTGTTAACTCACAACCAGCTCTCAAGATGTCAACAACAAACGATGGGCGGCTCAATCCTGTTAAGGGTGCCTATAATTTGTTTGACAGAAAACTGAGCAGGAAGAGACGCAGAGTATCCGATTCTGTTCCACCGCAGCAAAGACATTCTTCTCCGTCAGATGAAACTTTCCAGCATAACGACGAGAAGTCCAAAATGTCAGATATCAACCTCAGTGAGTCTAAAATGGCAGCTTCGGTTTACAGGGCATTGCGGAGCCTTCTTTCAGACCCACAGTGTGTCAGTAATATGACATTTATAATCCAAATCTTACTTAATACGTTCCTTTTTATGTGCCTGATGACAATAGTTGCATTTGCTTTCTTGGCAGTCAAGAAGGATGCAGATCACAAAATACAAGGATATTCCAATGAATTGCTTCATGAAATTAACCTTTGCAAACGTGAATACTTTAGAAACAACTGTTCTCCAGAACTGCGGGTCCCTGCATTAGAAAAGTCATGTAACGAATGGGAGAATTGTTTCAACAGAGACCCCGAAGCGGTTATAACAACAGTGGCATATTTCGAAATACTTGCTGATTGTATGAATGCTTTTTTCCATAACTTAAGCTTCAGAACACTCTTTGGAATGATCCTTTTGGTGTTTTTAAGCTTTTTTGTTCCAAACATCATATTCAACAAGTTCCGTTCTTCACAGACCACAACTACGAATAACTACTACAACTTTGCAGCAGACCAATCTAACATTACTGCACCTGGATCTACGACGGCTGATTCTATTTTACGTCTCTCTCCAGAACAACGCTCTTTAAACTTATCGCCTTTAAGATCACCTCAGAAATTCCTAGATTCCACCATCTACTTCACTCCTCCCGCACCTATGTCATTTGATCGCTTAGATCTTGACAGCCATGCTACTCCAAGGTTGAGCAATCCTACGACATCAGCAAAAACAGGTGGATCAAGTGTGAGATTTAATCCAAATGTCACCTATAGACATGTTTACGAGATGGAGGCAAGTCCATTGAGCCGTTTCATGAACAGAGACAAGTATTGACATTAATTCTGTATATTAAACTCAAACAACCTGAGAACTAACTTTTTTTGCGTTCATTAGTTGACTCAACAATTCAGCGCTGTTGGCTTTCATACTATCTGCATTGACTCCAGCTCTAGGTAATAAACCCGGAGGTGAAGGTGTTGCGGCATTAGAACCAGCTTGCGCGGCATATTGTGTACGCTGGAACTGTGCTTGAGCAGCTTGCGCGGCTTGAGGGTCCTGAGTCTGTGCCTGCTGCATTTTCAACTGTTGCTGCTCTTGAATAAACTGTTGCTGCAGCGCTTGTGTAGAGGTCTTGGACTGTAACACATTATTTTGATATCTTTGTGGCTGCGGTTGGTAGAAATTTTGTTGAGGTTGTTGGATACCAGTTTGAGGAAGGGCTGCTCTAGCCAGTTCCGCTGGATTTGCAACAGCAGATGGTGGAGGTGCTGTTTTATAATTGTACACTTTGCTGAATGGAACAAACAGCAAAGAATCGATCAACTTGGTCATATGCTGCTTGCTCTCTTCAGGATCTGAATAGGTCAAAGATTTGTCTAGGCCACTAATATCAAATTTATGAAACAAAGCGAATCCTCTTTTATAGGTTTTTGAATTCTGCTTAAAAGCTGGTCTCATGGTAAATTTGATTTCGTTTTGATCATTCAGTTGTTTCAAAGATTCGCCAATCATTCTGTAACATCCTGACGGATCTTCTAGGTAGCTCAAGCCTTGTGGGTCTCTCTCTCTTGTATCTTTCTTCTTCAAAGATCCTTGTCCCTTTGTAGCTTTATTCAAAATGGCATCACCCAACGCAGGAAAACCATTCAAAGAACCTGGATCATTGGCAGAATTCGACTGATTTACGTGCATTTGCTGTTGCAACTTGGCCCAGGATGCCGTGGCTGGCAAAGCATGAGCAGCTTCGTCCCCTTCAGCATAATCCTGACTCTGACTATTCGTGGAAATAGGGACAGCTCTGTTACCATTTTCACTGTGAGACAGTCCTCCCAAATCTGTGTCAGTGGACGAATTATCATCGCGTCCAGAGTGAGTGTTCGATGGTAACGGAGGAGGTGGTATCAATCCATTTGTGGCAGATCTCTCCTCCAACTTCTTGTTGATGGATCTTGTGGAAAGATCCTGTCTTGTATAAGAGTCAGCTTCCTCTCCTGGTTCATGCAAAAACATACAGTTAGGGTTAGGGCAGGGCTGACCTCTTAAATATGAAGAGCAATACTTCGTAGTTCCATGCGCTGCTCTCAAGACCCTTCCATCACTGATCGAACCATCAACAGCCGCTATACATCTAGAAGCATCTTCCTTCCGTGAAAAAGTAACATAGACACTCAACATAGGATGATTTCCATGATAAGATGTATTATTTGGATTTGGAGGTCTCTTGTTGATAACAATCTTGGATATTTTACCATACTGGCCAAAATACTTCTCCGATCTCAACACAGATGGCAGCTCTTCCGAACTGCAAGGGGGATTCAGTCCAACAACATACACCAAGTTCTGCTGAATTACCCTCATACCTGCAAGATGCTGTCTCTTTGCTTGTTCCGCATCCTTCTTACCTTTCTCAAAGAGTTTCTTCTCCTTCTTTTTCTTCTCAGACTTGGAGTATGTAGATTTCCATTCTTCAGCTGATATACTCTTATACTCAATATTTTTGTCTTCATAAGGTCTTCTACATGCTGGACATTTCCCATTCAACTCAGGATTCGTTCTGATGTTATTATAACAAAACTGACACACTTGGTATCCACAAGGACAAGGCCAGAAGTTTTTGTCTGTGATATCCATTTCCTCTACGCAAAGAGGACACAAGTCATCTTCACTGTCAGAAATGAACGAGTCACTGTTGTCCGTTGTATTGGAGTCGTGAGACATGTTGGTGAGTTTCTGCTAATCTACTTCAATGACAAATCTGTTCGATACCAAGTACAAGTCTCTTTAATCTTTGTGTATAAAAAATAGTGTTCGCCATCCAAAGTTTTCTATGCATTTATTGTCACGTTATTTATCATGACAGATCGAAAATAGCAGGGACTCGTAGTTCGCTGGTTTTCGCGTTGGTTCATACTTAAAACAAGCTTGTTGTCTGATAGCTGGTGTTCCTTGCTGTTGTAACCTTCTTGTGAGTCAATTGAAAACTAATCGAATGGATAACAGGCTACTGGAGCTTATAGCTCTACAGACAAGTCCCGAGAACACGGTAAGGGTGCAAGCTGAGCTGGAGTTTAATGAACTAGTAAAATCAAATAGTAGCCAGGTTCTTTATTTGATGACTGCTATTTCAGAGAATGGCTCTGTTGAACTGCTGATCCGACAAGCAGCTCTTCTGCACTTGAAACGACTTGTTCCAAAGTACTGGTCTCCAGCCTTTGATTCGTTTAGTGGCCCAGATCCAGTTAATCAAGAGGTCAAATCATATATTCGAGAGGGACTAATAAGGCTACTTGGAGATCCTGACTCAAAGGTTCGTAATGGTGCTAGTTATGCGATAGTACAGATATCAGCTGTTGATTATCCCGATGAGTGGCCCTCTCTTCTTAATCAACTGTATGATTTGGCAGTTGGAGAATCGTCCTCTAGTTTTCAGCGTCTCGGATCCTTATCAGTACTTCAGGATCTATTCGATGATTTGATAACAGAAGAGCAATTCTTTGAAGGAGGAATATCCGGAAACATTATGGAAACATGTCGCTCAATGCTTACATCGGATACTTATGATGTTCAAGTCAAGTCTTCAACGCTACGTTTGTTGAACACGGTGATTCAAATGTTAGAGGGTGCTGATTTTTCTAGCTCTACTGAACGAACACAGTTTTTGAATAATGCTATTCCCACAATCATCGATCTGTTAGGATCATTATGTATGAGCATAGTTCAAAATAATAGCAACGGTCCTATGCTACTTGCAGTTATAAATTTCAAATATGAGATATATAACTGTCTGAACTCCCTCTCTGATTCCTTTTCCAGATATTTTCAAACCATTGGCTTACAAATCATCAACCTCGTGGTTCAAGACCTCGAATCCCTTGAAGAATTGTACACTGCTATGATTTCGGAGTCTGATAACAGCTCACCACTAAAGCTCTTTAGCGATGCCGAAGAATTTGGTAAAACACAAGTCGAAAGAAGAGAACCAATTGCAATCGTTTCGCTCCTAATATCAAGCCAGATTGGTCTATTGGAGACATTGATCGAGCTTCATAGCTTGTCCAGCTCATATCCAGAAATGTTGACAAGAATACCAGACCTCCTGCTGAAGTATAGTGTTCTTCCTGCTGAATCGCAAGAGATATTTCTAGCCGACTTCAACGAGTTCGTTACACTGGAAACTGGCCTCAATGTTCATGTGAATATCAGAGAGTCAATAGGAGAATTACTAACGGAACTGAATCAACCAGATAATGAGGTTCTGATAGAATCAATGGTAGGCAAACTAAATGAGGCTGTACAGGCTAATGCTCATTGGAAAACGTTGGATTCCATTATATTCATATTGAAAAGTCTCTTTTCAAACGACGGGGAAGTGAAAAGACCTTCCTTCTCCCTATCTGAGTTTCTTCAGTTTCTTCTCAATCTAATAGATAATCAAGTCACCGGCTCCAATATTCCCGATGATACAGAACTATTGGTTTCTCAAATTATTCTGATGGTTCCCAAGTTTCTGCTCAAATATGATAGTTATATTAAATCTTTTGGTGTTAATGCTTTGAAAAGTATAATCAAGAGCTGTTCATCAATGACTTCAGGACACGAAGTGGTGAAGAGTGCTATTCTAATATCCTTTCAATACTTCAACCATTTCATTCCTTCTTCTGACTTTGACACTGAGATTCAACTAGCTTTGATGAGACTTATTGATGATCTCAAACAAGACTCCGAAGAAGACACAAATATCATGATGCTTGAGACATTGTCCATTCTCATATGTATAGACAACAAAACACTCACAACTGAGGAATCAGCTTTGATGTTAGTAGTGACTATTGGCTTCAAAGATTGCTCTAATTTTTCTCTCAACACTTCAACAATAGAGTGTCTTCAGGATCTTATAAGAGGAATACCGTATGAAAACTACCTACTTCTGTGCTCAAGAGGGTTGCCCCATCTCATGAAGATTATATCCTCATCTGGCAGTGAGTACCTACCTGAGCTTGACCTTACTCTTCAAATTCTCTCGGTCTTTGTTAAAGGAACCTCTGAAAATAATATACTGGAACCAGATGTCTTTCAATTCATTTTCCCTGGACTTTGTGCATTCATCTTGCGATGTGAAGACGATCAATTACTTCAGTCGGCTTCAGAGGTTTTCAACGAATTTCTGGCTACGGCTCCTTTTCTTATATCCAATTTCCGTGATATTGAAACGGGTCTCTCTGGAGACGAGATCATTTTAAAAATTGTCTCCAAATTCTTGTCTCCGCAACTCACAGACAGAGCAATAGCCAAGCTTGGGGACCTAGTGATTCTACTACTTCAAAACTTCAGTAACCAGTCATCAGTGAAACAGTACTTCGATGAAATCCTGAAGGCTGTAACTGTAAGACTTCTATCCGCCAAGGAAGTTCCTACGATTGAAAACCTCATTCTCATTTTTAATACTCTCACAGTTGTTCAACCTCAACAGACTGTTGATTTTCTTGCTGCCCTGGAAGTTGATCAGACCACCGCACTCGAAAAGGTGATGCCGGTGTGGCTACAATCTTTCGAAGTCATGAGAGGTTACGACAAGATCTTATCGAATGTGAAGGCGTTTATTGAAATATTCAAGCTTAATGATGCTCGGCTCAAGAAAATAACCGTGTCTGGAGATCTTTTGCCGAACCAAGTTGATGACAACCTGATCATTACTCGTTCCGTGGCAAGAAAGATGCCCTTGAAATACGAACAGATATCCGTTTACACAAAGATAATAAGACTTTTGATTGGTGAGCTTCGGTTTCAACAGGCCTCTTTGAATGAGCAGAGAGCTTCGCTACATCTTAATCCAAAGGGTCACAACTTAGTTTCAGATAAAGACGCTATCTCACAAAGTAATGGAAATGATGACAATGATGACAATGATGATGATTGGGAAGATCTTGACGACGTTGGAGTTCCTTCTTTTGATCAGCTTCAAAATTATGTAAATAATGATGGAAGAGACGCTGACCGAGAACCAAATGACGATATCAGACAGATGTTACTGTCTTTCTTTAAGGAGTGTACCAGTATGAGCGTCTCAAGTTTCCAAGAAATATTTGATCACTCTCTGAATGCCGAGGACAAAAAGCTCTTGATGGAATACATAGCCTTTTCTTGATTCAAAGAGTCCCATAATAAAAGCACCATCTTGCATTGCTACCTATGTAAGGTCTCAGACATTGAGCTCGATATCAAGTTGAATATCTTTGATTATAGAGTCAAACTCACTAGTCCTATAACTTAAGATTGAAGATTTTGACTCATTGTGCGACTCCTCCTGATCATCTTTTTCTCTATCTTGACTCTCTTTACTGCCTGCAACTTCGTGTTGAGCACCAGAAGCGTAAAATATCTTTGCATTGGTTCTAAGTCTGCTGAATGGATCGTTGAAAGTTTTGTTTAGTAAGTGCTTTTGTCTGTTTATCGTCTCTGCTCTTCTGATGGCGGACTCGTTTGTCTTCTTATTACGCAAGTTAATCTGACTCATCTTTGAAAGTGAATCAGCTGTAGATGCTTCAACGTATTTCGATAATTCTGCGATTTTGGTGGAGAGTTGGCTCACCTTTTCATTGTCCTGACGTTCTAGTGCAACTTGTAATTCTTCTCGTAATCTTGCCAGACGCTTGACTCTATTACCAGAATCCATTGTAGCGACTGATATAGACTCCTTCCTAGCCACCATCCTATTTATATCCTCATTTGTTAGTTTTCTGGTGGACATTTCTCTCAAGTTTCTGAATTTGTCATCAACTTCTCCTAAAGATGGAAGACCAATGTTAGAATCGAGCAGTCTAGCTTTATAAATTTGAAATTCATCTGACGTGAATGGAGAATCAGAAATACAAGTAATATCAATAACTTTCTTTGAGTCCCCTTGAGATACCTGAAGGTAAGTATTGCAAGCTTTCGACAGTAATTGATAGGGTCTTCCTCCTCTCTTTACCTCTTCGACCTTTGCCACTCTATATTGTGGTCGTCCGGTTTCTCTTGACACACCGACATTAACTCTCACAAAAGTTCCAGGCACAACTTCATCAAACTCTTCACGATACAAAAACTTCGCAAGCGAAGATCTGCTAGATCTAATTTTGGCGTTGATGTCTTCGATGGTGGCATCGCGGTAGAATTTATCATCATAATTGCTGTATGACTTCTTTGATCTAGTATCGATTCCATCTGAGAAATATTCCTCGTCGCTCTCAACACCAATATCACTAGCAGCTTCATCATCTTCAACTCCTTCACTTAAATCATCATCCTCATCACCAGAGTCATGTCTACCACGCTTAGACTGGCCTCTACTCTTTCTTTCTCTCTGTTTCTTGAGTTCAGATAGCTTACTGGTTCGTAGCTTCTTTGCTGTGCTTTTGCCTGAACGCAAAGAGCTACCCTCAGCCCGACTCTGACGTGCTCTCAAAGCCAGATAACGTCTTTCAGTGAATTTTTCCCTTTCCTGGATACGGTCATACAAGATTTGTTCTCTAGTGACTTCGTCCATCCCATCTAAGCGGGCTTTATCCTCAGCATCTTTGTATTTCCCCTCTAGCGGATACGGATCCTGCTCAGCCTCATCGCCCTCTCCATCGTCATCTCCCTCATCATCTGATACATTGATGTTCCTCTTTCTGCCTGGAACAACTCTCTTTGATGAGGTGGATATTTCAGGTTCGTAATCACTTTCATCGTCTTGTTCTTCTCCAGAACCTATTCCTGCCAAAGCAAGTAAGTCATCATCACTATCACTCATTTCAAATTGATGTGGACAATCCTCACAAAGATAGTCTTTCCTCTTGCACTAGAGAGCTAGCTTGATTTGCCTTCTTGAACAGCAACATTCACCTTGAGTTAACCATATCCAAAATAAACGTTGACTGAAAAAGCCCTATACTAACCCTGGTAGGTGTTACCCGGCTTTGTATTTTTATTATCAGATTAAAGTTAAGTACCAGAAATGTCCTTCTTAATCGAGCTACGGGAACCTTCCGTAATGAACGCCAGTCTGCACAATTGAAGAGCGATAAGCATGATACAAGTATTCACTTAAAACTTTATTCATAATGTCTTTTAATAATAGGACAAAGAAGCGTGACTCAGACGCCAACGACCCACCATTCGCTGCTCAAGAAACATCAGGCCGAAAATCAAACACCGCCAAGAGATCCCCTTCGATTCTGGTAACAGATGCGCGTAAAAATCAAATCAAGGCTCCATTTGCGGGACACAGACTCGAACAAATACAGAGATCAAGTCATGGGGACAAACACTTGCACCCTGGGTGGTCTGGGGGGTCACTGAAATCGAGAAGACATCCGGCGGCCACAAAGTTTTCAGATATCTCTGTAACCAACATCATCTCGAATATCAGTGAAATTCCATCATCCAGACAGAGAGAACAGCCTCGATCAATTTCACCGGACACCCAGTTTACGAGAAATCTTTCTCGAACAGGGCCTAGAATGGTTCCTCAATACTATCGAACGCTTCCCACTAGGACCTCCAAAACCATGGAAAAACTTGTGTTGATTCCAGATCATGACCAGGTTCCTTATGATACTGAGGAACATCAAACCATGCAAGAGAGGTCAGGGGAGGAAACCACCACTGATAATATATTCCAAAGTATTTCAGCAAGAACTAGAGCTGAACGATTGTCTAAGGATCAACGTGAGAACGAATACCCTAGAGTAACAGCGTACCTTATATCTGAAGGGTTTAACCTCAAACTAACTTCTCAGTTTTTGGCTAAGCATCACATGGTTTCTCCTAGATTATATGGAGAAGCTCTTTACATTCCATATTCTCTACCTTTGCTGCCAGGAGAGGATGGATACAGAATACAGTCTAACAATTCCGCAAAGATGCAACACGGAAACTTATTGATGGAGAACTTTCTAGACAAAACAGAGCAACGAGATCATCATTATGAGTTCTATTCTGGGGGAGAAAATAAGTCACATGTGGGTTCTCCTCCTCAAAGAAGTCCTGTAGGCAGTTTGGTTGAACCAGAGTTTTCTTCCCCTCAAGCACATAATACTGATTTTGATCCCTCTGAGCCTCAGTTTTTTATTAGTAGCAGCCCCACAGAAAGTATTCTAGAAGAGGAATTAGTGGTAGAAGGCCAACAAGCATCTGAAGATAAGACCTCAAATGACAAGGAATCAAAGGAGACTTCGGATAAGAAAGTTCCATCTACTCATATAACTGAGAAACAGGACGAAACAAGTGAGTTGAATGCTGGCAAACGCCGAAACTCGTCGAGCTCTTCCACTTCGAAGAGAAAGCATTCATCACTACCTGATTTAAGTAAGCATGCTGAGATGTTCATTTTGGACTATGGAGTTGTTGTTTTCTGGAACTTCACTGAAATTCACGAGAAAAATATCCTTGCAGACTTGGTGTTTGCTAAAATACAACCTGGTGAGTTTGAGATGGAAGATGACGAGGAAGATGAAGAAGAACAAGATGAGGAAAATCTTTCTGCTCATTTCCATCTAGGAGAAGCGACAGATGATATTGATGAAGAACAATCTATTTCATTTATCATAAAGCCTGTTCCTGAGCATTACATTGAGACAGAAGAATTTCATTTCGAATATCTTCGTGATATACCTACTCCTCGTATTTATAACGATATGATCACGCTGAAATCGGGAGATCATCTGATTAAATTAACCATATCGCATGCGATAGCTCAGTCGACAAAGCTGTCAATGTTTGAGAGTAAGATGTCTAACATTTTGAACACCATTTCAAGGTTGCCTAAAGCCCTTGCACTTACTGGAAAATTACAAAATTATACTAGGAAAAAGCTTCTGATAAAAACGGGAAAGCTGTTTCAACTAAGAAATGAGGTCAACCTTTCTTCCAATGTCTTAGATACTCCAGAATACTTTTGGTCTATTGAACCTGGCCTTGATCCCTTGTATTCTGCGATAAGAGAATATTTGGAGATCGATCAACGAGTTGAAGTTATCAATGATAGATGCAGAGTATTCTTGGACTTTTTTGATATCTTGGCTGATTCAATAGCAGAAAGAACCATGACAAAGATTACTATGATTTTGATTATTGCCATAGGGTTAAGTGTTTTCGTTTCAGTGCTTGAGATATTGATAAGGTATTTAATTATACGCAGAATCAAGTAATAAATTCATGTTGTCATACTATAAGAGCACAAACAAAGATCTTGATGATCATGCTTTGGATCCATATTTATTGACGGACTTTCCGTCTGGAACAGTGAAGAAAACAAGGTGACCGTTATCGGTGGAGTCCAATCTGAAGTATCCTTTTCTTTCAAATTGAATGACATCACCAACCTTTAAATCCTTGACATTTATATCGGCAAGAGCTTTCGTATGGAATTCTGTCTTTGGTGTCAAATAATCCTCAAAGTTATCACCTTCCTCCAACTTGTCTTTGTTTATCAAATGATCAAAATCAACAAGTTCAACGGGAACATTTTTGTCAGAAGCGAGCCATGTCAGCTTCTTTGACGTCTTTTTGAAATCACCTTCCAAATGCAATCTGCCTTCAATACCGGTGACAATACCAGAATCATTTTTCGATACTTTATCAACAATCACATTACCCCAATCCATAAAGGTAACCTCTTCACCTTCACTAATAGAAGCAGCGTCCGCCTGTTCCAGCAACAAAGAAGAAGAGAAGAATACCTTCTTGACACCAAGTTCAGCATTCTTCTTATGCTTTGCCTTTTCTTCAGAGTACTCCTCTTTTGGACCATTTGACAAATGAACAGGAACGATATTTTCAGACTCCAAGGCAGTGTGACGAGGAGCTATTGGGTCAATAATCTTCTTATTAGCGGACCAAATGATATTCCAGTCCAAATTGATGATGTTCTTTGAAGGACCCTGAGAAATCACAAAGTTCTTTAATCCTTCAACAGACATACCTCTTCTTCTTATTCCTCTTACAGTTGGGAATCTTGGGTCATCCCAATTTCCAACATGATGTTTATCAACAAACCATTGTAACTTTCTTTTTGATAAGAGAGTTCTAACAAAGTTAACTCTAGCAAAGTCCCAAATGTGTACTTTTCTTAGATGAAGAGCTTGCAAGAACCACTCATATTGAGCGTTTCTATCTCTGTATTCAATTGTACGCAAAGCATGAGTGACACCTTCAAGAGAATCGACAACAGGAACGCAGAAGTCATAGGTTGGGTACATTTTCCAAGTGGTTCCAGTTCTGTGATGAGGAGTCAGGTTACAACGGTAAATGACTGGATCTCTCAATGTTTTGTTCAAGGCGGTATAATCGATTTTAGCACGCAAACAATTCTTCAATCCTTCTGGGGTACCATTTTTCATTTCTTTGGTGAAGATTTCGAGATTTTCTTCCACAGATCTGTCTCTTCTTGCTGATTTGATACCGTCCATTCTTTCCGCTCTCATCTGCTCTAGAGGAGTGTCATCACAATAAGCCTTTTCTTCTTTGATCATTTTAACGGCAAGATCATACATTTGATCGAAGTATTGAGAGGAGTAAGTGACCTTATCACCTTTGATTCCGAGCAGTTTCAGATCTTCTAGGATAGAATCTTGAAACTCCATCTTTTCCTTGGAAGGATTTGTATCATCAAATCTAATGATCAGCTTTCCATGATAAGCATCTGCAAAATACTTATTCAGAATGGCAGCTTTAGCATGGCCAATGTGTAAATATCCAGACGGTTCGGGAGGGAATCTTGTGACAACCTCACCATCTTTCGCGTCAGGAAGATCAATTTCAAAATTGGCCTTGTGTACCTCCTTTTTACCTCCCTTAGCCAATTTCCGGGCTTCCACTAATGATTTAGACATCAAGTCAACCATATCACCGAATCTTTTGTCGGCTTCTAAGAATTGATACCATCTGGTGATATTGACATAAACAGAGCTCTTAATGACCGACCCCATAACAGCATTTGCTCTTAAAGCACCCCAAATAGCAATATCTGCAACAGTGATCTTATATCCGAGTATGAACGAACGGAAGTTCATGTAAGCATCCAACTTCTCAAGATCAACTGAAAGCTTCTTAAAGTCTCTTACAAGCAAGTTATCATAGGCCTGGGTGATCCATGGCTGGGACTCAGTTACCGCTAGCAATACATTTGGAAACTTCTCCGCAAGCGCATTCAGGGCTTCGGTGCTTGAAGTAAAGCTCTTGTCACCAATTGTGAGCAAAACGTTGGAGCTGACTTCTTTTGAGATTACTTTATCATCGATAAAATCAATTTTGATGCTTTCGTCCGTCCCGCTGTTGACAAAGGCAGATGCAATCAGCAGGCCGTAGTCAACTGAAGAAGACTTGCCGGCGAGTTTCAGCTGATAAGACATAGTTGAAGGTGGTTGTTCTGATGGTTCAAGCACCATTTGCTGTGTAAGTGTTCAGACAAGTGTGTAATAACTTATATAGTGTCTAAAAATTTTCAAGTCACCCCTCACACCTCTACTGAAAGGTTGATATTTGATAGTAAATAAGTAGATGGAGTCTTGTAGAGGTTAATCTAGTCAGTTTCTTTTAGCAACCACTTGTACGCGAGATGGAGGGGTTTAAGAAAGTGTATCCGCTGAAATCACGGTCTGCAGATGTGGCTGTGAAGCAGCCTCGAGAGATAACGTGTTTTTCCCGAGATATCAACAAAGAATATTCAGTTGGAGAAGCGGAACTAAAGTACTATTACTTTCCAGACTCTGGGCTTGATGTTCCTGGGGGTGTCGACTTACAGGCTGGATATGGACAGTTTGTGGCTAATGAGGATGATCATGGCGACTTTAAAGGTCTTTTGATGGCAATTGAGGACTGGGAGAAAAAGCACTCCAGTAAACTTGAATGTGATATAATCACCTGGCGAGGACTTATGAGATCTTTAATGACGCTTCCATACCTCTCAAGAGATACCATTACGTTGAATATTGTTGTATTTGATGGACAATTGTTTATACAGGCAGATTTTGAGATAGCCAAGGCGATCGCTGCGCTTGAGGCCGTTCAACGATCAGACCTTAATAAAAGACAAATGTTTTCTGGATACAAATTTGAGACTATCAGCACATTGGGTCGTCCGTGGGCTCAGTGCAGCAGACAAGAGATCGAGAGTCGGAGCAAGCTTCCTGTCAGTAATGTCGAGCAGTATTCAACAATAGTCAAAACCAGCGTTGGAAAGACTTGTATAGTCATGGGTGCGGAGGTTGATGGTGTTTATGATTATAAGCCGAACGATGAAGATCCACTTGCACATTATGTTGAGCTTAAAACATCACGAGTTATTGATTCACCACGAGGTTTATTTGGATTTGAGAACAAGCTACTCAGAACATGGGCACAATGCTTCTTAGTTGGTATTCCAAGGATAATATATGGGTTTAGAGATGACAATTTAATTTTAAGGTCTATCGAAGAATTCAAGACAGAGCAAATACCAATTCATATGAAGAAAAACCCAGTTGCGAACTCCACGCCAGGATCCGCACCGGTGGTTAAGAATAAGTGTATGCAATGTTTGAGGTTCTTCAGCGGGATGATAAATTGGATCAAAGATACCGTTCCTCTAGACAATGAGAATGTCACTTACAGATTAACATTTGATGGTGCTATTAATGCTAATTATATTACGCTGACACAGAATACACAAGCCGATACTGACCGGCTTCTCGACCACCAGAGTGGTGTGATACCTGAACACTTCCGATCATGGAGAAAACAACTGAAGGACACTCACTGAGCGCCTATCTCATTTTTCATCTCTTCCAAGACATCAGTCAAGTCTTGATTAAGTATATTATTTTGATCGACATTTTGATCGACGTAGGAGTTTAATAGTTTATTAATTTCAGCTATCAGGTCGTGTTCCTTATCCGACTTAGCTTCCTGTTGGTTCAGAAGCGACGTCTGTATTAGTCCAACGAACTTTCCTTTGTTTATGGTCAAAAGACTTGGGTCTTGCTGTATTTTCAGATCAACCAACTGCTCAAGGAGAGCACTCAATTTATTATTAATTCCAGATTCTTCTTCATCGCAAAATTTATCTAGAAGCTGCTTTCTTTTGGCGTCAAAGAATCCTTTTCTTTTGTACTTTGTTGTGAGGCCACTTGGAGCCTGCATTTCTCAAATTGGTGTGCGGTGAAAGAAGAGCTAAACGCACTGACTTGCGCCGGTCATTTATTTCATTTAAATATTTTTTTGATAAAATTTGAAAACACTAAATAAGGATGCATAACTCAGGCGGTGATTGTTCGGATGCACCAGCACATTAATGGCATAGCAGCTGCTTTGATACTCAGCCACACACACGCCAAATGATAGGAAGTCCAAAAGAAACCCGTTTGTTTGAGCCAAAAGTGAATGGCATAAAAAGAAAACGTCTTGAAGGACCTCCTTATAAATGTGACTTTCCAAACTGTAATAAGACATTCCATAGATCAGAGCATCTTTCAAGGCACAAGCTCAACCACAATCCAAAGAAGATCTTCTATTGCACGTACACAGGATGTGAGAAGACGTTTGTGAGGCATGATCTCTTATTGAGACATCAGAAAAGACATCAAAAGAGAATTGCAAAGAGCCAGGATCAGAATCAAGCCCAAAATCAAACTCAAAGCCCGTCAATTGATCCGTATGATCAAAATCTACTCATAACTCCTAATATAATAGACTGGCTTTTCAATGAAGACTCCACTCAACCGCCTGCTGAAAGTAATGAATCCCTCAACAACTATCAGCATTCCGACTATAATTTAGAACTATCGGATTTTCATATGGTGAAAAATGATCAAAACTTCTTCATACCAGATGATTTCGACACGTTCCTTCAAAATACCTCACCAATGATACCTGATTATCGTTCCGCTGAGAACTCTAAAGACTCAAAGCCTGTTGATGATAAATATCTTGAAACTATATTCGTACTTGAAGATGATCAAATGGCAGAGTTTGTCAAGTTAATACCACAATTACAGCACCATAAAGACTTCTCAAAATCAAAGTTAGAAAGACTATTACACACATACTGGAAGCTGTTTCACCCCCGTTTTCCGTTTCTCCACAGACCTTCGTTCAACGCGTCTAGATCACCATCGTTGCTAATTTTATGTATGATCGTCCTGGGAGCAAGATCATTTAGTTGCATCGAAGACATGTCGAGTTCAATATCACAAAAGATCACAGACCCTTTGGGTTTGGCAGGTGAAATAGCTGAACCCATAAGATGGTTATTGTTTTCGTCGCCCCATTTCCAGCCACCGGCTGAAATTTGGATTATACAGAGTCTCTTGATGCTTGAGTTCTATGAGAAGAACTGCTCAACTAGACAGCTTCATGAAAGAGCTCATCTCCATCATGGAACAACGATACAGCTACTCAGAAGGCTACCAACCTTAGGTGGATCTCCGCAAAAGTTTGCTCCTGGAGCCGTATCTGAAGAGGTTGATAACTGGTTTAAATGGAAAGACATTGAGTCTCTGAAAAGAACCACATTTATGTGCTTTTATATGGACGCTATTGACGCAGCATCTTTTGGACATCAAATGCTGATATATGCACATCAATTACAACTTACAATGCCTGTGGAAGACAGCCTGTGGGAAGCCAGTTTGGATGAATTCCATCATGTATTTAATAGCTCAGAGAAGCCTCAACAATTCCTAATCGCTTTGAAGAATATACTAAATGGATCTCCTCAGCGGACAAACTCATTAGGAAAGAAAGTGCTTGTATCAGGATTGTGTGCTATCATGTTCCAAATCCAACAAAGAGATCTACAAATAGCCTTTGGTCTTGATAAATTCGGCTCAATAGGTCATTCTTATGCTTGGAGAGAACTCATTACTGCTGCGTTTTGCCTGTGGAGAAACGATGTTGGTGACTCTTGCTGTTCTTCTAAGACTGCAATAGAAAATATCAACTCTTTAGTTAACTCATCTCAGTTCTCAACGAGTGATACTCGCTGCAAATGCACTATCTATCATGTTGCTCATGTTTTCATGTCCATTTCACATTACGATTTCAGCATCTTTGCTGGAGCTCCCTGGAGAATGAACGTGAGACCTTCAATAAATGAGAGACTTCATATTTCCAAGAGAGTAAATGACTGGACAGAACTAACTCATGCTAAAGTGTGTGTTGTCCAATGTTACTTGTTGCTATTCGAAATGTTTCTGTCTCCGCAAGACTCAACTTACGAGTATCAATACAGCTACATGCCGGACTCGGACCTGTTTTTAAGATCAAACATGATTGGAAATTGCTCCCTGGTGCTTTGGTCTTATGTCTACTCGAAATGCGGTGTTGAAGTGCAACTCACTAGCTCTACTGATAGAAGCAATTATCATAAGAAAGAAGATGGCTATAAGTACTTGAAAAGAATTAGACAAGAGTTCACCGACAGGTCCGGTAACCAAATTCTTCATACTGGCTTCTCCGAATGTACAGGACAAGAGTTCTACGACAAAGTGATCAAATGGCATCAAGTTCTCGATAGTATTAGCGATAAACAGAATATTGCAGGGCTTATGGAAATGCTTGGAAACAGCCTAATGACCGCCCAATATGCCATAGCAAAGGAAATCGGAAAGCTGCTTCTATTCTGTGCTGACAGAAGTATTGGGTCTGAAGAGACCGTACTGGATGATATGTATAGCTGATCTTATTACATCCCCATTTCAGCTTGTAATTCTCTCAAAGCTCTCTCATCCTCATCTTCTTCCTCCTGTACCTCCTCCTCAGCAACCTTTGCTGTAGGAACATCAGGTAGCTTGTTCTTAGTAACAGGCTCAGAAACACGCTCTTTTGTGTTAGTCATCTTGTTATCAAGCTCTTCTTGTTGCAACATCGCCAGTTCCTCATCCAATTCATCCTCATCAATCAAATCATTTCCTAGAGGTCTACTTATAGCATCAGAAATCTCCTCACTAAGCTCCACTTGCTCTCGAACATCATCCATGGTTTGATCCACCTTGTCAACGTCAAAGTCTCCATGTATCTGTTTCATTGCTTTAGCACCCTGTTTCATGGCCTTCATAGTCTCCAAGTTCAAGTTGGCGGATTCTATCGCTGTCAACTGCGTCTCAAGGGACTCTATCTGGCCCTCGATCTTAATCAAATCATTTTCAAGCTTCTTTTTCTTCTTTAAAGCCAACCTAGCAAGATTCTTATTAGATATGTTCTTTCTCGCAAGCCCATCTTGCTCCTTAATCTGCTGTTCCAGAAAACTCGTTTTCTTGTTAAGTGTAGAAATATGTTCTCTAAGCTCAACTATCGCCTTCTTAGGTAGTTCCTTCTTCTGCTTGACATTTCCTCCAAAGAAGTACCCCCACATCTCAGTTCACGTTTGTTGTTCTAACGGCAAGAAATCTGACAACAATCTTATTTGGCCGAAAATAGCCCGTTTAAGTCCGTATAAAGTCTCACAATAAACAAATAAAACAGTAAACGTTACTTTATGACAAGCCAAAGCCTCTATACTCAATCAAAGCAACAGCTCATCAGCATGTAAACTTCCTTGTTTCTGTTATCTCTTTTACTTTTGCCTAAATTAATTATTATTTTTATTTAGAGAAAAAGGCGGCCAGCTTTTAGCGTAATCGCTTACATAATATCGTCACTCTTCGAGCTGTATTGGATCTATCCCTAATGCCGCAAGAAGTGACATGGAGGGCCCATTGGCAGAATCAGACGCCTTCAGAGACGATAGGAGTTCAGCCAGTGTGTCTGCGTCGTCCTTGTTCACATCCTGGTCGGAGCGCAGCTCTTGTAGTTGATCATCATTCATTTGTAAGGCATTCTTGCAGAAAAATTCAAAGAAGTCATCTTCATCAATGTCGATTTCATCTTCTTCATCAGGAGGGGCTTGTGTTTCATCGTCCAGACCATCGTCGTCAGTGAAGTGTCGGAGTTTCTCCATTAAATCTTTTTGGAATGTCTCTTCTTCTTTCTCCGTAAAACGGCGTCTGATTTCCGGCCCTTCAATAGCTTCAGGTTCCACCTTTTTATCCAACACAAGGTATTTCAGTAACTCTTTCTGCAAAGGATCGCTTTCTATGAAAGCATTATACTCTTCAAAAGGTATCCCATCATCATTAGCATAATTGCTTGATTCGGTTCCTGGGACCCTCAAAATTGATTCAGTCACAATTGTTCCCTTATCGAAATCTTTCAAAGACGATAGTCTATCTAAATCCAGATACGATATAGCGGATAATCGAAGCTTCACCGTCACAGTCTTTTCATCTGGATTTCGTCCCTTTATATCATTCATCATCATTCCCATTCTGGATTCGTCAGCGAGCTGGTGTATTGCACTGCCTGTATAATACAATGCTTGATGCTTGATTAAATTGCCAACTTCTTCACTAACGGTCACTTCTTCAATGCTGATATGCTTCAAGGCTTCTTGAGGGTAGCTATTGAAAATACTCTTTTTGAGGTGCTCAGTGAGGTCAGTAGCCGTATCAAGTTTGTAGCTAGATGTCTTAAGGTATGCTAGGGCCTCATCCAATGATAAGCTTCTGGAAGAACAAAACTCTTGAGGAATTAGCTTGATTCGACGACTGTTGATCCAAACACGATTCGATGCATTAAAAGGTTCAATCCAGCTAGGAACATCATCTGCCCCTTCTATAAGCAAAAACTCTTTGTCTTGGTCAAATACCCGAATATAGAGGTTTTCTTCTCGTGAACTAAATTTGAACAAAAGTGAGGTGACAAGCCACAGATCATCTAAACTGTCTCCATAATTAAGCTCACCGACGATAAAAGAAGTATCACCTTCTACTAATTCCGTATCAACAGGTTTCACACACCACGGATAGTAATCAACATATGGTTGTAATTCTATTAGTAAGTACTTGTAAAGCTCCTGAATCTTGTCCTTCACCTCTTTATTGGTCTCATACGGATGGGCATAAAATAGAGAAAAAACTAACGTATCAGGCTCAAAAAACTCATCTTCACTAGATCCATATACCAAAGCCTTTTCGTGATCCATATACCAAAGCCTTTTCTTAATCCATATACCAACAGTTGGTGGTACTCTAGTAATCAATATATACACCTTTCTAGCCCAGCAAATGCTATACCCTAGACTTGAAAATATTTCGCAGTACAATCAAGGCTTGCTTATGTAATCGCCGCATAGATGAGATGGTTAATCAGTTTCGGTATTTTCTTTGCTGTCGACGTCGATAGCACTCTTAGTGATGGTATTACCTTCAACAAGTGCCCAGTCAACAGGACCTTTTGGACCGTATGTCTTATACAGCCATTCATTACATTTAGTAAAATGTTGGCAATCAAAAAAGCCTCTAGATGCGCTCAAAGGAGAAGGGTGAACAGACTTCAGAAACAGGTTTAAATCCCAATCAATCTTGCCGATATTGTTAACTGTTTTTTGAGCAGGTGATCCCCAGCAGATGACCGCTAATCCTTGTTGTTTGGAGTTCTTGTATTCAATCAATTTCTTAATAACTGCCGAAGTAAATTGTTCCCAACCTTTTTGAGAATGCGAATTTGCGTTATGAGCTCTCACAGTCAGACATGTATTCAGCAATAAGACACCTTCATCTGCCCATTTTGTCAGGTTTCCCTTGGATGGGGTCACAAACTCAGGAAACTCTTTTTTCAAGCACTTAAAGATGTTTACCAATGATGGAGGGGGTCTAGTTGAAGGGTCTTTGACTGAAAATGCTAAACCGTGTGCTTGGTTGTAGTTATGATAAGGATCCTGGCCCACAATCAAAACCTTAACCTTATCAAGAGGTGTAAGTCTAGTCCAGGAATAAACGTCGTTTCTTGGAGGGAATATCACTTGTTTAGAATTCCACTCAGCCTGGAGGAATCGCTTCAAGCTAAGAAAGTATGGTTTGGTCAGTTCTTGATGTAGCAACCGAAGCCATGATTCATCCATTGTCGCGATTTCTAGGTCAAGCAACTTCTTCTGTTCAGGTGGTAGCAAATTCATCCATTTTTGCTTAGACCATTGATTATCTGCAACTGGCTTCGAAGTAGTTGGCGTTGAATCTTCAGCCACCGAAGACAACGCGGTCTTCTGCTTTTTTGCCACAGGAAAAAAGTCCGTTATTGTCCGTTTCTGTCCTGATATCATGATCGAACAAGCAGTGCGCGGTAATTGCATTCGGGCATATATACAGGACGGAAGCCTTAGTTATGCTTATCTAAATCATTTTCAGGAGACGCGTCCTAGTTTGAACTGCGCATTTAGAAATGTGACACAGCCACACTTGAAGAAATATTATGTGGCGAGGAGACAAACATGTCAAAAGAGCACATGAGATACTATAACTCTAATTTTGTTCTCAAAGGCTTTGATAAAAAGGGATCAAAGCTCCGGAAAGGAATCAGCATAGCTTGAAACGTTTCTTATGACAGGCTTTTGTGCGAGCCACCAAGAGGATTTGCTTTTTGATGGACTGTCTTTGCAGCAATAAAAGTATTGTTGAACTGATCAAAGGATATTATAAGACAGGCCACTATAGAAGCCCAATACATCTAAGACCTTATTCGACAAACTGGAAAGGCAGAATGTATCAAAAAATTGGAAAGAAGGTTAAGCGAGAACAGCTATTGAGGTCCATGAGAAGTCAGGTCTTTGATGACGACGACATTGACGTGGCTCTGCCAAGTAGTTCAAAAGTGCCGCTTGAAACCTCTGAAACAGAAAACGCACAAAGCCCTGAAAAACGATCGTCATCCTGGGCGTTTTGGTCACAAGATACACAGGGATCAATCAGTCGACCGGACACTCGTGATCGTTCTGCTATTTCGCCTACTAGGTCTGAGAGAGAGATGACAACTGGTAGTAAGTCTACAAGCCCAAGGTTGGAGACAGGACTGCTTCCACAAGAAAAGAGTCTTTCAGATCGTCAGACTAAACCTAAATTGAATACTGATGATCAGAAGACGGACAGTGCAGACTCTTTGAAAGAAAGATCACAGTCATGGTCATTTTGGAACTTATCTGGTAGACCAATAAAGTCTAACGCTTTAACGGACTCCAATATAATTATATCTTCAAATTCTTTAAGTCAAGATGCGGTTTTATCAAGTACTCTTGATACAGCACAAGTTGATTCCGTTGATACTACCCCCAAGAAAAAGAAACAGAAACTAACACAGCGACCAAATCAGATTGTTCCATCCTTTGAGGAATCATTGCCATTAGCTAACCCTATTTCGATAGCTGGGTCTGTTTTCCGTACGCTACAGCATGCTACTGGATATGAATCTAAGCCCGTCTCACACCTTTACCGGAAGTTTCAGCCATCTACTTTCAAGCGTGTTCTCATAATAGGCGTTCATGGGTTCTTTCCAACTAGAATGATTCGGCCCATTATTGGTGAACCAACAGGTACCTCATTGAAGTTCGCTCAAGTGGCAGAGCAAGCGGTCTTAGCATGGTCGAAAGAGAATCATTTTGATATTGAGATTCAGAAAATTGCATTGGAGAAGGAGGGAAAGATATTTGATAGGGTTGATTTCTTTTACGAAGTGATGAGGAAATGGCAACAAGAAATCAACAAATCAGACTTCATATTTGTATGTGCACATTCCCAAGGAACTCCTGTGTCAATAATACTGCTTTCAAAACTACTTGAGCATGGAATAATTGATTCAAACAAAAAGATAGTTATATTGGGAATGGCTGGAATCAATGTAGGGCCGTACTACGGAATGGATCAATCAATATTTGTCAGGGCTTACTCTTCTATTGAACACCAGTCAATGTTGGAGCTTTTCCAATTTCAAAACTTTGACAGCCTTCAGAGTCGCAAACATCTGGAGAGTCTCCGTAATCTGATTGCCCATAATGTGAAACTAGCATTTGTTGGATCTGTTGATGATCAGTTGGTCCCTTTATATTCATCGATCGCATCTCATGTCAAACATCCTAACATCCTACGAGCTGTTTACATTGATGGAGATTCAAATACCCCCAACTTTGTTACCCGTATAGTGAAACTGTCCTGCATGCTACAAAACCTGGGGTACTCCGATCATGGGGTAATTCAAGAGATTAGTTATGCACTTGCCGGTCCATTAACAGGCGGAGGTCATTCGCGGATTTACAACGATCCAGATGTATATAAGATGGCACTTGATTTTGGGTTAAAGACTGTTGACTCTAGTGCTGCTGTGAGACAACCAGTGCGCTTTGTGAACTTTGAAGTTCCAAAACTTGGAGCCAATCCATTCAACTTACCATGGTGTGTAAGAGGGTTGTTTTTTGATGTTGTCAAAAGACTGAGAGGCGGTGATGAAGAGATTAACAAGGTGTTTGGTGAGTTTGAGGAATGGAATCCCGAGTCTAAAGTGCTGAAGGACATGAAGTATCGATTGAGCGGCATCAAGCCCAAGCTCTAATATGTGGCCGACAGATAAGATAATGGTAAATTTCAAGTCGATCGACCCTCCGCCTTTACTCCCGCGCCGCGGGACGTAATGCATGTAGCTTCTGCACTACCCTAAGAATTGGGATCCTCGCCCGTCAGGGGCAGCGGCGACGATCGCTGCACTGCTAATGCTTGCACAGCCTCAAACACGACGAGCCGTGAAAAATTCCAGAGAGTGAAGAGAACGTGTATTCTGTAGAGACAACAGGAATACTGATCTTTTTAGGAGCCAAGTCTGCAACACCACAAACAGAGGCTCCATTAGCACTAGCAACACCAAGCTGGATCATCAGTCCTATAAGCTCTTTGCAGCACTGCATCATGGTGCAGGTTCCGAGATCTTACGCTGAGCTCAAAGAGCGAGTGCCCAACATTGGAATTGTGATTGGAGCTATTTTGTCATGGTTCACCTTCAGTCTGTTGATTAGTTTGTACAACAAGTGGATGTTTTCAGACTCCACGCTTGACTTCAAGTTTCCTGTTTTGATTACGGCGTGTCATCAATTAGTTCTGTTCTGCCTGAGTTGTGTCACCTTGAGTCTATGGCCTAAATTTAGACTGAACTACGTCGATAGTACGAAAGTGGGTTCTTCTAGCGAGAGACTCAGCTATTTCATAAACCCAAAGGTTTATATGACCAGGATTCTCCCATGTGCTTTAGCGTCTGCCGGTGATATTGGACTGGGTAATTCCTCCTTGAAATTCATCACTATTTCTCTATACACCATGCTCAAGTCTTCTGCTGTGCTTATCTTTACTTTGTTTTGGGGCTTTCTCTTGAAACTTGAGAAAGTGTCTGTGAAGCTTTGCCTTATCACGGTTGTAATGACGCTTTCTGTGATGATGATGGTGTATGGCCAAGATGGGTCAAAGGAGGGTAGTGCTGTTGAGGAGGAAGTTGATGAACTCAAACTGAGACTTGTTAAGCGTCTTGTTGGCGCTCTGGCTTCAGGGGCAGTTGTAGTGCAAGACGAGAAGACTTCGGACTCGTCGTTACTAGACACAGCTGGTGGTTTTGTGGGGTCTGCTTCCGCTGCTACCGCTAAGTTTTCTGAAATGGCTGCGTCGTCAATGTTGTTTGTTGGATGTTTCCTTGTCTTGTTGGCGTCATGTATGTCTGGGTTGAGATGGGCCTTGACCCAAATCGTTCTTCGTGGAAACAGATATACCAAGAACCCTATCTTAACTATATTCTACCTCTCCCCAGCTATATCGATCACTCTGGTAGTTATTGGAAGTCAGGTTGAAGGTATATCGAATTTCTTTGGATCAAAAATCTGGCAACAGTATGGAGTAGCCGGAACGTTAGCTCTGCTCCTGTTCCCTGGCTGTCTTGCCTTTTGCATGACGCTGTCTCAGTTCATTATTTTGCAGTATGCTCCTCTGTTGACTTTATCCATTGCAGGTATCGTAAGAGAGCTCATCACGATCTTCCTGGGTTGGCTCATCTTTGGCGATCAGTTGAACTTTGTTAATATGGTCGGTATATTCATCACACTGTGTGACGTCACATGGTATAACCTTTATAGATTGGATATTGCAAGTAAGAAGGAGCAGTTTTCCAAGGTTGAGGCAGAAGACACCGAAAGACTGGTTCAAGCGGACGTTGAACTTAATGACATTGGTAGCAACAAGGATTAAGTTGGCAGATGTCTTGTATCCAGGTGATTCAGGCATGTGCAGTACAGGGGGAGATTTACCTATTTAAGTATACATTAAGAATGATTTCGTTGTTTTCTAAAAGCGACCAGTTACTGGTCTTTTATAAGCCATTATGTTATGATCTCATTCAGCTCGATATCCTCGTTTGTCACACTCTGCAGCCGCGTATGGTTGACTCGGCTCGTTGAATCTGTACGTTCCTCGAATGAGGTTGAAGGTGTCTGTTTTGACCTGTACGAGATCTCCGCTTGCTTTTGTTCGAAACGATAAACGTTATACCAAACGATATCTGCTAAAGTAATCGTCAGTCCAATCAAGTTAATGAAATTCAGTTTATCGTCGAACAAAAGCCACGACGTGAATATGGTCAACAGTTCCTTGAAGATGCCAGCAATTGATAAAGTTAGTAAAGAAGCGTATTGCAGGAGAACAAACTCGGAAAGGGTCATGAAAAACGCAAGCAATCCGGGGATTAAAATCAAAATGCAAGTAAGGAAAATTCCTTTCTCCTCCCATATTGGGCTCCTGCTGAAGTTTCCAAAGCCTTCAACAGCAGCTCCCATAATAACCAAAACCAAAGACATGGAAGGTGAAAGATAAAGGATTGTCAAAATGGGATTAGTGGTTCTTTTGTTCTTTTTCAGTAAGATTTGTGTCAATGCCCAACGTAATCCCGACATACAAGCAGATGCCAATACTAGTATGCATCCCAAAAATATTAGGTGAGCAGCAGTTGACGAAGGGCTTTCCGCAGCTGCTGCGGCAAGACGTCTCATCAATCTCTCACCTGTCTCCTTGGTTGACTCTAGCTCATAGTCCGGGACAATCTGGCCATATTGAATAAATTCGCTTTGGGCGTTAGGTTTAGAATTTCCATTACCAACTCCAGTAGATGAGTCTGAACTTGTTGTGCTGTCATGGTTCTGGCCCCAGACCATCATAATCACACTACCCGTCATAATAAGAACGATAGTCAAGATCCTCCAGGTCATCTTCTCGAGCTTGAACAAAACTCCCCACAATAGCACAAATATAAGGGATGACGTCTTTATCATGGTGTATAACGAAAGTGTAATGAATCTGAAGGATGTATTTCCTAAACCAATATCCCCAGCAGACGCCATAGAACATGGCAAAATACTAATTATATACTCGCGGGGAGACATCAGATAACTGATATTTGTTTCGTCCTTCGATTCCATCAGCTTACTCAACTCGTCTATAGAGCCCTCTTCATTACTATCGGATGAAAGTATCAATGTTGACTCAGGATCTTTAGAAGAATCGAGTTTGGTGTAAAACTTCTTTGTTCGGTTAAGTCTAAATCTCGGGATCATTGCTAGAGTGGCCAAACTCAAACCAAAAAGAATGAACTGATGGAAGGAGGTGATAATGATAGGGAATGAAAAGTTGAGATTTCTATTTGAGAACATCCATCTGTTGTATAGAGATATGCTCAGGGAGAACGCGTACCAGCACAGGATGGAAACAATCGTATTGCCTAAATTTGGGTATGTCACTTTAAGATCAGAAATGCACGAACCATACCGCGGTGAAGACACAACACTTGGTAATCCTCCTATAAGGGTGGATGCTGTTGGGGTGTTTGTAGACCCAGACGAGCTTCGTCTGAGCCTGTCTGGGTCAGAAGCAGAGGTTGTAGAAGATTGTTGAGGTATTGGGGCCAGATTATTCTCAAAGGTAACAGAAGTCTTGGGCATCAATGGCGAGGACGTAGACAAAGACCTGCGATGAGGGTTAAGAGGTGACTTTAAAAATTGTGGTTCTGTTATATGTTCTATTGATTCATCAGTTTGGATTGTTAAAGATGCTTTTCTTCGAGTATTCTTATTCATAGCAAACCCTTTCTGGTTGGACTTGGCAGGTAGAGTTAGGGATCCGCTTCGAAGTCGGCGTGGCTCAGGACCAGAGAGGCTATTAGAGTTGACTGGGACGAATTGGATCTTTGTCGATGCGGCGTTCAGAGATGCACTCGGCACATTGGCGGAAGCATCCGGATCCCATTCAGTATCCGGATCCATCTTTACTCAGCAAATACTCTGAACGGATTGTAAAGAGAAAGCAGAGTATTGGGTGTCTATTTGACCATGTGATGATAAAATGCAAGGAGGGGGACAATTGTGGGGTACGGGAAACGGCAGCAAATATGAAAGACCTCTAGCCAATTGGTAAAGCCAGCAGCTCTCCTGCTTATTAAGGAATAAAGGATATCTAAAGCCCGATCTGCTTATATGTGCTGCATGCCTCGGCAATATACACGTAAAAGAGACAGTAATAACAGACAGCTATCTACAATAAGCCAGTCAAGGAATTTTTGATTTTGTGAATTCTGCCTGTGTAGTATACGACCTTTGAAACAGAAAAGGGCACCGACGAGAATATTTGCCCTGAGCAAAATTCAAAACACCGACCGCGGAGGTACACACGGCCTCCCGGGGCGAAAGGAAAAGCTTACGTCATTGGTTAGTCAGCAGAACAGAAAAAAGGATTTCTTCCATAGTTACCCGGCCGACCACCTGTGCAGAGAAAAGAGGCACAACAATAACGCGCAACAGCACACAGGTTACCCTGCCTGAGCTTCTGGATGATGTAGCTGACGAATTTATATGCCCGAAAAGTTAGGTTGATCCAGATATCTCAGCCAGCTCGCGTAGAACTGACAACCGCACTCAGTCCCGGCTACTAGTCGGGCACGCTTGGAGTGGAGGGTGTAATGCCTTATGTCTGCCAATATTGAAAGGCTAAGTATTTCCTATTCAGGGTTTCTTGAGATAACGACTTCACAGATTGGGAAGCCATCTCTGCACCGTTAAGAAAAAGGAGCAGCTTTTCACGGATGGGTGTTTCTTTTTCTTTTTTTTACTGCTTAAGTGTGAGAAACCCACAAAAATACGTGCACTATCCCAAGAAACAGGAGTTTTTGCTGAGGGGAGGAAAGGAAAAAGTCACATTAGTAGCAGTTGTTTCGAAGCTTTTGGAAGCAGCCCGTGAGAATACAAGCTAAACGCACTTTAAAGAGGAGCAAGTCGGTATTTGAGCAGAAGACCGTCTTAGATTTGTATGGAACAGCTCTGTGGAAGCTCATACGATATTTCTCTAGATTTGTTTGCTTAACAGTTTTGCGCGTGCACATCAATTCTGGTTCGTTTGCTGCCATCATCTGGTTTGTGTATTTAGAGACAAATCAGATTTCACTTGGAGTGTCTGCAGTTGACGTCATGAGTGTGCCGAGGGCTGTCTCTGGTTCTCCGCAGTCCACTTCATCTGTTGCACCACCGTTTAAGAATGCATCATGGCTCTTTTCGTTGGTGATTGTATATGCTACGCCTCTGATTGCATGGCTACTTTCCCTTGCTAGAGCCGTAGTCAACGTCAAGGGTTCTAAGATTTCTCTGTTGGTCCCTGATGGATGTTCCCCAAGTAGAGGGAGCTCGGACAGTCATACCACACTACGTGATGTTGCCTCTGGCGAGCAGTCGGTGAAAACCAAGCGGTCAAAGCCGGGGCTTTTCCCTCGTTCGTTCAAGCTGTTCAAGAACCTATCGTCCAAGGACCTGAAGGAGTGCTCAACGGGGATGAATTCTCAGGTTGTATCCTTCACTAACGTAAGAGGTGAGCTGGAGTTCAAGTTGGTCGATAAAAAGCAGGGCCAGGAGCTGTCTCCAGTGTCGGATTCCCTGTCACCGGAGTCAAAAAGTCATGCCCGTGGAATTTTCACCAAGCCTAATGGCTCAAACGAATTCTTGGCCTTGTCCCCTGTATCTTCGATCAAGTCTTCTGGCTCAAATGTAAGCTCCAGAAGCGACTCTGCTGTCTCCGACGCATCTTCTCCGGCACATAGTGCAGGACATGATCTGGAAGCAGATGATAAAGGCGATCAGGTTTCTGGAAAAGTCTACAGCTGTCCTCATTGTGATACACACTTCAAGATCAGAGGATATCTTACAAGACATCTGAAAAAGCATGCAAAGGACAAAGCATATACATGTCCCTTCTATATGAAGAACTCTCCACAAAAGTGCCATGCAACAGGAGGTTTTTCTAGACGAGACACATACAAGACCCACTTGAAGGCCAGACATTTCAAGTATCCTCCGGGCATCAAATCGGGAGATCGAACTGGAATGATGGGTTGGTGTGGAATATGTGGAGAGGAATTTCTCAACAACGAAATCTGGGTTGAAAGACACATTGAGCTTGGGTTGTGCCCGGGTTTGCCGAACTCATATATAAAGGGGTTGAAGCTCGGTAAGAAAAAGACAGGGAAACACTCCAAATTGCTGGACGTTGCTGACTCATTGCTTGTTGCTCCCTCCTCTTCTCAAACGCCTTCAATACTGACGAGGTCCCCGCTTTCGATGTCGTCGTCATCGCCATCTCCCCGCATAAACATCAACGCTGCCGGTGTCATCAAGCAGGAAGATTGCAGCCCTGATCCAGTTCATGTAACAAATCACGTTCTTCTAGGTAACAACATAGGACCAGTGAACCCGCAAATGTGTCTGCAACAGCAGCAACACTATATTCAACAATTTCTTCAACCAGAACTCGCTTCAAACTCTCACATATATGGACACGCTGCTCCCCACTTGCCTCAGATGAGCGAATATCAAGGTACAAACATGTCGCTTGCTGAAAATTCAGCGTTTGACGAACCTCAAGATAGCCATGCCTTGACTGGAGAAGCGGATGAAGAGGAGTTTATGTCTCTCGATTCGGAAAATGCACCATACATATATATGGCGTCTCCTTCATTTGACAGCCATGGCCAGTCGTCTGAGTCGCATGCAACACCTGAGTTTGGGTTCCCTACAAACGACATCTACAGTGGTCATTCTGTTGCCGCTGGAGATCATTATGGCTTCTCATAAAACTATGATCATGTCGGACGCTTCTTTTTTTAGAGTCCTTTGTTTGCGAGCTTATGAGAGCATTGTATTATTTAACGGGGTACAGTCGGCTATGTATAGGTAATAGCAGCTTTATTGCTGAAACACATAACACAGACAGGTAAATGATCGGTGCAACGCCGGCAATTAAACAAACAGCTTATACAACTGATTACTTCCGAAAAAGAAACCGGGCTGTGCACATTTTATGTATGAGCCGCTTCGGGTATAAATATAGAATGCACTTTTCACCAACAAGAGAGAAGGAGTAGCGTCATTAACCGGGCCAGACGGAGCATATAGAGCCTGTAAATATCAGACTACTTGGTGCTCATCTACACGCGATCAGCAGGAGCATCTTTACAGAACCGGTTAACTTCTTTTGACGGCAAGGTAGTGGTTTATTAGAAAGTCAATGGCTCTTGTGTTGACGTTAGAGATTAATTGGTTATGCTGGAGATGTTGAGATTGCCGAGTATTCTGCTTGTTGCTTTGAGCGGCCTTCCGCTTGCTTTGGCTGCTAGTAGTAGTCAGAACTCCTCTTCGGAGACGACCACCTTGTCGACGGTGTCTTCTCTTCCCACTATAAAGTTGACTTCTCAATCTGACAAAGTATACAGCTATAACATCACGGTTGGAAGCATGAACCAGACGTTTGCGCTTCGACTGGACATTGGAAACGCGTATGTGTGGCTTCCTGGTGTTGATACATGCACAGATTGTGACGATGATGAATCAGATGATGACGATGACAACAGTGCATGTTATGTCTCCGCTGCAACGAACTGTTATACAAGCGGTGATGACGCAGAGTCGACAAAAACAACCAGTCAGTTCGGCGATTCTTCTAGCACAGCGGAATCCAGTAGTGACTCCCAATCTGAATACAATATATCAGATTCCTCGTCAGGGTTTTATTGGTATCCTGGTTATTCATCTGACGATGCTACAGCTAATTATCATAGCGATGATGTCAACAATGCCACCTCTATCTTCAGTATCTTCCCAAGTCTCGCATACATTTTGGGATTCTATGCTGTGGATGATTTCCAATTTTCGGTTGTCACAGAAGCCTCCAATAGATCTACAAGCAGCGAGAATATCATGATAGATTCGCTCGTGTTTATAGAGTCTAACTATTCGGATCTGTCTTCCGGTGGGTTGGGCGTGGGTTTGGCTTCCACTAACGAAATCCCTAACTTCCTTCAGTACTTTCTTGATCAAGGAATAATACAGTCGAACTCTTACTCGCTATCGCTGGGCTCGCTGAGCAACGATTCCGATGCCCAGCTGATCCTCGGTGGTATATCAACAGATAAATTTGTTGGTCCTCTATGTGAGTTTGATTTCATTCCGATCGTGGACGAAAGCGAATTGGTTGTGACCACTAATGCAGGATATTCTATAGATTACCCTGTTGTGCCTATCAGCGGTATGGGGGTGACGTCCAACAAAACAGGGGAATCTGTCCAATTTTCAAGTGCATATGATGATCGTATTGTTTCTGGAAATTATCCTAGGGCGGCAATTCTCGATTCACGTACCTACTACAACTTCATTCCTTACTCTACGGTTATTGAACTGGCTTTGCAACTCAATGCATATTACATTGACTCTCTCCAACGTTGGATTGTGGATTGTTCTATGGGTGAATCAGGAACTGTTGATATATTCATGGGAAACGCTACTATCCATGCCCCTATCAGCAAACTGCTTTTCCCTGCTGTGAGTGCCAATGGTAGCAACCTGGTTTTCCAGAATGGTGGGGAAGCATGCTTCCTAGCATTCCTCCCAGACTACATGCTAGGTTATTCTCTGCTGGGCACTCCTTTCTTAAGAAACGCTTATATTGCTGTTGATAATGCTAACCGCAAGTTAGCAATTGCACAAGCAAATTTCCAGGACTATGACAAATACGATGATTATAACCAGTCCACCACAGCCTCTGTCACCAACACTGATCCCACTCTATATGCAATTGCATCTGGTACAATACCTCTGGCAAAGCCAAATAATCTGACAGATTACCAATTTTTGACTTTGACAATGCCATCTAACATTTCAGGGACTAAATCTGTCAATCAAGAATCATTGGCTTCCATCTCCAATGGAGAAGTGGTCATTGGTGGAATAACAAGTACAACCCTCTCAAGAGGAAGCAGTGTCATTAGTGGAGGCGGTGTTCTTGCATCTGCTTCTGGGTCATATTCATCAACCCAGAAAGGAGAAGCTCATCCCAAGATTGTCGACTCGGCACTTGGGTATATGGTTGGGTTGCTATTACTGTTAGTTGGTTTGATGTAATCCATCATAACAGACATCAGGCATTTTGCTGCCTCGTATCCTAGAATCTTCATTTCTTATCAAACTTTGGCTGAGTCTTGACTGTAAAACCTTCTCTTTGTGCTTTTAGTTTATTTCTTCTAATATAGACTTCCGTTTGACTTGACGTAGTATTATCCTTTCCATTTGAAGAGGGGCTCAAAAATGAAGGAAGCAATTATGCATTGCGATAACCACTCCCAGTTGATAACATTCAGCTCCACGCCATCGGGAAGGCTGTTTTGCTCAGTTGACAGTGACTTTGATCCATTATTGTTCTTCTTTCGTTTCCCTGAGGCCAACGGCTGGATCATTCTGTTGAACTTTCTCCGATCAAGATTGTCAATGTTTGAGTAAAAGAATACCTTTCGATTGTTCTCTTTCAGAGCTTCCAACAGAGAAGAGAAGGAAAGGTCTTCAATGACACAAGTGGAGGAGAAGCCTAGTAAGTAACTGAAAAGTTGTATATCTCTTGTGCGTACACCCGAATCTGTGGCTAGAATTATCATTTGGGCATCGCTGAATGTGCCTTTCTTCAAGCCTATCTGATCTATCAGACGGCTTCCGTTGAAGTAGTTCTGCAGAAACGGAAAGATGTTCAGACTCAGAGTGCAATTTCTGCGTATTGAATCACCAGCAGGTAAAATGTATGACAAGAATGTGGACTCCCATTCTCCTAGCAAAGAAGCGTCGGACATCAAATCCTCAATAAAGGTAGTTGATAGGATTGGCCAACCAAGCGCCAAGCATTGCAGATATTTTAGAGTTCGTGAATGCTTTGAAGATATCAGCGCACCAAATCGATATCGCTTTAACGATGGGTTGGGAGTAATAGCATTCTTGGTTGCATCGACTTGAAGAAACTGGTCAAATCCTTGTTCTATGACAGTCCCGCCATTCGATCTAATAAAGCGAATAAGCTTTTTGGAATTATAACTAGAGCCTTGGTCTGCGGTTTTCAAGCTTTCCACAATCGATGTTATAAGGAAAACACAGTCAGCAAAAGCAAAGCCAGCAGTTTCACCTTTTGTTACATGCAGTTGGTCATTGAATATTTCTGAAAAGTAGTCTTGAAGATACTCCAAATCACTAAATCGTTTGGAACATATTCTATTAGCTTGACTTGTAGTAAGGCAGATTTGCTCAATCGAAACACAAGTCTCCTTAGAAGTCTCCTTATGGATTGACTTTTCACTTAAGTAGACCATATTATAACCCCGTGCACATCTGACAGGACTTTCAATATTTGGGATGTACTCTAATCCGGTAACTGCAAATATCTTCCTCTTGTTATGCTGGACTTTAACCTCGTCACCAACTCTAAGGTAAAGAGGAGCATATATTTTATCTTGAGTGATCAACTCGGAGCTCTGAGAATTATGGATTGAAACTTCGTACTTGAAGTCAAGAGTTGAGCTTTCGTTTTCTTTTCGGGACACATGCTTAATGCTGAATGGGTATTTAAAGTTTCCCAAATTTATCCAGACTCCTCTTTTGAATCCAGAAACATCCCTATTATTGCCATTATTGTTGTCTTCCTGTCTCAAAACCCCTTCGATGGGGTGCCGTAAGTGATGATCATGGTTATGTTGAGTCTTACTTCTCTCCAAGTCTGTCGTGACTGAACTATCAAACGTTAAAGAGAGGAATTCAATCTCAGGGGACTTCACCTCCATAATTTCGTCATAGTTAATCAGGCCCGATAATATCTGCTGGTTGCTTTCGTAATGGGAGTGAACGGTAGCTAACGAACGTTTTCTGTTGGGCATCTTCATGTTAATACTATGCTGTCCTGATGGACTCCATTTCTTCACTTCTTCTTTTGTTGGAGAAAAGGCAAAGCTACTATCTTTTCGCTTGTGGTTGTTATTATGATTGTCTTCATCATCGGTAGAGCATGGTGACGAACTGCGAGACATTTCATCAAGTTCTCTATCTTCCTCTTGAATTTCATGATATCCATATGATTCACTATTAGCAACGTTCATTAATTGTAGTGTCAAATTGACACCTGGCTTTGATTGCCTCCCAGAACCAGAATCATGCGCAAGATTTGTATGTGAAAGATTAATGTCCGGGTGGTGGCTGGATTGAGATAAAAGATTTGGCTCATTGCGCTTATGATCAGATGTTATGTCCAACTGGGATGTTCCGCGGCCATCATAACTAGATATAGGAGTAAATACCTTATCACTGGGTGGAAATTCCTCTTGCTTCTGTCTTGTTGTGCTCGTGTCCTCCTCATCAGACGACTGAGAAGAAACAATCACATGACTCTGAAATCTCCGATTCAAAACTACCGCATCCTCTTTGTCATTGCTTCCGGTGGTTCCAGACCCCTGAAATGCTGCATTCTGTGTGTTAGCCTCAGGAAGAGTGGAAGATACTGCCATTCCATCGCTCTCTTCATCAACTCTTTGAGTTTTAGGATATCTCTTTCGATCATCATCGTAGTCATCAAAATCAAAATCAGACACTTCCTGAGACATGGGTTCATTAATATTAGGCGAGGATACAACTTGCCCTTCTGATGGGATGGCTGAATAATGCGCACGCTTTAGCTCTGCATTCATAGAGCTCGTAAGATCAACAATATCCGGTCCCTCAGCAGCAGTGGAAGACGAGTTTGGTCGCCTTGATAAAACCAACGTTGGAGGAAGTTTCTCATAGTCTAAATAGTTCTCTCCCAAATTGCTACATGGGGAGCTTAGTATCTCATCTGCGGACTCACATGAAATCTGTCTGGAAGCACGAGTGGGTGGCAGGTTTTCATCATCAAATGAAGCGTCGTACTCTTGTTGATGTTTCAAGCTGGCGTTTTTTGTTGTTTGATGCTTTTGACCCCCCTTCACTTTCTGTCTGTGCATTATAAGAACTGAAACTTCAGAACCAGCAGACTTATCAGGAGTCCTGTTGCCAAACTCAAGTCGAGATTTCTCTATTGTTCCAGGCACCTGTACGTCTTCTTCCGACCTTTTGCCCACATACTCTATCGTGTGATTATCTTGCAGGGTTATATCCTGCTTAGCTGATTCTTGCGTATCAACCGCTAAGGTGGGAGGGAGCCGCATAAGATCGTGAGGCTGCGAATCAGATTTGTTTGCACTGCTCAGTGAGGGTAATATCAGTTTTTCGGAAGTTGTGTCGTCAGCATTCAAATTAAATGATCTGTTCTTGTTCATTCCTTGGGAATTTTCCAGATCGTTATTGGAGTCATTGGCGTTTTGTCTATCGTCATCAAGGGGATTCGTGGTGTCGCGGGTCTCGTCAAACTCAAGGTGATCTAAGAAATTTGGGTATCCTGTGTTGAGGTTCAAGGGGATTTCCGAATCATCTACGGATTCCCCCTCTACAGTTTGTTCTCCTAAAACAATTCCTGTTTCTGTGTCATATTCTAGGGCGTCTCCGTGCCCTTCTCGAAGTCGCTTAAAGATATCAGCAACTTTCGAGTCTCTTGGATCTGAATGACGTGAAGCATCTTGTACTCCTCCGCGAGCCCTTGTGGTTACTCTTGGCGTCATAAACATAGTATCGGATATGTTTCCTGTCTTAGACGGGGTACTTCGAGATTCCGGAGATTCATCAAAAGGATTTCTCATTCGCTTGAGCAATGAAGGTTGTGATTCATTAAGATGAAAGTAACCACCTCCACTAGAAACATTCGACAGTTCCAGAGAGATTGAGTTCTCAGAGTGTAAGGATCGACTCCCAGTATATTCAGAAAGCATTGTGGTTTTTTTCGTCGCCAGAGAAGAGGTTGTTTTCTTCTTGTGGGAATCAATGAAGTTGGAGCCTTGCGATGGCGTCGCTATCTGGAGCTCACTCTTTTCAACTGTCGGTGAAGGCACCTTCAAGCTAGCAGCACAATTTGAATTGGACTGGCTTTGTGACCACGAATCACGTACCTTTTTCGTTGGGTTTTCATTCATCCTCACTCGAGCTGTTCATTGTACGGCCAAATATTCAAGTTGGTACTCGCTACGCGTCTATTGGAGCATTAACAAGAATTTGACAAAGAAACCGGCAGCAACAGCTGATGGAAACCGTGATTTCTCAGTAGTACACAGTAACTGTGTGCTGTACGTGTCAAGTTAGAGTTGTGGCAGCTGGCTGGTTGGTCTTTTGCAGCTTTGCTAGCTTCTGTTTAATCCAAATCAGAAAAATCGAACCTCCGGAAACAAATAGACCCTCGTCGGAAATGATTCTACTGATGACCGGAAAAATAGCTTGTGGCGGTGAAAATAATTAGGCTGACCGCACTAAAAATATGTCATGACATCAATTTATAAATCATTCTGATGTTCCTCCAGAATTTCTGCACCGCCACTCTTTACCGGAAACGCTCAATTTTCTGATTTGGACTGTATCTTTCTTTTTGATGAGTTATTTCAGAATAGACCAAAAAAATCGACGCGCGTCGATTACCCTTGGATGTTTTCTTTTGAGGATTTAAAAAGGATACAAAAAAGCGCTGAGCTATCAACGCTCTAGACCTTTGTATCTGCAATAGGTAACTTGCACAATCCAAATACCAAGGAAGCTTGCTGGATAATCAGCCAACGTGGCTACAGAATTATTGCTTAGCTAAAACAAAACCTCTGACAACGTAGCTAAAATATCTTTGCAAAGAAATATGAGCGCTATAAGTTCGGAATCATATCCAAAGTTCCAGCCTGCTTCCAGCCTTTTCTCTGCATCTAATCAAGCTCTACCAAATCAGAAAAAGCTTGTGGAACAAGACTTTGCTTACTCAAGAGTGGTTCAAATATCTCCCAGTTTGCTTCTGGACCCACGTTTCGGCCCCCAGAAAAGATTGGAAGTAGCATTCGCATTTCTGGTTTTGGGAAGAAAAAAGGCTGCAGCCCGAGAGCTTGCCAACGTTTTGAAGCTTGGTACATTGCTAAGAAAGCCTCAGCTTTTAAAGCAAGTAGGGGACACACTGCTGAATTTTGGTGAGAAGGAGACTGCTTACCAATGTTTCAGAGAAGCGTTGATGCAGGCTAAAGTCATCAAAAGTATGGATCGAGATGTGACGGATTATCTTAAAAAAAGGATTGAGCAACTTGAATATGAATCTTCTGATAGCTCCAGCTCTGTAGAAAGCTTGATTCGTCACAAAGAGCAAACTTTCCGCTCGATGATTTCAGAGCTCTCTGTTGCAGATAAAACCAAACAAGATATGGAGGAGTACCAACAACTTCTCAGAACTCCGGAAATTAAATCCAATAGCTTCTTTATTATAGCACTGATTAAGGAGCATGCTACTGCTACGGCATTGGAGTATGAACTGGAGAAACTTGATATTTTAGATGTTAATGAGGCCCAGCTAAATTCATTTCTGGAGCATCTCGTTGGTGAGCTATGTAAGCTTCCTAACCTGACCTTTTTCAGGGGAGTTCTTCTTGCCCCTCGCCTTAAGCAAATAATGACTTACTTGTCGTTTGGACACTTTGCAGGATTTAATGAGATGGACCTTAGAGGTTTGCCAAAGACATTGCCACAGCTAATTTCTCAAATAAAGTCATATTATGCCAGTAAAGGCTCTTTGGGGTGCTTCTTTGAAAGCCTTGAGTTCAGCATCAAAAGGTGTCTGATATTTGGATGCAAGTCCTTTTTGAACTACAACTACGAAGAAGCAGCTCAAGCCTTCCGTGAGATTATTACAACATGTAATCTGATCACGAGGGTTTGCAATTTGAAGGGCTTTAGAGGAGTTGAAAGACAGATTCAGCTTGATCTCGCCAAGCCTTTAAGGGAGAGAGTTACTCGCTTCACAGCTGTAATAGGGCTTTTTTCATCTTTCCAGTCAGCAATGACTGATTTAATCAAATGTGAAGAACGTCCTGAAGACGGTTCAATTCATATGGCGGAAGCAGAACAACATATTCAAAACATCACCGTTTACTATGAGAAGTATGAGGAGCTTTCTACGCATACAAAAGAAGACCAAGTTCATATGCTGTTGGGAAAACTGTATGAAAAAATATCAGTGAATAACGGAGTCACCAAGAGTAATTGGACAGATGTCAGGTGTGAATCATCAAAGCAGCTCCTTAAGATGGATAATTCTCATCTAGAGAACATGTTAGTTCACTACGTCAAGGCTATCAACAAAAAGTATCCCGATGATCCTCAAATCGTACCGTTGTATAATAAGCTTCTCTGGGGTATAACAATGCACGGTGGGTTTCATCTGCAAACATTTTGGGTGGTGAAGTTCTTCAAAGATCTAGCTTGCCTAAGGAGCGACACTTCTCTTATCAGTTATGAAGATGATTGTCTTTATAATCAAGATATGTTTAGATTACAGGAGTTTATCGACGATCAGTTTGAGCTGCTGGCGGCTAAATTATACGAGCAGAGAAAGCAATTCGCCGCCAAAAAGGGATCCATTTTCCTAGCAAGCAACCCCAAATTTATTATGCCTCAGGTGTATCGTGACAATGAAGGGGCCTTGGTTGTTTCGCAAGTCTATCTTGCTCCCCATACAATCAGTCCTAAACAGAGCTTTCGTATGTCCTCTTTGGGAGTTATGAAGAGAGGGATTTTGAAAGCGGATCCTTTCGTCGTAGGTAACTGTAACAGAATGAGTGAGGATTTGCTCTGTGAACTGTCGAAAGGAAGCTCGTTCAAGGCGTTAGAGCAGGATTCGGGCACATTTGTCAATACCTTTCTACGTTCTTATTACGATGGAAGCAAATTAGCCGTGATTTAATTCTTAAGACGTTATGCCTAATAGTAATTGGCAAATAATTTAATCCACCACAGTACACCCAAGAGAAGCGTAAAGCGTAAGCTTATACCAATAGGCTAGCCTAGAAGGTCGTATGTCACATCCTCCAATATCTTGAGCTCATAGATGGTGGCAACATTGCGGAAGATTCTTGTTCTCCTTAAAATCTCACTCCTGCTGATTGTACTAGTCCAGCTACCCGAGCAGGAGCAATGAGGAGAGATGCCAGCTTCTTTCAGCTTTCCACATTTTGAGCATTTCAGGTCCTGAGAGATGTATTTGGCAATCATCTTCTGGAATTCAAAAATGAGCTTTTCTTCAATAACAAGTCGATTGTACGGTTTTCCACAGTTATCACAGCTCCATATCACCTCCTCGTCATCGCAACAAACATCAATATCCTTAATGTAATTACAATAGTCACAAGTAATCATTGGGAGTACCAGGTTTGTGGAAGGGTTTTTGAATATTCCCTCCTCACTAAACTCCTTTACTTCAAAGAGGGATAGAATATCACGCCGAAGAATTCTAACTTCAATGTTTCTCCGTTTAGAAAGACTCAATATCTGGCATAGAAACTTGGAGAGCTCTAAAGTAGGATTGGTGAAATTCAAGTAGGATCCTGGAAGAAGTGGGAAACTAAACTCCTTCACCATTGCGGAGTCTAAGCTTGTTTCGTTCTGTTTCTGGGTCAGCATTTTGAGCCTTTTCAGGAGAGGTTTTCTCAGATACTCGCAAACGCTGTGAGCATCTTCTTCCACAGTGTACTCAGTTTCCAGATTATCTATCTTAGCAGGTGATCGCTTTGCAATTTCTCTAGCTTTTAAAGTCAGTTGAGTTTGTGATGATCCATCTAATTCTTCCTGTCTCATCTTCACAAAGGTATCCAAAAACAATACCGCCCATTCGGCAAATTCTTCTTGTAATATGGATGGTAAAAATCTCTTTATGTGCCACTTGGATACAGCCTTCAAGTCTTGCTTCTCTGATTCCTTTATATGGGAGCAATACTGTCCAGCATAATTGTATTTATCCATCCATATCAATATATCCCAGTATTTTTTCACTTTAAGCTCCATGAAATTGAAAAGAGGGTTGGATCTGGTATTGGAAGTGACATATTGGCCGTATGCATACGAGTTCTCTACAGCGGACTTGCTGGTGCGTAAAATCACTCTGTTGCGATCAGCAAAAACAACTGAAGACCCCATCTTCTTAAACTCTCCTAGCAGCTGAGCTAGTGACTTCTTTGTTAGGTTGTGGACATGGTACAGCAAAGCAGAGTCATATAACAAGGAGTCTGGGTTTTGGCACCAAAGCACAAAGCTTTGAATAATAGAATCAGCATCCGAATTGTTCTTCAAGGCATCATCCCACCAATTCTTCAATAATCCTCGTAGCACAACCAGTGCTGGTGAAGAAAACGCATTTTCAGCCAAAGTTCCACCTCCATTGGACTCCTCGACACCTTTTTTCATGTCAGAGTCGAGCCCGTAGACTCCTTCTGCATCATTAATTAATGATGAAGTCAAAATGGTATTTATAGTCAGATTTTGAACCTCTATCTCCAAGCAGACACCTTCATATATTTCTGGCTTGTTGATAGTTGGAAATTCTAAAGACTCCTCTGCATCAAGAAACGTACTATCCTTTTCGATGCCACCATAATCAGGACAAGGGTTTGGAGACCACCACAAGACAATATTGGATTTAATAAGCCTTCTAGCATATTCGAGATCAATTAAATAACCCATATTGTCAACATTGAGGTTGCACAGCGGAATGTTTCCATATCGTGATAAGGATATCATTCGCTTCATCCACATTCCCAGAGAAAGATAATGATTGATAACTCTCTTCATTATAATTGAATGCCAAGATAATGAATTCACTTGAATCTCGCCCGTATTCATTTTGATGCTTGGCACATTGCCAGCTGATTTCAAAGTTCTGATCAGTTTGGACGGGAACGATGACTGCACGGCGAGTAGTACTTTCGAAGCACTGTGCTCAGTAATAGTTGAAATGCTTGAATCAAGCTTTTTATGTAGCTTTGAAATGTTCGTGAAGTATTGAACATCAAATTCCATGTTCGGTTGATAATGAATGAGACCTTGTTGTCTTGAAAGAGAGTCTTTTTTGGATGCAAACAGTTCCTCATACAGTGAGTTGTTCGATGATGGTAATCGTTGAGCATTCGCATTCGGGAGCAGCACATAGACGGTTGCAGTTGATTCTGATGGAGAAAACAAAGTGAATAACTCATACGAGTTTGAGTTTAAATGAAGCAAATAAAGCACACTTGGAGAAAATGATGAAAGGTAATGATCAGATGGTAGAGACTTTATGTTTGTCTGCTCAAAACCTTTTTCTAGAGAGGCTCCCAAAGCACCTACTTTAGTTTCATCAAATCGAACACATGATCCCATCTCAAGGATGGCTCTTTCAGTTGCCGATATTTGAGATTCAAACATTCCGCTAATCTGGGGGCTTTTCAACACACCATCGGGTTTATCCATCTCCTCATTGAAAACTTTCTCAGGCATGATAAGCTTAAAAAGGTTTCGACTATCTAATCCGTTTGGCAATAAATCTGTCACTCTGGATGTGTCACACTTAGGAATCACTTCCTCGGGAAACGCATCGGACTTGAAATTGAGGTAAATCTTCTTGGGAATATGAAATGATATAGTTTGGATCTTGGTTCCAATGAGCACAAAAGCTTTCAAGTATCCAGGAGAACCTACCTGTTCAGAGTACTGGAGAACCTGCCATGTTGTGTTCGCATACTGTTCAGCTTGTCGCATAATTAAACTTCCCATGACAGATCGGTCTGCTGTTCTAAGCGAGTTACCAAAGAGTTTTTGTCTTCTTTCCCTCTCAACAGCTTGAATTTCCCATTTAACTTTCTGATACTTTAAGAAGCCAACATAGTCCTCTTCAGGGTTTGGACAGCGCTGGTTCATCAATCTTTGTTTCAACTCTTCTTGTGATTCACTAGGACCCAGACGCCTTTTCCGTGAGGTGACTTTTCCCATTTTTACCCCTGATTTTCCCGAGCTACCACCGAAGTCCTCTATGTCTTGAATCCGATTAGTCACATCACTCATCACAGGCATGGTTCCCGGTGGAGCCTTGCTGAAAAACCTAGTCAAGGAAGTTTGTTTCATTTTGTCCTCTTTAACGTTGATTCTTTTCTGAAGCCAATCTGGATGGTCAACTCTTGGCACAGGGTTGCTGACCCCCTGTAATGCGGCTGGGATTGTGATGATTTTCTGGATTACAGATGAAAGTCTTTCTCTGTAGTAATCCCAATCGATGATCGATCTAGGATCAAAATCGTCTAAAGATGAATCAGTCAACCATCTTCTCAGGTATTTTTGTTTCACTGAAATCTCTGAAGAAAAGATAGCTGTAGGAATAGCTCTTTCTGTCACTGGTGCTCCCAGCGGTCTGTCGGCTATGACATATTTACATGCTAGTCCCTTATCTTTCACCATTTCCTCGCCCAAAAATTCACCCAGTCTCTTAGCCGTAGTGATCGAGGTTGACTTTTGGTTGCCATATTCTTCAAGTGTTTTCGACATGCTTCTGTTTTCACAAATCAAATCGATCAGGTCATTGTCTTCTAGCATTTTTCCTTTTGAATCTAAAACATCCAGCCATCTGTTTGCAACATTAGCAACAGAGCCATAGCAGCCTTCAATTGTCTTGCCTTCAAGAAAAAGCTTGAATATATCGGATTGGAAATTCTTGATTAATTGAAGTTCTCCCCTTCTTTTAAGTTCAAATCCCTTCAGCTCAGCTAAAGTGCCGTCGAAGTTAAACACTGCATAACGCTTTTTTAAACCTTTTCCCTCCTCCTTAGAGGTAGGCAAAATCATTGCTCGATAGGGTCCATCAACCTCAAAAAAAATCGAGTTATCAGACATTGTCTCGTACTTTAGTTTAATGGGATCAACAAGCATCTGATATTGGTGATTTGTGAATCGCTCATGAACCAAATAATTCAACATAGAGCATGGATATGAGGTGAATAGTTTCTTTCCATCCTTCAACTCAAATGTAAAGTTCTCTGGAAAACTGGATGGAAGAATACACCATATACCATCTGTATCAAGCTCCAAAGGTCTACCAAGTCTTTCAACGAGCGAACGGGCCATTTGAATAATTGTTGCACCAGTTAAGCAGGTAATTCCAGCCATTTCCATAGAATACCATCGAGAACCTTTTCTCATTACATATCCGTAGAAAGAGTTCAAGATAACTTTATGGGCAAGCTGAAGCGAGTCGTAAAGAACTACCATTTTTCGAGCTTCATCAGCCGCATTTTTATCGTCTTTTGATAATAGCGCAACCTTTCCCTTCCATACCTTTGCCAGTCCTTTAAATTCGTATCTGCGGTCTCGGAAATCTCTCACAGTATTCACATAAAAAGGATTTTCTCTTTGACAAATGATTGCTTCTCTCTCAACAGTCTCTGTGACTTTGATTCTTCTGTATACTTTTCTGGAATAATCCGAAATTCTTTTCTTTACATGGGTGACTTGCTCCAAATAGCTTAATTCTTCGAAAGATCTCTTGGGTTGTCCAGCTCTGCGAGGAGGGAACATCTCATTATGTAGCGCGTTCTTGATCATATTATATTCATTATTTTCAGCTGGGTAAAACTCCCCTCTCCATGACCACGGCAATCGTCTATCACAAGTCTTTCCAGGCCTGTTGAAATCGCAGGTAGCGCAATCTTTATCGCTCTTCATTGAATCGGGCTGTAGTCTATTAGTAGTCATAATGTTAGGGTACATCGAAGCAACATCCACATGGTAAATCAGAGGCACTTCGTTTCTCTTAGGGTTCTCCTTTAACTCAATCAGTTTCTCCTTGATCTCATTGTAAATTTTGTCATAATTTGTCACATCTTCTAATCTCTTTTTAGATTCCACTGTAATGGAAAACTTCAATGCATTATCAAGGTCTGCTATGATTTCGTCAACGGCAGTAGGATCAATATTAAAGTCATTCTTCAAATCGGACCTAAAAACTCCCGCCTCTAGAGATTCCACATGGCCTCCAACATAAGTTTCTGACTCAAGGAGGTGACCGTCATAAAATCTTTCTAAAGGATCAATATGCTTGTTCGGTAGCAGAATGTTACCTTCATAGGCTTGTACCATTAATAACATCTCACACAATGTACCTGTTCCTTTTCTTAAAACCTCGTCTGGGTTCAAAGGAATTATAGTGCAAAGGGAAAAGATGAATGGATGAACATACTTGTAATAAAGATAGTAAGTAGCAACGGCATCAGATACCGAATATTCAGACAAAAGCTGTGGTTTTTCGTATGCGTATGGTGTCATTAACTCTGGGTCCAATTCAGTCGGATTATAGCCTAGCTTGGCAGTTGTCACCGCTTTCAAACCCTGAGATCCTTGGGGCAAGTATGAATCTCTTTTCACCCATCTGAAGCAGTCCATGTGAGCACAGTAAGATGACTTATACTCTCCCTCATTATCCTTAGCGAAACCAATTTCGTCGAACATACTTAAATCATGATATAGAGCTCGGGCTTCTACAAAAGGCCAATCGAAGAAGTCACCGTTGAATGTAGCTATGATCGTTGGTCTAGCATCCTTGATGTGCTCAAAAAATCTTTGAATGAGTGCTTTCTCATCAGGTTCGTTGAATATTGAGAAATAGCCTGGGTATTCGGGACGTGGAGTATATTCAAAATCGGCAATACTTTCACTCAGAATTGATCTATTCGTGATCAGATAACCTTCTCCATCAATCATATAAGATATCATCATAATTTGATCCACAGAGCTATCTGGGAATTTCAATGGAGCTTTGGTGGTTTCTATATCAAACGCAAGCACCACAGGGTCTGCGAAAGCAATTTTCTTTGTGTCCTCAGTCAAGTTGACTACACCCTGGTCCGCCTCAACGGTGTACCATTTTCCTGCTCGGATATTCTTATCAATGGAGACTCTAACGTGATAAGGTACATCGTATTCTCGCAAATCTTCCAGCAGATCAGGAGGGTTCTTGTATTGGTTTCTCCCAGATCCATGGCCGTCAGTGTCCTCTGCAAAGTCAGCATCATCCACAGACCCACCCCTGAGAAGCGAATCGTAGTTCAAGTCAATGTCCTGATATATATCTTTACTTTGTTTTGTTGACTTGTTGTGTTGAATTATTGGTAGAAGTATTCTTCTGGCATCAAGAAGATCTGATATATTATGGAAACTGAGCTTCAAGAGGTTTCTTTTGAGACCAACTAAATGATTTGGTAGCTCAAGATCATCTTTCTCAACTCTAGTTGCTTTCTTTAATGTACCCTCTAAAAGTTTTCTCAAGTACTCTTCTACTTCTGTAGCGGAATCCTCTTTGTAAATAAGGAGGAAGTAAGGATCATACTGTACAGTGGCTTTGAATGCTCCACCCTCCTCATCCAGAAAGTAGTAATCCACTCCAGAACATCCAGCCAAAGCTTCCCCTGATGCAATTGTGGTGGTATGCATATTAACGAGCCAACCGGTCCTTTTGGGACCTGACTCGAATCTATCGAATCCAAATGAACTGTCAATTCTGTCTATAGCGGCAACAGCATCTAGTTTGGATTTCGCTGAGTCTTCAAAGAAACGTTTATATGTGTCATTTCCAGCGGTTGTCTGCTTGCTGCTCGCATAACTTCGGTCACGCGCTCCCGAAGAAGATTGGTCGTTGGATCCTTTGAACAGACGGCCTGATTGACTACGACCACCTGACCCGTGTCCAAAACCCATCTATGGCGAATGCAGTTATTGTTGTTAATGCAATAGATTCAGTTCCTGAAAGACGACTGTTCTATGGTTTTATAGCGGACTTCCAGGCTTCAATTTTCAAAAGGACTTTGTTGTATAATCTCAAAAGACTATTAGGACTACGCGTTGAAACGCGTTCTGGTTACAATAATTCTGTCTGATTATGTCATCAAAAAAAGTGACTGGTCGATCGACTGTAATATTAGGTGTGAGGAGTACTTGCCAACTTTGGCTCTGAGATTCTCTTAGGATGAGTCGCGCAAGTAGATCGAGAAGAAACGGGATAGTTATTCATTTGCAGACGGTAGTTTGATACCATTTCATGACGTCTCAGACAGTTTCCACGCAGACACAGTGAACTGACATTTATAGCATCAGGTACAGGAAGAGTGCAAAGCCCTACTCTCTCACTTCTTCAGTCGCAATGTATAATCCATACGCGGACTCGGCAGCTGACGCAAAGGATCAGCAACAACAACAGCAACAGCAACCACAGCAGTTTTATCAACAGCAAAGTGGCGAGCCATATCAGCAGCAGTCATATGGTAATACCAATCAGCATTATCAGGCCCCGCAGTCTGCTCAATACCGTTCAGGAGCTAATATTACCCCCTCAGCACAACAACAACAGGGCGTTCCTAATGGATCTAACATAAATGCGCTTTTCAACGACCCTACGACACAAATGGGGCTTCATTTTGGTCAATCAGCCTTTAGTGCTTCCCAGCAATATATGCAACAGAATTTCGCACAACTTGTGTCGAATCAGGACATCAAGTACTATTTCAGGGTTTCAAATTCATATGTTCTTAGTAAACTTCTACTGATTCTTTTCCCTTTCAGAAACAGAACTTGGACGAGGCAGGTCCATTCATCTACAGATCAAGCATCAGCCCAACCAATTGAGGTGTATGCTACTCCAGTTGAAGATGTAAATGCCCCAGATTTATATATCCCACTGATGTCATTTATTTCTTATATTCTCCTGTGGGCTGTTTTCAGTGGTATAAAAGGAACGTTTCATCCCCAGCTTTTGGGATATGCGACAACAAGAACGCTTGCATTTTACATTGTTGATATCTGCATTATGAAGGTTTCTTTCTACGTGTTAGGAGTTAGTTCAAAAAACAGGAAATTCTGGGATCTTGTGAGCTACAGCGGATACAAATTTATATCAATTTTATGTCTGATGTTGATCAAAAACTTGTTCTCATCCTACTTCATTGTCTACTCAAGTTTCTTGCTGACCGTCTTTTCGCTTGGCTTTTTCCTCATGAGATCACTCAGATATGTTGTTCTTCCAAGTGGTCTTGACTCCAATTCCCTTTCGCCAGGAGTAAAAAGAATCAGAACTCAGTATCTTTTTCTTTATTCCTTTGTTCTCCAAGCAGTCATGGTCTGGCTGATGGCATAATGCAGCTTCTCAGCCTCCTGTACTGTCTCATTACACGATATTCCTGCTGTCGCATATGTGTTACCCGCCCGGACAGGGTAACCTCACCTGAACAATAGAGTGCAATGTGCGAAAAAAATTTTCATCCCTGTGTTTAATTACCTTGTAGAAAAGATTTTTTGTATGTAGAAAAAGGAGATGCCTACAATCCTAATTGAAAGCTTAGTGTCTGAAGGTGAAGTTCTTTAGTGCTGTTTAACTCGGTCAAGCCGTTTGTAACAATCTATCAAAATGGGTAAGTTCCTTGTCCTTGTTTCGAACAACTGAAGCGCGATGTATGAGCGGTGCCATTGATTTCTGGGGTACTCCTGCAATTCGGTCTTCACGCCTTCTAATCCTAACTCAAAAGAGCATTGAATTCTTTCGTCAACCTTAATGATTTGAGTTGGTTGTCCTTAGTAATCCTTTGTTTGTTTGTTTGAATGAGTTGAGGATGTAAGATGTAGATGTGATTTTGTGTACTAACATTGCCTCCTATCTAGTTAACTTCACTGTTGAACAAATCAGAGAGCTGATGGACAAGGTTACGAATGTTCGTAACATGTCCGTCATTGCTCACGTCGATCACGGTAAATCTACCTTGACTGACTCATTGGTCCAAAGGGCTGGAATTATCTCTGCTGCTAAAGCGGGTGAAGCTAGATTCACTGATACCAGAAAGGATGAGCAGGAGAGAGGTATTACTATCAAGTCCACCGCTATCTCTCTTTATTCTGAGATGGATGACACTGATGTCAAGGAAATCACGCAGAAGACCGATGGTAACAAGTTCTTGATTAACTTGATTGATTCACCAGGTCACGTTGATTTCTCTTCTGAGGTGACTGCTGCTTTGAGAGTCACAGATGGTGCTTTGGTTGTCGTTGACTGTGTTGAAGGTGTCTGTGTGCAAACTGAAACCGTGTTGAGACAAGCTCTCGGTGAGAGAATCAAGCCTGTTGTTATTATTAACAAGGTCGACAGAGCCATGTTGGAATTGCAAGTCACCAAGGAGGATTTGTACCAGTCTTTTGCCAGAACTGTTGAATCTGTTAACGTTATCATTTCTACATACTGTGAGCCAGTTTTGGGTGATGTTCAAGTCTACCCAGAGAAGGGAACTGTTGCTTTTGGTTCTGGTCTTCATGGTTGGGCTTTCACCATCAGACAGTTCGCTGTTAGATACTCCAAGAAGTTTGGTGTTGATAGATCCAAGATGATGGAAAGATTGTGGGGTGATTCTTACTTCAACGCTAAGACCAAGAAGTGGACCAACAAGGACAAAGATGCTGATGGTAAGCCATTAGAGAGAGCTTTCAACATGTTTGTGTTGGACCCTATCTTCAGACTTTTCGCTGCTATTATGAACTTCAAGAAGGATGAAATTCCTGTTCTTTTAGAGAAACTAGAGATCAATTTGAAGGGTGACGAGAAGGACCTGGAAGGAAAGGCTTTGTTGAAGGTTGTCATGAGAAAGTTTTTGCCTGCTGCTGATGCTTTGCTTGAGATGATTGTTATTCACTTGCCATCTCCAGTTACAGCTCAGTTCTACAGAGCTGAGGCTTTGTACGAAGGTCCTTCTGATGATGCTTCATGTATCGCCATCAAGAACTGTGATCCAAAGGCTGACTTGATGTTGTATGTGTCTAAGATGGTTCCTACTTCTGACAAGGGTAGATTTTACGCTTTCGGTAGAGTTTTCGCCGGTACTGTTAGATCTGGTATGAAGGTCAGAATTCAAGGTCCAAACTACGTTCCAGGTAAGAAGGAGGACCTCTTTGTCAAGGCTATTCAAAGAACTGTTTTGATGATGGGTAGATTCGTTGAGGCTATTGATGATTGTCCAGCCGGTAACATTGTTGGTCTTGTTGGTATTGATCAATTCTTGTTGAAATCTGGTACTTTGACTACTAATGAGGCATCCCACAACATGAAGGTGATGAAATTCTCTGTCTCTCCCGTTGTGCGTGTTGCTGTTGATGTTAAGAACGGTAACGATCTTCCAAAGCTTGTTGAAGGTCTTAAGAGATTGTCCAAATCTGACCCTTGTGTCTTGACTCTTATGGCCGAGACTGGTGAACACATTGTTGCTGCTACCGGTGAATTGCACTTGGAGATTTGTTTGTCTGATCTTGAGAATGATCACGCAGGTGTGCCATTGAAGATCTCTCCTCCAGTTGTTTCTTACAGAGAAACTGTTGAGGCTGAGTCCAGAATTGTTGCTCTTTCCAAATCTCCTAACAAGCATAACAGAATTTACTTGAAGGCTGAGCCAATAGATGAGGAATGTTCTTTGGCTATTGAGAGTGGTAAGATCAATGCCAGAGACGACTTCAAGACCAGAGCCAGATTGATGGCTGATGAATACGGCTGGGATGTCACTGACGCCAGAAAGATTTGGTGTTTCGGTCCTGACGGTACTGGTCCAAATCTTGTGGTTGACCAAACCAAGGCTGTCCAATATTTGTTGGAAATCAAGGACCACGTTAACGCTGGTTTCCAATGGGCTACCAAGGAGGGTCCAATTCTAGGTGAGGCTCTAAGAGGTGTTAGATTCAACATTATGGATGTCACTTTGCACGCAGATGCTATCCACAGAGGTGCCGGTCAAATCATGCCAACCATGAGAAGAGTCACCTTTGCTGCCATGCTCTTGGCTGAACCTAGAATCCAGGAACCTGTCTTCTTGGTTGAAGTTCAATGTCCTGAGTCGGCTATTGGAGGTATCTACTCTGTCTTGAACAGAAAGAGAGGTCAAGTCATCTCTGAAGAACAAAGACCAGGAACCCCATTGTTCACTGTCAAGGCCTACTTGCCTGTGAATGAGTCCTTCGGTTTCACTGGTGAATTAAGACAAGCTACTGGTGGACAGGCATTCCCACAAATGATCTTCGATCACTGGGCAACTATGAACGGTGACCCAACCGATAAGACAACCAAGCCTGGTGAAGTTGTTACAAACACAAGAAAGAGAAGAGGAATGAAGGAAGACGTTCCAGGTTACGAAGAATACTACGATAAGTTGTAAGCTGATAATTAATTTATCTGTGGTTGTCATTTCTTGTTTTGTTTGTTATAGCTTGAACAGATTTTTATTAGTGCGTCTGTAGTGGGCAGTTTGATAATAGATCGATTGCTTGTCTGTAGTATAACGTGAGTAGCATCACCAGTTTCTTTTCCTTTTCTTTCTGACCGTTTTATTCACTTGATCAGGAACTTTGGCTTTTAGAGTTTTTCCATTAGGAGGAGCGGCATCAGCTTTTTCCTCAATATCAAGACCCTCCATCTCAAACAGTTCGTACACTGTCCTGACATCGTGGTCCTGTATGATGTTCTCAAGGCTTTGGAATCTCTCAAATACCCTCTTTCGATGTACTCTCCAGTAGCCTTTGAAGAATTTGTGAACTGATTCCCCACATTCTTTTTCACCATATCTGTTTTCGTAATCATCGAGTCTCATGATATCCCGCATCAGTTCCGAAACAGAAGGATATTGGAACTTGTCGACCTTCTGGCTCATCTCAAACACCCCAACAACTCTTCCGTTTCGAGGATGCCAATTTTGCAGTGCGTCATTCTTGTCTTTCTTGACAAAGTCTTGGAAAAGCTGTCGAATCAGATACTGCGTAGGAAAATAGAAAAGCTCCATGTTCTCCATCTGAGCCTCGTTCAGCTCTAAGTTCAGCTTCTCCCTTTTCACAGTACTCATAGCAAGATCAGTCAACTTCGAAACATCCTCGTTGATCACCCCTAATACTGTTAGTCTCTCTTGGATTTCGTCATCCGTCAGATTACCATGATTGTTCGTTTCTGGTCTCTTGATTAAAGGTGCTCTGATGAGGTCCCATTTCAAAGTCCAGTATTTGCAGATTTCTATCACCAAAGAGTCTAGTCCAGACACAGCAATACGCTCTGAATTCAAAAAGCTCTTTAATCTATCCACAAACACTTTAGGGGCTATAGGTGATCCTTTGGCGGTCTTCCATTTGAATGCATTGTTTCTGGTCTCTTTCAACTCCTGTTTTTGCTTGCGTGAGATTCTTATCTTTGAGTAACGCGATATTGGCTGATTGTTTCTTCTGGAAGAATAGTGAAGACGAGCTTTTTCCACCCCTGTTTTCGGATTATGGTTCACCTCCCATCCCTTTGGTGAATGTTTATCACAGTAAGAAATGACAGAAGATTTGTCGTTCAAAGCACCCTGAATCCCATGTTTCATCTCCATATACAAATCAGCCCTTCTGGCACAAGTAGCATGGTAAGCTGTGGAGCAGCTGTTTTTGCGGCATTGAATGCAAGCACCCATTTTCTTACGGCAAATGTAACATGTAAGCTTCCATCTGCTCTTTGGAATAGCATCAATCCCTTCTATAGGTTCCATGTACACTGGATTGGCAAAATACAGTTCGTGAATCCAAAGAGTGCATATAACGTGTCCCCAATACCCATTGTCGGTTTGCTTGAACGCCCCCGTAGTACTTGGACAAAATAAACACCTACTGTTCTGATTCCGCGATATGAGGCATCTTCTGCAGAGCCAAGATCCTTCAGGAATAAAAGCCACGCCATAGCACTCCTGGTGAACGGCAATGTCACAGCCATCGCAGAAGACAATCGCATTCGAAGCATCGCAGTCATTACCATTGCATACTGCGCAACATTGATCTTCTTCCGGTGCCGTCCCTGTACCATCATCTGATCCATACAAAGACGCCTGCAAAAGAGCCATTTCCCCTGTTAAAAGATGGTTTTTGGGCTTAGAAGGTAAAAGCTTTTCTACGAAATACCATTGAATCTCCAAAAAAGTCATCATAACTTCAAATAGGTTCTGAGAAACCATTTCTGTACCCTGTTGTGCCCTGTCACTGTTTATATGATCCAGAAACAGTAAATCTTGTTCGTCCATATCGTATAGAGCCTTGAATCTGTCTGAAAAAGTGAGAGTATTTTTGAGTAGGCCATTCTCAGATCCACTGGATCTCAGGTACACATCACTGGAAGAGCCATTGGCTGAGGCATTTGGCCCGTTGAGCCCAAGGCGTACAAATGACTTCTCCAGTTTGTCGGCGCATGGATATTTGTGGACATCGTGAAGCAGTCCCGATGAGGACTCGTTAGGAAGGCGTCTGTATGATGGCTTCTTAAGACGACCGATTATCTGGGCATCCACAGTGTGCTGTCTCTCTCTATACAGGGATAAATCAGAGTCTGCAAGAGTTTCTATTTGTGAGTTTTTATCAGATCTGCTGCGTTGGCTGTAACTGTTATTCGAGGGTCGTGAATTTAGATCCGGTACTATTAATGTAGGAAGACATTCCTCGTCGTCTAGATTTGCGTAAAACTCTGAGTACGGGCGTTCCTCCCTAGGTTTCAGAAGCTCCTGGAAAACATCCTTATCTAAATGGGATGCTGATGAAGCATTTGGATCCGAGGATTCGCGCTCCTCGTGCAGCTGCAAGCTGAAATCAGAGGGAGTATGGGAAGATCGCGGCCTACCCCTAAGCCTTCCACGCGACCCCATTGTTTGGTTACTGGCTGCCGAGAAACGTAGAAAGTGGCTTCAGCGGTTGTTGCAAGCTGCTGCCAACAGTTTCCAGCAAGTACTTTCACGAAGTGTCTCCTAAGCGGCACACACAGCACCTCCTCCACTCTGCACTGTGTCTTGTTATTGATATTGTCTAAATAATACATCAGTATCTGGCTATCAGCCTCTCGTGAAAGCAAGAGAAAAATAATTGTGCACCCGTACACATAAATTCACAGTCCAGTCCCGTATTAACAACTGGCAGACTGATCAACTACAATAGCTAAACCTCAGGTAGCTGTAATCAGGAAAAGCTAATTTCGGTGGTAATCAGCTAGACGCTTCTGTGATACCAGGAAGTGGTAAGTAGTCGGACTTCGTTTTAGGGAGACTTTTTCAGTGTCTCTAAGTCTCCTACTGCTCTACACATTCTCATCAATGATAATGGGATTCAGGAGTACAGTTCCTACTTTTTCTATCACAAGAGTTCCTAGCAGTAGCGTGCTTACATATCCCAAGTATCTGAGTAGCATTTTCAGAATATGTAACTCCATGGATTGCAAGCGGACGCGCATTTCTCAAAACAGACATTAAAGATGGGGTCGGAATTGTGAAAATTCTCCGATTCCCGTCCTTCTCCGAATCAGAAACCTTTGCACTAACCCGGGAGGAGGGGGTCTTCTGCACCCCGGGCTTCAATTTGTTCTAGCAGCCGTTATCTCTCTAATCAGACGAAATATTTGTTGACCAGTTCGACTAACATTATAAGATTTATCAGCAACCTTCATTAGATCTCTCAAAATGACTTTCTTGCACCGATGCGGACTTTTCAGTTTCAGCCATCGCCAGTAAGATCCAGCGTATCAAGATTCACCCTTAGCGAAATTTTCAGGCTCCGATGCGAATAAGATAACTAAGAATAATGCATGGCACAGCCCTGAGTCCTGTTTCTACGGGGACGCGCGCTAGGTGTTTTTCTGCATCCTGCATATTGCACCCGTTTGGCCTTTTCAGAAATGTTCCGATGCCCCGGGGCGTGAAGTGTGCCCGGTGGGTGACCTGTTTGATAGTCAAATGGCGTACTGAGATCACCTGCAGGCAGCAGCGGCTGACTGGGGATTCTCGCTCTACCGGGCACTCGGATACGTGGCGTACCAGCATGGAAAGCTCAATGCACAATATGGTGCGCCCACTTTATAAAGGAGCAAGGTTTCCCCGGATTTTGCTTCATTGGACAAGTTGAAGAATTTTATTCTTTCTTCTGTTCTTTATTGCAGCAACTTCTTGCCAAAATCAGCTTCTCAGATTCATAGTTATCCAACTCTATCACAATGTCTGCCTCAGCTAATTCCAACAAGAAGCCAAAGAATGCGGCCATTGACCTTATTGCAGGAGGAACAGCAGGTCTTTTCGAGGCTCTTTGCTGCCACCCATTGGACACCATCAAGGTGAGAATGCAGTTGTTCAAGAAATCCGCTGCACTTAAAGGTAAACCTCCAGGACTGTTCAAGACAGGAGCTTCTATAGTTCATAATGAAGGCTTCTTTGCATTGTACAGAGGTTTGGGTGCTGTATGTATTGGAATTGTGCCCAAGATGGCCATCCGGTTTTCATCGTACGAAATGTACAAGTCACTCTTTACAAACAAAGATACAGGTGTTGTATCTACCAGTGGAACATTTCTGAGTGGTGTTATGGCTGGTATCACTGAGGCTGTGATTATTGTGAACCCTATGGAGGTTGTTAAAATCAGACTTCAGGCTCAGAATAACTCACTCAAGGACCCACTTCAGGTTCCTAAATACAGAAGTGCGCCTCAAGCAGCCCTTACCATTGTAAGAGAAGAGGGTTTCAAGACGTTGTACAGAGGTGTTGCTCTTACCGCAGCCAGACAGGCTATAAATCAGGGTGCCAACTTCACCACCTACTCTTTCCTCAAGTCATCTTTGCAAGATTCCCAGAACAGAGAAGTTCTTCCTACTTATCAAACTGCCGTCATTGGATTTGTTTCTGGTGCCATCGGCCCATTCTGTAACAATCCTCTCGATACCATCAAGACCAGAATGCAAAAGGAGACTGCTATCAGTACAGAATCTAATATCTCTAGAGGTATGAGAATCGGAGCCCAGTTGTTTAAGGAAAGTGGTGTGAAGGCATTTTACAAAGGTATTATTCCAAGAGTTATCAGAGTCGCTTCCGGACAGTGTGTTGTGTTCCCAGTGTACGAGTTCTTCAAAGGCTTCCTTTATGAGGCCGCAGGTATCACTTCTAAGCCCGCAAAGCTAAAGGAATAGCTTTATCTCTGGCCTTCTCATATATAAAAGCTTGCCACAGTATGTATAATGTACTATTCATGATCATTAGAGGTCCATCCACCTTCGCTGTAGATAAGTCAGTGATACTTGGTGTGAGGTGTACTTCTGCCTCAAAAGGTCGTGGCTTCTATCCCAAAGAAAAATGCTAGTGTCTCCGTAACTTGCCCTGTTACTTTAATAGGCTGATGACAGATTATCAAAAGCAGGGGTAATTAATTAAGTAGTTCTAGAATGACAGATATATTATATATTAGTGACTAACGATAGTCAGCTTTGTTCAAAGAGCGCATATTGTGAAGCGGACATTGCTCAAATATGGAAGCAGAGGTGTTGAGGGACACTCAGGACCCTTTAGAGCCAAGGAATTCCACTACGGATTCCTCAGCCACAGATAAGACCTCAAAAGTGTCTACGCAGCTTTCCGATAAACTTCTGAGCAGCTTAGTCAGCTTCTTATCTGTTACTAATACCCAGCCAGGCGGAGATAGTTCTAGTGAGGCTGTTGATTCAGAAGGGACTACTGAGGCCGATCAAGAGTTAGAACTCCGGCTTAACCATCTTATCGGTAAGCTTGTTGATACGGATCCCGAAACCAAGAAGCAGATTGACTTTGACCCGCATGAAGTGCTAGCTGTTCTGAAGCTGAGTCTACTCAAGATCAAACAGCTGAAACTCGCTCTAGGTTTTGTTAAGAGTAACCAGGTTTCTGAGATAGAGCGTCTAGAACTTGAGAGGGATTTGATGCTGAAAGAGATTGAATTTATCAAGAATAAGAGAGATGTTTCTACTTTGGAAAATGTATCTGGTTTGCCTTCTCAAAATCTAGATCCCATTACTATGCTTCCGAAGATGCACTCTTTGACGTCTGTGAGACATTATATCCCAAACTCTAAACAGATTAAGATCGTCAATGTGAGTCAGCTCAGTTCTTCTACAAGTCACAAACAGCACGCAGACAGCAGTGGAGCTACTCCAACAACTGCAGCCAGTACAAATTATAAGAACGTATCTTCTAAAAGAAGAAAGGAACAGCCGCAGTTCTTCCATTACTATACAAACGAAAATATAGAAAGTGATAAGAATTCCGTCGATAATCGAAGGAACAAAAAGAGAAGGTCAGAGGCTGATGATTATACCGGCCTCAAAGCCCTAGCAGATGAAAACAATGACGCTGTAATCAATAAGGACACGCATGACCAAGCGCCTGCCTCTCAGGGATCTACTGTCCCTGTTGCGGAATCAGGAGAGTCAAATCACTCTTAACTGATCCATCAGAGCACGTTAATTATTGATTTTCCTTTCTATCGACAAGATAGAATACGTGATGTCCTACTAATTTACCGTCAATTCATACAGAATCTACATCTAGATTTGAAGAAACAGGTTGTTTTGATCACCTCACATGTCATGGCGGTGATTATATATTAATGAATCAACATACACATTGCTTCCTGGACTCCAAGCGGATTCGTCTTAGTGTGAAAGTCGTATTTGATATCTATCTGGCTGTCTAATCGAACAGTCCGAATCCCATATCATCATCTTCCTCTTCTTCAGCTTCCTCCTCAGCAGCAGGAGCAGCCTCTTCAGCACCACCAGCGGCAGCACCACCAGCAACAGCGGCAGCACCACCGGCGGCAGCTGGAGCAGAAGCAGCCATGGAGAACAAAAGCTCTTTCAAGTCTTGTCCCTCCAAAGCTTTAGCAAAGATGTCTGTCCATATGCCATCAACAGAAGCACCTGCGGCAGAAATAAGAGTCTGTAGGTTGGAAGAGGAGATCTCCAACTCAGCGTCTGCGAGAATCAAAGCAGCATATGAAACCAGAGCGTCAGACATTTTGGTTGTGATTGTTAGTTATGCCTTCTGTGTTGTTCAACAGGTACGAGTCAGCAGCACTTAAGCCTTTCTACCAGCTTGACTTTTTCTTCAAGTCTCTCCAGGTGCACTACAAGAAAAGTTTCGTTGAAAAACCAGGAGAATAAATCTACTTCCCAATGCGGAAACTTTGTGACTGTTATGTCTGCTTATGTAATCGATAATTGGCTGTGCTAGACATGGTAATGGGTAGACAGATAGCTAGCTATACATCATCCTGCCACAGAATCTGCCTTGAACGGGTTATGGAGCTGTGATGAGTGTGCACGAAAGAAAGTATTGTATGTACAAGAGTAAAGAACAAGTAGATAGTGCTAAAGTATTCAAGCTAATTGAAGAAATCCTTCATTCTAGCTAACCAAGAGATGTACTCATTATTCTCCTTGACGCTAGCATAAGCCAAAATGAATTCTGCCAGCTGCTCATTGACACCTCTGCTCATCAAGTACTCGTTGACAGAATCCTGTAGTTCTTCAGCAAGGTTGGCAAATGCAGGTCCGGAGTACAGCAAATCTCTTTTGGCAACAGCTTCCGAGCTGTCACTTAACGCAAGACTAGCATCCTCAAAGTTTGTAATACCTGCAACGGAGAACTGGTTGTTAGCAATTGAAAGAGCTAAATCAAAGCCAACGGCCTTACCACCCTTTTCAACAACAACATTAACATCAGCAAAAGCAGATTCTGCAAGCTCTTCGTTATCCACGTATTCTTCCCCGGACATCTCCTCTTCGAACTGTCTTAGTTCAAATGACGCTTGGGTGATTCTCTGAACATCAAAGTACACATGAACTGTCTCTCCTTCATTTTTCTTACGCAACTCCGCAAGAACCTTATTCTCGGTGTTAACAATCTCAAAGCTAGACTGCTTCAAGTAATCAACAAAAGTGTCATCCAAATCATAGGTGTCATTCTTCTCAAACTCAAGCTCACTGTTCAAAACCTTTGACAGTTCCTCAGTCACGTGGTTTCTGGCTAAAGGAGTGCTTGAAAAACGAGCAATCTGCGGAACAACTCTCAAGGCTAATCTTGAAGAAGTTACTGAAGTATATCTGCAGCTTGCAGCCCTGACGGTCCGATACAAAGCAATTTTTGAAAACATTTTCTGAACCTGATCAGCTGAAAGACTTTGTATCACTGAAAACAAGATATTTCTCGGCTTATTCTAATGTCTATGTCGTTCTGATAAAGAGACTAAAGCTTTAAGATTTTACATGTAACTTTTTTATACTGCCAAATGGCTTTGTGACAAAAGGTCAGGCTGTGCTACATTAGGTAATCAAAGGTCCAACTCAGTTTAATAAAGGCATATTTAGTTGCTTCGCTTGGTAAGGAAGCACTAATGTGGTAGCAATCAGTAGTTCAATGTCTCTCTAAGGTACTCCTGGACAAACACAGAGCTTCTTTTAAAACGTCTTTCCGAATATTTATCGAAAATGGCTTTGTGGTTGGTTTTGTAATCAATGCAACAATCAATCAAAAGTTCTGCCAAAGGCTGTAACTGGTTCTCGGAATATCCACTGTAGTACACATGAGCATCTGTCCATTTTCCTTGATGAAGCATCTTCCTTGCTAAGTAGTGCGATCCTGCGGCCAACCAACTTGGAGGCGAGGCTACAAAACGTGGATTCATGATGGTGATCTCCAAAAAGTATTTGGCCAACGTTCTGGTTTCGCTGTCGTAGTCATCTGCTTTTGACGTGCGTCTTAAGAATGACATAGGACCGGGGTAGCCCATCTCAAATCCTAGCTCGTTCACCATAAAGCGCTCGGCTTTCAGTAGTTCTTCAATAGTGTAGTCATTTGAGACCATGTAAGCCATTTGCTGAACAGAGGGACAGTTGATTTCCTCATACTTGGCAGCAATGAAAAGGGCAATAGCCCCACATAGTTGAAATCTTGAAAGAGAGATGGTTCTCTTGGATAAGAATCTGTCAATTAGATTGACAGATAGAAATAATGTTTCTGGTAAAAGATTAAACCTGGAGTGCACCTGGACAATCCAGTTTATCAGCGTAGCTCTGTTATCCCAGGTAATCTCTGTTTGAACGTCTGGAATGAAATGAGGGTATGGTGCATACTTCACCTCAATATCTCGCAAATAATTAAAAATCTCCGGACCGTACTCAGCAACCATTGATACGTCCCAAGTATCTTCATCTTTAGGGTCTGGGTCTGGTCTGTAGAATTTCCGTACGACCACCTTTAATTGATGGTGAATATCTTCGTTCCAAATAGGAGTCATCGGTTCTACACTCTCGTATGATGACTGCAAGTCTTTCTTATCGTCATCGGGATCAATATCCTCGTCAATTTCTTCATGATATAAAGTGTAGTGTTGATGACGAAGGTCCGGTTTGGAAGTGGCCAATTCGTTATGAATGACAGGTTCATCTTCTTCCCCTTCCTCGTTGCCGTCATCCATGTCATCCTCAGTTTCATCATCTAGTTCATCCACGGCTGTGTATGTATCTTCTGGCTTCAAGGAAGTTCGAAGTGCGGTTTTTGGCTTTGCTTCTGAATTTGGTTGACGGTTAACTTCGTTTTCGGAAACAACACCAAGAGCTTTTCTAAAAGGTTTCTTGGAACTTCCAGCGAGGTATCTAGAAGAAGATGCCTTGGAGTAATGAACGTTTTCATCGGTGGTCCTAGAAGATACGGAAGCTTCAGTAGGAGACATAGTTTAAAAGGGAATGCGCTGAGTTTCAAGGCAAAAAATAAGCAAAACAATAATTCTAAATGACGAAGTCGAAATCAAGAATGAGTACGATGTAAGTTGGTGGTGGTTCTGAGTTTGTGGATGAGGGCTAGTTGAAACGAATAATGATATGTGATTGTCTCATGCAATTTTCGAAAATGATAAAACAGAAATACCAACTGTGAAATGGCCAATGACTTTCGGTAAGCTTGGCAGGAATCTTATAGTTCCTATGAGTTCTCGAAATAAACAGTAATTCCAGAGAAATATTGTGTATTAGTACAAAAGAGGTGCAAGTGTCCTGTGATGGGGTGCCAATGTTACGTGTCTGAAAAGCAGCCCCGGTTATAATTAAACGAATGTATCTAGTTAGTAGGTAAGCCTGATTGCCTAGCCTGTTAACTGTGTTATTGTTGCTGCGCTCAAAGGAAAAAGACAGTCGCAGTCCTGGTCTCAACCCAACCGGTGACTCTGTGTACTTGGTATTTCCTGTGAGGTCTTGATGTGGCCCCTATTCTATTGTGATAACCTGTATGGTTCTTGCTTTGAATTTGTTTGTTATGTAGAACTCTTTTTGTTTGTTTATTTACATAGCACTCCCAAAACAGGTTGTGTCTGTCAGAATTTTTTCTGGGTGCATATATGAATCTCCCCCCGGGACCCCTGAATTCTTTTTCTCGCGGCGACTCCCCGGGCCGTGTGAGCTTTTACGGGGTCTCACCTGAAACGGGGTGAATTCTGGACGGGTATCACAGCTATGTCTACCGGACAGTCCAAACAGCGTAGAATCAAACGTGATCAAATAGCCATGTGTTTTTCCACTGCTTGATTCTGTGCCAGGTCTTGCAATACTTTTTGCATATAGCCGTCAAATAGGTTTGCAGATTCAAGAATATCATGTAGTTAAAAGACCTGATTTCAGTTATCATTGTAAATACACTTGATGATGATGCTGGCAAACCATGAAAAAGACTTATAGATAGTCTCTTCGTGAGTTCCAGAGATAGCCTTGGCACAATTCGGCCTTTCTACTAGAAATGACCCTAATTGAATGTAGCTGCTCCATTTACAGCTTCAGCCAAATATGACATTTGTGATGTTGTACACAGCCATGGGAAATAATTTTTGTGGTGGTCCATTGGCCTATTGATTACAGAAAGGGGAGGGGAAAGACCGCATTATATGAGGAAGCTGAGTCAAAGGTCTGAGACCGCCGCACCAACGCCCGACGGAGCCCTACAGAGGTGTAAGCAAGGAATGAACGTTTGACTTTTACATGTGTACGATATGCTTCCGTCAACAACGAATGCTGCTGATGAATTATCAGATTCTTTCAGCAAGATCTCTCTAGATCCAAAACACAAAGAAAAGCAAACAGCCGGTTTTTCTTTCCGTGGTTCCTTGGATCATTCTCAATACAAAAATACACAGTCCTCTACAGATTTCTTCAAGCCAGTTTCTGTGAAAGACAAGTCGTGGGGCCGGAAAGTGAACTTGACCAAATACAAGAAAGCATCCACAACTTTGAAGATTGAAGAACCTGGGTCTTTTGCTCACAGTGCAACAGCAAAAAATCCATTTACTACTCTTGCAGAGAGTACTAATGGATTCAGCTTCTTAGATCCGAAATCCTCTGAAAATTTGGAGTGCAGTGCAGTAACTGAATTGCTCATGAGACTTGACCAGCAGCGTTTAGCAAAGGAAAATAAACCTGTGGACTTATCAAGGGGTAAACTTCCTGGTCTTCAAATCTCATTGCTACCCCATCAGATTCGGGGTCTTGACTTTCTGAAGCAGAGGGAGTCCAATGACTTTTTTAGAAAAGGCGGTCTTTTGTGTGACGACATGGGGCTAGGCAAAACAGTGATGTGTTTGGCTTTAGTCGCGTCCTTACCACCATCCAAGGAGGACTTGGAGAACACTACTGACATAGAGGAAGCGTACTATGATGATAAATCACATGGACTGTATAGCAAGAAGAACTTATCGCATTTTGACTTCAAAAGGAGCTTACAGAAATTCAAAGCAACACTGATTGTATGCCCTGTTTCGCTGATTGTCCAGTGGTCACAGGAAATCAAGTCCAAAACAAAGCTTAGTGTTTTGATATATCAAGGACCGAAACGCACAAAGAGCTTTGAGGATTTCAATAAATTTGACGTGGTAATAACCAGTTACGGAACCTGTATGTCGGAGTTCGGCTCTACAGAATCTCTTTTGTTTGCTGGATATTGGTGGAGAATAATCTTGGATGAAGCACATACAATCAAGAATCCTTCCACTAAAACCTCAGAAGCATGCTTCTACTTGAGATCTCTTCGAAGATGGTGTTTGACGGGAACTCCTCTGCAGAACAATATGGATGAAATCCAGTCCTTACTCAGGTTTTTGAGAATTAACAAATACTGGGATATAACTGTCTGGAACTCGGTATTCAGTGGCAGGTTATCAGGCTCAAATATGGGAAAAGGAATTGCTCTTCTTGCTATAGAACTCAGTGAAATAATGCTTCGACGCACCAAGAGCATGTTGAAAGAAACAAAGGGTTTTGTAAAACTTCCTCCCAAGTATTATCATCGGGACATTTTAACGTTTACTGAATTCGAAGCTGGTATTTACAAAAAAGCTGAACAAAAGGCGTTGAATGATGTTTTGTCGCTCATTTTTTATGACGACGAGGACAGCGAACTAAGGCTTGAGCGGCGGACTCCGCCAACGAATGCTGGTAAACCGGGGAGCACTACTAAATTTTCTGCTCCGAAAGACTATGTTGTTTCAGACAAGGACACTAAGGACTTGAACTATATTGCTGTACTTGTCTACCTCTTGAGGTTGAGACAACTTTGCTGTCACTGGAGTCTATTATTTGACGTTAGGAATAACTATAGTGAGTTAGAAGAGAACCATCTTGGCATCTTAAGTGATAATTCCAAGCTTGATGTTGATGGTCTTGCTGATATTTTTGGTGAGCTTAAGGTGAATGACACTGATTTAAGCAAATACGGAAAATTCGATGATGATGTCTCTTGCAAGTCTCTGAAAGAATCTTGCAAGATCCAACGGGTTCTTGAGATTCTAGGAAAGGACAGAACTAGAAAGACTGTAATTTTTTCTCAGTTTACAGCAATGTTAGACATTCTACAGGAGCAGTTACTTTTGGAAGGAGTATCATTTGTAAGATTAGACGGCAAGATGAATCTACAGAGGCGGGAAGAGGCTCTTGATCGGCTAAGAGAGGACGATGAAACCACAGTGCTTCTCTGCTCACTGAAGGTAGGGGCTTTTGGGTTGAACTTGACTTGTTGTTCGCAGCTGATTGTGTATGATCCTTTCTGGAACCCAAGTATCTCCGATCAGGCGATTGACAGAGTGTACCGTATTGGACAGACGCGCTCCGTGGACGTTTATGAGCTGTTTGTAGATGAATCAGTGGAAATGCGGATCATGGAATTGCAGGACCATAAACGGGATCTTGCAATGGCAACGACAGACAACAACGTTGAGGCGTTATCAAATATACTGAACTCAGGACTGAAGAAGATTCAATTGTTGAAGCTTCTGGGATTCCGCACGCGGGGATCAAGCTCGCCAAGCATTGAGACAAAACCTTCACTCATTTCTGCACAGCCACAGGAACGCTAGCCATTTGATTTTGCTTTTCCTGCAACGCACCCCAGAAAGTGGATGGAGATTTTTCATCTTCCAAATTGGGAACTTGAAAAATTGTAGCGTCGAGGAGAAGTTTAGCGAATAGCGGATGTTTGTAAGCTAATAAAGAAACAACGCTGAAACGGCTGCAGGCTTTGCTGTGAGACAAGACTATTTCCACCTCGTTAGTGACAATCAGCGGGTGATAACCACAGTTGTTTATCGGGAGCAGGCGGCTATCTGACTGACTGTTTTTTCAGGTTTGTTTGCTTGGCCGAGATTCGAGGACGTGTTGAGCGTTTTGCTTAAAGATGGCGACAGACAACTGGAGTAATCCCCATGACTCTTCGCTAGAAGTGTCGCCGTTTCTGTACCAGTATAGTGAAATTGAACATGTGACTACTGCTTTGGCGAAGGCGTCGTCTGATAATGTCGCGGCAATAAATATGCAAAACAATCATAACAGTTATAATAACTATAACAGTTACAACAACTACTACAAGCCAAAAAATGGTGTCAGAAGACTCCAGCAGCAGGGATCGGGATTATATGTGCCTCAGCAGCAGCAGCTCCAGCCTCAAGCGTATACTGAAAGAACCGAACAGATGGCACCTTCGCTTTTTCAGAGCCATGTTGAGTCCATCATTCGTGCATCCACCCCACAAGCAGCTGTGTCCCCCACACCATCACCGTTATCCCCTCCGCACTCTATGTCACGTTCACAGTCAGATTTCACCTCTTTTGGAAGCTCTAATCATACGCCTTCATCGCTGATTCCACCGTTGGTGAGATCCAACACAACTTCAACAAGTTACTCCAACGCGGGGTCTGACCAGTTGTTCTCTTTGATACAGCCACAGCCTGCTCTGGATTCTCTTCAGCAACAATCAACAAGTCCTCTATGGGGCAACTCGCGATTTAACCTTTCAGATGGCCCATTGCTTGACTCATCAAAAGTATCTCTGGCTGGTACTGGGGACTTACTGGGAACTACAAACACAGGTGGAGCCAATGACACGCTGGGATGGTCAAAGGTTTGGTAATAGTGGGAATATTTGGAAACCAATAGGGAAACGAGTATAGTTTCATTCATTAGATCGTAAAGGATAGGAAGGATGGAAAAGGGATAAATAAAAGAAAATGAAATCCAATAAATGGAGATTAACTAAACAGAACAATCTAGCTGGCGTTAAGTTGCCAAGCAGGAATTCCACGTGGTTTAGGAGAACTGTCTTCAGAGTTAGCAGAGGTAGTGGATGCATCGTTGAGTTGCCAAGCAGGAATCGAATTCTCCACATCTTTTTCGTTTTCTGACTTGCTCTTGTACTGAGAGATTCCATCAGTGCTGATGTCTTTCTTCTTTTCCTTGCTAAGAATGTCCTTGATAGACGGGATCGAGGATGCCGGTGGAATGTTGAGGTTTGAGAGTACCGCGGATTCCGACACTGGAGACCCCTGTGAAGACATGTCGTTTGGAGGAGTGTGCAATATCCCATGAGAAGCGTTTTTGGAAGGAACAAGTCCAGCATCATTGCTTGCTGCAGCGCCTGTCTGCACCTGGTATTTCACTTCCTGGATCTGCTTCTCAAGAGAGGACAGCTCAGAGTTGATGGTTGCTTTCTGAGAATCCATACTCTTCATGAGGGTTGTTTTGATGCTCTCAATCTCTAACTTCAAGTATTTTAATGTTTCTTCATTGTTTAAATTCTTCTCATTTGTCTTTTTGATAATTTCATCAATCTCCACGAGAGTCTCGTCAATCTTCTGTGACTTGGCTTCCTGGCGATCGTAGAACTCACGCTGTTCTGCCTCAAACTTCTCTAGCAGCGCGTCCACACGCACAAACTCCTGGTCAATCGATTCCTTATCTTTCTCTAACTGAGACTTAGACGCAGGCACTATCTTTGGCACAACGTAGCGCTTGACAATTTGGTAGAGACCATACGATAAACCAGCAGTGGCTGTAGCCATCACAAAGTAATCCTTCCAGTCGCGTTCAGGCAGGCGTGGGGCATTATAATAGTAATCTGGCACGGGAGGAGAAGGGGCAAGGGCCAACGAAGAAGAGCTGCTAGGTGCCGGAGACGACTCTACAGCTGCAGTAGGTCCTGGCCTTCTTGCACGCTGTAGTGCTTCGTGAACCTCGGACTCAGTCAAACCTTTCGAATCAAGAAACTCGATCTTCTTGCTAAGCGAGGAATCACTAATGGAAGGGTCAAGCAAGAACTGAACCGCACTGGCCACGAGATCCTCTCTGAGAGGAGACTGTTGCTGTGACTGAGACATTTCTAGCGAGCCTCAGTGGAACGAACACTATCTTTACAAGCAAAGTGAATCGGCTTAAAGAGGAGCAGTGTTTGTAATGGAAAACCGTATAGAATTGAGAGTGCCTTTAGTTTTCTGTGTATAATTCTTAAACGGTTAAAACTTCCAAAGCGGGGGAGGAGGAGGCGACTGAAATCCACCAGTGTAGGGGTGAAGAGAAACTGCACAGATTATATTTGGATCACGTGACAAGAAAGTTGACTCTGCTGGAAATTTATAGGGGGAGACGTGTTATTTCAAGGCTGTGCAAAGAAAATCAAGGGAAGCACAGCCAGCAACTAAACTATGGCTGTGCTGAGCTAGGGAGGGAAGCAGGTAAGGAAGGTAGCTTGTGAAGGTCGGGTCTGTAGGAAGAGGACATTATAGGGTGAAAAAGCGAAAGCCTCTGAAGATGAATGACTAGAAAGAAAAAGCCGAGATCGTGTGACGTGGTAGAAGTTACGTGGAGCGGGGCCTGTAACGAGAGCTGCTTCCGGGGCGGAACAGAGCACAGCAAATCGACTCTGAGTGAAAAATTAAATTCTCCAAAACGCCAAACCACAAGGCCGCAAAACGAAAAAACATCGCAAGGCCAGCGATTTATATATGTGTGCCTTTGAGAAGTGTGTTGAGAGGGAGGCGAAAAAAAACCAGGAGGCAAACTTGTGTTTGTGAGGGCCAGCAATTGTGTTTGAGCTGATGCCAGACAAGAACATCATGACGGAACACGCACCACAAGGATCATCTTTGTCTGCTACCGCGTCTCCAGGTCATGGTCACCGGGTAAGTATCGTTATACAGCGGGGACAGACTGCTGACTGAATTCACTGGGGACAGCACTAACTCTACTGTAGATGTCTATATCGGCTATGCTATCTTCACCTTCTCGCGGGGACGATAAGCCTGCAGATCAGGGAGAACAAGTAGCTGCTGAGGAGGGCTATCACGAAGGTCCTCTGGAAGTCTCGCAAGAGGGCTACCAAAACTCGGCTATATCTGCTAATGCCCTACTGACTGGTTTCCAGACCCGTCTCGCTGCGGCTGTTAAGCTGGACAGTTTACATTATGTACAGGGGAATGAACTGAGATTATTGCGAAACGAGATGGCATTGCTGACCAGACCCAACGGGGTATATTTAGAGCCCCGCTTGGTAGAAAGTCTTCGGTCTCAGGTTCTAGCGCTGGATCCGAAGCTCTTAGAGAAGCTGTCACGTAGGCGGAAGCTGACCTTACAGGAAGCTGATGACCTGACATTACTGCGTAGTGAGCAGCTGAGACTACTGGGTGAAGCCCAGACAGAGCGGGAGCGCCAGGTTGCGGCATCTAGGGACGCCGTTTGGCGGACTGCCAAACCATTGCGTCGTAAGAAAGACTCTCGCCAACGCGGGGACACAGGCGCAGGTTCGGGAGCATTTGTTGACATAGCTCCTAAGAAGGGTCGTAGACGGCCCGAACGTGGTATAACTGCAGATGTCGACTCAGACAGTGATCTGGACTCTCGCCGCAAAAGACGTCGTCCCGCACGTGCAGATGCTCAGAAACAGCCTGCCAAAAGACGGGCAGGCTCGCGAGCAAACGCTACAGGGACAGGTACTCCGGCACGGAGTTCTGCTCGGATCGGCCAAAGAGTGAAGGCCGCTGCGCAAGCTGCTCAAACTGCATCCGCTAAAACGACTGCAGGAGGTGGTAGGGCTCGCCGGGCTGGAGCCGCAGGCTCCGGCTCTATAGCAGACGATGACGAGCAATCCAAGTTGCCAAAAATCAAGCTAAATCTCAAACCAAAGGTATCTGCAAAGGAACAGCGTGCCATTGACAAGCAGTATGATAATACATATATTTCGATTTGGAAAGATCTGGCTCGAAAAGATGGTCCAAAGGCTTATAGAATGTACCAACAGTCATCACAAGCTAAGCAGGTCAATTTGCGTAAAACAGCTATGCTGGCCGCAAGAGAGTCGAGAAAATGGCAAGCAAAGACAACCAAGTCACAGAAAGACTTGGCTACCAAAGCAAGACGTGCAATGAGAGAAATGCTTAACTTTTGGAAAAAGCATGAACGTGAGGAGCGTAACTTGCGGGCAAAAGCCGAACAGGAGGCCGTCGCCAAAGCCAAGAAGGAGGAAGAGGAACGTGAAGCTAGACGACAGTCTAGGAAACTCAATTTCCTTATCAATCAAACAGAGCTTTATTCTCATTTCATTGGTAAAAAGATCAAAACGGATGAGATTGAAGGAGAAATGGGTGATAAGAGACTTGCAAACGGCAAGAAACAACATGACGCAGCTGTCGATAATGTGGATTTGATCCATGCTAACAGCAACTTTGAATCTCTAGATTTCGATGGTGAAACGGATGAAAGTTTACGCAGAACTGCTGCTGCTAATGCCCAATCAGCACTATTGGAGGCCCAGAAAAAGGCGAAGGCTTTCAATAGCGGTGTCAAGGTGATTGAAGAAGAAGAAGAGATGAACTTCCAAAACCCAACCTCTATTGGAGACCTCAATATTTCTCAACCAAAACTTCTCAATTGTACCTTGAAAGAGTACCAAGTGAAAGGTCTTAACTGGCTTGCCAATTTATACGAACAAGGTATCAATGGTATTTTGGCAGACGAGATGGGTCTTGGAAAAACAGTTCAAAGTATTTCTGTTTTGGCCTATTTGGCAGAAACACACAACATCTGGGGTCCTTTCTTAGTGGTTACACCAGCCTCAACCCTGCATAACTGGCAACAGGAAATCACAAGGTTTGTTCCCGACTTCAAAGTTCTCCCATACTGGGGTACTGCCAAGGATCGTAAAGTTCTTCGGAAGTTTTGGGATAGAAAGAGTATTGTGTATACAAAAGACTCACCATTTCATGTTGTTGTGACGTCTTATCAGCTTGTGGTGGCTGATGCCCAGTATTTCCAAAAGATGAAATGGCAGTATATGATTTTAGATGAAGCACAAGCGATCAAATCGTCTAACTCGTCCAGGTGGAAATCACTTTTGAGTTTCCAATGTCGTAACAGACTTCTACTGACCGGTACACCTATTCAGAACTCCATGCAGGAGTTGTGGGCTTTATTGCATTTCATCATGCCCTCATTATTTGACTCACATGATGAGTTTAGTGAGTGGTTTTCAAAAGATATAGAATCGCATGCTCAGTCCAACACAAAATTAAATGAGCAACAATTGAGAAGACTCCATGTTATTCTCAAGCCTTTTATGCTTCGGAGAATAAAGAAAAACGTTCAAAGCGAATTGGGTGAGAAAATAGAAATTGATGTATTCTGTGACCTTACAAGCAGACAAAAGAAACTCTACAGAATGCTTAGATCTCAAATCAACATTATGGACTTGATTGACAGCAATCGAAAAATTAGTTCCGCTAATGATGATGACAATAATAGTGACAGCTTAATGAATGTCGTGATGCAGTTCCGAAAGGTATGCAACCATCCTGATTTGTTTGAAAGAGCAGACACAAGATCATCATTTAGTTTTGCAAAATATTCTGAGACTTTATCTTTGCAACGAGAAGCCAATGAACCAATCTTAGATGTTCCTTACACTGCGAGAAATCGAATTGAGTATAGACTACCAAAGCTAATTTTGGATGAATTATTGAGCCCAACTTTTGATAATACCATTACTGATAAGTCTAGCTTGCTTGAAAAGTTCTCAATTTGGAATCCAGAGAACCTTAGACACAATGATAGCTTTTCGTTTTTGCCCTTCACAGACTCAAGTTCTAGCGAGATTTGCAAGGCTTTCCACTCTAATGTCATTGACAGAGCGATAGAGTTGCGGAAATACACCGGCAAAACACCCGGTGAGATGCTCAATCGACTGGAGACGGTCTACGAATCTTCATTTTCTGGAGCTGGCTCTAAAGAGAGGATGTTTTTGGTTTCATATCCTGAACGAATTGATAAAGGAAAAGTTGGTGAACTTGTTGAAATACCAGACATTGTTTACAAGGAGATGTACTTGAATGTAGCACAAAAGGGATCATTTGCTGCCGCTTCTGCGCCTCCTATTGAGATAACATGTTCCAGACAACGGCTCAATAATTTGAAGAGAAATGTTTTGTTTAACAATCAAATTCGGACAAGTCTAAACCCATTGAATCTGGATTGGCAAGTTGATCTTCTTCAAAAGGATGTGCCTTTAGATTTATGGCCAAAGGCGGAGATGAATGTTGAACCATTGAACTCGCAAGTTGGATTTTCCTCCATCAGACTGCCATCTATGAAGAGATTTGTTATTGAATCTGGTAAATTGGCTAAATTAGATGAGATGCTTGTTGATTTGAAGAAGAATGGACACAAGTGTCTGTTGTATTTCCAAATGACCAAGATGATGGACTTGATGGAAGAGTTCTTAACTTATCGTCAGTACAAGTACATTCGTCTGGACGGGTCATCTAAGTTGAGTGATAGAAGAGATTTAGTGCACGATTGGCAGACAAAACCAGAATTGTTCATCTTTTTGTTGAGTACCAGAGCTGGTGGGCTTGGTATCAATCTGACAGCTGCTGATACTGTGATATTTTATGACTCTGATTGGAATCCCACGATTGATTCTCAGGCTATGGATAGAGCTCATCGACTAGGACAAACAAGACAAGTGACTGTTTATAGATTACTAGTTCGGGGCACCATTGAGGAGAGAATGAGAGATCGTGCAAAGCAAAAAGAACATGTTCAGCAGGTTGTTATGGAAGGAAAATCCACTGTTGAAGATGACAAGAAGGACAGCAAGGACAGTGACAAGAAAGAGATGGCTATGTGGCTACTTGAGGATGAGGATGCCGATGATGTTTCTGTTTCCAAACTCCCTGGTTCCAGCCATAATGGTAGTAGCCTCGAGGCTCAAGACAAGGATGGAGACACATTAATGAGCTAGAAGCTCTTTACTTACAACTAGCACTAAAAGAAGAGAATATCTTGGTAGTATTTATTGAGTAGCACGAGTAACTGCCTGCCCTGTAGAAACGGGATTTAGCATCTATGAGTTTTTCATTTTTTTGACTAAGTCCTTTTTGGTATGAGGACAAGTTTAACAAGATAAACGAAAAAGTCATCTAGTGAAGACGAGCTATTGTGTTGCATCTAAGGAGGTGTAGAGTGGCACGTAGTTTGAGCGACTCTCCAATTTTGTTGAAGGCAGGATTTAAAAAAAGACCGATCAGGTAGAAACTGGTTATTCGACTTCAAGAAGCAGGAAGAGGCGTTTTTGCACCGGTGGCAAGATCCTCAATTATAGTCCCGAGTGGTTGGCGAGAGAGATAGGATGTCCAACAATGAGTACACTAGTGATCAGAAAGAGGTGGTGGAGAGGATTTTGAGAATAGAACGAACAGACTACTACAAGATTTTAAGCATTGACAAGAAATCGACGGATGTGGAGATCAAGAAGTCGTATAGAAAGCTGGCCATAAAGCTACATCCGGATAAAAACAAACACCCGCAGTCCTCAGAAGCGTTCAAAAAGCTTGCGAAGGCATTTGAAGTACTGAGTGATGACGACAAGCGCAGAATATACGACCAAACGGGGTCTGACCCGGACTCACGCGGGGCTGCTGGAATGTCGTCTGCCAGCGGGTTTGCAAGAGGAGGTAATCCGTTTATGAATGCCAACATGCATCACACTGGAGCACAAGGGTTTATGTTTGATGATGATATACTTAATATGTTCTTTGGAGGTTCTGGAGGAGGCTTTGGAGGAAACGGTTTTACTTTCCAGTTTGGAGGCCCTGGAGGAGGAACATTCCGTGCTCCACGAGGGTTCCAAGCCAGACCGCAGCGTGCGCAGGGTGCGGGTCAACCGAGAACACAAGGAACACAGGACAAGAGACTGTGGGATATTTTGGCACAGCTTGGTCCACTACTAATTATACTGATTCCTATGGTGATCAGTACTTTTTTTGGAGACGGGTCTTCAAATTATTCCAAAATGCCGAAATTTTCGTTCGAATCGTCGCCTGCACTAAGCGTGGAACGGGTTACTCCCGTTTATCATGTCCCGTATTACGTCAACAAAGGATCGCTGGAGCAGTTCAGTGGTGGGTCTGACAAGAAACTGCATAGTCTTGACAAATCTGTGGAAAAATATTACGTGAACGATCTACGGGCAAAATGCCACAGGGAAGAATCTTACAAGGATCGCCTGATCGAGGAAAGTTACGGATGGTTTTTTGTAGACAACGAGAAGCTTGATAAGGCCAACCGGTATGAGACGAGGAGCTGTGACCGATTGCGGGATTTGAATCTACTGTGATTGTAGCTGCGGTATTTGCTGCTGCAGCAGGTAAGAATAGAAGCAAGCATCTAATGGTTTTAGGAGAGTAAAACTTTTATTTAAGTTGTGTGAGGGGAGGTGATTTCTATTGTAGAAACGTGGCTAATACGTAGTGGCTCGGTGGCTAAGCCACATAAAATGTGTTACCGCAACGCCACAAAGCCGCATACACTCCGATTTAGGCGACAGGCACTGCCGGGAAGAAACGGAGAGGGGTTCGGGAATCCACAAAGCGGTTCAAACTGGTGATTGTCCCCGGGCGGAGATACCAGAGTCATTTAAGACTCGCAATGTCTGCAGGGGAACAGCGCATTTCTTATTAAAATAGTGTTCAAGAGCTCATGAAAATACCAACTAATTCTACGATGAGACTCACTAGCTTGGTAAGCTAGAAAGAGAGCTTGCTCACCCGTACATAGTGATGACAGCTTCGTGAAGTTTTTTTCAGTCAGGCAATAATGTTACATCCGCAAAAACAGAGCAGTAGCAACTGGAGAGCCGATAAGCAGTGCATGAAACGGGAAATCCGCGTACTGCCCTATAACGCGACAACCTCAGATCTCTAGTGGCTGCGCGTCAGCTATACAAATTCGCTCTGTTTTGTGCCTGTCATTCTGTCACAATGGAATTCCAGTCTTCAGGCCAGTTCCAGTTTCAACATCAGCCCCAGCCGCAGCAACAACAGCAGCCTTCACACCAGCCGCAGCAGTCTCAGCAGCAGCAGAACCCGCGCCACAAACACCTCCCTGACTTCCGCACCTTGTCCCCTGACCAGCTCCAGAACATCTATAAACGTCTCCAGCAACTACGATTTCAGCATGGTGACGCGGTTAATCAATTGCCTGAATATACGGAATTAGCTACAGTTTTAACCCAGTATGTACAGTACCAAAAACAGCTGCAAGCGCAAGGCCAGGTTCAAAGCCAACCACAGCGTCATTATGATGGACAGCCTGCTATTCAACAGGCTCAGCAAGCACCACAAGCTCAACAGGTAGGTTCACAGGCTCCACCGGTAGCAACACAAGCTCCTCCTGTAGGGTCTCTGGCACCGCCCGGAGTAGTCCCTGGTCCTGGTCAACCATCGGGGATTTTTTCCCCACAGCAGTCGCAACTACTCAAATACCAGATCGCAGCGTTCAAGAAGTTGATTCAGAACCAGCCTATAGATGGCGACATTTCCGGTGTCATCAACATGGCTTTTCAGCAGTACACGAGACAACAGCAACAACAACAACAACAACAGCAGCAACAACAACAACAGCAGCAGCAGCAACAATTACAACAACTACACCAGCCACCTCAGAACCAGCCACTTTCATTCAATGAGCCATCAGATGCTCAAACCGCGCTAAAGCAGCAGGCCTCTAAACAGAGACGCCCCAAGAAAGCATCAGCTTCTCTCAACCAGCGATCTGTACCCCCACAACAGCCTGTCACTGCTGCAGTGACGGGCCCAATGGTCCGTCAATTCCAAAAACAGCCTGCTCAATTCGCAAAGGGTCTCCCTGCTCATCCGCCCCTACCACTTAATAAGTTAATGGAGAAGTACCCTCAGGTGTCTAATATCATTCCTACACATGACCCCCTTGCGGCTGTTGATAGTTATTCTGTTCCTGTTTTTCCTGATGATATACCATTCGACTACTTCAACTCTCCAAAATCGAAGGTTTTAACTCCTTCTATATATCCGAAACCTGTGGATCTTGTCACTGCAGGGAAATTGAAGATGTTGTTGCAAGAGCTACTTGTTGAGGTGGAACTGGATAATTTAGACAAGCTCAAAGAGGTTGATGAGTCATACCTCGTTGATTACGATGCCCTGAAGCTTTTACCGTACCAGCGTGCCGTGAGGGGTCATGTATTAAGTTGCATTTTCCACCAAAACTTACTTCTTACCAATCATTTACCCAACTTTTCAGCAAGAGCGCGAGTAATCAACGCTAATGATGCATCTGTTACTCACGCTCTGTACACACAACAGAGAACTATGGCTCTGGTCTCCCAGCGGAATAAGGTTGTTGAGCGACAAACTAATATCCTTAATGCCTCTAATGATTACAAGAAATACATGAGCTCTCGAAAAGATCGTTTTTCAAAACTTGCAAGATCGGTTAGCAATTTTCATATGCAAACGGAGAAGGAAGAACAGCGGAAAGCTGAGAAAAACGCTAAACAGAGATTACAAGCCCTCAAAGCGAACGACGAGGAGGCTTATATCAAATTGTTGGACCAAACTAAAGATACAAGAATCACTCATTTGCTTCGTCAAACAAACACATTTATTGAAAGTTTGACTCAATCTGTTAGGGCGCAACAGAGACACACTTATGAAAATATTGTCGAAGTAGGCCACGAAGACGCCACAGCAAACTTGCATCCTGAACTTGAAGCTGAAGATAGTGACATTTCAAATTACTACTCTGTTGCACATAGGGTACAAGAGAAGATCGACAAACAGCCTTCTATGCTTGTTGGAGGATCCTTAAAAGAGTATCAGATAAGGGGATTGGAATGGATGGTATCTTTGTACAATAATCATCTAAATGGTATTCTCGCAGATGAGATGGGCTTGGGAAAAACTATACAGACTATTTCTTTGCTCACCTACATTGTGGAAGTGAAGAAAATTCAAGGTCCTTTTTTGGTTATTGTGCCTTTGTCGACTCTTCCTAACTGGAATCTTGAATTTGATAAGTGGGCTCCAAGTCTCAAGAAGATCAGCTATAAAGGGACTCCGCAGTACAGAAAGGAGCTGGCGCAGGACGTCAAGAGCGGAAACTTCCAGGTACTATTGACAACCTATGAGTATGTCATTAAGGATAAAGCTTTACTATCGAAAATCAAGTGGGTTCACATGATCATTGATGAAGGTCATCGTATGAAAAACACCAAATCCAAGTTATCGTATACTCTTACAGAGCACTATCATACTGATTATAGACTAATCCTCACCGGAACACCTTTGCAAAACAACCTTCCCGAACTTTGGGCTTTGCTTAATTTTGTTCTTCCAAAGATTTTTAACTCGGTGAAATCTTTTGACGATTGGTTCAATACTCCATTTGCAAATACTGGTTCCCAGGATAAGATTGAGCTGTCAGAAGAGGAAACACTGTTGGTCATCCGAAGACTGCACAAGGTGTTGAGACCATTCTTACTTCGAAGATTAAAGAAAGATGTCGAGAAGAGCTTACCAAATAAAGTTGAAAAAGTGGTCAAATGCAAAAAGTCGGCTCTTCAGAGCAAACTTTATCATCAAATGTTGAAGTACAATCAACTGTTTGTGGGAGACTCAGACTCTAAATCCCCAGTGGGAATTAAAGGGATGAACAACAAGTTGATGCAACTGAGAAAAATTTGTAATCATCCTTTTGTGTTTCCAGCCATTGAAGACATGATAAATCCGAGCCATGAGAATAACGACAAGATCTGGAGAGTTAGTGGCAAGTTTGAACTTCTCGATAGAATTCTTCCAAAGCTTCGTGCAAGTGGCCATAAAGTTCTGATGTTCTTTCAAATGACTCAGATCATGGATATTATGGAGGACTTTTTAAGATTGAGAGAAATGCAATATATGAGACTCGATGGTGATACTAAAGCGGATGATCGTACTACCCTTTTGCAGGATTTCAATGCTGAAGATTCGGATTATTTCGTTTTTTTGCTTTCAACAAGAGCAGGAGGGTTGGGTTTGAATCTTCAAACTGCTGACACTGTGATTATATTTGACACGGATTGGAATCCTCATCAAGATCTTCAGGCCCAAGATAGAGCTCACCGTATTGGTCAAAAGAATGAAGTTAGAATCTTTAGGCTTATTACCAGTGATTCGATTGAAGAATATATTTTGGAACGTGCTCATCAAAAGTTGGATATTGATGGTAAAGTTATCCAAGCCGGAAAGTTTGACCAAAAGTCAACTTCTGAAGAGCAAGAGGCTCTCTTGAGACAACTGTTGGAGACAGAAGAACATGATAAGGATGATGATGATGATCTGGATGACGGCGAAATGAATGAGCTGTTAGCGAGAAATGATGACGAACTTAAGCTTTTTCAACAGATGGATGAAGAGCGCAATGATGCCGCCTTGGGCTATCCTAGACTGTACTCTGAGGCAGAGCTTCCTGAAATATATCACATAGAACCGGAAATTGTTGAGGAGCAAGATGATCTCGGCTATGGAAGAGGTGCTCGTGAACGGAAAGTTACGCATTATGATGAGAATATAAGCGAAGAACAGTGGCTACGGGAAATAAATGGGTATGCATCGGATGAAGAAGTAAGAACTTCTAAAAAGTCCCGTAAGAGAGCCAGAAAGCCGAAAGTTGAAGACGGTGAGCCTGTTAAGTTGCAGAATGGTGATATCCAAGGTGATGACGATATTGATGACGATGAACGGATCACCAAAAAGAGCCGATCAACAGCATCACCTGGATCGCCTGGAGTTGCAAATAAGGGGAAAGGAAAAGCACGCTCAAGAGGAGGAAATGATTCTGTTTCAAGCAAAAGTGTGTCTCAGTCGCCATCTGCAGAAAGCACATCTATGACTTCATCTGGTAGCATTTTATCGAAGAGAAAGTCTAGAGCTGGAAATGGATCTGCTCCGATCTGTCGCAAGGCAGATTTTTCGCCTCCTGCACTTAGTATTGACGAAAGAACGGAACTACAGTCCAACCTCAACAAGATATATAATCATTTGATTGCCTTTGAAGATGAAGATGGCCGGAAATTGTCCACCATTTTCATGATTAAGCCTGTGAGAAGAGTCTATCCCGACTACTATGTGATCATAAAGAACCCGATTGCGTTTGATGGGATCAAGAGAAGAATCCACAGCGAAGTCTACTGCTATCTGGAGGAGTTTCTCTTTGACTTACATTTAATGTTTGCCAATGCAAGAATTTACAACCAGGAAGGGTCTGTCGTTTATAATGACTCAAAATTGATGGAGAACGAGGCCCTTGAGCTGTATACTGGGCTCACAGGAGGAAAGAAGATTGACTTTACGGATTTTGATGAAAGATTTGGATTGGTTCGGTCTTCTACGCAAAACACCACTTCCTCCGCTAATAACGATCAGATTCCACAGGCAGCTGGGGATGATAAGATCAAGGCAGAAGCTAGCACTGTCGATTCTGTTGAAGCTTAGCTCTACTTCATTTTTAGTCTTCGATGCAATATCGACTGTTTAGATTAATGGATAAAAATGTATTCTACCACATCATTAAGAGAGTGTTTAACTGCAAAAGGTGAAGAGGAGATACAGTAGGATTCAACCAGCTCTCTTACTCTCGTTCATTCTCATGACTTCCCGATGTATTGGTTTGGTCCGTTGATGGAGATACCGTTTCCTCCTGCTGTTGTAGAATCTCTTTTTGCTGAGGTTGAGGTGATTCTTTATCATTGTCTTTAAGCGGCTCTATGTTATCATCCGCATCCTTGGTATCTCCGGGAGTGTCGAGTGCTTCAGGAGCTCTGTATGTGTCAGGAGTTCTGGTGGCTTTTGCCGTCTCCTTGTTGATAGCTGTTGTTAGACTTGCAGTTCCACTAGTAATTTGTGGCAGAGTCTTGGCGGAAGTTACTTCTGCTTCGATAAACACACCTTGATGGGGAGAAGTATCGGACACAGTCTCACAACCGCTAGTAGAAGTATCGGCGTCACTGGACTTTGCTGGTTCAGTTCCCTGCACGGCATCTTGTTGAAACTTCTCTGGTGAAACGCCTGAAGTCTCTGTGACCAACGTGGCTGGGCTCCCGCTTACATCTTGAATCAACAGTCCCATTTTTGCATCGGAGTCTGGAGTTGGATTCGAAACGACATGAAGGTTTGCAGAGAAGCTGTTTTGGGTCATACCCTTTTCTCCAAACAGGATCTTCTCTTCAATACCGGTAGGAGCATTAGTGCCAGTCGCAATGCCAGTTGCAATGCCAGTTGCCATGCCAGTTGCCAAGCCGCTGAATGCAAATGTAAAGTGCTTCTTGATGCTGGCCGAGCTCAGCGGTCTTATTCCAAATCCTCCGCGTCCACGCTGGCGGTCTTTATCAATGTCGAACTCTTGCAGAATGGCTGTGTAGTTGAACTTTTTGGTGATATATGCGCTCCAGATCCAGCATTTGGTAAGCCAGCCCACTGTTATAAGCCAGAACAATTGGAAGAAGTCGACTATTGTGCTCCAAATCCCAAACTCATTGGATATTTTGCCGACAAGTATCAAATTCAGCACAATGTTGACTGAAATCAAGATGAAGTTGCATACAAAACATATGGTTGACAAAACAAAGAGCCCGTGGTTGAGCTTGAGCTTAGACAAGATCTCGCTGCCAAACAGAGAGAATGGAATCACAACAATTACCACCTCTGTGAGATATATGACGGAGATTAGGAATATTCCAAAATTGATGTACTTGAGTACAAATGAATAGTCTAAAAGAGCGTCGAGACTGTATGAACTTTTTGGGTAACCGCTGGATTCGTATAAGGGGTAGATGAGTTTATGGAGGAAGTCATTTGCTTCCTTGTGATGTTCATTAAGGTCCAAAAAGAAGGGCAATGGTGTGTCAAATAAGTCCCGTGATGACATGGCACGTTGGTTGTAGATATACTTGAATTCCAGGATTGACAAAACTCCGCTTTTGAATTCCACGGACTTGGTCTTGAAGAAGTATTTGAGAGGACGGAACTTGACGGATATTTCATGGTCGTCTACCAAAACTGCAGGTTTTAAAATAAGCGCATAGTTATCATAATTCTCCATATATGAGTTCTTATTGAGCTCAAATATCTTGGAAAGAGACATATAGAGGTCCACACTTTCCTTCTGCACTTGTTCGTAGTCTTCTTTAAAGTATACCCTTCCGGAGTTAATGAATCCTTCAGCGTTGTTGAGAACCTTGACAAGATTTACTGGAGGTAAAGGCTGATACATTGTAGTTTGCTGAAAGATGTTTCTGAAACTGAACACAACAAAACCTATCAGACAAATAATCAGCCATCTGAGCGACCTGTTCATCTTCTTGACAGTCTCTATCTTGAGATGAGCCGGTCGATTATCCTCAGCGCTTGGAGTCATCATTGCAGAAGATTCTTTTGCTTTTACTGCTGAGGTATGGTATCCAGACAGAAGCGCGCTGTTGGCTTTGGTTCTAGCAAACGCTGTAGTTGATCTTTGTATTCTGCTCTTGCTTCAAAACGGTGCTGGTGTATTCTTGAAAACTCCAGGCCAACCAATCCCTTTTTCATTTCAATCCTATTTTTTTACCCTTCTTTCTTAGCGCTCTGTCATGTGGCAGAGAAAATGAAAACAGCCCTTGGCAAGTGCACGGATGTAAGCAGCAAGCATGTGACCCCCAACGCTCCTTGGCAAGAGCCACAGCCGGTTGCCTGAGTAGCTTGAAAGAGCACCACGCCCATGGAAGCTAGCGGTGCGTCCTTAATTAGGGGAGCGTGCTGGCCCGGTGCCTTTTCGGGAATCTGCCGCTCCTCAGCTCAGATTGTCTGAGTGAGCACACACAGCTGCTTCCCAGGATGACACTGACAACCTGACACCCCAGCAAGAGGATCCAAGCAGCGCAGATGCCAGTAAGTGAGTGTCTTCCCAGAGAGCTTCCATCGCTGAGGTAATCAATCTAATACATGGCTTTTTTTTGGTGTAAAGATGGATCCAGCTGAACGGTGATAAAAACCAAACAAACCTGAAGTTGTCTACCTACTGCCAGGGATCACGGTCAGTAGAGCAGTTAGCGAGGCTAGTTCAAGAGCAAGGGCCTCAGAAACAGGATGATCACGCACACAATATATCATCACCTGATTAGAGACTCAATTCGTGTAGAGCTGGTGTATGAAAGCTCTCCTGTTACAGCTGGCTCCGATGAGCTTTCTATTATTCTTCGTTTTCGGTATGTTGGCCCCACGGCAAAAGCGGCTAATGTAGACGAGCCAAACAAAGCAAAAGAGAGCGGAAAAGAGAAGGAGAACGAGGAGCAGAAGGACAGCTGGTTTGGTGGGCGGCTTTCGGCTCAGTTTTCCAATGCAACGAGGTCTCTGTTTCTCCAGCAGCTAGAGACCCTTAATGAGGAAGAGGACGACAAATTGAAGGACATATCTTTGTATTTGGGATACACACAGGTATTTGCGTACTACTCTATTAATGACAAGATTCTTGACTCTTCAATATTTGAGGAGTTGCAGAAAAACACAACATTCGAAGGAAGACTTGCTGGTATCAATGGACTGGAAATCACTTTTGGGCCGAATAAGAAGGGTCTCTTGGAGGGTATTTCTACTCTACTCAATGGGGAAATAGGTGGCTCGGAAACCAAGGAAATGTCGGAGGACTCACATATAATTCCACTGTACTCGAATACTCAGTCAATTGTCTTTGGAGAGCTCACATTTAAACCAAGCCAGTTGACTGAGCAGTCCACCAGTCGTGACACGACGCGTAGCTACTACATCAGCTTCAAATTGCCAAAGGACCTGCCGCCATCATACAACTCGGAGTCTGTTCGCATCTGCTATAACCTGATTTTTGGATTCCAACTAGAAGAACCTGATGGAACCATTCGTAACCATACCATCTTTTTTCCTCTGAAGATCATTCCTTTTATTGATAAGTTTGGAAGACAGCCACTATATCATTTGGAGAGACCCAAGCTGAACCAGCCTTCGGAGATGTTCAAGTGCATTGACACCAACGGTACTACGGAGGGGTCTGGCTCTTTAAGTTTGGGTAAAAGACGATTAAGTTTCAAATCAATCAGACGAAGAATTTCGGATGCCTCGTTAACTACTGCCACCTCGGACCATCGACCCAGCTCAGTAGCCACTATAGATTATATTCCTAAACGAGCAATACTGGGTGATGATGCTGCAAGTGAGGAGTTTGATTTGGAGAATAACTTGAAGACTCAAACATTTTTGAAAATAGTGGAAGACATGAACGAGGGAGATGTAAATGATGTTGTGAAATTCCAAGAAGCGTTTGAGAAGGAATTCAGAGATGATCATTCAGAGATATTCAACGCCCGACAGAATCTGGTTGATATTCTCGCGGACTACCAGCATGTGCAGAAACATCCATTTAGCGTTGAGGACGTGGATCCTGATATGGAAGGAATAATACCTGAACAGCAGCAAAGCAAGTATATTGTCAAGCAGAACGGACTGAATATCGTGGATCTTTTTTTGAGCAAAAATGTGTTCAAAGTAGGAGACCAGATTGTGCTGACTCTTGCTTTTGATCATAGCGAGCTGGAGACCAAGGGACTAGAAGTCCAGCTTGTGAAAGACCAGATCATATATCGAGACGAATATTTACGCAAATATGATTACAACGAGGTATTTGAGGGAATAACCAATGATAATCATCTAGAAACTACTGTTTTCCAGACTCTTGCTAGTACATTCGATGTTGATGAAATGAGCGTCAAGATTTTGATTCCATCATCCGTTGAACCTCAGTTCAAGACAAATTTCTTTCAACTCAAATACTACGTCCAAGTGAAATTCATCTTACTGGACTGCCATAACATTACAAATAAGGCCAATTCCTCTCACGAGGGCGAGGGTAATGGTGAACAACATGATGAACAACACGATACTCATGACTCTACCAGTGAGCAAAACAATGGTACTCAACATAAAAAACCCAGATCACGTTTCGAGCTCGTCCCTATATTCACAGACTACAAAGGTTCAATTCTGTTCAAGGCTGTCGACCATTTTGCAAACGGCATTGAATTCACTATCCGACTCCCTGTTGTTGTTCTTCCCAACTACGAACAGGACTTTGGATCAATTAGTCCAGTTACTCGATAAGTAGTCTCTTCTATCTTTAGCACAGCCATAAAATATTAATCGAGTAAAATCATGTCGCGTCTGGGATCACGAAGAGCAAACAAGCAGCTGCAATAAGAAAAATGTAAGAAAGCATATTCCTCCAGGTTTTGGCCCAGACAGCTGGTTCAAGACTTTGACCGCTGCCCAACGCCGATCTCAACACTGCTGTGAATTAGCGACACCACTGTACTTGTGGAGCACGTGATACTTACGTACTGCTCCTGCCTGTGACGTGAACGTGTTGACCTCTAATTTCGAAGGGAGCGTGGAACAGGTGCTCTTTTTACGGAGTGCGAGCTAGCTGAGAACACCATCAGCTGTTGGCAGCTATAGGGGACTCTTGCACTTACTTTGTTAGCCATGCTTCGAAATGGTGACACAGCTCAAGTTAACGACCAGCCCGTTTCCAGCCCCAGTCCTGGTTCTACAAACAGGGAGAATACTGCTGAAGAAAATGTTTCAAACATTGAATCGCCCTTAGGTGGTCGCAGCAATCGATCTATGCTCCTCTACCAAAAGTTCATAGAGGAAAAACGGAAGAACAAGTCAACTTCGACTCCTTCTAAAAGTGCCGAACCGTACGATACTCCTCTGTTTGTGGAACAAGATTCTCCAACGTTAAGTGACACACCTTATATTAATACTGACATTCCACAACCAGCAGAAACACCAGTGATTTCGAATGCTACTCTCAATGTTGAAGCAAAGGCTGCACCATTGGAAGTTACTCCTGAACAGCAACATGGTTCTACTGGAGACGTACAAAGTGCTGCTGATTTATGTTCATCTCCTTCAAGGATTCAACCTGGAAACACGTCTTTTAATGGATCCCCCACAGGTTCAAGTCATACACCTAAAAATATTGGTCGACCCTTTCTTAACAACAATGCCCTTTACAACTCAATTGTGTTGACTAGAAGGAATGCATTCAAGAGACAGCTTGGAAGCAAGAGAAATCAAGAGAACAGCGAAGACAAAATCTCTAGACAGGCTGGAAATAACCAGCGTAAGCTAACCCCACGAGGTATGCCGACTCAAAGTAAGATCGATGACGAGCATAAGAGACGTGAAGAACAACATACTAAACTCTCCCCGGTTGCATCTAACAGAATTGGTAACAGCTTATCGACTCCATTATCCACTCGATATGAAATCAAACCTACTAATTCTCCTTCGATTTCTTCAGAAAGAAGATTTATGCAGCAAAAGGAGTCTACACCTACGAAGAGAGACCCAAGTGGGATTTCATCTTTAACTCCAAGAATGCGTTCGCCAGGGTCTGATAACACCGGTGATGCAACTTATGTTTCTCCTTCCTCAAAAAGGATGACAGATACCCCAAATGACTCTAACAGCAGCCAAAGAAAGCAAGTCCTTTTTTCAAGTGATATTGAAAGTTCGCCAATAATTTTGTCGCCGTCTAAAGAGAAAGGTGAACCTAAATCAATCTTGAAGCCGGTCCGTCTTTTCGAGAAAGTAAAGCCTTCTGATGTTCTATATGTCCCTGCTGCAGAAATAGACTCTTTGAATTCATCTGATTCGTGGCCCTCTGGTCACATTTTTCAGCTAGAGCGGGGATCTGAGAAAACCTCAGATCTGCTAAAAAAGTGTATTCAATTACTTTCATCTAGATCATTTTCCAAAAGGTATGAAGTGTATGCCACCATCTGTCATCTGATTAAAGTAAACGGCAAGGGATATATAGCCCAGAAGCTTACTGACGAGGATTGCGTTCTTTTATCATCTATTACATTAGAAGATCTTCATGTATTACTTGAGGACAACAAGAACAAGAGAGATCCTTTTAGTTCAAGAACAGCTATTCAGGCCGCTAAGATTCTGGCCTATATAGTTGCCTGTCACCATACCTCAAAGACGATGCAAATACTCACAAAGGTTTCCTCCATGCTTTTGATCGAAGATATCCCCAAAGGTCTTGCTTCAGCATTGATCCAAGTCATCAAAGAAAATGCTGACTCAGTTCTTCCATCTTGTGTTGAGATCATGTTGTACTCAATACTGAATATGAACTTTTTCCCAAGTGCGTCTATTGAGAGCGAGAAGCTGCTAACAATAAAGAAGTTCATCTTCCAGCATCCAGGAACTATGATCAAGCAGTGTCGGTTTTGGATGAGTTACATTCTGTCTTCCATAATGAACACTGGAATACCTTCTTATGAGCGCATACTCAATTCCTGCGTACAAGTTCTCTTTGAATTTTGTAAGATCAGCACATTTGTTAATTACAAAACAATCAGTGGCTTGCTGAGTGAGGATGCATCTGCTCAATCCAGAACAAACTCAGTCTCGGGCTCATTAGAATCGTTCATCCCAGGTTCGAGTATCTGCGACAACCTGTGTTCTGTTCTTGTACATCTGATTAGCGTAGGTTTATTATCGCAGGCCATGGAGATATGGGCTCAAATGACGTATCTTTCTAATAATTACACCTGGTTTGAAGGACCTGAACAATGGCCTTATATTGAGCGCTGGACCGATGTGTTTTTAGAAGCTTTTGATAAACCAGGAACAAATGATAAGAAATCTGCTTTGAAGGCCTGGAGAGGAATAATACACTGTTACCAACAATCTTTTAATCATAAATCAAATGTTGCAATTTTTGAGAAAGAAGCTGAGCTGATAAAACGCAAATTTGACGTTGTTATGCTTCCGTTCCGTATTTCCGCATCCCAGTTGACTGATTCGTTGGTGCCTTCATACATGAGCCTTTATTGCAGACATTACTTGTCACTTAGAAAACTGTACAAAAAAGGCCCTACATTGATGTATACAAATGATGAATGGATCTTAGAGTGGTTGCTTGCTCCTCTGGAACTGCTCTTTGATGGAAGTGAGAATGTTTCAAAAGAAAGAGGCGAGTGCGGCTTCATATTGTTGGATGCCATGCTCACCAACACAAACGCGAACGAAAAATCCAAGTCAAAGAAAGGAGATCTCAGTGAAAGCTTTTTCCTTGATACCTTGAATCCTTCTGACTTGACTCCTATAAATCGTTCTTGGGTAACTGTACACAGTGGTTTGTTTTTTAAGACCATCAATTCAGCTCTTTCTGTACAGTCTGTTCATTGGAATATGAAGGTTAGTTTATTGAAAAACTATATGACTTGTTTCAAAGACGATAACAACCGAATCACCAGTAATGAAGGTTCAAACACTGGAATAAGAACTCGATTTTTGATGAAGACCTTATTGAATTCTACTAGCAAATTTGAGAAAATCACCACAACTGCCCTAATAACAATTTGTGTTTTAGTAAGACATGTTTTTGGTGCTCAGTACTTGTTATTTAGTGATGAAGAGTGTGATAATACCCTTGCGTTAATAACAAACTACCTATTAAGCGACGTGGGGATTGACAAGGAAATAAACTCACATGACCTGGAAGAATGGATTTCTTTTTGTGTTCCATGCTTCAAAGAAAGGGTTGGTCCTTTCTACTTGTTCTTTTTGAAAATTGACTGCTTCAATATGTCACCAATCGTCTTGAAAGTCATGAAAAAAGCGAGCAATTTGCCTGACATATCTGTGATTTTGGATGATATTGAGACATGGGAACAGATCTTCACAATTATGAAAATTAACAAGGAGTTTAGAGAGCTCTTCATCAGAGCCATGTTCACAGCTAACCAAAGCTCTTTGAATGCTGTTTGCGAGCAGAAACGTCTTTCTAGTGTCATATTACAACTTGGAATGCTTGATTTGAACAAGGAGCTTGCATATGAACTCTTCACTGAAGCCTTTACTGTTATGAATACTCAAGGACCTGGCGCTGTCTCTGTCAATTTACAAAATGCAAGCTGCATTTTTCTAGAGAATCTGTTGAATCTATTAGGGCCCGACGATATGGGGCTTTTCCATACATTATGCTACACTTTGACGTCTGGAAATACTTCTACTCTGCCCTTGCCACTTTTTGAGTTGGTTGCTAGAAAGATTATGAATTTCGGCCCAAAGTTCTTTGCTATTGAAAATGGTCCCGAAGAAAGCTATGATAAACTCAAACATCTTTTGCAGCAAGTCTGTTCTGCCCTCCATAATTCATCGGAACTAAAGAAAGAAATGGTATATCTGTCTGACAAACTATCAGAACTTCTACAACCTCAGCTAATCGCAACTTCAACACAAAAAGAAGACAGTTCTTCCTTGCAGAACACGGAGACTTCAGTTGGTCTACCGCAAAAATACCCGGGTTTCAATAGATCTCTCGACGTTTTGAAGAAAGGGATTAACGATTTTACCCCTAATTACATAGATGGTCATACACATTCACTGCCGCAATTAGGGCAGCCATCTACTGATACTGAACGCGTTGCATCGTTGTTCTTTCCTTCTATTAGTATGGAGGACCATTCCAAAAATGAACTACAAGAGGACGTGAGCTCACGGGGCCCGGAGGTTTTAGAGAAACAACGTTCTAAAGATGGCCTCACCTTCCACGACAAAGCAAAGCTTAATAAGTGTACTGATACAACTGCGATTAGAACTGATAAGTCAATTGTTCATTCCGGGAAGGGAGAGAGCGATGATTTTCAAGAATCATCGTCGGATCCAATTAATAACACAACAGCTCCTGTTATGAGCGACAAGGACAAATCGCCTGTTGCCGACAGCTTTAGAGTCAAGTTCAATAGAAACAAAGTTCTCAGAAGAAAGTTGTTCCAATCAAGACGCGACGGTGAAGAACCAGCAAGGAAGAGCCGGAATAAGCGACGGAAGAGCAGTTTGAAAAGAGAATCCCCGGATGTGGAGGAGAATAGCTTTAAGAGCATATCTGAAGATCGCAAAACTAGACAAGATGACAAACCATTGACGGTCATTCACAAACCGAAACAACGAGAGCCAGAGGCGAGCGAGTCACAAGATGAGATAGGTTCATTTTTGAAGTCAGTAACGCCTGATAATGCCACTACAAGTCTTACCAGCGGGAACTGGGTGTTGAGATCTGATTTTTTGTTGGACCCTCCACAAAATACCAGTCTAGAGATTGAAGATATACCTATTGGTTCATTATCAGAAAGTGTCCTGTGTAGGTCATTAACGACAGTCCCAACAACGACGGACAAGCATTCTAGTCGTCCCAATGAAGATACTAACGTTGCTTTTGACGCCGCTGAAGAAAAAGCAGACGATTCTGGAGTTTCGACAGTACCCGATTCCGGAAATTCAATTTGTGAAAATGCTGAGGATAAAGTGGACCCTTGGGCACAGCTGGAAGCGCTGCTGCAAAATATGAACAATGAACTAGCCGATCCATCAGTACTATCTGTTTCTCGCAAAACAGAAATCGAAGATAACTTATTGTCATTGATGATGATTTTGAGGAAACGGCATTGACGATCAAAGTTAGATGTAGTTTTCGAATCTGACCAGAGATGAAAGAAGCTCGACTCCTACTTTGACCGAATCGATAAACCGGATATCTGGGAAATCAGACTTGAACTTTGAATCTAAAGAGCTCAGCCCAGCACAACCAAGCAAAACTATGCGCACATTTCTATTAACCATGCTCCGAATTTTACTTTGAAGAATGACGTAGTTGGCCCCATCTGTAAGTTTGAGAACATCCACCTCTGAAGCAAGAGTTGGTTCGAAAAAGGAAGGCAGTTTTCTATCTCTCGACCCACAGAAGAAGTCCATCAATGAGCTGTCTAAAATTTGTTCCCAGCTTTTGCTGGAAGTTAGAATACCCACTCTGTTGTTGTCTGTGGCCGAATTCAAAGAATAAAGCAAGGAAGCTTGAAATATTCCCATCACAGGGACTTTCACAAGCTCTCTTAGCTTATATATCAATGGATGATCCGAATAGCAACATATCAGGTAACCATCAAAGGCCAAATACTGACCAGCGTCAGCTTGGATTTTGGTTAGACATGCCGTGGTGGACTGATCGGCCTCTAATGAGTTATTGATGGATGGCGGAGCCTCATCTGATGCAGTAAAAAACTCAAGCTGAAAGCCGGGTATTTCGTTGGTGATCGTCCGCTGCAAATTCTCAGTGATGGATGTTGAAGAGTTCGGATTGATTAAAAGGATTCGCTTGCTCATCTCAAAGGCCTGAACCGGTCAACGGTTAACTTAATCACAATGGACAACATCTCAGCTGATTGATACTCTTGAGTTTCCAAGATAAAAAAATCATCTTTTATTTTTAAGGGTTACGTAATCAATGGAAGCGATTAGTTGTTGATAACAGAATGAGCTATTGGATGTACTTTAGGCAGCGCGTATCGTTGTTTTCTGTGAACAGCTGGTTGATGTCATTTGTGAGAGAATGAGGAAGTTGATGGTTTTCCAGAGTGAAGCGATCAAGGAAATGGATTAAAAGATCTCTCTGCTGTGATTTCAGGAGGATTTCCAGAACTATCAAATAAATTGGTTTTGTGAATGTAATGGTCTTTTCAGAGGCTTGCAGCAATTGGGCAATCAGAGGATCATTGTATCGCCCCGAGTCTCTGATGATAGAAAAAAGCTGTAGATAAGTGTTCTGGTCTAATTTGCACCTTCTCTTTTTTACCATTACCCTGATTAGTGCAAGAGCAATGTCTAGGTCGTTAGTAGTAGCGTTGATAAGTCTGAGAATGATGTTGAGGGGCAGAACTTTAAATGGTTTATTCGTTTTTGCCTTTTTTGCTCTGTATTTGCTAGATTCCTTCTTTGGTTTCCCCAGACTAGAGGAAACCAGCGGAAACTTAGATTTTAATGCATCAGGGTTGATTTCGCCCAAATGGCTCATTCCTCTTGCTAAACGTCGTCTGAAAACTCTGAACAACTGTTCGTCAGGGTGCAATGACCGAGAATATCGTTGTCTATACTCCTTCAGATGAAATCCGTGCATTTGCTCAATAAGGATAATTGAATCCTTTAACGTGATGTTAGGTTTCTGGTTGGCGAGATCTTCAATTAACTGAGGAAAATCATCCGTCTTCAAAGCTGTGAAATCTGTCGTTTTTATGTTTGAGAACATACCGCTATCAATAACTCTAATTGCACCCAGCTTTTTAACATAGCCTTTCAGTCTGACCAAATCCATCTTTGTACGAAACTTTCGAATTGAACTTTTATCATTTGATTCTTTCAGTTTCTCTATCTGATAATCCACAGCTTTTGCAAAGGTCGCAAAATCCAGCCGATCAATACTTGCATAGGCAATCTTCTCGACCATAGAATCACTTAGGTAAAGCAATGGATTCTCATACATTACAATAAACCCAACAAAGAAGTTTGCTGCAAGATCGATTCTTCCATGATCAATAGTCCTTTCCAGGCAAAGTTCGAGGAGCTGGTTATTAAGGATGAAAGATACCTTCCTTTTGTGAAGAATACGTATTAATCGAAACACATCATCAAAATTATTGTTCATCAGCAGATGATAAGCCAAAAGATCCACGACAAAACGATCAACTATCACACTAGGATCTGAATTCTCTATTATACTGATTGCTCTTTCGTACTGTTTGTTAGCGACACAATAGTGAACAAAAAGGCTCTGTATACCACTTGATTCCGTCTCAACATCTAAAAGTGGCTGTATATCTGAATCTTGAACAAAGGGAAGCCAACAGCGGTACATTATAGTTAATTGACTCTCTTCTAAGTCAATCTCATTTGATCCCACTTTGGTCAACAGTATCATCAATAATTGTTTACGTCCGTCAAAGGGTATCGTCTGATCATTCAGTGAATCAATCAATGAAGAGACAAACTCTCTTGACGGCTTGAACTGAGAAACACCCATTAGTCTCACAGCTAGTCGTATTCTATTTACAGGTTCAGCTTGAGGATCCAAAATGAAACGATCCAGCTCTGATAAGCTTCGTATTGATTTATTCTCCTTGAGCAGTTTCTTGAGCTCCCCTAGTCTCTCATGGTCATTCAATGTCTGTATATTCCGTGAAGCAGCCAACAACAGTCTCATCCTGCTGTTAAGCCCATCATGTAGGAGTTCCCACTGGCGATCTCGTAAGCAGTGTATCCCACTTGCTATCAGTCTACAAGATTTTTGCAGCGGTCGAGCAAACATAGCAGAGATACAGATTCGATCTAGAGCTGACTAAGCAGCATTGTTCCGTTAAGCAGTCCTGAAGAACAAGCCAATGATAGTCTTTGTCCCTTGTTCCGGGGACTTGAACTTTTTACATGCTAGTAAAATCAGATGCTATATATATTTGATGACCCACGACTTTATTGAACGAAAATTTCAAATTTAAAAGAAATGAATAGATGAACGTTGACTTGACTATTACGACGACTAAGATTCGACAGACAGGGCGTAGACGTCTGACTAGACATGCTGAATATAAAGTATGGGGGCCGGGCTGCCTTTTCGGCAGCGAAAATAGCTCGCTCAGGAGGTTCTACAGCTGTTGCGTTTAATGCGGTTTCGTTTGGTGCTGGTAGATCTGCTTTCATCCGATTCAAAAGTAGCTCTGAGAGTGCCAGCGGCACAGCTGCAGACGCTGTTTCCCAAGTCACAAATAAGTTTGATAGCACGCTTGCTTTTGAAGAGCCGGCTGCTGGACCTGTATCAACTTTAACATCTGATCAATGGGGCTATTTGGACTCTGTGGGGCTGGCCCAAGGATGGTGGCCTTCAGATTTAGTACAAACAGCACTAGAAGCGGTGCATGTGACTACAGGGCTTCCATGGTGGGCCACCATTGCTGTTACAACCATTGGATGTCGACTTATGTTGTTCCCATTGTTCATGAAGTCTTCCGATGCAATGGCCAGATCACAAGAAATTGCTCCCCAAACCAAGGAACTAAGGAAAGAAATGAACATAGCCATGTCCAAAGGTGATCAGCGTACACAACAAGTCAAGATGCTTGAGCTACGTGCTCTCAACAAGAAATATGGCGTCAAGTACTCCCACATCTTTCTGTCTCCAATTACGCAAATCACGTATGGTTTCGGATCATTCTTCGGAATCAGAGAAATGGCCAATCTTCCTGTCGAAGGACTCGATACTCAGGGATATGCTTGGTTTCCTGATCTAACAGCCGGGGATCCGTATGTCGGTCTTCAGCTGCTGTCGGCTTGTTTATACTCCCTCTCGTTCAAGTTTGGAGGTGAGACTGCAATCAGCCAGTTTGGAACTAATACTAAACGACTATTTATGATACTACCGTTTGCTTCTGTTATATTCACGTGGGATCTCTCGGCTGCAGTCTTGGTGTATTTTGCGTCGAACGGAATATTCTCGATAACCCAGGCAAGACTGTTAAGATCTGCCGGTTTTAGAAGATTGACCGGCCTCTATCCAATGAAAGATCCTAAGCTGGTTGCAAAGGAAAACGAAGGAAAAGGAATGATGGATAACTTCACCGAAACCTGGAAAGATATGCAAAAGAACCAGAATGCAAAGTTTGAGGTCGACGAAAAGGCTCGTCGTGCAACGTCCCTACAACTTGCTAAAGCTCGCTCCAGCAAGGTCATTGTCAAAAAGAAGAAGTAACTCATCTCTTGTATATATCTTTATATATGACTCTAACTCAGCTTTTAGTCAAAACTCCAGCTATCTCATCTTCGCTAAGATTCGCCAGACTCTTCTTTACCTCTACACCTTTCTCGAATCTGAGAACTAGTGATGGTGTGACATTCGAGCATTCTCTAACTAAAATAGGAAGATGGGGATTGGACTCTTTGATATCTTTGTATTTGTTCAACAAGAAGGACCTGTTGACGTTAGTAGTTGACTCTTGGTGATAGTTGCAAACATTGCATGCACTTACTGTAACGCTCCCGAAGAGCCGCTGTTTTGTGAGAGGAAGAATCTGACCTCCTTGATGCTCTTTGAGAGAGCCAACTTCGAAGACATATCGCTGTAGCTGTCTGAGTCAACTGTCCCTAGGTGCTGCTTAAAGACTACACTGCTAAACTCATTTGTTTTATCTTTTCTCTTCAACAAATAAAAAGCCAACGAAATCCAACTAGGATTTTTAAAATGTTACATCAGCTATTACGTCAGCAAAATAAACGAGCCAGACGGATGTCCATCAAGGGATCCATGGCTCGTCCCTGACGGTGATGACGTCGTGATCTTTGAGATCGAACAACGTGAGAAGTTGTTGGTCATCAGATAACTTCTCTTGTTTAGAAAGAAGGGTGTGGTATATCTGGATCTCGAGAATGCTTCGGTGTAAGCGCGCTGCAATCCGGCCACGCAGCTTCCCAACTGTTGTGGAGTGGAGAAAGACAGTTTGGGGATAACTGGTTTCATTATATGAGATGAGGAGAGTTGTCATTGAGTTAGGGGACTTTGACGATTGTGCAGACAAGGAATTACTCACTCCGTGTTTTGCGCAGAGAGAGGTCCAAAGCTTGGAGTCTGTGAATATCCACTGATGAGATCGGATCTTGTTGATGAAATAAAGCTCGTAATTGTTTCTCTGGTCATAAGTTATTTGCGATCCATTGAACTTGGTGAGGCTGGGAAACCTGGCCACCACATGGATCAGTACTATTTCGTATTCATTGTCATTATCCTCTGAGAATTTGAAGAGAGGATTACCAGTTAGTCGGAGAGTCGTTAACTCAGGAAACATTTGAGAGATCTTATCGACTTCAGTCCAGTTATCAATCAAGTTGTTAGCAAGATTTAGGGACCGAACAGCTGTAGTATTGCACGGGTCTGTGCTAGAAATCTGGATCCTGTTGTTGGACATGTCAACATGTACTAAATTCTTGATAGAGTTCAGCAGAGTAACGTCTATCTCACAGAGCATATTATTTGACAACTGGAGACTAGTCAAGTGTGAAAACTGTGGAATGATATGGTTCAATAGATCGTAGTCCTCTAGGTTGTTACTTTCAATGTTAAGTGTCTGCAATTTGGGAAAAAATGACAACATCCTGAAAAGTAGGCCACTCTCGGAGTTATACAAGGAACATGATCCCAGCTGAAGTACACTAACACTCTCATTGTGACTTAAATCACTCTCGTTAAAGCAGTCAAACCTGTTATGACTAACATCCAACTTGAAGAGATGAGAAACTTGATTTGCTATTCGAAGGATTTGGCCCCAATCACTGAATAAGTTCTCAGCTAAATCAAGCTCCTTCAATTGCGTCAGCACCACTCCAACATCTTTGGAACTCCTGTAAACACCCAACCTTCGAACAGATGCCATCTCAAGGTTCCTAAAATTAGACTGATACTTGGTAAAACGCTCAAACCCATAACTCTCGACCTGTTTGCTTCCAATCTGAAGACTGAACGCGTCTTGTAATGATATTCCACCAGTGTCAATTGTATCATCGAAATCCCCGTATCGAAACGCCAATGCCTCCAAGAGCGTGCGACGGCCATCCAACTTCCTACTCACCTTAATAAAGCTCGCTGATCGAGCTCCACCTGTCGTACTAAAGTACCTTATCCCCTTTACTGACCCGTCATTCTTACCTCTATCTAGATTATCCCATTCAATCCCATACCAAACGGTATCCGGCCAGTCATTTATTGTGCCGACAAACCTGATGGTTCCTATCTCATTCTTCAACCAAACTCTATCACCTACCTCAAACAGACCCTCCTGATCCTCGTCCAGTGCCATTTCCTGGTGAAGTGCTCGACATCAAGTGCTTTACATTATATCAGATTTTTCTTTATATAATATTTATTTTATCTTCATCTAATTAAACACTATAAAGAGCACCTTTATTCCAGTTGCCACACCCTCATGAACCAGATCCGCAAGATACAGCAGCTCAATGAGAAAGAGCTGAACTCAAACATCCCCTTTGAAGCTTCTTGGCACCAGGACTATTCAGACACCTCTTATATTTATATAGGCAACCTTTCTCCTGAGATCAACGAAATAGACTTACTAATTGTGTTTTCTCAGTACGGGGTACCAACAGACTTGAAACTGATGAGAAATAAGGACTCTGGAGAATCAAAGCGATTTGCATTTCTCAAGTATGAGCAGTTTGAGTCTTGTGTACTGGCAATAGATAACTTAAACGGGTATTCATTTGGTGATAACTATCAATTGCGTGTTGATCACGTCAGATACAAGCCTTATATTTATGACGAAGAGTTCGACGCCAATAGGGAATGGGATGAAGCATTGAAAGAAGAAATGAAAAAGGATCTTGCTGAGGATAATGTACAAGAGTCAAAGCTCATAAAAGACTCAAAAGAGGAAGAGGACCCAATGGCATCTTATCTGTCGAAGCCTCATCGAAAAAAGAGAAAGTCCAAACATACAGATACTAATAATGACGAATAATCATAATATACACACGAATACATAAACTATATCTATGATGCCGTCGGTAATGAAAAGGATGAGCCATAATCTCCTTCGGTCTCATTATCTGCATTATTCCCATTGGTATTCAACTCAGATTCCTTTGGTTCTCCTTCAGTGGTTGGGCGGTTTTCTGATGATGAATTCGAAGCGTATGATTTATTTAAAACAGGAGGAGCATAGAAGGTATCGTTTGTTTCATTTGCGTCCTCAATTCCTTCGTGTGATTGGTCATCCTCATTGTGCTCCTCTTCTGCTATTATAGATATCTTACTGGTGTCAACTTCATCTGGAGACTTTGACAGTATCTCTGACTCAGTACCATCCTCTCGGAAAGTAGTATCCTCTGTATCTGTTACAAAAGGATCATCATGGGATAATTGCTCTAATAAACTATCGAGTCCACCTCCCGACCAGGCTTTTCTACCAATATTTTCATAAACTGTCGTTTCCATATTCACAATCTTTCCCGCCTTTGCCAGAATCTTCATCGATGAGCTCTGAATGTGATCAAAGGAAGAAACATAATAGTCATGCTTCAATCTGTCAATTTCGTCCAGCTGAGCCGCTAGCTGTAGCAAATTCGACTTGTATGAAACTATATTTCTAGTCTTTTTTCTGCTCAGCTTGATGTTTGCAGCCTCGTTCTGCTTCAACTTTCTCACCTTATCCTTTATTAATAGTTTAAATCGCTGTTCATTGTCCGTATACTCTTTTTCAAAGTCCTCAATAACTTTTGCCACTGGAGGTTGAAAGTCAGTTTCAATGTTGCGTGCCAGTATCTGCTGATGGTTGGCAATCAGGTAGTGAATTCCGCTTGCAGTCATCAACCCTTCAGACGCTTGTCCTGACCCTTTACATCTTGCGCATTCTTCGAGAGCTCTGCCGAACTCACTGGCCGCATTGCTTAGAGTCAAAAGAGCATCCTTATAAATTAATGATGTTTTGCACACTTCACGATAACACTTCGTCGTGGCTGCAACATCCTGTTTTGTAATTAGTGTCATGAGGTCCATAGTAGAGGGCGTTATAGATGACTGGTATGACGAATATGAATTTGTTCTGGACGCATTACTGTCGTGTCTTCTCAAGTGGTTGATTATTGAAGCTTCGTCCCCTCTTCCTCGTTTAACAGGCGAGCGACTGCTGGCACTATTGCCTCTTATATCTCTGTCATCTGGAGCACCATTTGTGCGCTTTGGAGACTGTGTCGACGTTGAGAGAGAATCCGAGACCAATGGCCCTCCATTAACATAGGAATAGAACTCCGATAAATGTGGAGGAGGCTCCCTCATCGGAGATTTTCTATGTGACTCTTCACTCATTTTGGGGTCAATCAAGTAAACAAGCGTTCTTACTTATCGTGCCAGTACTGAAACCAAAGCAAAGACTCTATTCTGTTGGGTTTCGCTGCTCTTTATTGGCTTCCGGCTTATTTGTTCGTGAGCCCGCTATCTTTTATTTAATACGGTAAGGTTCAGAAGAAATAGACATTTCCGGAAATTATTGTACATTTTACGTAATAATTTGAGTACCGGAATGAACTAAGATGTCAATCGGAAATAATATTGTGGCGGTGCAGACATTGTGGCATGCCAGTTAAAGATTAGAGCATAATCGATAACATTTGTAGGTTACAATTGTTTGTTTCAGGAGTTGATCCAGAGAGTATTGGGTACTTCACTAAAGTATTGGAGCTCACTGTGGAACAATTGTCACTAATCATACTTGTGTTTGATTTATTAGATGAGATGTGATGTCTTGCAAAAATTCGGCCTACATGCCACAATATTTGGATCAGTTATCATAATTACGTACTCTTTCATTATCATTTTAGTTTTCAGCAACAAAGAATCGAGCCAACTCTGAAACATTTGCTTGTGCTCAGAGTCTACTATGAATACCAAGGGATTCTTGTACGAAGTCCTTCATCAGTACTTGAGTTATCAGGCACATAATGGAAACCAGATGGAATCGCACCAGTGTCAGTATTGATGACGGTAACACCATCCTTCGCAGATTCAAGAACCTGCTCGCAGTGGTTTCATCATCGTACAACAGTATTACCCAATGATCTGAAGTTCTTCGCACTGCCAATCTAGATAGATTTCTAGGCTGCAGAACCATCAGAATTTGACTCAATACTTTGGTGGTTTATATCAAGTTTGTCGATCATAACTAGTAGTTGCACCGCCACATCTTATTTCCGCTTCGTGCTCTCCAAATTCATTCCGGTATTCAGTTTGAAATAGTTCGGAAATGGCTATTTTCCCTGAATCGTCCTGTATGAGCAACAGCAAAATCACGCCTCGCGTATGTGTATTGGTGTATTTCGTCCTTTAGTATTAGGCCGATCGACGCGAATCATTTCTCCCACTACTTTTTCAACAGTAGTATAAAAGATTTTTAAGTTGAACCAGCAGAGAACCAGCGAAGGATAGAATACATCCAGAGACACCGCACAAGATCAATACCACACCAGACGGTTTGCTATGTTTGCCAAAACGAGATTGCTTCTTAGCAACTCACTAGAAAGGGTGACAAGATCCCCGATTTGCCTAGGTCAAACGAGATGGATTTCGGTCAGTTCGAGTTTAAGACGACTTGAAGAGGGTGGAGTGAAAATACCCGAAGAAATCGTGGAAAGAAGCACGTTCAAACCTGAAGATTCTCGAAAGACATACTTGATGGACACATATCGTTACTTTTATGAGAACAACGAGATTATCCTGTTTGCGCACCATAATAACTTGCTAGCTTCCGACAACGAGAAAATTCGCAAGCAGTTGAAGAAGTGTGGTGCAGAATTTAGAAAGCTAAAGGGTTCCATATTCAAGCATTATCTAAGGGCTTCATTTCATCCGGAGCCAGCTTCAAAGGCCGCATACCGTCAAGTGAAACGGAAGAAGATCAGGCACCCGCTAGAGGCTTTAGTGAAGGGGCCAACTGCAGCTATTATGATCAAGGATGTCAATCCTAATGCAGTTAAAGAAGTGTTAAAGGTGATAAAGTCTCAGAATGAGAAGTTGTTCCTTGTGGGTGGACGTATAGGTCAGCATGCGGCAAGCTTGGAACGGATTGAAGAATTCAAAGAACTGCCATCTCTAGATCAACTACGGGCTGAACTTGTTGGCGTTTTGTCACTCATGTCTGGTGCAGGATTGGTACGCGTACTTCAGAGTCCTTCAGATGTACTGTACTTATCTTTGAGCGCACACAAAGATCAGCTTGAGAAATCCTCGGAAGAGGATCAATGACGCATTATGTCTGTAAATAGATGCAAACTACTGAACATAGAATAAGATGTACTTGTTAAGCTGCCTTTTATTGTAGAGATTGAATTTTGCTCAAGCTCCGGAGTCGGGAAAATTTCTATTGACTATATACCCTGTGCCGGATGCAGAATTTTTCAAGCTGGATAGATTGACTCATCAAAAGTTATTATACACTTTAACAGAGAAGGTTCTCTGGTTACAAACAGGGATAGGGATGCTGACAGTTGGAGACCAACAACAGTAACTAACATGTCAAGTCTTGCAAACTCTACATCTTCGCTTGCATCGCTACCTGTCGGAGGATGGATAGTACAAAAGTTTGGTGGAACCAGTGTTGGTAAATTTCCTGAACAGATCTGTGATGAGATTGTGATGAGCCATACAAGTCTAAATAGTGTGGCCATCGTGTGTAGTGCTAGATCAACGCAGACAAAATCAGAGGGTACCACTACGAGGCTTCTTTTGGCTTCTGAGCTTGCTTCTGAAGATAAGAGAGATGAGTTTGAACAAATTTTAAACCTGGTGGAGCAAGATCACGTCAAGAATGCGGAGGAAAGAATCAGCAATCCCCAGCTGAGAGCACAGCTTGTGAATGAGTGTCTCATGGAGCTAGAAAATGTTAGAAGATTATTAAATGCGTGCTGTATTTTAGGGGAGGTATCGCCGAAGACCAGCGACATCATCATGGCCTGTGGTGAGAAATTGAGCTGTCGTTTTATGACCACCCTGCTTAACGACAGAGGGGTACCAGCAACCTATGTGGATCTCTCGAATATCATTTCACCCAACAGAGAGCTTGTGAGTGGTGTGGATGCCGCTTTTTATAAACATCTTAGTGAGCTTTTTGCGGAAGCAGTGAGAAAAGTACCTGAGAAAACAGTACCTGTCTTGACAGGCTTCTTTGGACTCATACCCGGTGGGCTGCTGAATGCCGTTGGAAGAGGATATACTGATCTTTGTGCCGCATTAACAGCAGTTGGACTAAACGCATGCGAGCTACAGATTTGGAAAGAAGTGGATGGTATTTTTACTGCGGATCCACGAAAGGTGAAGAATGCACGGCTACTCAGGTCGGTGACCCCAGATGAGGCTGCAGAACTTACATACTACGGATCAGAGGTGATCCATCCTTTCACTATGGAGCAAGTCATCAAGGCAAAGATACCCATTCGCATCAAGAACGTCATGAACCCTGAAGGTGAAGGGACTGTCATTTACCCTGAAAACCTTGGTAAGAGAGGAGAACAAACGCCGCCACACCCACCTATTTCTGTGGAGAAGATCCCCATGTCCATTTTCAACACCCCTAAGACTGCGACGGCAGTCACAGCAAAGTCTGACATTGCAGTTCTTAATATCCATTCTAACAAAAAAACACTTTCTCATGGTTTCCTCGCAAATGTCTTTACTATTCTAGACAAGCACCGGCTTGTGGTGGATCTAATCTCCACTTCGGAAGTTCACATCTCCATGGCTCTGAATTACACAAAAGAGCTCAAAAAGAACTTTGGAAAAGCTTTAGAAGAACTCAAGAGATACGGTGAATGTGATGTTACAAAGGATCTCTGTATAGTGTCAGTGGTCGGTATCCATATGAAGCAGCTAATTGGAATTGCGGGAGCTACATTCAAGACCCTAGCGGACGAGAAGATCAACATTGAAATGATCAGCCAAGGGGCAAACGAGATAAATATCTCATGTGTCATAGACAAGAAAGACACGATCAAGGCATTGAATGCTTTACATGACCGATTGCTCCTGAAGCCATTCACTGATTCTGGAAGCGGTGTGGATCAGCGTATAGCAGATCTCAAGCTTGACATTGTTTAAGACAGCCTTTGATACGTATTCCCGGTTTGGGACTAGATAGTTTGTATTTCTATTGCGTACATATTTAGTCAGTCACGTAGATAGATGAACACACTCACATTATCCTTTTGAATCTACCAGATAATTATATACGACTGATGGAACAAAGCATTTTTACTCTGACAGTTCAGAATACAAACACCTGATCTCCTAGCTTTGAAACTGGTCTGGCTTTCTGGAATCCAAGTTCCACAGCTGCCTTTTTCAATGCTGAGGTCATCGGTGGTGGACCACAAAGAAGAAGAGTAACATCAGGAGACGCAGCAGGAGCCTTTTCGGAGAGCATTGACTTGTCAATGAATCCCACTCCACCTTCCCAGCCTGAAGGAGGATTGTTTAGAACGTGATGAACCTTGATGTTGTGGTTATTCTTGGTGATTTCATCTAGTTCAGAACGAAGAAGAATGTCCTCGTCGGTAACATTTCCGTATATAAGGTTCACCTTGGTGTTGTCGGATGGATTGCTTGCAATAGCCTTGATGATTTGAAACATTGGTGTAATACCGGTTCCTCCAGCTACCATCACAAATTCACGGACCATATTTGGGGTGTAAGTGAAAAACCCTTTTGGCCCTCTAATCCTGAGAGACTCCCCTAATTTCAAGTTGTCAACATGCTTTGAAATGTTTCCCTTTTCATACACCTTAATCAACAAGTCAAAATAGCCCTTTGCCTCACTATCCAGAGACATTGGAGTGTACGAACGAATGATCTCTTTACCAGAAATTTCAGCTCCTATAGAGATGTGCTGTCCGATAGGCAATCCCAACACATCGGTAGGTCTAGGAAGACCAAAACGGAAGATAGCAGAGTTCTTAGTCAGTACAGTTTTCTGAATCAATGGAAACTCTTGAAACTTGTCTGGAATAAGAACCTTTCTCTCTTTCGGAGATATGGCCAAGTACCCCACGACAGCACCTAGAACAGCCGTAATAAGACCAATCACCAACGCGTTTCCAAATTCCATTATTGTTTCTTTGACTCAATCACAGATTTACCTCCAGTTACTACCGATTCGGGTGTGATACACTTTCTCCAGTCCCGTTTTCGGCTGTCCAGCGCAACTGATTGTTTTCGTTTCCTTCATTTCCTCCTCCCTTTTATACATTTGATCTATAAATTTATATCTTCGTCGGAAATCTAATCCTCTTTATTTTCAGGCAGTGCACCTTCCTTTCTAACTGCCGCATCGGGTAAAACTTCACGAGGTTCCTTGGCGTCGCTTTGTTTATCCTGGTTGATGTACTTTCGTTTGCCGAGGACTGAAATCAGTATGTAGAGGTCTTGACAAGCTTAAAATGCACTCCCCACTGCTTTCCCTGGGCGCTTTAAACAATTCGCTATGACTCAAGCGGAGCTCCGCTGAGGAAAGTCCACGTCGATCGTCCACCGGATTAATCATCAGCGGCGTCGATTTTCTCTGCAGATGTTCAGCATACGTAATATTTACGTACATGCCTCAATTTTCGCTCCCCCACATGATCATTTCAAACCTACTTGAAAACGCCTTGGGTCAACGTTTTGGTTTTGCACTCTTCAAAACGGTGCAGCAACTTTGTAGCAATTGTGGTGGCGGCATCAGAGACCAGAGCATACATTATCCAGGCCCTCCGGTGCTCACTGCCCTTTGACATCTGTGATACTGAGAGCTACGCCGCAATCCAATCTCAGGAACCCTTACACCGGATTTACCAGGCGGACGCAGAAAAGCAGGCACTTGTCAGAAAAACTAAGGCATAGAAAGTTAGCAGAACAAAGGTGGGAAAAGGCCGAAAGAGTCAAAAACGTTCCAGAACAAGCCGTTTTCAAAGTGCACATCAGCGAAACAACAGGACAGACAGGTTCAGAAAAGTGCAATCAGTGATATTAGAACATTTGGCAGCTGTCAAACAAAAGGGATCAGATCTAAAAGCATAAAAAGTTGAGCTGATTAAATCTCACGAATTGTCTAGGCAATTTGCAGAATACTTTGTTTTTCGCCGTCAAAGCTCTGGATAGATCACCTCTGTCACCTGATCTGACTTTGTCTTAGTGACCTGTTGTGGTAGAGTTGGTTTTGGTCTGATGCATCGGACAGTTGCTGATTTATTTTAGACTCGTGTAATAATACTTCCAGATGGTGACCAAGGCAACTGCAAATCCCTCTTCAGATATTTCTCCAGCCGTCGCTACTTCTCAGCAAGTTGCAGCAACGGATCTTCCACAATCACAAACAAAATCCACATCTCCTATCCTGACGCCGAAGACGTCAGCAGGATCAGCTAGTTCCCAATCTAGCACTGGTTCGTCTAGAGGTTTGCGAAGTCCAGATACTGCATCAACGAAATCATATTCCCAGCCACGTTCTGGCAACAATCACCAGCGACTTTCGAGCTTACGGGCACTCACACATAGATTATCCTTTTCCAAGCACAGTTTACCAACCCATCATACTCACAGTAATTTATCATCCTCATTGAAAAGACATCAAAGGGCCCCGCAGCTACAACACCAGCTTTCGAGGGAACAACGTGTTCAAGATCTCTCAGAGTCATCCGAATCCCCTAACACTTCATCGATGTCTCCTATTCTAGATTCTGATCCTCCTAGCCAAATTGACAGCAATACGCATGTTGTTGAACGAGACGAGAATGACTATCATTCAGGAAGCGCTTCCGAATATTCTGACTCTGAGTGTGAAGAGGAAACTTTAAAGAGAGAAGAGGACGCAAAAGATTATTGTGAGGGTGGATATCACCCAACATATGTGGGAGAAAAGTATGGAACAGAAAAACAATATCGTGTTGTACGCAAACTGGGATGGGGACACTTTTCAACGGTCTGGCTTGCTTATGATTCAAAGAACTCTAGACACGTTGCAATGAAAATCGTCCGGTCATCCAAGAATTATAGAGAAGCTGCAATAGATGAGATTAAGATCTTGGATAAAGTGAAGGATGGACCAGAATGGCATCCTGGTAAGAAGCATGTTGTTGAACTACTCGACCATTTTGTTCATATTGGGCCTAATGGAGAACATATTTGTATGATATTTGAGGTTCTAGGTGAGAATATGTTGAGTCTGTTGCTGAGATATAAACAGTTTCAGAAAGATAAGACCAATGAGCTACAAAAGAGTACAGAGTTTGATGATCTTCCGGAGGATCATTCTGTCAGCTCTGTCAAACTTCACATGTCCAGACTGAATGATCTGAATATACTGAAAGAAAGCTATGGAGGCTTACCACTGACTTTGGTTAAACAAATTGCAAAGCAATTGCTTTTGGCTTTGGACTATATGCATAGAATGTGTGGATTAATCCATACCGATCTTAAACCAGAAAACGTTCTTGTTGAGATTAATGATGTCGAGAAACTAGTGCACTTACTGGAAAAGGAGAGAAAGAGCAAGAAGTATGAGAAAATGATGAAACTCCGAGAACTGAACAACTCTGTTCGCCGTGACGACACCAGCTCGAAAAATGATGCTGAAAATGATAATTCAAAATCAGGAAGTCGTTCAAGAAGCTTATCATTTAGAAACACTCCAATTAGATCCTCAAAGCCATTAACGTCGCCTATTGAAACAGGAGGTTCGGTTGATAACTTTTTCAAATCATTCTCGTTTTCTTCACAAAAGAGAGCCAACTCTGCAGAATGGACATCATACAAGTACTCTGGAAATTCATTCAAAGGTAATGGGTTAGCTGAGTCATCTCCGGTTTTAGGGCCTTCTCACAATTCAGTTCAGAGTAATATGGGACATTCACTACAAAATGTTCTCTTCCCACCACCAGTGTCATCTCCTATGCGCTCAGCTGATGGAACTGCAACAGCGCCTAGTGCAAATTCAGTTTCACCTATGGCCATGGCTAGAGGTCCACAGTCGGAGACTATTCCAGAAGAGGATGGAGAAGCCTCCTCAGAGGAAAATGACGAATATGTGGATGCTAATGAGATACCTACTCCTCGGGAGAAGGGGAGCATGCCCGGGGTTTCTCCTTTCCAGCTACCTAATATTCCTGATATGTCCTCATCAAGACGGATTTCTTCACTAAATTTGAACACGAGTACTCCAGAACAGCCGCATTTGTCACCCATGCATTTGGGAAATGGGTTTTCCAGTATATCAAGGAGAGAGTCGACACTCTCTAACTCATCACATCAATCTTCTATGGCAACAGCGGCCGACTTTGATTCTCTGATATCTGTGAAGATTGCTGATCTCGGAAATGCATGTTGGAGAAATTTGCATTTTACAAGTGACATTCAGACTCGACAATATCGCGCTCCTGAAATCATTCTTGGCGGAAAATGGGGATGCTCCACTGATTTATGGTCTGCTTCATGTTTGATTTTTGAACTGATTACAGGCGATTATTTATTTGACCCCAAGACTGGTTCATCGTATAACAAGAACGATGATCACCTGGCTCAAATAATAGAACTTCTTCAGATATGGCCGTCTAAAGACTACCTGAAGAAATGCAAGTATTCTCGGGAGTTTTTTGACAAGTCATATCAATCATTGAGGAACATATCCAAGTTAAAGATATGGACCATGCCTGCTGTGCTGATTGAGAAGTATCACATTGAGGAGCCATTGGCACATGAGATTGCTAAGTTTTTGCTTGCTATGTTAGAATTTGAGCCGAAAAAGCGTATTGATGCCGGATCAATGAGTAACCATCCTTGGTTGATGGACTGCTTAGTTGATGAGTATGTGGATCGTGAATTTGGACTTCGGGGACAGGACATAAAGGGTTACACTTCTGAATACCGAGAAGAATCATAGTGGCACTGCCTTTTTTGGGACCAATTTTTTCATGTAAAATTACAAAGATGCATTTTTGTAAACTTCACTGCACTGGTGTGGAGACCAAGCACTGTTGGATGAACTAGGTGATATGAGCTCATTGGAACCTGCTCCAAGCCAGAGTTTGGAGCTTGTGACAACCAAAGGCTTACTAGGTGTTGAATTATGGGCTAACGAAACGCCACGGGCCTCTGAACTGTTGTGTGATTCAGTGGTGAATCATCCGCAGCATTTGGTGATAAACAGGGTAGACAAACTGGGGTTTGCAGAACTTGTCGACCAGTCACCAAATTTCAAGTCAGACCACAAGAAAAATGAATTGAGTAGTCGAATCAAGTTGTCTACGCCGTTCATGTTGGTTACTGACCTAGCGGCTGACACAAGAGTGTTCGTGATTACACTGACGTCTTCAGCAAAGTTAGTTTCCGAATTCGCTGGATGGACCATTATTGGAAGGGTCAAGGGAGAGGGTGTTTTCTGGCTTCGAGAACTTATGAGCTCCTCAACGTCCGTTGAGGATGATGGTATGCTTACTTACCCTGTAAAGGGTATTGTGGGAAGGGTGTTAGGAAATGATTATTTTGGAGTGGCTAATAAAGAAAAGAAGGAACAGCAACCACGACGTCAAAAGGTTCGAAGCTTGAAACGACAGATCAATATCGAGTACACTGATGAAGAGGAAGAAGGTGAAGAGCCTTTAGGTATGCCTCCTCCTTTTAAGGTGCGACCTGCCCCTAGCGGAAAGTTCAAGATTCAGAGTGGTGTTTTGAAGAGAGACAAGAAAGAAGTAATCAATGATGAGAAGAGTAATGAGTGGACTGCAATAGATGCTACTGAAAAAAATGTACAGGAAGATGCCGAAGCGCATGTCTCTGTCAAGGAAGAGGTTGATACGTTAAAGCGGTTGAAGGATTTTCAAGATAAGTTATCATCAGAAGTCCCTTCTCTGCAGAAGACTAAGTCTACGAAAAAAGATGTCGAAGAAGGAATTGATGGTTTGAGCTCTGAGGAGGAAGATATGTCGTTCCTCACTCACAAGTTTGGATCATAAAAAATAATGGGGTTGTCAGATACACAAAGTCTAAGTAATAAATAAATAAAGGGTGACTCAATCAACCCTTCAAGTTGAGTAGATCAAAGCTGTTTCTTGGTGTATTAACATAGTCTCTGAGCTTTTCGATGGCTTCTCTATCATAAACAGTTCTGTTTCTGGCCTGTGACGAAGCAAGAATATGTGGTTTCACATATTTGTATAACCAGTCTGCGAGCTCATCAGGTACCATTCCAAGGTCAGAGTAGGTGAGAGCATTTGGGTCGATTGTCTGGTTGATAGTTGCTCTTGTATAGTGATCCGTGTTCAGTGCTGTTAAGCTTGAGTTCAATTTCTCATTGAGGAAGCACCAAACCTTGAACATGTAGTTTGTTAGAGGAAGGTAGTAACCTGCGGCCACGGGGAAGTATCCTGTCAATCCAATATGGGTGATGTATTTGAGCATTTCTCTAAGTTCCTTTTTAGAGTATCTTTCAGTACCATACAATTCGTAAGTCTTTCCAGCGGTTGAATCATCAAAACCGATTTTCTCTAGAGCCTCGGCAACTTGCAACACATGGGTTGGGTGCACTTCCTTTTGGAAAAGTACATTGGATCCAATCACTTTGATTGGGAGCATCTCGTTCAAGAATCCAGAGTTTCTACCATACATAGGGGCTGGGCGAACAATGGTTGCATCAGGAATGATGTCTCTCACGACATTTTCAGCTATACCTTTGGTAGCGTAAAACACAGACTCTGAGTTGGGGTCGGCATTATAGGAGGATACCTGAATGAAACGTGACACGTTATTAGCCTTTGATAGCTCTGCAATTCTTCTGGATGCCTCAATATTAGTGTCGGCCATCGAGAAGTTCTTGGTGTACTGGTCTGAACCTATAACATTGAAAACTATATCTGACTTGCACACCGCCTCTTCAATGGACTTCAGGTTCCGGATGTCAAACTCAACAGGATTGACAACACCGAGATCACCCATCACCCTTAGCTGTCTCTTGGACGTTTCATTTCTGTAAGGACAAACAGTCACTGTTCCGTGCTTGGCTAGTTTAGCTACTAGAATTCTTCCCAAGAAACCTGTACCTCCAAACACTGTAGCAGTGAACCCAGTTCTCGAGGAACGCCCTCCGGCTCCTGAAATCACTCTTGTCTCTCCTGTCTTTGTAATGGCAATGTCACTTTCCAGTGGAAACCGATAGATCGATCTCTTCTGCGCACCAAAGCCATGGCTTTTATAAACAGCCTTGCTACTTCCACGAGCTTGTTTAAAAGAAATCATTCTCAGTGTGTCTCTTGAGATTATCTCCACAGGACTTCTGTCGCTAGAAGGGAAACAACAACACGCAAATACCTTCCACCGCCTGTAAACTGTAATAACGAGCTCCAATATCCTGTGTTCTCTCAGCAAATAGAATCTCTCTAAAATGTATTCTCTTTTTTTCGTCTAGCTTGTTGTGGACTCTGGATAATTATTTACACGTGTCTAATTGTGGCAGACGTTGGAGGTGTGAGGTGTCTTTACGGGGATACAGATGAAAGGACGTGGTTAGTTAGCATATTAGAGTAAGAGCTATTTAACAGTATGGGCGGCAGCCAAGCAGCCACCTAGAAGAAGATACGGACGATCTCAAGAACACCTCCTCCTATGATGAGGAAGCACAAAGCAGCTAAAAGTTGGTTAGAATAAATGTTTGTACGACTGAGCATTCAGTATATATACTTACCGATCCATCGTTTGGAAAGTGGGTACTCTGTAGCATTGCCAGCAGGTTTTGGTTTTCCCATGTGCTTTTCATTCTTCTTGGCGAACTTTTGGTTGGCTTTTCTTTGTTTGGGGGTTTGTAGAGCCTTGTCAATAAGTTAGTAAAGTATTATATCTTTGGATCTTTTATACACGTACCATTATCTGAGTGGGCAGAGAGTTATCAATTCGGTAGGGCTATACAAATTGCAAACGATGGATGGAATCGTATGTATGGTACTTTCTTGTAGAGTTCCCTTCTGTTGGGAGAGATGCGATTGACCTAGTTTAACGGGCGTGACGTCAAAGAATGGTCTATTACGTTTGATTTCAAGTTTTTCAAATATTTCAACACTTGAAAAATAATCAACATCTCAATTAGATATGAAGGCTTCGTTCGACGGCGGTCATCAGACAGACGTTCGGCACAGCATGGCGTCTTCTGTCGTATTCCCGAAAGAATTTGATGTTGTTCAGCTGGACCGATCAGATTCGAAAGATCTGGGCTCGGGGAAAGTAGTATGCATGGAGTGGAATAAGCAGGGAACAAGACTAGCGTACGGTAGAAATGATCATTCTATCAAGGTTGTACGGTATGATCTCCACAGGAACACGGTAGAAGACACAGTGATTATTTCGAGCGCTCATGAAAAGCCTGTTGGGAGCATTTCTTGGGATCCCCAGAATAATAATCGCTTCGTTACTGTTTCGAGAGATTCTTACATTAAGATGTGGGAGCTTCGAAATCGTACTTTTAAGCTTATCAGACAGGTCAATACTTTGAATCACAATGTGAACTTCCTCATCAAATACTCTCCTTGTGGCAGATATCTTGCAGTTGTTAACACATCGAATCAGATAACGGTTCTGAATGCACTTACTATGCAACTTGATAAGCTAATCAGTGTTGACTTAGCTGATCAAATATACGATTTAGATTGGACCTGGGAATCCGACTTTTTGGCAGTTGCATTTGCAACTGGCGATGTTCAGCTGTGGGAACTGCACTCTTACGACTCCTGCGTAGCGGCTTCGCCCATACGTTTATACAGCTTGGAATTACTGCAGTCTATGTTCTTGACAGCTTCTAAAGTGACTAGTGTTAAATGCTGTCCAAGCAAATTCAACCTTGTCGTGGCAACCAGTGACAGTCAAGTGATGATAATTGACCTCAGAACGCTGATTTGTCTAGGCACTATCGATGATGTCGATGAGCCAATTGGTATAATTGATATTCTCTTGGCTCCTGAATCAGCTTCACAATTCCTCGCAGTTACTTATGAGTATAAGTCCAGTGCAAGGATTTATGACTTGGACTCGTTTCAACAGGTGTATGAGGTGAAGGAATGCAAAAGTGGCCAATACTTGCCGCTAGTGAAACTCAATCCCAGTTCTACCAAAGTTGTTGCGTCCAGCGATGAGGCCGGTAAATGCCAGCTACTAGTTCCAAAAAAGAGGCCTGCTAATGCAGCACGTCCGTCTATTGGAAGCAGACCTTCAACTAATAATAGAGACCCGCGTATCAGCGGATCTGGAAACTCTAACCCTAGAGTATCAGATCGACCACCTCGCAGTCGTCCAAGACTCTCAGACAGAGATCCAAAGAGAATGAAGTTATGACGATATCTTTCACTAATTATCTTATATATTTTCATTCCTAGAATGAATTGATGAACATTGTATCGAGTCAGACAGTGTTACATGAGTATCTGCAAGTGGTGGGATTGAAGGAGTGTTCAGTCCACTTTGCTGTTCTAATGACGGAGATACAATGTCCCCGTCAAGAGGTATAGCAAGGGGTACAACGGGTGTTCCTAAACTTGCAACACTTGTAGCATCAGTATACGACGGTGGGGATAATGCACCCACGGTATGATATGTAGGGGGTACCTCATCATCCCAAGCCACGCCAAGACCTGATCTTTCTGTTAGGATGATTTTAAACTGCATCTTCAAAACACGGGCAACGCCGGTGGGTATTCCCGTGGCATGATTCACGGGATCTAGTTTGTTGCCATTAACGTGGTCGGGGCCTGTTCCTTCAAAACGAGTTCTGTTTTCCCCTCCTCGTGAAGATAATGATACCTCTGATCCAGACCGAGAGCTTGGTGCCTGCACATTTGACGAAGATGATCCAACAGAAAAAGAGGCCACAGAAGAAGTTGATGTCACCGGCTTAATGTTATGAGAGCTGACTGAGTGCATTAATTCTTCTGCTACAATCACCTCAATGATAAGATTGTGACTCACATACACGCCTAGCTCGTGATCTTCAATATCACACGAACAGTTCGTTCCATTCAAAAAGTTTGAACCGAAAATTGGGGAATCGCAGTTTTGAGATGTGATTAAGGATAAGTTGGTTGTTGTAGCGTTTAGTCCCATACTGATCAAATTCATTAACGAAACCTCTGCAACGATTTCTATTCTTCCCTTGTTCGAAAAATCAGACTTCCAGCCGGACCTCAACTCTCCTGAACTTAAAGTTCGTATCTCTTCTATATAGAGCTCAGGATTGGAAGGTAGAGGAGCAACATCTTCTTGTGAAGGGTCCATGAGGGAATCTGCAGTCGCAGTAGCAAGTAGTTGGCCAGATATACTTGGTTGAATGTCACTGACATCATTCACAGACCAATTTGAAGCAAATGGAGAAAGATCCGGAGGGGGGGAAGGGTCTTCGGATGGTGTTCCATTATCTGGCTGAACTGTAGAGGAAGCGTTTCTTCGGGCTGGTGGCTCAAAAAAGTAGTTAATGTTTGCATGGCCAACTCCACCACTGTTCTTAAAAGACCTTTTTCCTTTATGATGTTTCTTAGTGGCCTCAACAGCTAGAGCAAACTTGTCGTTGTGTTTTTCGCAGTTGTTGGTTCTAACTCTTGCACTTTCCTCCACTCTCCAATTAAGCTTTCGCATTCTCCATCTTCTTTCGGTGCTGCAAACATTATCCATTCGAATCTCAACTGGGAAAGATGATTTCGGATAGGCAACATTTGGGATCACAGCAGTAGCTGTCACTTCAGTCGGTGGAAAAATCCTCAGCGAATTACGATCCTGCTCTCTGGCAATGGAACGGCGAATCATCAAAGGAAGACATAGATTCGTGATTTCTTCTTGACCTTTATTATTCACAGATTTTGCGATACAAATAAGCTCGTATCGTATGGAGGTCTTAGTATTAGACAGTAACGTTGTCGGAGGCACAGTGCCTGGTATAAGATGATTAAAAGGATAAGCATGGGAAGACCCACGAGCAAAGCCTGTTGGCCTAGTCAGAACGTCCCATCTTGCTAGTTCGGTTGTTTTCCTTCTGCATTCTGAACATGACTCGAGAATATCAGAGTTGGGCAGAAAAGGCTTTCCGTATTCCATGATCTGCAGGAGACAAAGAGAGACTTGTTTCACTTCTGCATAATCTGTTGCAAGCTGTTGCGCGGTCAAGGTGGAGAGAGAAACAGCCGGCTGCAATGAGGGTTCATTTGTTTGGCTCAGTTTTGGCTGCAATGATGGAGTCAAATCAGGAGTTCTAGAACGTGCAGATCTGCCTGTGTTAGATGTTGCTGTTGCAACCGCAACATCTAATATCAACAGCCCACTGAAAAGAGCTCCAGAGCTTTCACTGGGTAACCCATACAGTATGAGTGGTGGCGATTCGATCTTTATTGAAAGCTGAATATTTGCTTGTGGATTCACCTTATTGACATTTTCTGTATGATAGATGTCCCTGTAGTTAGCTGATAGTGAAACTGAGGAAGAGCCCGACTCACTACGTCTCGAGCCACTGCTCAAGCCACTGAATAACTTCGTGAAAGACGGCATTCCTTGCCGGAAAGAGTGATGCAAAGCAGTCTATCGCAAACCAAGCTGCTTATGCGATTCGAAGAGAGGTTGGGTGCACCACCAGTTTGTTATCAGCTTGAGGAACTATATTAGACTAAGATAAGTAAGGCAAGAAAAAAATGTTACAAAAACGCAACATTATTTTGCAGTCAATTTCAGGTGAGATATCTAACATAAAGTTCCTATAAGAGAGCCTTAATGCCGGGATAATCTTCTCCTCAAATAGACCAGTATGTAAACCTAATGACAGATGGTAGAACTATTATCAGAAAGAGAAGCAATGAGGTGAAACTGGGCATATTCGGCTCGCGGGGGCTGATCGGCGCGTCGATTAAAGTACTCGCAGATTTTTTGTTAAATAATCACTAAAACAAGACATTACTGACGCGTTCTAAATAAATAGTTTCCCCTTTTCCTGGACAAAGAGACAGAGCACCCAGAGAGTGGTGGAGAAGTCAAGCATTCTTTAGTCATAATGGCTGTGTCGAAGGGTCTGCAGACGCTAAAGTTTGGAGATCTGCTGGTCTCTTCAGTAGATAAGCCCATATCAACCAAGGAACTTGTAACGCGACTTCAGAAGCTTTCTGATGAATTGGCGTCTTTGGACCAGGAGAAGGCTGATCTTGGAACCTTAGACAGTATTAAGAGTGATCTGGTGAACAAAAAGCTTTTGAAACACTCTAACCATGGAGTCCAGGCGTTCAGTGCCTGCTGTCTTGCTGATATTCTACGTCTATATGCCCCTGATGCTCCGTATAATGCTTCGCAGCTGTCTGAGATATTCAAGCTTTTTTTCTCTCAGTTTAAGCATCTTAACAATACATTTGACTCTTACTATCATCAGCATGTGTATTTGATCACAAGACTGGCCGAAACACGATCCAGCGTTCTTATAACTGATCTTCCTAACGCAGACTCACTGGTTGAGTCCATTTTCGAGATTTTTTATGAATTGGCTTCTTCTGAAGAATACAACAATAAGGTTGAGCCCTTTATATGTGATATACTAAGTGAGATTATAGCTGAGTCGAATTCAATCCCTAATAAAACGCTCAAGTTGATTTTGAACAAGTTTCTCTCCAATACAAAACAGCTCAGCACTGGAACCTCTGTTCCAGGATTTAATTTCACATTGCAAATATGCAATTCTAATAGCGATCGAATGTCTAGAGTTTTGACTCAGTTCTTTTCCGAAGTCATATATGATGCAACAAGAGGTAAAGAAAACGAAATTGATGAAGAGGAAGATCCAAAAGAGAGCTCTAAGGTATTGGAGCAGATCAAAAAACTTCATACTTTATCGGTAGAGTTGTGGAAGTATGTTCCAGAGATGCTTTCCTCCGTAATGGGACTACTGGATAATGAGCTTGATGCTGATGATGAGAAGATAAGGATTATTGCAACAGAAACTATTGGAAAGATGTTGGCTGTACGTCCTTCCAAAATTGACTTTATCAGTGTGCACAGAGAAACATACCTCAATTGGATCAAAAAGCCACTGGACAGATCTCCTCATGTTCGTAGCTTTTGGGTCAAATCTACGACGCAAATTATTGTTAAACGTAATGATATCACTGCAGACCTTTGCAATGGAATCATCAAGGCTCTTGTTGATACAGATGAACGTGTCCGACTAACGACTGTCAAAGAGCTGTCGCTAATTTCCGCTGATAAGTTCGTGACTTTTATCGCCAATGAGGCAATAATGAATACATTATGTCAATTAGCTAGAGAAAAGCATATTGAAATCAGAAATTCATGCATATCGCTTTTAGGGAATATATACAACTCCGTGTTTGATAAGTTGCATAAAGGGAACAATGAGTTGGATCGTCTTGTTGGCTGGATACCTGATGACATCCTGAAACTCGTCTACATCAATGACAAAGCCATCAATGCTCAAGTGGACTTCATTTTATTTGACAAGATCTTCACTTTTGAGTCAGATGATTCTCTGAGAACAAGCAGACTACTTCTTATTTTCAAGTATCTTTCTGAGAAAGGGAAGGTCTCATTCTTTGCGAATGTCAAGAGACAACAGCAGATTTCTGCTGCGTTGACCCAACTTGTAAAGTTTGCTGAGCAAGCAAACAAAGATCCTGATGTGTATCAGATGTCACAATCCGAGGCCTCTGAATCAAAATTATCTGCTCAGCAGCTTGAGGATCGTATTGAAAAAGTGATTAATTGGATCTCAACAACATTCCCAGAGTCATTTCATTCCAGGGCTGCTTTAAAGCAGTTCGTTCGATTGAGCAATAGAAGATACTTCAAGTTGTTGAGATTATGCGCAGCTCCTGATTCTAATTACCGGACAATAGTCAGCAGTATGAAAGAACTCTTAAGTAAGCTCAATGATGCAAAGAATATCCGGGTTGAAAATGAACTAGTTTCAGTGACTCCATTTGAGATGCTGAACACTATCAAACTGCTTGTCTATCGGTCATCTCCAATATTGTACAATCAGAGCAACATAGGAGAGATTTTGAAGTCTTGTAAGGATAGCACGACTCCGTTAAATGCATGTGCTCAGGAAATACTGGATAATATTTCAAATGTCATGCCTACTGTTTTAAAAGCTAACATATTGTCACTTGTTGAGTCCACCATAATTTCAGATGTCGGAGACATGGGTCTGGTCAGAGCTAATAATCTGAAAACCATCTATCACTTCTCGAAAAGGTTCCCTGATGTGATTACACAGCATTTTGAAAAAGACCCAGAATGCTATTATGATGCATTGAAACACTTGATAGTTTCGGGCACGCCTGACGAATCCAGATATTGCGTAAAGATCCTCGGTCAAATTGAAAAGACAACCCAAAGAGATATCGTTATTTCAGAAATCGTTGATCAAGTATGGCCTTTAAAAGTTGACGACGAGAAGCTCAACACTCATTTGTCTGCTATTGCAGAGCTTTTCACTACTGACATCGAAGCTGTGGACAGCAAATCAAAAGATATTAGTTCCTTTTTGGCCTCAAAGTTATTGCTAGATAACCAACCATCCACCAAGGAGGTAGACGACTCCATATCCTGGATTGAAGGTTCAGACTTCCTGAAGAGTTATAAAGACTGCCACTCCAAATTACTAGCTCTTAGGGTGTTTTCCAACTGGATGAAGACAGTTGAATCATCCGATAATGCTGAAAAGATTGCTGAACCAGTGTTCAAACTTTTCAGTTCAATTCTAGGAAATGGAGGGGAAATTATCTCTGTTAAAAGTGTCAACTACCCGACCCTGAGATGCTACCAAGCCAGACTTCGATTGGAAGCGGGAATTCAGTTGCTGAAACTGGCGCAGTTCCCTAAATACAATCAACTTATTCAGCAGCAGCTTATAAACAGGCTGGTTTTTTTGGTCCAGGATGAAAACCAAGCAGTGAGATCACTGTTTCTCAACAAACTGAAAAAACGTCTAACCCGTAACCTCATCTCTGAGCGCTTCTTCCCTTTGGTTTTCTTTATAGCTCATGAGCCTATCAAGGCTATGAAAGATGATACAAAGACTTGGATAAGGTCGGTCATTTCCAGAAGACAAGAAAGCTTGAAGCAAGATGACTTACTCTTTGAAAAGATCTTCTTAAGACAGATGTTCATGTTGGCTCATCATCAAGAATTTCTGGAGCTTCGGGAAGCCTCCAAAGAGAGTGATGCCGACTCATCAGATGATGCTATGCTTGAACTCATAGGCTTTGCCCTACAATATATTACTTTCTCGCTCGACTTGATCGCCAAGCCTGACAATGTCTCATTACTATACTATTTGGCTACGAGACTGAAACAGCATCAGGACAAGATTTCACCAGAACAATCCGATAGTCTATATATGGTTTCTGACCTTGTACAGCTTTGTATCAAGTTCATGGCCAAAATGAAGGGCTGGAATCTGGCGACCTGGCCCGGGAAATTAGCGCTTCCAGCAGATATTCTCGCCAAAATCGATAGCTCGTCGCTACTTCACGACATTGCAGTTAAATCATATGTCTCTGAAGGTTTAATGCCCAAAGTGACAGAGCTAATCAGAGTCAAGACAAAGCACCTAGCTCCTGAAAAGCCAACGCCTTCTTCTCGTGCTAACGCATCAATATTTGGACAAAGCAATACTGAAGTGAAAAGTCCAAAGAAGCCCTCAAAACGCAAATTCAAAGTCAGCTCAGCACCTCATAAGCAAGACCAGAAACGTCAAAGGTCGCCAATTGAGCCCACACGCAAAAGCTCAATTCAAAGAAAAACCGTCGACTACAGGGTAGGAAGCGACAGTGACATGTCTTATGATGAAAGCAATGAAGAGTAACAACCTTTGCTAATGTATTGCAATTCAAGACCTTAAAAATTTCAAAAGAGAATCGTTTCCCTTCAACTCCATCAACTTTTTAACTATTAGCAAGTCATGGATTTCATCCTTTGATAGCTGTTCGTTCTCGACGCGATATTCATCATCAACTGCCTTAAGCAATTCTTTCAAATTAAGTTGCTTTTGTCCGTCAGTAATGAGTGATCTTCTGCTCAAATCTGCAACGCTAGTTAAATAATCTTTTAGTTTCGGTTCCGAGTATTCATAAAGAACGAGGTTCTCCCTGTCCAGTCGTTTATTGTTCTCGACTTGCTTGATTTTCGCCCCCTTTATGAAGTCCAGAATTATTGATTCTTCTTTTATTCTGTAGGTTATGTTGCCTGTCTCTTCCCCATGTTTGTATTTCATTATGCCAGTTGTCAAGTTATAAGCGAAACCATCTTCAGTATTGCGGTAGTTTAGGTTTGTGTCTAAAGGTAGTTGGTTTTCCAGTTCGCTATCATCCACAATAAACTGTTCTTTAATCCCTCGAGCCTCCATAACACTGCGGTCGTCTTCGTCAGCACTGATAATCTCGATGTTTGCATCTGCAGGAGTGACGAAGCCTCTAGTAAGGCCGACTTCCTCTTTAGGCTGAACTCTCAGACGACGCCTTGGAGCCACAACAGAATCAGCATGGTTCGGACACTTCCATTTCGTTCCAAGCAGTTTTGCTGAAGTCAAAGGAGGATCCAAGCAATCAAGGTGCCACGAGAGAGAGCAATAATCGCACTTGGTAAGTTGGCGGCCCTGGAGACCTGAACCGTGGCATTTGTAACAAAAATAAGGAACACCTTCCTTGTTATAGACAGTGTTCAAGGGATCATCGGATTCAGCAAGAAGTTGTTTGTAAGTTCTCAATGGTTTCATGGAGTCATCTTCAAAATCTCCTTCATTATTCATCGAAACCCCTTCAAAACATTCTGCAATATCTTTTGGTAAACGGAAGGCGACAGGGTTAGTAGTTTCTAAATATTCCAAGATACCAGAGAATATTCCTGTGTGGTACCTTTTCTTGATCTTTTTTCTGGCGTTTTGGCATTCGTTACAAAACCATTGATCTGGTAGATCATTTTCGTCAAGAGGAGGGTTAAGACAATAAAAATGAAACGATCTCGGACAGCCTTCGCAGCATAGAAATAAACCAGTAAGTCCACATGCAGAACAGTAGTCCTGGTTATAAACTGTCGGGTCATCACCTTCCGTCGTTACACCGGACTCCTTCTTGACTGGTGGAATGCCAAAACCGAAATTAGCAGTTTTCTTTTTGGGAGATTGCTTTATTCTCTTGGTATGTTTTTCATTATTAGAAGTACCTCCAGAAGCAGGCTTTTTGCCTCTTTTTCTTGGAGTGGATGGAACCGGCGCCACCACAGAACTTTCCTGGTTCTTCAATACGGGTCTAAGCGGTCTTGAAGTCTCTTCACGAACAGTGCTTTCTGCCGTAATTTCTTCGGAATCTCGAGTTCTCAACTTTGAGCGATATTTTTCAACAGCTGCTATGAGCGTGGAATCTGTCTCTTCCGGCTTCTTTGAGTGCCTCCAGTGAAGTTTCTTTCGTCTTCCACCAAAAGCCTCTTTTATGACTCTAGAACTAGGCGGCTCCTCCAGTGGTTGTCCAGTAATTGAAACGCTGGTTAAGCTTGCAGCATTATCCACCAAAGCTGGCGAAAAGCATGAGGCCGAAGAGTCTGAACTTGATGCCCTTCCCTGCAATGCTTCAGTTCCCGACTCGCTCTCTAAATTTGAATCCGGTTCGTTTATCTCTCTCTGTAATATCTGCTTAGCCTCCACCAACCTGCTCAGTTTGTCGGAGGCGTTATTACTTCCTAGCGATTTCTGCGACAACTGACGTGATGGCCTACCTCGCACCTTCTTTTTTCCAACAATTTCTTGAACCAATTCATCACTCATTATCTAATTATCCTCTTTGGTAGTTCTTCAAATGTCCTGTGACAAAGCTATAGATGACTTCAGAGGCTTGGATGTCATCTAAATCGCCAATACCTTGAGAAGAGACCTATTCCTTCAAAAAATGCTTTTTTTCGGGAGGTTAACTTGATCTTTCTTAAAAAAATACCTGCGACGCGCGTCGATAGTCTGTATTCCCAGCCTTTGTATGCCAATCACTAGCATACGAGGACCTCCATTCAACTGTCTTAGACTCAATTGGCCCATCATCAGATTCCAATCTTCTTAAAATCAATCTTCCTCAAATCTGGAAGAAAATTTCGGTCTCTTAGTAACTGATAAGTTGCTTTCAGTATTTTCACGCGCAATCTCTTGCGCAAATGATCGCTTGAATTGTTCAATCTCCTCTTGCTCATCTGTCTCATCATCAGGGAACATATATTCAACATATTCCTCTTGTGTTTGATCATTTGTACTGATACGGAACTTTTTATTAATTCTGGGAAGTCTTTGCCTCGCCGAATCAACACGTTTCTTGTCACCATACTCAAGTTCAAAATTAACAAGTGCTTCCAACATGACTAATCGCTTCTGCGAATTCCCCTTTAAGTTTGATATTGCGCGGTTGAACTGCTCGCGCACCCTGTCTTTAGCTTCTTCGCTGATTTCAAGTTTGAACTCTAAATCGTCATCTCCGGTCTCCTCAATAGCCTTTCTATACTCCTCTATTTGCTCTTCAGTTGGAATTTTGAGCTCCAGTAGACATCGACTAATCCAGCTTTCAACAGAATCTTCGGTGTCTGCAATCAGGCGCTCTTGGAGGGTTCTAGCAGTGTCAAATTCACTCTCTTCGATATGATAATTAATTGCAGATCTTAAGATTTCTAGTCGCTTTTGCTTAGGAATTTCTTCCTCGTCAATGGCAAGCTGGTATATGGCTCGACACCGCGGATTATCTCCCAAAGCACTTTCTAGTTCTGCAAAGTCTATCCATGCGGAAACATCACTAGGAAAATTCTCCAAAATCTTTCCATATATGGATCTGGCTCTGTCAAACTCTTTTAGTTTCATCTCAAGCTCAACGTAGTACCTCATAACATGAAAGTTGGGGCACATTCCAATTGATCGTCCTAGCACTTTACGTGCCTGAGTCAAACCTCCCTGTCTTAACTCAAATTCAGCAAACATAATCCAAATATTACGGAATGTGAACTTTTTGTGGGGAATCGTTTTTAAAAGTCTATTGAATAAGTGTCTTGTCCTCACAATGTCCCTGTTCGTCACTTCTTCCCACAATATATATCTTTTCCATATATATATGTATGGAGTCCATTGCTTTTTCTCCATTTCTCTAGGAGCATTTGAAATACATTTCTCATATTGTGATCTAATATCATCAAGGGAATTTTTTGGTAGCTCTTCGATGAGCTTTAAATAGATCCACCAAGTATCAAAGTCATAAGGATCATTCTCCAGCTGAGACTGGTATTTACTCCCTCTCTTTTCAAGTACGGAAACCTCAATCCCCTCCTTTTCTCCAAACTGTTTCTCAAATTCAGTATATCTATCGCGGAGCTTCTCTTGTTCACCTCCGCTTAAAAGCTCCAAGCCAAATCCAAAAAGTTTCCGTACCTCTGTCCAGTTTCGTTGTCCGATCTCCCACTCTGCCCAAAATATAATCAGCTGAGAATCAACCTGGTTCAGCTGTTTCAAAGAATTAAAAGCCAACTGGAATACATTTGCAACATTCGCCACATCTCCATGCAGTTTTTCAAAGTTAATCCATAGGAGCCATGTCTCGCTGTCAGGTTTCACCACAACAAACTTCTCAAATAATAATCTCACATTATCGTATTCTTTGTATCTTGTTTCGAATTGGATATAGCTGATCCAGACATCGGGTCCTGGCTTCCATTGAAGCCAGCTTCCAAATATTGCTCTTGTTGCAATTATGTTTCCTAAAGACTCTTCAATACTAACGTACTGGTACCACAATTTATCGACACGAGGAAGAATTCTTGTTGCCTTTTCAAGCAAGTTTCGGGCATGATTGATATTCTTACCTTTGATCTCAGTACGGATGTACCGAATCCAGAGGGCGACGTTTGTGTGATCTACTTCCAAAGCACGCTCAAAAACTGACCGTGCTCGTGGAAAATCGTGTTGTTCAATCTCAAATTGAGCATATCGCATCCATTGTCCGAAGTTGAATCTATTTCTACGCAATGCGTTCTCATATTCAGTTCTCTTACGGCCTTGATACTCTCTTAGCTCCTCTAAGTCTGCGATTTTGATATCAGGTGCCTTCAAAGCCTCATCTTTATGTTCATAGGCTTCTGTAATGATCTGTTCAGCTGTTATCTGTGATTCGGCTGGCTTTTCCTGTGATTCGGTCGGACCCAAAGAAGGTGGGACTGGATTTCCAAGTGTGCTCTCTTTGTTCATTTATCTAATTCTGTTCATTTGATTCCAGTACAACGCAGTTTCAAACTTTGTGAAATTCGTCTAGTTCTGTAAGAATAGTCTGTGGCTCAGTTATATACACAATACATCAACTTCTGGACAAGATTCTGCCTGAACGCCCTTCCTGTTTTATTTTATTGTTTGAGGGACAAACTAGACAGAGATACTTCAAAAGATAATATTCAAAAAAAATAGCTTGAAAAAAATTGAAGGATGCGAGGTTCGAACTCGCGCGGAATTTAATCCAATAGATCTTAAGTCTACCGCCTTAGACCACTCGGCCAACCCTCCAAAATTTGTTAGTTCTAAGTACCGGTAATATACAAGCTGTTGTCATATGGACTTGCTGATAATCTGATTAACTCCCCTAAGGTTGCTTCATGGGCCTTACAGCCATCAAAGGAGGAAGCTATTGCAGTGATACTAAAGTATTCGAAGCAGTTCAGGCCGTTCAGGTAAGAAGGTAACGTCTCGACGCGTCGGTAGGCTGATACATGGTTTGCAACTGTAGCTTGAAACTTTAAAAAACTATTTACGCGTCTCCCAACGGAAAGAGTACATAAACATAAGTTTAAAAGAGAGGTGTGAAACCAGAGTCGGAGGACAGCAGTCACAATGACGGGTTTGTTTGACGGGTATAAGATTCTGGTTATTCAGTCCAGTCGGCTGTCTGGTTCAAGAGCTGAACAGCTTCGCAAACAGATTGTCAAGGCGGGAATCAACGGTGATGAATCTAGTGTTATCATTAAAAAAGATACAGATCTAATTCCAATGCAGAGCGAGAAACTCTTGGCTATCTCACTGATCATCTCGAACACTGTTGACTTTGTTGAGTACCGTCTTGCAGAGGAGTTAATGATACCGATTGTCAAGGAAACATGGGCCTTAGACTCGATTGCCGCCAATGCTGTTGAAGCTCTCAGACCTTATTCTCCAGATCCAAAGTACATTTTGAGCGGTGTGTCTTTGTGCTGCACTTCTACAATTCCACCTGGCGACCAGGAGGTTATATTCTCAGCAGTAAGAACGTTTGGTGGTATTCACACAGACGCACTTTCTAAGAAGACAACACACTTAATTGCATCTAACCTTAAAGACGAGAAGTGCAAAATGGCCTTGGCATATAATGAGGCTACAGAAAAGGAAATGATTAAAATAGTATTGCCCGATTGGATCAATGATTGTTTGCGGTTGTCTAAAAAGCTGGACGAAGATAACTATTCGTTGACGAGCTCCAAAGCCCGAACCAGCAATGCAGGTCCGGGAGTGTTGGCTTCTGAAAGGGATCGATTTCTGGATGGTAAAACATTCTTTATTTCCGACGACTTAAAAGCATCCAAAAGTACTCTTGACACTTTGAGCAGGATAGTTGAATCTGTGGGTGGACAGGTTATGAAGGATTCATCATCACTGAACATATCTCGCCGGTCTGGACCAGACAACTGCTATGTAGGAAGATACAGATCAGGAAAATGTTTTAAGGCTGCCTGCAGGCAGAAAATTGTGGTTGGTAACCTCAATTGGTTGTTTTGGATGATTCTGCATAAAGAATGGATTTTGCCTACAAAGAATCTTCTCCATTACCCATTTCCAACGACATTTATAAAGGAAATGGGGAATATTGCTGTTTCCGTGACGCATTATCGAGGGGACTCGAGAATATACTTGCAGCAACTTGTTGAGTTGATGGGTGGAAAATTTACAAGGAATATGAAACAATACTCCACCACGCATCTCTTGGTTGCAAAGCCTACCGGGCCCAAGTACGAATATGCTCAGAAATGGGGAATCAAGTGCCTTAACCATTTGTGGCTCGAAGAATCCTACACCAACTGGTCGTTACAGGAAGATACTGACAAAAGATATACTCAATTACAAGACGTATCTTGTCAGCTGAACTTGATAGGACAGACCCCACTGGATGAACAAGTTTTAGCCACATTTTATGACGATGATGAACCAGTGTCTCGAGGAAAGAACTCACAGAAGAGTGCAACTCCCGAATCAGACAAGGAGAATGTGCCACTGAAACGAAAAATCCAGGAAAGATCAAAAAGCGTTGAACAAGATAGCTCTTCGAATACTCCTCGCAAGAAGAGCAAAGGACCACCTACGAAACCATATGACATTACGGTTATTTTAACGGGATGTGATAAGGATTTTAGTAGTTCTGACTTGAGCAATTTAGCTCATGCTGGAATAAAGGTTGTTAGTCAACCAACAGACGAACTGAACTGCATTATTGCTCCCACTATTCTCAGAACTGAGAAGTTTTTGAAAGCGCTCAGCAAACACCCCAAGCACATTTTAACTCCGCTGTTCCTGTCCGATGTCCTAGGTACAATGGATATGTATAAGAGCATGACTGAGTTTGACTCTTTCAAACCAAATATTGATGACTACAAAATCGCCGATTCTATTGATTATAAGCTTGATACCAAGATCCAGGAGTTATTTCTGAATCCTGCGTTGAAAGAACGAAATGTCTACAATCTGATCAAGAATTCCAACAATCAATTGTTTAGTGGAATAACGGTGAATATTTCATCCACAATTTCAGGAGGTCCTGCTCTCATAGGAAGTATCATTACGTCATTTGGGTGTAGAGAATGTCATGTGATGGAGAAAAAGACCAAAAAGCTTGCTAAAGCAGTGCAAGGCATGAATTATCTCCTGTGCTCTCCAGACGATACCAAGCTTATAGAAAGCTTCAAAAAACTGGTCGGAAAATCGCAGTACAGGGTGGTGGAGTGGAACTGGGTTGTTTTATCGATCTTCAACACCCAATTGCTGGATGAGCGGTATATCATAGAGGAACGTTTGTAGAGTGATTGATTATATAGCGAAAAAGACACTGTATGATTTTTTTAAAAAAAGAGCCCGTAGCCGGGTTCGAACCGGCGACCATCAGATTTGCAATCTGGTGCTCTACCACTGAGCTATACGTGCAGATTTTCGTCATATATATGACTTTGTCTCTAATAAAGCACTTCACTCCTTATTCTCTTTACTTATGCTAAAGACTACAGTTAGAGATATGCACCCAAAACTATAACTTCCTGTAAGTAGACTCCAAGACAGAACACAACTGTTTCAGTCAGTATATTTTGGGCTAGAATAAACATACAGAAGAGCCAGCACTTCGGTGACTTTTGAAAAGTTAGAAAGCTAAATTTCGAACTATTAAGTCAATTTATTAGTCTATAAAGAACTACGCGAGCAACGAAATCACCAGCCATCATCCCAACCTTCTTCGTCGGCCTCCAAATCAAGCTTTAGCTTGCTTTTAGGCTGCAACTTCAGCGCACCTTGCTTGTGAGACGATGGCTTTGATACCGTGTTGAAGCTCCGGCCAGTTTTAGTCAGAGAAGGAATCTTTTCATCAGCTGAATGAGCCGTGCTGATGGATTTGCCATAGTCTATATTTTCATCATCCTCGTAATCCCAGCCGTAGTTATCCAGATCATCCGGGGTCGGAAATTGAATATGGTTAGCAGTTTTGTTTGGTTTGCTGCTTGGCTCTAATAACTCGGAACCTCTTTCACTCTTAGAGCCATCAATAGTCTTCATTGTTAAACTTGTAGAGGATCCATTTTGGGAACTGCCACCAAATCCAAAAACAGACCTTTTTGCTGCGAAGCCAATAGTTGAAAGCGAAAGCGAACCAATACCTCCAGCGAAGGATTCCTGGCTTGTCTGATTGTCCTTGGTCTCGGAACTATCTTCTTCATCTTCCGGAATCCGTAAGGCTTCTGCGTTTATTTTCTCCATGTAGACATCGAACGTTATTTTCGCTTCACTCCGAACTTTCGACGATTTGTCCAACAGGGCAGGTGCAATAGCAGAAAGGACTCTGGAGCAACAAATCTCTGGAGTGAAATAAGGAATGGCAGATTTGAATGCCAGAATGGTATTATATCTTGCTGGGACAAAGCTATCTTTCAATGCTTTGGAGAAGGCAGTTATCAAAACCCCAACTCTTGCGGTCGGAGAAAGATGATCTGCAATTTTAGTAAGGCAAATGACGGTGTTTGTTCTCACGTCAGGGGCTTCATCATTTTGTAGCTTTGCCAAATATCGCAGCAAGTCATTATTCAGCTGTCTGTCGGATAATACAGTGACGATTGAAAGAATAGACCTTAGAGTTTCTTGTCTTATTGAAGCATTTGTATCGTTAAAACCTTGAACCAGATTAGGAAATATCTTATTTTGAACTTCATAATTTGTAAAGCGGTCCTTCATAGAAGATAAAAAGTTCATCAACGTCATTCTTACTGCTCTATCTGGAACAGCAAACGCTTTGAGCAAGGCAGGCTTGACAGTGTTGGAAAATGTTGAATCGTCTATTGCTGCAAGGTTTTTCAAAACAAGAAACAAGAGCGCAGACTGCTGGTTATTTTCGTTTGATGTAGTGGAGTTCAGTAACTTCATCAGCTCAGGAAGAGCGTTGAACTGGAAAAACCCATGCGGTATATTTTCGAGTTCATCAAAAGCTTGGAAAATATCCATTTTCTGCTGATCCTCTTTTAAATTCAGTTCCTTAATCTCTCTAAACACATCAATCAGGGGAATCTCGAAAAATGAATGAAGACCGTACTTCAGAAACTGCTCAACTGTATACCGAACTGTCATCGAAGAGCTAGAAAGCTTTTTTATATGTGGCAGAATAGACTTTGGCAGATGACTCAAATTCGTCAGCTGTCCTAAACTTGTCATGGCTTCCTTGCTGAATAAACTCCAAATCAGAACACTCAAACCAATAGAATCAAACTTCACAGCCTGATTTGGATTCAGGTTATTCAAATATTGAGGCCCGTTATTCTTTTGCATTTCCGCTGGACTCAGAGATGGCTTAAACGAAGGCAACAAATAAGCCAAACCAATCATAGTAAAATCTCGTTCTTTTATGTTGGATAGAATCTCAAATCCTCCCAGCTTCCATTCGCCAGACTGGTTGACAAAAATGGAGTCCTTGCAAACATTTCCGTGGATAGATCCACCCTCATTGTTGATAAACTTTAAAGCATTCGTTATCTGGTATATCCCTAGAAGGGCTATATCTTCCGGGATCTCGTTAGTCGGGTAGTCTGACTCAAGCACACCAGATAGAGGCTTCACACGCTCAGAAATAATATACAGGAACGACTCATTTTCAATTGAATCAACGACAGACAATACACCAGGGAGCAAACTCAAGGATCGTAGTTTCTTGAAACAATTCTTAGCCAATGGGATGAATCTCGTATTATATGGACTCTTTAAATCAAATTCGAAAATCGTCACTAGTGACCCGTCTTTAGACGACGTACCATCATATATGTTCCAGATAGAATTATATGCAGAAAACTGGTCAACGTTGGCGCCGACTATCTTGTTTCCAAAAGAGTATGGGATCGAGCTACCTTTTAGCGTCTCGATTGTTGATCCTAGCGTTTTTGTGAGGAAATTCATGATATGCCAAAAGACAAAGATATCCTGCACAACAACAAGCTGGAGACAAAAACTGAGTAACAACAAGGACGAATAAGCGTCTGTAGCGCAACTGAGTCTCGATGTCAGTATCTCAGAACCTTTACTGGTTATGTTTACAGAAGAAATTCAAACTGCAACAACTTTGTTGTGATTACGTAACGCATTTAAAAACCTGTTGTGGCGCAGTTAACTTAGCCACAGAAACCGGTTCTGCCAAAACGTGAAAAGTGTCAATCAGGCAAGTTGTGATTTTTAGAGTAAGCTGAAGAGAAACAATTAAGGCTGATTGGAGGGTGAAGAGCTTACTTGTAGCATATTGTTATAGTACTTTATTTTCAGGTGAGGTACTACGCATAATTCTTCGTCGTCTCACATTTATACAGGAAGGCGATACAATGCTTTGTTTGAAACCTGCAAGACTAGGAGCTAGAAATCTCCTATATAGGGGATTTCATCAAAGCTTTTTGATGTCCAACAAGATTGGTGACCTAGCAGTTGATCAAACAGCTGGAGAAACAGGACATCAGAAAGAAATTGTAAGTGGTGCTCCAGCTGAGCTTTCCACTCCTAACTCCCGTCTAGTCCGTATCTATAAAGAAGCCAAGTACGCAACACAGACTGGAGATCGCAATACCAAGTTTTGGAAAATTGAATGGGATGTTTTGAGCAAAGGTAATAGATGGGAAAATGATCTTATGGGTTATCAGTCTTCCAGTGATTATATGCAAGGTACCAGAATGAACTTTGATACTAAAGAAAGCGCCATTAACTTTGCCAAGGGGCAGGGCTGGGATTACTTCATTCAAGAACCAAAGACCAGAAAATTCAAAAAGAAGGAATACGCAGCCAACTTCTACCATTCAGCAGGACCATTGAAGTTCATTAGAACTAAATAGAGAATGTCGCAACAGTAGCACCATTCCTAATATATATTTATTGATCTAGATATTCTTTCATGTTAATCTAATCTTTGTAACTTCAGTTGCTCTTCAGTCAGTTGAGAAAGCAAGTCTTTTGCAATACTACTCATGCCAACCCCTGGAAACAAAAGCTAGAACCTATATACAGACATACAAGACATAGCAATAGAACCATCAGTAAATGCTCATTAACCAAACACTACTCTCAAGTCAATCTGCTCATAAGAAACCTCTCGATCTACCACTTTTATTCCACTTCGCCATCCAGATCATTATTTAGACAGGAATTCCCGAGCTTTGCATAATCTCTTTAACCTTGGCAGAAAGAACAGGATCATCCTTGATTTTCATTTGCATCTTGGAGGCTTCCAAAAGAGAGATTGCTTGAGTTCTATCATCGTTGGATCTGGATAGCAAGCAAGCTTCTTCAAAAAGCTTAATAGCCTTTTCAACCTCACGCTGCTGCAAGTAAAACTGCCCCAAGCTCAATTTGGCCACTTCCGACTTTGGATCTAGTTCACAGGCCTTTACCAACACCTCCACACTCTTCTCCAAGTCACCCATCTTTTGGTAGACGGCGGACTGGTTCACGAGAGGTAAGCAGCCAATGTTGAATGTTGGGAGAGAAGCTTGCAATCTAGCAGCTGTTTCAAATTGTTTCATAGCACCAGACAAATCCTGTCTGTCAAATAGAATTTCACCACAATAGTTTGCAATTTCAGAAGAGGTTGGGAACTTGGCTCTGGCTTCAGCAAATAATTTATCACACTTGTCACTATCTCCTTGTCTGTAAGCTATACAGGCAAGTTGAACATAAGCGTAGAGATTAGACTTGTTCAATTCCTTCGCCTTTTCGAAATAAGTGCTTGCTTTTTGCAAATCACCCATCAGATAAAATATCTGACCGTAATGGTAGTAAATATCCGAATCTTCAGGGTCAAGTTTGATTGCACTGACAAACTGATCATCAGCTGTGATGTAATCACCCTTGTCAGCAGCAATCAGTCCCAACAGCACATAAGTTCTTGGTCTAGGGGAAAATGCTAATGCCTTGTTAAGAGACTCAATAGCTGCATCACTGTCCAATTTCAAGAATTCAAAGGCACCCTTGTATTCATAGACTAAAGCAGTGTGCTTAGCATCTAACAACGAATTGTCAGCCTCATAAGCAGACACCGCCTGATTAAACAGGGCATCCGCCTTTTCGTATGATTCACCGATATCTAATTTCATGTTCTTCAAGGCCTGGACAAGGAACAACATTGCTCTATTACTTTCGTATTTTGACTCATCCAAATCAACCTTTTCAGGTGAGAATGCATCAAAGAAAGAAGATAACGAAGAACAAGAAGGAAGCTCTTTAGGCAAATCAGCATACTTTTCGGCATTGATCTTGTTGGAGAGCTTCTTCAAAACTCTTTCCAAAATGGTCTCATTTGAAGCATCATTGATGCCCCCGTAAATTGTTAAAACAGTCAAGTCAAACATTGCTTCTTCGTATTTTTCAATATTTTCGTATGCATGTGCTCTTCTTAAAAGACACTTGATATATCCACGGTTGTACTCCAATGCTTTAGTACAGTCCTCAATCGACTTTTCATTGTCACCAAGAGCAGAATAGCACGCAGCTCTGTTGGCGTAAAAGACTGGGTCAGATTTGAAGAGAAGAGCATCGGAGTAGCAAGTGATAGCGGTGTTGAAATCCTTCAGCTTGAAGTAGCTATTTCCTGCTTCCTTCAAAGATAATGCCCACTTCTCCTTATCAGCATCGGCAAGCTTCTGGATTCCCTCGTCATCAATTATAGGCAGTTTTGTTTCTGGGTCGAGAGGAAAGACTGATGATGGCCACTCTGGCAAGTGCTGGGCTGGCTTCTTCTTTTTCTTTGGTTTGGACTTCTTCTTCTTCTTCGAAGACTCCAAAGAACTAAGAGTGGAACCATTTTGTTTACTTAGATAGAAAAGAGCACCGGCAACAGAACCTATACCAACTATAGCTGTCACTGCCACAGCAACCCTGTGGGTAGACACAAACCGGGAAACAGAAGATTCAGACATATCCTCACTTCGTTAGTCTTTTCTTGAATTCAAGTGCACAAACTGCTGAAGAAGTGAATATCAAATATTACAGAGAGGGATCAAATCAAAACAATTGGTAATTTAATTCACCACTGATTACCAGAGATATCCCGGTAGATCCACCGATCACTAACGATTATTCTCACTAAGTTCCCTTCAGTCAACTAAAACTGAATTCTCATCAGTAATCCTTATCAAAGGGAGATACTGTTGTTGTTGAGATCACGTCGTCCTTGGCAATATAGAACTTGGTTAAAAGGGTGAAACTCAATTGTTTGTCCAACTGAAGAAAGGAAAGAAAAAAGTGTGAAGTTGGAGCGAAAAGGAACACAAGCTTTGGTAGTGCACCGACCGAAACCATCTCTGCTATTATTTGCCTTTCACCTCCTTGCTGATTTTGCTGTGTGCTTACATAACTTTTAGGCATTTTATAGTTTGTGTCTGTGACGGTTATGCCTTACTTCTATCGGGTATTTTCACAGTGAAGTTGTGATTGATTCTACCCAGAGGCAGTTCAGCATGCAATAGTGCATGTCAGTGGCTATAATAGGGGATTCTTGCAGACGTGAATGTGTGTTATTTGTTGGAGTTGCATGATTACTTAACATTAGAAGGTCAACAAAATAGGACGGGGGCTCGTGTTGTTGGTACACTACTTCAACAAGACGGTATTTATGTCAAGGGAATCTACCAACTATAGAGAAAAAGAGTAGATCCAAGACATGTTATTCCGTCTCTACATCTCTCGGCAGGGCATAGCTGTTGAGTTAGCTCGCGTTTTGTTAGTGTGACAGACGTCTGGCTGGGGTCTTAGTGGACCGTTTTGCTTTTTGGCCCCACCTGCAAGTTAGCTAGATCATATACATGTGTTTAGAACCAGGATCTATTATAGAGTACACAGCGAGAGCACTTACACAGCAACGATGACTTTAAAATATCCCAGCATATCTCGGCTTCCTGGAGGCCTTGGATATCTGGCTAGCGGGAATATAATGATCCCAAGCACGAGAACCTTTTTTCTGTCATTTATGTCTGCTTCAACCAATTCAAAAAGATATTCTTCCTCCGGTTATAGAGCCCCAACGTCACCATCAGGAGTTCCTCTTTCCAAGATTTTAAGCAATGCATTTCCATTACCAATAAAAGAATCGCTTAAACATTTTTGGAGACGGAAGAAACTAGATTCAATTCAAGACGATTTACTTTCCGTAGTACCATTTTACCCTGATCCTTCATCAACGCACAAGTCCCAAGTCATAAAGACAGTCATCAACAGCAAAGGGAACTACATCAATGAGTTTTACATTTCACCGATTAGTCCCACTGAATCTGACAAGCATATTGTATTCGTACATGGTTATGGAGCCGGCTTGGGTTTTTTCGTCAAGAATCTGCAAGCTATAGCCAAAGCTAGACCACAGTGGCATATTCATGCTATTGATATGCTAGGATATGGTTGTTCATCTCGTCCCAGGTTTCCAAACATTCCATTCTCCAATTATGAGAAAGTTGAATCTATTTTTGTTGAGTCGATGAACTCATGGTTCCGCAAGAGAGGATTATCCAGCTCAAATACAATGGTTGTGGCTCATTCGATGGGTGCTTATATCTGTTCACTGGTTAATTTCCATTATCCTGATCTCTTCAGTAAGATGATAATGGTATCCCCGGCTGGAGTGTTTAGCTCTTGGGTGCCAGTGATACCTCCTTGGTTTGAGAGACTTTGGAATAGAAACGTGTCGCCCTTTTCTTTAATTCGTTATTCTGGTCCTTTTGGTTCTTCTTTAGTATCTGGATGGACTTCTAGACGGTTTTCAAAAGATCATAGTGTCTTAACGGAAGAAGAACAAAAGCTAATGCACATGTACACTTACGCAATATTCAATGCGAGAGGATCTGGAGAATACATGCTCAACTACATGCTTGCCCCAGGAGCGATTCCAAGGGTTCCATTACTGGGAAGAATTCAGAATCTCAGCTGTGAAACCGTCTGGTGGTATGGCAGTCATGATTGGATGGATAAACTTGGAGGAATAAAGGCGTGTGAGAAGTTGAGAAGCTTAGGATTGCGTGCCGACTTCAGAGTGATTGAGGATAGCGGTCACCACATATATTTGGACAACTTTTCGGGCTTCAATCACTTGGTTGAAGCTGAGATGGACACTTTTGGTTCGAGAGATTAACTTCACTTGAAGAAACACTATAGATTGTAAACTACAAAAGGAGGATATTATCGTATACATCACCTTCAAACATAAAACAAAAATACAATCATTAGCGACCAAACCACTCATTCATGACGAAGCATACAAAGCATCAACCCTTGGTTGGACACTCTGTAGAATCTTCTTTCTCTGTAACTTCTGAGCACTGGTGACGAAACCACTTTCAGGCGTCCATTCGTCATCAACTAGAACTGTTCCTTGAATCAACTCAATACCATTCAGACCATGCGACTTTCCAACAGCTAAAAGACCATTTGTGAACTCTCTGAGTAATTTGCGGTTATCAAGAACCTCAGCAAGATGCACGTCTTCTTTCTTCTGCGCAATACCTAACTTGACACATAAATCTTGCACAACAGCCTCATTAGGCATCACTATCGCTATTGGCTTCACCTGTGTTTCATCTGCATAACAGCAAATATTCTGAACAGCATTGTATGATCTGTAAACCGACTCCAGTTTTTCAAGAGCTATATATTCACCGTTTTGAGTCTTTACCAAGTTCTTCTTTCTGTCGATCACCTTCAATTGACCATTAGAAGTCCACTCACCAATGTCACCTGTTGAAAACCATCCCTCTTCGTATTCGAAGGCGCTCTTGGTCTCTTTCTCATTTTTATAGTATCCCTTGGTGACAACAGCACCACTGATTAGAACTTCTCCTTGGTTATTCTTTGCAAAGTATCCGGCATCAGGAACATCAATTAATTTCACAGTAATAGCACCAGATAGAGCACCAGCAACTCCCAACTCGAAGTGGTCTGGATCAGTTACACAAGTGTTTGCAGCAGTCTCAGTCAGGCCATATCCAACCAACAATGGTGCAATGGTATTAGTGATGAACTTCTGAGTAGAAACAGAAACTGGAGAACCACCATTTAGAGTGAGTCTGACATGACCTCCTGTTGCAGCCTTGATCTTTTTGAATATTATATTGTCAATCAACGAGGGAACGCCAGGAATGTAGTATTTCTTGCATGCAAACTTAGCCTTGAATGCAGCCCAAAAGAGCATCTGAGTTGCCGAAGGTTGCTTCTCAATTTGACTGATGACTCCTTTTCTAACACTTTCCCATACAGCAGTGACAGCGACCATAATAGTTGGTTTGAAGGCCTTCATATCCCCTTCACAGTTACGGGTTGAAGCGTCAGTCAATGTTTTAACAGAAGCATATCCTGTAACACCACCCCAGTAGAAACAGAGAAGTTCAAATATTAGCTCAAAGATGTGAGCCAAAGGGAGAAATGCAATAATACGGTCCTTCGAATTGATCATTGTGTTTGGAATGATTGTTGAAACACCTCCTAAACCTGCAACAATAATTTCATGGGTAAGAATGACACCTTTTGGAGCACCTGTGGAACCTGAAGTGTACATGATACAAGCGACATCACTAGCAGAAGGGGGATTAACGTCGATATCTGTAGCCTCCTTTCCTAGCTTCAACACTTCATCAAGGGAAATGATCTTGATGTCTGGTCTAAGTTCCTGAATTTTCTTAACAGCCTCGCTCGCATTCGTGTAAAGCTTGCCGTTACCTCTCTTATCCTCAGGGTCAATAGGATCGCCGTGGATAATGTAACGGATCTTGGTTGCCTTTTTCAGGGGATTGAACAATTTAGGGAGCAGTTCATTGTCAGTAAATACACAAACAGTCTCAGTTTCAACCATTGAATGAGTGAGACCGTCTTCTCCAAGGGTATCATAGGCAGTAACAGCAGGAATGTTCTGAGATTGACATCCTAAGAAGACACGCATCCATTTTGCAGAAGTGGCAGCAAAGATATGTAATTTCTCCTGTTCTTTTTGATCAACACCGAGTTTGACAATACCTTTACCAAGAGTGACAGCAATGTCTTTTAAGTCCCCAAAACTCAATCGCTTGTAGTCAGAAAGTTCATAGTATGTCCAATCTTTATCAACCTCAACGGTCTCACCATCGATAATTTTCTTCACCTTCTTTGTTTCTGTGTGTATGTTAATAAGATCTCTCCACGCCTGAGCTGGCATACGTTCTCCGTGACGTGAAACACACTCCAATAAGTACTCATACAATGTGTTACACTTGTATCCGGCAGGGCGCATCACAGGTGCATCCTTCGCCTTGTAGTATCTTCTTGGAGCAGTTTCGCCTTCCTTTGCCTCTCCAACAGGAACGTTCACCTGGAAAGCCATCTTCTTCTCACGTTGCTTATCAGCACTTTCCAGTAACCTACTCTTGGGGAAAAATCCGTAGAACCTAAAAGTCCAAGCTCAAAATCAACACTAACAACAACAAAGATCAGTTATTAGCCTTTCAGGTACCTCCTTATACTCTGACTCCGTAGAATACCTTTTCCCCCACGCAGAGATAAATATTTATTCTAACCTGCCGAACAAAAAACACTACAATGACGCGGCAAGAATTGTTGAGCAAATCTTCAATCTCTCAACTCTGAGACAGTAACCAAGTCCGAAGTCCTAGTGTATCTTAACAACGTCTTAGCTTATACAAAGTGCAAGGGCAAAAATCGAGTTAAACCCGGCTATCTTCTTTTGCCCCCTTTTACCCCCCCTTTCTGTCACAATTAAAAGCGGAGTAACTATCTCGGGACTCAGTGGCACTTCTTCGGCGCAGGACCCAACAAAACGGAGCCAGAAAATGTTTACTGTGGAGTTTTTTTGCTTTGTCGCGGGATGAGAGATTTGGGCGTTACGGAGTTCGACTATTTGGAAAAATTGGTGGACGGATGCTTAAGGCGAGAGAGGGGTAATGTAGTACGGTGCGTATATTTGTATGCATCAATCTATGGGGTACTAATGAGATGCTCTAGAGTCTGTATAAAATAAGGGTAAGCATGTCATCTAAGTTGTTGATCCACTTTCTCAAGTTCTTCAGTCAAATGCTTAGTGCAGCCAAAAACTAGAATAGATCCGTCGGTAGAATTGTTTTTGTTCACGTCTACGACAGTTAGACTAGTGTTGTAGGGAACCTTCAGATCTTTGCTGCTCAGGCCCGGAGCTAACTTGTAACCCACATCCGAATAAAGGTGCCCTATAAAATTCGTGATTACTCCTCCGTGAGTACAAAGCACGATGTTTTTATACCCATTTGTCTTGGAATCTTCGATAATAAGGCTCCACTCTTTATTCAAACGGCTCAACAGCTCATGCCTGGTTTCTCCAAGGTTTTTGAATTCGGGTCCATATTCAGCTAATGCGTCCTTCAAATACATCCCTTCAACAGGACCCATAGCCCGCTCACGCAAATTGCTTGTCTTGCGAATTTTAAACGATGCTTTTGAATCATGGTGTTCTGTGATCGCAGACATCGTGTGTAAGCATCGTTCTAAATCTGATGTGATGAACTGGTCAATTTGAAAGTCCTTTAAACGCGATCCAATTTGCTCCGCCTGGGAGACTCCTTTATCATTAAGAGGAATATTCTTGTGTCCCTGTAGGATCTTTAAGTCATTCCACGCTGTCTGACCATGCCTGACAATAAAAATCCTTACCTTCAAGATGTCAGTGTTCAACAGCTCCTCAACCGTCATCTTTTGCTGCAGCTGCTCTCCTCATACAAAAATGCTTATCGTAAATCTCTGAAATCTAAAATCTTTTTCTCTTCTGATTTAAAGCTTAAAATTAATACCCACATGTTTTAATTAGATACTGTAGTCAATCTCAAGGAAACGCTATATATATCCCCAGCATCATATAACCTGCCGTCAATACAACCTAAAAGATCAGACGGCTTTGACCCCATTGACACACCCCTCCAAATGTACACAGCCTTGCACTGGTGATCTTACGTAATATCTGGAAATGAAAAGTTACCCGCTTTCTGATCATAGAATCTAAAGGTGGTCTTTAAAATTTTTCAGGTAATAGCAAAACTATGGCTGACAATAAATGAATGAGATAAATAGTCAAGGTGGTCTGGCTGACGTATCACTGAACATCTGCAAAGGCATTTTACGATATGATACGCTGTGGCGTTTCTAGCGGACAACGCCGTTTATTTTCACAGTCGGTTCAAAAGCAGTCTATCTTGGATTATTTCAAGTTCTTCAAAAAGAAGGGTGATGATTCCGTTGTACCAGTGAAACCTTCTCGAAAAACGTCGGAAGTGATACGAGATGTCGAGTCCAACAAGACTGATACAAAGAGAACAAAGTTGGAGATAATTGGGAGACGTAACCCTGCTATTTTTGACAAGGATCTGATTTCAAAGAATCTCAATGGCTTTGTGATTAACAGTTGGCTACCTGAAAAAAGCAGATATTCTGAAGCTCTTTCTTCCGACAGCAATAAGGACTTTAGCGAGATCATTACAACCTTGTTGACAGAACTATACGCCGAGAACTATTCTACCTCCACAAGCTCCTTCTCTGACGTTTCAGAAACCAAGCTTCAAGACCTGGCAGAACGATTCAGGTTTTTGAAGGAAGTACAGATTGCATTTGGTGTGTCTATACCTGACATAAAGTTATCTCAACTGGACACTCTTTCCAAAGTGAAAAGCTTCCTTGTTAAAGATTTGGATCCTTTGAAGATTGAAGTTAACGAGAAAATGCCTGATGCTGTCCATCTTGATCCTGCAGAGTTCGAAGGTACTAATGTCAGCATAGGAAAGTGGGTGTTTGAGAAGCAGAAGGCAAAGGAGTTTAAGAAGTTACTGAAAGAAGCGTCTGCTTTGGAGAAGAAGGAATTTGAAAAATATCAACAAGACCACCGTGTATAATTCCAGCTTATTCGCCGCCTGTATATATTATCAACTTGAGCACATTTGTTCTTCTGAACTACCAACAGCTCATATCGTTTAGGAGCTCCATGATCTACTAATTCCAGGCATAAGAAAACAAAATCACTTTAAGTGAATTATATATCAAAAATTAAGTATCCCGAATAGTAGCATAGAAGATTAAACAGTATCAGAATTCCAGTCATTTTCGTGATAATGTGAATGCAATAACTATTGATGCCGCGAGTGCGAAAAGAGCACCGGGTAGCAACAGTTCTTGAATCAGCTCACTAGATTCAAACACCGAATCCCTACCAGCTTTCTCATGCTTTGTAGCAACTGATGGACTGGCCGCGGCATCTGGGTGATGAACAAGGAGATCAATCTTATCGTTCTTCGATATCATCATGAGATGGACACAGTCTTTCAAGTCGTGATCCGATGTTATTGCAACCATATCTCCTTCATCGTCAATATAAGAGATCGCAAAGTCCGTTGCTTGTTCCATATTATCAGCGCTTTTTGTTTCAGAGTCAGAGTCAGGGGGACTGAGGAGTATTTTGAGTTCCTGTTTCGTCAATTTGGATTGAATAAGTTCTCTAAGAACTACCACACCATCTGCAAGTTTACAACTGATTCGGTGAGTTCTTCCTTGAGGGGATTTAAACTTAAATCTATAAGTCTCTTCAGGGTCGATCTCTATTGGAGCCCCTCTTGCTGGTACTGAGGATGACGAATGTTCTTGCGCACCAGTAAATGAAACAGAATCGGATGGCTTTACAACATCACTCGGAAGTGCATTGAATTGCGCTAACTCGGAATGAGTTATATCGCCTTGATTATTGCTAAACCCAGAATTCAAGGATTCTGAATCATTATCAACGGAGGTCCAGAATTTGTTCCAAGCAGGACCCTCCTTCTCTTCACTTGAGTTGGCATCAGAATCACTCCCGTTGAAGCTCTGCATCGATTGAATTTGACTCAAGGTATGATATGTTAGCTTTAAAACATCCACAATACCAATAATCTCGTTGCTTTCATTGTCAACAACAGGCAGATTTAAATATCTACCTTCAAACATCTGTCTAAGAGCGTGATGCACAGAAGAGCTCGCAAGAGCATACGAAGGTTTTGGTGTCATCACGCGAATAACAGAACACGATTTCGGATTGATACCCGCTGCAATTACTCTCAAAACAATGTCCTTGGAAGTGAATATTCCCGTTACTTCTTCGTCGTTTTTGATATCTTTAACTAGCACAGCTGTAGTTTTATTCTCTTTCATCAAAATAGCAGCATCATATACGGTTGTCTTGATATCACAGTAAACAGGTGATGTTTTTTGGGAGAGAACTGAACTTAGAGTTGGTCCTGTTATCATTGTTTTAAGGTTTTCAAAGTACTTCACAACATGAATTGGCTGATTACTTGCTCCTCCAAGTTCAGCATTCACGCCTTCCATTGCCTCATACAATTTTTTAGAACTTTCATACATTCTTTCCAGCTTGGACATAGCTTCGTTATAGCACTTGGTGATGTCCAATACTCCCACAATCTGGCTAGAATCATTGATAACTGGCAAGTGTCTGAACCCTTTGCTGACCATAAGAGAAAGTGCCTCCGAAGCAAGAGTATCAGTTTTCGCACACATTGGATTTGGTGTCATGATTTGATCAATCGTGGTTTGATTCGCACTGAGATTGGAACCCACAATCCGGAATGCTAAGTCCTTAGCAGTGAAAATACCCAAAAGAAATTGGTTGTCGTCTACAACAAGTACACAATTTTCTTTTGTTACAGACATCAGCTGAGCTGCCTCGTATACGGTATTTGAAGGCTTGCAGATAACAGCTTCCGAAGGCTTCAATGACATCACTGTTCCCGGAAGGTGACTTCTACCAGATCTCTTACTTGGAGAGCCCTGGGTAGTTGTCATTGTTATATTTGACTTCTTGCGTAGGTCATTTTCGATCTTTTTTCGAATCTGATCGTCTTTCTTGGTTTGTCTTCTGCGGGTAGATTCTGGGTTGGTACCGGTGAGGCCTGCCGTAGTTTGGACGGGCGTGGTGGCAGAAGGATTCGATAGCGAGGAGTTTGGCCTCCGCGGAGTTCTCACAGTGCTATCAGAGGCAAGCATCTTTATCTTTGATGATCTAAAGTCTGCTGTTGCTGAAGACTGAAGCGATAAAGACTACTTTACTTTTAGCAAACAACCACCATAAACTAAATCTTCTCCAAAAAACAACAGGGATGCAAACATAAACAAACATTAACTCCAAAAAGGGAAAACTTAAAATATACAAAATGGGGTGTGCATTAACCAGCATTGCACTATGGCAAACAGTGAGAGAGGGTGGATAATACTTTAAGGGTGGTTAGATGGGGTTAGAGGTTGGAGTGCTGGTGAACGCTTTGCACTGGCGGGAGAACGAAGTAGAAGCTACCGGACCATGTAGCACATATTTAAAGCTTATTTCTAGAGGTAATCCTGATACTGTAACTTATTGGGGATTGACCCGAAAGCTCAAAAGGCACTGATTTGCAATGATCAGTTTCTGTCTATTCTGTTTGCTTCAGGTGGTCTCTACTGTAGGATGGATTTTATTTGACAGTAAGTGATCCCTCTGGTTGCGTAATAGGTGCGCGGGGGATTAGCCTCAGGATCTGAAATAGAAGCGGTGATCGCTTGATCGAACTCGGATAAAATTTTTTGATCACTAATTTAATTCGGCTTCAGACATTTGTTAAGTTTCCCTTCGGGACTATGGATCTGATTTTGCTTCGGGTAGACAGTGAGAACGCGCTCAACTTTACTTTTACTTAGGTCACCGACACGTAGGGTCAGCGGATTTATGAGTAGTCCGAGACATTTGCCTCTCATCTGTGTCGATGCCGAAAATTGGTGATACCGAGGACTCTTCAGGACTTCGGCCCTGGGACCGTGGTCAACAGAACAGCTCAAAACGAATTGGAAAAGCTTGTGATTACTGCCGGATCAAAAAGGTAAAGTGTGATGGACTATCACAATGCTTTAACTGTAGAAATCACAAGGTTCAGTGCACATATACGTATGTTAACAAGAGAAGGCAACTGTCAAAGAGACGGAAAACTAGAAAACTTTCTGCAGCAACTATTTCGAGATCACAAAACGGTTCATCTGTATTAAACTCTACATCGGATAATGATATAGCGAATGAATCAATGAATCGTTTCAATCATGGTTTGACTGAAAACATTACGGAATCGGACCCACACACTCCTCGAGATCAGCCCAACGTGTACGAACGAAGATTAACGAAAATTGAAGCGATCCTTCAACTTCTACTTGACAAGATCGCCCCTGAAGAGGAAACAGACAGTCTCATGAAGCACAGTCCTTTGAAAACTCCAGACAATGCTTTGTCTTTTGACGCTTCTCCAGATTGGTCTAGCAAAAGCAAATCAAAAACCAAAACAGTGGATTATATTAGCAGGAATGTTGAAGAAAGATTTATCGGATCACATACAACTGTGTCGCTCCTCTCTTCGCAAGGATTTGCTTGGATTGCAACCAAACTGAAGAACAAACGAACAATGATCCCTTTGAGGAACCTCCTAATGAATTCTCACTATCACAAAGAAGAATACTGCATGAAGGTGTGGATTGATCCATTAGCGAAAAGTGATCCCGAAGAACTGCCTCCAACAAATGTGATATCATTTCTTCTGGATGTACTTCCACTGCCAGTATTGAGTTTGATTGCATTAGAACCAGAAGAAGTTAATAAGAAGTTTAAAATGTTTTGTGACTACAGGGACGGTAAAATACCTGATCCACATATTCCTTACTCTGAGATGCTACTGCTGAATTCTATATTAGTGGCTTCCTTTGGATTTTGTACAAAAGATGCCATTATGAAGCCTATTGAACAAGGGATTCTCACACCCAATCAACTAGACGACTATGAGGAGAAGGTGTTTTCAAATATCATTTATTACTATCATAGAATGTCGATTTTATTCAATGGTGTTAGTGGGATCCAAAGTATTCTATTGTTAGTAACATTTGGAGATATGATAGCTTTCTCTCATGGTTTCTGGACCTTGCTTTCTACTGCTATTCGACAGGCTCAAGAACTAGGTTTACATAGAGAGGAAGCATACAGTCATCTTTCAGAAAAAGAACGAAATAATAGGATTAAAATTTGGTGGCAATGCTATAGTTTTGACAAGGAAATGTGTTTGAAAAGCGGAAAACCCCCGATTATTAATGATAACGATGTCTCGGTTCCTCCTCCACCAATTTTTGGAGATATTTGGCTCCCCACAAACTTAACTCCAATAGAAAGGATCCGCAAACGAAATAGTATGAGAGGTCTGATCGAAATGAGGTTAAGCTCTTTAATCCATGATGAGAATACAACTGGTCTTTTTGGTCTATATCTCACTCATAACTTGTCGCTGATAGCTTCAGACATATATTCCAATCTTTTTTCAGCAACAGCATTAACTGGGAAAACGAGACTTGATATATGCAAAAACGCTATATCTCTCTTGAATGACCTTGAATCCTGGCGAATGTGTGTACCGGAACCTTTGAGACCATCTATAAATTCAGATTTCGAATACATCGGGAAAGTGAATGACATTGTCCTTAAGAAGAATAGGGTTCTTTTGTTTTCAGTGATAAGTTCTCATTTCAGCTATTACTATTTGAAAGTTATAATTGCCAAAGCGGTGAGTCATGTCAACTGGGGTGGCGACAAAGATATTCGCTTGAAATCAAGCGTGGATGAACGCCGTGTGATTGATTTGGGAGTAAGTTCTGCGAGGGCTTTGCTGAAACTGTCTACAAAAATAGATAGCTGGTTTCATAGTTATGTGAGATTCTTGGCCTTCTATCCATTTTCTGCATTTATCACGTTGCTGGCAGAAACACTTCAGAAACCTACCAATCCTGAAGTTGAGAACGATCTCAATTTAATGTTAGAAGTGGCACAGAACTTTCTTGGCCATTTGGCTAGGTCACATCCTACAAGTAGTAAGATATGGGGTATACTTGATAAGTCTTGCAGATGTTTACTATTCATTGCTGTCACCACTGCCAAGGATCATAATCCAAAAATAAAATTGAATGTTGGCGGTTTTCTTGATGATTTGGCTGCGGAAGCGGAAAAAGGAGAATTCGGGGATGGAGTCATCTTAGGCTTCGGCCATGCATTCACAGGTGCCACAAATAGAGTGCCTAAAAATAACGGAGAAGACTTGGATAGTATACCAAATGGTGGGCCAGATCCTGTGAACACTGAAATGATCTATGGTGGTGCGCCGGTTTCAAAACGAGATGAAGCCGCTGCAGCCAACATCGAATCTTCAGACGTGAATTTTGTTAACAAGAACTCTTCAACGGGAGCATATGGTACTAACAACAAAGGCACAAACGGACTTGGGAATCCTTTCGACAATGGACCCAAAAATGACGAGAAGCTTATATATGATTATGAAAACCAGTTATTTGGATTTGAAAGAGAGGGTCCATTTGTTTTCCAAAACGTGTTCAACATCTCAACATATTTACCCGAAATTGACAGCTCACCTGACATGTATCCCAATATTGATATGATAAACATGGCTACTGAGGATTGATGTGGGGCAAAAACTACAGCGATAATACCATAATCTTTGGTAGTTAATTCAAGGTCTATGACAAACACAACTAGTGTGCTCCTTTATAATTTACTTGGCTGGGATAAAGCGAGGCTCACAGCTTTATTTGAAGCACCATAACCGGCTTGGAATCCATAACCAGCAAGACCGGTCACATGCACTAGACTCTTTCCATTTCTATAGATTTCCTTTTCCACTCTAACTCCTCCTTTTCTTGCTGGTCTCAAACCACAGGCGACCCTCAAGATTTCAGTGTTCAAACCAACCTGAGGAAACAGCTCTGTTGTTCGTTTTAATATATCTTCGGTTTCATAACCCCACGTATCTGCTGTCCAGTTATCCTTTTGTAGATAACCACCCAGAATAACCTGATCATCAGAGTCCGGACGAGGGATAATATAGGTGACATTTTCAGCACCCCACCTCATTCTATTCTCTCTAATATGAGGAGCTTTGATAACAACCACTTGACCTCTCGCAGGATAAATATTATCGTCTTGTGCACCACCAAGAAACTTAGCCCCTATACCTGTGCAATTGAACACTACACGGGTATTGTGTGTCAAGAAGGCCTCATCTACATGGTGAACCTTAGTTCTGGTGAATGTTACGCCTTTTTGAGCCTGATGTTTTAGCATACGATCGATAAAGAACGGACAGTTGAAATTCCAAGTTGTGTACGTGATACCGAACTTGACCCCTTTTGGCAGCTTTGATGGCCCTAAGATGACGAAATCATCCAAATAACTGCTTAGGGAAGCAATTTTTGGAGAAGCTGGGATCTCATCCCAATATTCAGTGCTTGGACGCTGCGCAAGTCCACAACCAGGTCCCAATTTCGCAGCCAATTTCGCCAAGTTCGTATAGGTCACCTTATCAAATTTTAATGTCTGCTCGTCATCCGGTGATATGCACGAGAAGTTCCCTCCTGCCCAGGGAGAGGTGTAGTTGATAGATTGATCACCAGGTAAGTACTCTGCTAACACCGTTATTTGATTACCGGAGATTCCTTGATCAAGAAGATTCTCAACAGTATAGAGGCCAACGATCCCAGCTCCAATCACAACATATTCAGTCATTTTTAATGAGAGCAGGCAATGAATCAATTAGATGATTGTCTGATGGGAACAGCAGACAGATCCCTTGAGTATATATAAAGTATTGTTGATGATCATACGATATTAACCAGTATATGAATACTCGAAGGAAGCTAAAACAAGGCATTGATAACGGAAAAAAGATTATTAGACGGCTTTTATATTCCGCGACTTTTACCTATTTGAGACACCTTTAGATGATACTTAGTAGGGCAATTTTCAGCGTATGACATTAGTTGAGTCATACTAACCGAAATCAGTCAACTGTCACATGATGCTTGAAGCTACACACTCAAGCAAGTAAATCAACTATGTACAATTGAAGCTGATATACTGACGAAATCCTCACGTAATCGAGTTCCGAAAAGACCGACTTGATGAATTTACCAGCCAGTGGAAGCGAATGAGGGTGAACAAGGACCTATGGGGAAGCCACCCGGCGCAATGTATGTAGTCTATGTTGTACTTGCCTCTTGTCAAAGCCGTGGTTTATTGGACGTTGTTAAAAATAAATTATCAAACTGTGGGGGAGGTGAACAATTAAATGTTGCGCCGCAGAGCCATCCAGAATAAAATAGCGCAGACTCAAGAACCCTTTTTGAAAAGGGGAACAAGGCAAGTTGAAACGTAAGGGCAAATACGCCATGAGACCAAGTAATTGGCCAGCAGTAAGAACAATATGCTAGACAACTTCGAGCATGACTTCAATTTGCTGTCTTCCTGACAATGTCATGCAACTGATAATGTATCACATAACGAATCAAACGGATTTAGTTCACAGTGGACAAAGTTGCAAGAAGATGAACCATTATTCTACAAGAAGGCTGTACAATTCAATCCTGCTACTTGATGAACGCTACACCCTTCCATTTTCGGAGAAAGCATCGTTTGGATTTACAATTCTTACAACGAACCGATTTTCGATGTTTTTGAATTCATTGCTAACAAACAGTCAACTTGTTCAGTTTATTCAACGGTTTTTGATCTGTTCAAATAGTAGTTCGGTCGACGGGCTGGAAGCCTTGATAGGAAAGTTTGTTGATTTCAAGTATGCTAACTTGAGAGTTCCTTTACTTGGGCTGAAAGAGTTCAAGATTTTGAATGAAACAACCTCGTTCAAGTTCATTAGGTTAAGTAAGGATTATCTGAAATCGAATAAGATGAAATCATCTATACAAGCTCAGCCATTATACGAGAATGATGAGGACGAATTTAACCACTATCAACAATTAGAGAGTTCCAGTGAAGTGGCGTGTTTGGAATGTTATCAGCTGGTTAGTTTGTCAGAATTAAATGAACTTCCATTAGAAACAAAGCAAATATGTGTTAATACTAAGAACAGACATCATAATTCTAGTTTCACATTGACTCCGAGATTAAGTCAGATTTTCTGCAACCTGGAATCATTAGAGCTCTTGAATTCCGAGTCCACAGATTTCTTCTTTGATTGTCTTTGGGACTCTAGAGCTCAATTTCAAAAGCTCACAAAACTATCTTTAAACATTGGTGATCTAAGTACAATGGCCCATGTGAACTCGTGTATGACTTTTAAAAACTTGGAATCCTTTGAACTAAAGTTCAAGCAAAGCCCAACTCAGACTTATGATCCTACCTTCAACTTGCAACTAATCAGTTTCTTTCAGAATAGCTTTTACCGTTTAAGGAAGTTATCAATTGTTCAACTAAATTCCAACAACTTACTTCGAAACTCTTCAATTTTAGCTCAACACTCCTTTGATGATTCCAACTTTTCTTACTGCGTTCTCAAACATATACAGGCATTTACGAATCAAGATGGCAGTGGGATTAATTATTTCAACTTGAGCCTAAACAACTTTTCGCTACTTCCATTAATAAGCTGTGACTTGAAAGATTTCAACACACACTTTGTTGTTGACAATAACTATTTGAACTGCAAGTTAGACTTGTTTCGAAACTTGCTCCACCTTAAAGATCTAGAAACTTTGATAATTCCTGATTACTTTTACAACTGGAAACCTTTTTTGAGTTTCGATGATAATGGAATCCATACTGCCCAATGCACACTTGATACTGCGTCTTATCTGTTCAGTGAATGTGACTGTTCTGAATGTAATGATGGTAGAGAACTGTTAAAATCATATGCTCCAAAAATTGATGCTAAAGGAGAAAGTCTGAACAAGTTGTACAGTTTCGTGGTTGGTATCAATTTTAAGAGACTGACCAGCTTTGAAACCAGCTCCGGTTTGGACTTGCTGAAGTATCCATTTCTGGATCCTATACAGTTGAACAATTACGGATACTTAAAGTTCAATTTTAAAAAGATCTACCTGCTAGTGCTACACAACATAATTTCTGATTTGAAGTTTTTTGCCTCCAGATTCGACAAGCTAAACAAGATATGTCTTGGAGGAATAATCATTTACATACAGCATAAAGAAGGTCAGGTCATGTTCGATGCTCTCTATGATGATTGGGTTCATATCTGCACTTTATGATTTTTTGGCATCTCATTAATTTTTTGTTTATTTTTTCCCTAATGAGGCAAGATAAGTTAACGCTACAATTTCTTCACGGGTGTAACCTGTCACTGAAGTTTAGCAATTAGAACCATAATCTGCTAGAAGTTGTTCAAATTGCCATACAATCTCATACAGTACTGAACGATTGTGATGGTATAATACAGGCACTTGCTGTTGAGCGTATCTATATGTCCGACTTCACCACTTGTAATGTTCCAGGAGGGTTTCCTGTGTTACAGCCAAGACAGGATCGAACTGATTTGAACAAATTCATCCTCAGAACTCCTCCTAGACAGAACAGGCCAAATGCATCAGGAACTCCATCTTCGGCTAAGTTCAATTATACGCCAACTAATGGCAGAAAGCTGTATCCGAGTTTGGATTCTCCTGCTCTTGGCACTTCTTCCCCAGGCGAGGCTACAGAGGCAAACACGAGCTATAATGAGAAGGAAAATGTGTCATTTACAAAGGAAATGGAACAGTTAGAGCATAAGTTGTTTTCATCGAGATTGAGTACGTCGGTGATGAGTGAGTTTAGCGAAAGATATAAGCAAGTAAGAGCGGAAAATGTCGAAAATATACAACGGCTTAACTCTGCGCCTCAAAGCGGGAGAATTAACCGTAGACAGTCCAGTAGGTATTCAAATTGCCATAAAGGAAGGTTTAATAGAATGGAATCAATTTCTTCACATTATGCGGCAAAAAGACAAGATAAAAGCCAGGATGAGTCTTCAATTGACGACAGCAAAAAGACTCCAGGAGGGAAAAGAGGCGTGTTAAAAGACGCTGGAAGTTCTTCTAAACGAATGAAGGTTCTTTCAGGTGGATTTAAAGAGATTATTACGTCTGAAAGCCCTACCAGGCCTCAAGAGGAAAAACAGAGAATTTTGGATCAACAACTTCTTCGACAGCAAAGTGCAAAAGCAAAGAATAACTACCCAATTTTGAACAAAGATATACCACGATTGAGTTTCAGTAATGCTGTGAGAAAGGATGAAAAGTTAACCAGTGTTGAAGGAAAGTCCGAAGCAAAGAGGAGTTTTCTCCCATCGTATGCTCTTCCAACTAGAGCTTCAATAAGAAAGAAAGAAAATATGCATAGCGAGACTCAAACCGGTCAAACTGGAATGGTACGCTCAAGAACCTTACAATCCATTTCTCCCTCAAGATCAAATACGAGTTTGACCGATTCGGCCTCTGCTAGAAGCATACCACGACGGCCTGTTCCTGGCACCAAAATTTCGAGATCTATCACTACATCAACATTAAGTTCCGGAACTTCGAGCTCTGGAATTCCCCGTTTGGTACGGTCAAGTCGCAACACTAACCTCAATTCTATTTCTGATCCACACAGAAAACTCAATGAGCGATATCAGGGCCTACACGAAAGGCTTTATGGGCCCAAATGACGATATTGTCGCTTGTTGATAATTTCGTGAATAATTAGGTAACGGAGTGTGATTTGGTGAAAAAGCCACACTAAAATAATTCAAGCATCGAAACGAAAAAAAGTCAAATGCGGGGGCATATTAATTAACTTGATGATGGTTCCCTTGGTTATAACTTGATCGAAGTTGAGCAATACAGCAACAACAATGGGCCACCATGCGGATTATTCAAATTTTGAGGGAGGGTCGAGCAACAAAAAGGAACTGTTGGGCCAAGTAGTGGACTCGTATGAAGCATTAAGTTGCGACCAGTCTAATTGGGTGTGCAATTTGGCAAACTGTAGTTCGCTGCTTTGGCATTGCTACAACGAAGGATTAGGAACCAAGGTCAACTGGTCTGGGTTCTATGTGAATGACCCAGAGGATCCGACACGACTTATTCTGGGTCCATTTATGGGTAAAGTTGCGTGCCAGACTATCACCATTGGCCAGGGAGTGTGTGGTGTAGCAGCAAAGAGCAAAACAACACAACTGGTGCCCAATGTTGACAAATTTCCTGGACATATCGCGTGCGATGGAGAGACTAACAGTGAAATAGTGGTTCCAATTTGCGTCGACGGTAAAGTTGTCGGAGTGCTCGACATTGATTGTTTGGAACTGAATGGTTTTGATTCTATTGATGTGGAATATTTAGAGACCCTCTGTCGACTAATTTCAAAGACTTGCAACTGGAAGTTTTGAAAGCAACGGGTTCAGTGTGGCTCGGGACTAGGCGTCTTACCGGGACGTCCAATATTACTTAGAACAATATCAAGATGGTCTCCATCATTATCGATCAACTCCTCGTCATCAAGGTCATTTTGTAAATTTTCAAGTGCACTTAAACGGGCAGGTCTGCAAGACCTCGTTTTCTTTTTAATTACCTGACTGTGATATGTACCTGACGCAACTATAGCGCATATGGATCCTGCCATATTCGCCGCAATATCAAACACATCAAACGTCCTAAATGGCGACACTAGCTTCTGTAAAAACTCGCTGCCTATACCTCCAATAACAGTACATATTATAAAGGAAACGTTTCTAATGCTGCGCAAGGAATTAGACTCAAACATCCAGTAGAAGAGCAGACTGAGAATGAAAAACATCCCAAAATGAAGGACCTTGTCATTCGATAGAGAAATGTCCGCAAACCCTAGATATGCAGCTAAAATACCCATAGGTACAAATGCTTTCAATGTGTTAGAACTGACGCTGTTGATCGTCTCAATGACCTGGACTTTCACTCACCTAGTGCGACTTTTTTCCTTATTCTCATTTTATATCAGATTCCACTAATACCCGTCCCGTGTGACCGCCAAACCTCTCTGGACTGCGGAACGACGGATTCCCTTGATCTAAACACAAAATACTACTCTGAATAAAAATCCTTTGCTTGAGCTTACGTAAGCAGGAGAAACTGAGCGGGTTTTCTGGCTGAGCTAAGCGGCACTGATTGGGACGGAGACGTCAGACGGGCAGGTGATAGTTTCAGTGCAACACACAGCAGAAGTTGATGCCGCAGGTCGCGGCAGGTCTGTAGGCAGCTGTTATCTGATATTGATGTTCCTGTGGCAGAGTGACGTCACATCCCTGCACCGATACGGGGAAAATGTACTGTGATAAGGAACAAGTTGAGATTATATCGATTCTGGGGCAAAGACTGTTGAAGGCCAAAGGATGACGACTTGTTCCGTGTGGTAGAAGGGGATGCAGCGATATAACATACCGGTATCTCCGAGATGTGGAATATGCAACAACCGTGGGATAAACCATGGCGGTGAAGGCAGCTCTGAGCAGACCTATTTTTGCTCGTCTTGTATGAACTACAAGATACTGAAGCTTAGGCTAAGCACGTTGAGCTTAGAGCACTTTAACGGGATATCAGTGGATCATATTGATACAGTGCTACAAGAATGTATCAATGGTCATTCTGCTGTGTTTTTGGAGCAATATCTTTCTGGGTCGCTGGGCTCCGAAGAAGAGTTTCGATTGAACGATCTTTCTCCTTCGTTAGATTCCATTGCGAGACTTGCTCATGTTCTTCTGAACGTTGAGCTTGCTCAGTTTAGGAGTAACTTGGGTTTTCTCAAGACGAAGTTACGCGAGGCCAATGACGGTAACGATCAACTTAAAGAGCGAATCCTGAGAACAAGAGCACAGCTACTTACTAAACAAAAGCGGCTCGAGGAGAAGATAGATGGTTTAGGACAAATGCACCGGGAAGAAGTCAGTCCGCTCCAACACAATATAAATGAGCTCAGTAACAAGCTGGACAAGATACGAAAAGTTACTACTCAGTTTCAGTGGAACCACTTCAAAGAATTGATCTATGTCAGTAACTTTCAGGTTTATTCAAGTAGGAGGGTAAAGTCCAGTCACATTGACGAACGAGTGAATGCATATTCTTTTACCTCACATGGGCAAGTTGATTTCAACACTTCTGTGTTCTCTTCTCCCGTTTTACCAATCAATCAGTTTATGAGGTATTCTTCCAGATTGGTCAACTCTTCTTTGGAGAGTATTTCCACATTTACTAGACTAGCTTCTGATTACTTGGAGGTCCCACTTCCATATCCTTTTATGAGAACAAGTGAGACAGCAGGTGAAGAAGAAGAGCCGTTTAAACCGGTTATATCTCATGGAGTCAACTCTGACACCTTCCCGTTGTATATAAGTTACAAGAACGAGAAATGTGATCGAATATGCTCTCTTTTAGAACTCAACAATCATCAGCTCAAGAAGTTTAGCTCTGCTTTAGGAAGGTTGATTATCAACATTCTGATATTGATCTCTCGTACTGTTCCTTATAAGCGCATTTCTCAACTTGGGTTCGAAGACCTTTTGCATTTGGATACACTTATTGAGCTGCTCATTGACAACGTCCCGTCTGTATCAGGTATTCGGGTCAGTCAGGATAGCCGCAAAGAGAATATTCGAAGAGCATTATCGTTTGTGGAACGTCCGTCAAGTAGTTCCGAAACGGTTTCTGTTCGGCGGAGTTCTCTTCCATCTACAGTTTTTGGCTTTCTACGCCGACGGGGATCTGTGAGTTCTAGCTCGTCACCAGGAAGCCACCAAAAAGATACAAGCAGCGATTCTGGAGACATGGTTAATGGAAATAACATGAAGAGGACCTCTCCTCATGTAAAAGCGTCATCAGCTCAGCTGTGCCACCTTGAAGACGAGAAAGCTGACCTCCAGACACTAATAGCTAATGCTAATATAAACATTTCGTCGTCAATATCGTCGTCCATGGTTGGTATATCTTCTACGCAAAAATCAGGATTGCAGACAAGCTTTTCGATTGTCACAAATGCACAGGTTCAACCGTTCGACATAAAGGCGGTGTATTCAAACTCTTGCAACATTGACTTGTTAGCCAACGCTATTTACGAATACTTCAGAAATGAAGTTGCAAAATTGACTGACAATGATACAATGGGAGCAACCACTTCGACCGTTGGGGCTTCCCTTTCGCATACCAATATATCATCCTTTCATAATATTGACAGCCGTCATGTCACACCTAATAATAAGGATACCACTGAATCTGAAGACGAGTCGCATCTTGAACGCAAGCCGCTCTACAACAAAGCTTCAGCTAACGCCAGAAAAGGAACTAAGACCAACCCGAGATATCAGTCCTCGGATGCTTTGCAAAATGAATTACACCGAGAGAGAAGGAGCGATGGAGTAAGCCGGTCGTATGTCACACCGTTCAATCAAAGACAAATTCCAACTCCAAACAGATTCGAGCTTGTGGGCACTAACAGCGCAGGAACCACACACAAATTAGATGCAACTCGGTCACTACCCAAATCTAGCTTAAAGACGGGAAAACGCAAGTTCACGCTTGACAATTGGGAGGTGATTTGAATAGTGAATAGATAGCACTAACTATAATGTAATTTATTTCTGACATAATATATTATGTAAAACATTACCCTCTTTTTAGGTCGTGTAAGGCCTGACCATAATGAGCTAGGAATTTTGTGCTGCTTCACATTGTCCAGCCGTTGTCATTTTCTTTCCAACAGTAGAGAGTTGGGCTCATTAGGTGTGCATGATTGGACATCACTTCAGCTGGTGCTGTGTTAAGTTAGTCGGAGTGTTCTTGTGCTAATTCATCTCACAGGCAATAGCGAAGAAGTGCGTTGTCTTAGTGTGTTTTATTTCTGTCAATTAGAATTGGTTTATATTAGCTGCGTAATTTGAAGATTATACAGTTGATTGTGTTTGAGGTCAATTGAAGTACCATATTGGAGAAATGCTATCGGACAAGGAACTTTGTAAGTATAAATGAGGTGGGAGTTGCTTTAAAAGCTGTTGACAAGAGTTACTAACCAAATTGTGTGTGTAGTTGAGCTAAACAAAAAAGCAGTCGTTGATGGGTTCAAAATCAACCCCCGTATCAGCTACAATACTGTTGGAGGTGTGAACGGTCCGCTGGTGATTTTGGAGAATGTGAAGTTTCCACGTTACAATGAAATTGTGAATCTGACTTTGCCTGATGGTACTGTAAGAGCCGGTCAAGTTTTGGAGGTTAAAGGAGACAGAGCCATTGTTCAAGTTTTCGAAGGTACTTCTGGTATCGATGTTAAGAAGACCAAGATCGAGTTGACTGGTGAAAACTTGAAGATCGCTGTTTCTGAGGATATGCTTGGTAGAGTCTTTGACGGATCTGGAAGACCTATTGACAATGGTCCTAGAGTTTTTGCCGAAGACTATTTGGATATCAATGGTTCTCCAATCAATCCTTATGCTCGTATCTATCCTGAGGAGATGATTTCCACTGGTATTTCTGCCATTGATACGATGAATTCGATTGCCAGAGGACAGAAGATTCCTATTTTTTCGGCTTCTGGTTTGCCACATAACGAGATTGCGGCCCAAATTTGTAGACAGGCTGGGTTGGTTAGACCTACCAAAGATGTTCACGACGGCCATGAAGAGAATTTCTCTATTGTTTTTGCAGCTATGGGTGTCAACTTGGAGACTTCTAGATTTTTCAAACAGGATTTCGAAGAAAATGGATCGTTGGAAAGAACATCATTGTTTTTGAATTTAGCAAACGATCCTACGATTGAAAGAATCATTACTCCTAGACTTGCTCTTACAACAGCTGAGTACTTGGCTTATCAGACAGAAAGACACGTCTTGACTATTTTAACTGACATGTCTTCGTACGCAGATGCCTTGAGAGAGGTGTCTGCTGCCAGAGAAGAAGTTCCAGGTAGAAGAGGTTATCCTGGTTATATGTACACTGATTTATCCACCATTTATGAGAGGGCTGGAAGAGTGGAAGGCAGAAACGGATCCATTACTCAAATTCCTATTTTGACCATGCCGAACGATGATATTACCCACCCTATTCCGGATTTGACTGGGTATATTACTGAAGGACAGATTTCTGTTGATAGACAATTACACAATAGAGGTATTTATCCACCAATCAATGTCTTGCCTTCTCTGTCAAGACTTATGAAGAGTGCTATTGGTGAAGGAATGACCAGAAAGGACCATGGTGACGTATCCAACCAGTTGTACGCCAAATACGCTATTGGAAGAGACGCAGCTGCAATGAAGGCTGTGGTTGGTGAGGAAGCTCTTTCCACCGAAGACAAACTGTCATTAGAGTTTTTGGAGAAGTTTGAAAAGACTTTCATCTCTCAAGGAGCTTATGAAAATAGAACTGTGTTTGAGTCATTGGATCAGGCATGGTCGCTTCTTAGAATTTATCCAAAGGAAATGCTCAACAGAATTTCTCCAAAGATTCTAGCAGAGTTCTACGATAGAGAAAGATCGAATGGTGAGGCTGCGGCTCCTCTAGTTGATGCCTAAGATGCTTGCGAGCAAAAATTATATAACCTTTGATAGCATCTCAACTACTGTACTTGACTGTAGAGTGTATGTATGTATGTCTGGTGTACGGTGTGTACAATTTTTAATGACGTCATATGGGCAGTATCTATTGTTTTCTTTACACTTCGAGTGAAAATAGACTGACGACACTGCTGAAACTGCTTGATCCTCAAGTATACTATTCATTTCAACTATACGACCAGAGACACGCCGACGAGCTAATCATCTGAACAGAGGTTTTTATTTGTTTTCAATGGAAGTTTATCTGCGGCCTCAACACCATGTAAACAATGCTTTGCGGACTAATAAATTGACATCGTTTCTTGATCTGCCTCCAGAGATAATGTATAAAATCTTCAGGCTTGTTCCAAACCAGCTTAAAAATACGTGCAAGTCCTGTTTTATACTGTACAATGAGTACTACTGCGAGAAGCTGGTCCAAGAGCTGGGAGAGAATGTCATTTATAACATTGCAAAGTACGATTTGCCTTATCTCGTTGATTACATAAGGTCCTTTGATTACTGGCGACATGAGGTACGCGAGATACTTGGAAAGCATTACAATTTGCCTGACTATGAGAAGCGCCCGAATGTACGGAAGGAAATGAACCCTAAGGAGGTTGTCAACTGCAAATATGTCAGAGACTCCTGGAAGCTGGTCTATGGTGTATATAAAAACCGGCGTCTTTTTGTTGAGTATAATGATTATGAGATTGATGAGCCTCAGTCACATCTTTCTGGCAGCATTTTGCATGTGAATAAGACCTATTTGGTGAAGTATAAGAAGACCATCAAACTTTCAAGTGATCTTTATAACCTGTCATGTGGCGTAATAATTCAGAATGCTCTGGGACTTGGAAGTATGAATTTCAAGGTGATTAAAAGCGACACTCAAGAAGAACTACTTAGCTTCTTTCCTCCAACAAACATCAATGATCTAGTGCCTCATGGTACTTTTGTGTTGCTGGAATTGGGCCATTTTTATGTTTCTGACGATAGTTCTAGGCCCAAGAGCGCTGAAAATCCCTTTGGTACTAGCACAGATAGTATTGACAACAAGCTGGCCAGCATAGACATAATAATGGAGGAGACGGGATTGTATCTGAAGTCTGGATTCATAATTTGCTACATTGATGTCAATGCTTATCCAAAAGATGAGCAAGTTTTTGGTTCTCAAGATGGTGTTCCTTCACCCAAAATTGAGAATGAGTGGATTGCATGGTCCATTGACAATCAACCACCTTCACCTGAGACAGTAGTTAACAAGCTGCTGAAGCGGCTGTACAGATCAATTAATATGTCTACATGCCTTGATCCTATTCCCTCACCTTTCCAAAGAATCGGGAGCTTTGCTGAGATCACTAGTCGGAGACCATCTTTAATAGGTGTTCAGGAGCAAGGATATATCAAAGGTAACACCGAATCTTCGCCAAATAATTCAAGGCCGGAAGTAGATTCCAAAGAAGCCAACGATGACGACGACGACAACGACGATGATGATGATTGCGTTACAGATATTGAAAACTACAACAAACGGTTTTTCTCCAAGTTTAATGAAGATGGAGCACTGATTACAAGAACCTTCAGGTTCAAAAACATACTCGCTCGCAGAAACTATGAAAGCAGCCATAAGCACAGCAGTCCACGGGAGAACTGTAAGGATGAGCCTTTGAAATGGAAACTGTCCACTGTGTTTGAGACATAGATGTATTGCGACGGTATTTAATGATGCCATTTTTAGTAAAAATCTCTCACGACTTAGTTTAATTTACGATAAACTGATCACAATTACGTCTTGAATAGTCGATAACAAGCAGCACAGAGTAAAGATTGGACATCCTACCTTAATCAAAAAATAAAGCTGATCGCGCCCAGGATCGAACTGGGGACGTTCTGCGTGTTAAGCAGATGCCATAACCAACTAGACCACGCAACCAATTATTTGTGAAAAAATCAAATTTCTATACGCGTATATCGATAATGCTTGTAGGGGGAATATGAGTCTGTTAGTTTATCATCTTCAAAAGTGACTTTTGGCCTAACGTCTTGTCACAACTTGAAAAAGACTTGAGAATAACGCTATAATCACATAATTTCGGGTCGGAAGGTGTAGAAAAATGTGACCCATATCGATTGTTGCTTACATCAGCAGAAATTCAAAGGAGAAAAAACGTAGCGGGCGAAAAGTAGCTGATTTAATACTATGATATCTAATAGAGTCGAAGGAGAGAGAAGTAGAGGAGTACCGGATAAGCGTGAAGCGCTGCTGCGTTGTATTGAAAATGGTGAGTTTTTGTCAATGAGCTGGTTCATACGTAGAGGAAGACGAACACTAACAACAAATATTGTAGTCAGTAAACTCCGCCACAGGCTTGCCAATAGGGTGGAAACTAAAAGTGTCTAAAACACATGGACAAGAGTACTATTATAATCCAGAAACGAAGGAGTCAGTATGGACACCTCCTGAAGGAACGGACAAGGAAGCACTAGACAGTTATCTGTCGAAGAAGCTGCACAAACCGAAGACCGTGAGTGTCAGACATATATTAGTGAAACATCGTGATTCTCGAAGACCATCTTCGTGGAAAGAGGCCAATATTACCAGAAGCAAGGAGGAAGCAATTGATATATTGAAAGGATATCAAGACAAAATCAAAAATGGCGAGGCTACGTTAGAGGAGCTAGCCATGGATAACAGTGATTGTAATTCCCATTCCAAAGGTGGGGATTTAGGCTTTTTTGGGCCAGGACAGATGCAGCCAAGCTTTGAGAAGGCTAGCATGGCACTGCAAGTAGGGGAAATAAGTGATATTATAGAAACTGACAGTGGAGTTCACTTACTTGAGAGAACAGGCTAAGGGAACCCTGTCTTCTGATGATGTACATAATATAAAGTAGTAGCAGTACGAGTAATTTATGTAATCATGGAGCAGGATGAAAAGTTGTTGCTATCAACTGCTTGATGGGGCTCCACATGGACTGATGAAAGGTCAGAAACACACCTTAAACCTTTGAACGTAGATGACTATATTTGAATCTTTTTACTTAATAAAAAATGCTCAGGCTCTATTATTTATCTCATATTGAAGTTAGCTGTTATTAACAGGCTTATTTGAATGCAACAATTTGGCGTTGTTATAGGATCTATCACCTTTGCCGATCATATACGCCATGCCATTAGTACTTTTGAGAGCAGCATCGAAAGTTTTACGTGGTAGCCTGTCAGGCTGGACAACGACTAGTCTGCCATTTGCACGACGGTTCAGTAATTCAAGAAGAATCTACTTTCAAAACTGTTCGAATTTGCCCTTGAAAAGAGCACACAAGGCAATTGATGCAAGTCTGAGTGTATTGGAATTACTTAGTAAGACACCAAATTGGCACAGTATAAGACAACATCACCATTGTTGTTCCGGATTTGAAAAGCGGCTAGAAGCAATGTCGGGAAGTAGCGCCGTTGTGCCAGGAAGACAGGTTCTACCTTCAAATGTGAAACCAAGTCATTATGACTTGACACTTGAACCTGATTTTTCTGCTTTCAAATTTAATGGTGAGACAACAATTGATTTGGCTATCAATGAGACCAGTGACTTCATTTCATTAAACACTCTGGAGTTGGAATTGAAGGAGTGTAAGATCACTCTTTCTTCCGGGGAAAAGTATGAACCTACTAGTGTCACCTACAGCGAAGATGATCAGGCTTCGACATTGAAGTTTGATGATGATATCTTAAAAGCCGGTGAATCCGTTAAGCTTTACATTAAGTTTATAGGTGAACTGAATGACAAGATGGCTGGATTTTATCGATCCACCTACCAAGAAAATGGTGAGACTAAGTATCTTGCAACTACACAGATGGAGCCAACTGACTGCAGAAGAGCATTTCCATCATTTGATGAGCCAAACTTGAAAGCAAGCTTTTCCATATCTTTGATTGTTGATAAAAAGTATACGTGCCTGTCCAATATGGACGTTAAGGAAGAAATCGCCATTAATGAAAGCATCAAAAAGGTTACTTTCAACAAAACACCACTCATGTCCACATATCTTGTTGCATTTATTGTTGGAGAGCTTGAATACATTGAATCTGATTACAAGTTCAGAAATGTTCCTGTCAGAGTGTATACTACTCCAGGTTATGTAAAAGACGGCAAGTATTCTGTTGAATTGGCTGCTAAGGCTTTGGAATACTACGAGAAAGTTTTTGACATTCCTTATCCTCTGCCAAAGATGGACATGGTTGGTATCCATGATTTCTCTGCGGGTGCTATGGAGAATTGGGGGTTAATCACCTATCGTATGGTTGACTTATTATTTGACGAAAAGAACTCGAATTTGGCTACCAAACTTAGAGTCTCTGAGGTTGTTGCTCACGAGTTAGCTCATCAGTGGTTTGGAAATATCTGTACTATGGACTTTTGGGACTCTTTATGGCTTAATGAGAGTTTTGCAACTTATATGTCGTGGAAATGTTGCAACCATTTTGAGCCTGAATGGAAAGTGTGGGAAAACTTTGTTGGTGACTCTCTTCAATCTGCTTTGTCTCTTGATAGTTTGAGATCTTCACACCCAATTGAAGTGCCAGTCAAGAGAGCTGATGAAATCAATCAGATTTTCGATGCTATTTCGTACGAGAAAGGTTCGTCTGTTTTGAGAATGTTGGCGAATTGGTTAGGTGAAGATGATTTCATCAAAGGTGTCTCGAACTACCTTAAGAAGCATTCGTACTCAAATGCCACTACTAATGATTTATGGGCTTCTCTTTCCGAAGTATCAGGTAAAGATGTGGAGAGTACGATGAAGATTTGGACTAAGAAGGTTGGATTCCCTCTTATTACCGTGACCGAAGACAGCGAGTCTGTTAAAGTCACTCAACACAGATACCTAACTACCGGGGATGTGAAACCGGAGGATGACGAGACACTTTATCCAATTTTCATTGGTTTGAAAACAGATGCTGGATTGGATGAGGACGCTGTCTTCCAGACTAGAGATGCTGCTTTAAAGGTTAATGCATCTGACTTTTTCAAGATCAATGGAAATTCCACAGGAGTTTATCGTGTTTGTTATGAGCCTGAAAGATGGACCAAACTTGGTGCCGCTAGTGGAAAGTTGTCTGTTGAGGACAGAATTGGTTTGGTTGCCGATGCAGGTGCCCTGTCCGTTTCTGGGTTCTCAAAGACCACAAACTTACTATCTTTAGTCTCTGCTTGGAAAGAAGAATCTTCTTTCTTTGTCTGGGATGAGATAATTAGCCGTGTCAGTGCATTAAGAGCTGCATGGATGTTTGAAGACGAATCAGTGAGAAATGCGTTGAAGGCGTTTACTGTTGATTTGGTTGCCAAGAAATGTCATGAGGGTGGATGGGTTTTCACCTCAGACGAATCATTCTTAGAGCAGAGATTGAAGGCTCTGTTGTTTGGTGCAGCAGCATCCTCAGGTGATGCAAAAGTTCAAGAAGCTATTTCCTTGATGTTTAATGAGTACATTTCTGGTGCGAAAGGAGCTATTCATCCAAACATTAGAGCTTCTGTGTTCAATTGTGTCGCTGCGAAAGGAGGAGAGAAAGAGTTCAAAGCTTTGCTTGATATCTACAACAACCCACAGTCTATTGATGAGAAAATTTTGGCCCTAAGATCCCTTGGAAGATTTGAAAACAAAGAGATTTTGGACAAAGTTTTGGCTTTGCTGTTTGATGGTAGTGTTAGACCTCAGGATATCTATATTCCAATGCAAGGAATGCTTGCCCACAGAGTGGGAGTGGAGTCGTTATATGCGTGGTTGGTGGTTAAATGGGACGAAGTTTACAAACTTCTTCCTCCGGGACTTTCTATGCTTGGCTCTGTTGTTAAAATTGCCACGTCTGGTTTCACATCTATGGAGAAGTACAAAGAGATTGAAGCATTTTTTGCAACCAAAGATACTAAAGGGTTCAACCAGGGGCTTGCCCAGTCTTTGGAGACCATCAAGAGCAAAGCCAACTGGGTTCAGAGAGACTCGAAGGAGGTGAAGTTGTGGCTCAAAGAACATGGGTTTCAGAAATAACTTATGCCCTTACAAGCTGTAGTCAATTTTAGTTCAACTAGAATAATATAATGGAATTAAAAATTAAAAACAATAAACTTAGATTAGTTGGCTTGTCTTGTTCTTCAAATTGGCCTCCCTCTTCATTAGCAGGGCACACTGTGACTTGCGACTAACTGCATCTGCTAGGGAGAATGGAAATCATGGACGACATTGCGGATGAAGCCGTAGACAAACAGGCTGAAGAAGGTTCGTCGTCAACGCCTGAAGATAAAAAAAGGGGACACCAGGATCCCCATAAAGAAGAGGGGTACACTGTTGTTTTCTGTGGAGAGCCTACAGCCTTAATACCACTTGAAACACCTCTCACTATTAAGGACACGCAGGCTAATAGTCACATTGATACTCCTAGAGTTAATAAAGTGGTTGAGAGAAGGTCTTCTGATATAGCTGGGTACAAGCTTAGTAATTATTTTGTCAACATACCAGAAGATTCGTCTACTCCCAATGATAAGGAGAATCCCTTTACAACAACGGCAGGAACGGCCACAACTGCATTCACAGTGTCCACAAAGCTCAATTCTAATCATCTGGAAGAACTTGACTCTGTGTCATGTCTTACCAACTCCTCAACTTCTACTCCTTGTAATCCGAAAAAGAGGAAAACCGAAGATCTCAGGGAGCCCATACTGTTCGTTGGGTTTGAAAATTCAGAGAAGGGGAAGGAAGAGAGGAGCAATAGTAACACTCTGGAACAGTGTGTACCAGATATTGGGCAAGGATTGGGGATTGAAGCAAATACTGTAGAGTCGCTACCAAAATATGATTGCAAAGAACCATTTTTTACTCAGCACCAAAGCAGCAAAAGTGACGAGTACTTGAAGCTCTTTGGGACAGAAAAGTGTCAGTACAAAGGTGAGCTCCTAAACATTTTTGACTGTGATCTCAAAGAATGGATTACTGAGGCTCGCAATATGGCCGAAAAGCAAGAGCAGCTAACCAAGAGACTTATTGCTGCTAGGTTGAAGTTCAATAAAAGATTTCTCAATCTTGCCATTTGCGCCGACCTGTTTGCAACAAATTTGGAGAAATATGGTACCGAGCTCGATCAAAGGTCAGCTATTTTAAAGGATTACTGCAACAAAGTAGTCAACGAACTTAGCTGACAAGTTTGTATAGAAAGCTGATTTCTTTGCTTGAATCTCAATTATACAAGATTAAATAAAAGAAAGTTCAAACATTGATGTAAACACACCATATGGAGCATTATTACAGAGGAAGAGTCTAGCATGAGTTGATATAGTGGCGTCTCATCTAAACTCTTACTTTCTGTATCTTCTTGGACCTCTGTTGGATGAGACGGAAATGACACTTGTTGGGAGCTTGAAGCCCAAAGACTTGATCATGTCATCGGTGTCAGCATCAACGTGTAATTGACCCTTGTTCTTCTTAAGATCAAGAGCAGAAACTTCTGGAACATATTGATCCTTTCTCTCTCTCTCCTCTTCTTGAAGCTTGAAGGAAATACCTCTGACAGGCCCCTTTTGAATTCTCTTCATCAAGTGGGTGGTGTAACCTGCGATTTTGTTTCTCAATCTCTTGGATTGGATCTCGGCAATTTCAGATGTCAATCTCTTGTTAACCTCAAAGTCCAAGGTGAGCTTTGGGTAATACTTCTCAATGAGAACCTTAGAGGCTCTCTTGACTGTCTTGGTTCTAACTCTACCCTATAAGATTAGCAAATATTGCGCATATGTTAGTAATGAGGTCTTCTTTGACGTTACTGAGTTGGTAAACTTCGAGATACAATCATTAGAACGAAAACATCTTCTAGTGTTTAATCTGTTTCTTCCAACAACCACGGGCTCTATTTCAGAAGGATAGTTTATCTTCTCATTAAATACGTTCAATACATACCATTTTGTATAACTGTCTTGCTTTATGAATATATCAACCTCAGACAACTACCAATACAACTTCACTGATATTAAATTCATATGTAGTTCTCAATACTTTTCGATAAATTTTTCACAGTCTTCATCAAAGAGTAGTGTACTGACACGTTTTTCTACTAACCAGGCTGATTAGATGAGTAATTACTAAGTAGATGCTCTTCAGACAGAAAGCAATCGACCTCGACAAGGCTTAAACCGTTATAGTTTGGTTCTACAATGAGTGATATCCTAAGGCATCAACTGTAACGAGATCAGAGTCTTTAGAAGTTTTGATCAATGATCCCGAACAACTTGCTGGTTTGAGGTGTACAAAGCCCTGTCCCAATACACGTGACCATATAATTTGCAGGATATCTATCTGTTACCCGGCTTTGATGATTCTACACGAAAGTTGAGGCAAAAAAATGTAATACAAGACAGGGCAAAAAACAGAAGGCCCACAAGATAGGCAAATTTAAGGCGCTGCTAGTGCAAGCAATTGGGGTACGGCAACCCGCGATATACAAAAATTGCTGTAGTATCCACATACTAATCGATTGGTTCAATCACAGCCAAAGCATCCTTCTTTCTTGGCAGAAACCGACGCTAATAGTGGAACTGGATATTATTGGCTGAGGCTTGGACATAAAGCAGGAAGGAGTCCTTGGCGGATATTAGTTGGGACACTACCTTAAATTAGTCTGGTAGTCTTTGTGGGGTAGAGGCCGAATAGAAGATGGCCAAATTTCACTGTGATGTATGCTCATCTGACTGCACTAGAAGAATTCGGATTCGTTGTGCTGTCTGTACAGACTATGATCTTTGTGTTCCGTGTTTTGCCAAAGGAGAGGCTTCTGGTAAACACAAGCCGTATCATGACTACAAAGTAATTGAGCAGCACCAATATCCTATACTTGATGAAGACTGGGGTGCTGACGAGGAGTTACTTTTAATTGAAGCATGTCAGTCATTGGGGCTGGGAAACTGGCAAGATGTAAGTGATTTCATAGGAGGGAGGTCAAAGGAGGAGGTTGGCAAGCATTATGAGGAGCATTATATTAATTCACCATATTATCCGATTCCTGATTTGAATAAGACATTCGAGGATATTCCAACTTCATCTTTCTTAAAGAAAAGACGCTTGAGGCTAGAAACTCGTAAGAACCTGCCGTTACCGCCTCCTAAGAAAGTTCTTACGTCACACCCTCTTTGCTCAGACATTCAAAAATATATGCCTGGGCGACTTGAATTTGAGGAAGAGGCTGAGGATGAGGCGGAGAAGGTTGTTCAAGACATGGTTTTTGAGCCAGATGAATCGGAACAAGATATTGAGTTGAAGCTTACGATTTTGGATATATATGATTCCAAGCTGACGATGAGAGCGGAAAGAAAGAGACTGATGTTCAAAAACAATCTACTTGACTATCGTAACAACATAGCAACCGATAAGAAGCGAACCAAGGAGGAGAGAGACTTGTATAATAAGCTAAAGGCGTTTGCGCGAGTTATGACTGCTGAGGATTTTCAAGAGTTTTCAGAAGATGCACTAAGCGAGCTCAAGACGAGAAATAGAATTCAGCAGCTGCAAGAATGGAGGAGAAACGGAATCACCAGTTTTGAGCAGGGCAACAAGTATGAGAAGGAAAAGGTGAACAGATTGACCCGTGCGTCATTGGCAATGACTACTGCTTCATCAGCATCTGTTCGGGAAAGACACACATTAAATTCGGTGAGATCGAATTCCCGGCATCAAACGCCGTCCTACGATTCAAAGAAGAAAAGCTATCAGCCGCTAGACATAACGCAGGCTGCAGATTACGATCTGTTATCCGACGACGAGAAACAACTGTGTTCAAGTTTGAGAATCTTGCCGAAACCGTACCTGGCGATAAAAGAGACACTTTTCCGAGAGCTGTTGCGGACGGGAGGTGTTTTGAAGAAGAAGATGGCCAACGAGCTGCTGAAGATCGACACTAGTAAGACGGCCAAGATCTACGATTTCTTTGTGCAACAGAAATGGTGTGATGCCAGCTAGATGCTTTCACGTATGTAATATATAATGGTAACTAATAGAGGTGATGAATGAGCAAGATCTTGGCGGTGTGAAAATTTAAAAATATTTTCTGAGAATATAAATCAACTTGACTGTCGCTGGCTAGCAGATAGCAGCAGCTGTTAACGGCAGACAGCATCACAGGGAACAGACATGGCGGAAAAGACACGGTACTTTCTTGAGAGATCAATTCCAGAGCTGCAAGATCTGGAAAGAAAGGGTCTTTTCACGAAGAAAGAGATAACTATGATCATGAGAAGAAGGACAGACTTTGAGCAGAGAATCAACTCACGGGGCTGCACGTCACCCGACTTCTTGAAGTACGTACGGTTCGAGAAGCACCTGGACAAGCTAAGAAGGAAGAAGTACAACAGGATGAAGAGCGTGATTGATACCAAGCCGTCGGTATCTGACTGGGCATCTCAACGGCGTATTTTCTTTATATTTCAAAGAGCCACAGATAAGTTTCCCGGAGATATGGGGCTATGGGCACAGTACCTGAAATACGTGAAGAAGTACGGGTCTGTTAAGGTTACTTATGATGTATATACAAAACTGATGAAGCTACAGCCTGGAAATGCGAATGTCTGGTTATCTGCAGCTAAATACGAGTTTGAGCGCAATAAGAACGTCAAGAACGCACGGAATATCTTCAGACGATGCGTTAGGTTCAACTCTGACAGCATTGAAGTTTGGCTCGAGTTCATCAAGCTGGAGCTTTCATTTGTGTCTCAGCTGCTCACTAGAAGAAAGCTGTTGAACCTGATCACCGAGCAACAACAACTGAATGATTTGAAGCAGAATACAGGATCTGAATTTCAGGGTGAGGACTTGATCACTTTAGCGGCTGAGAATGAGATAAATGATATACTGAATCAACTCCCTGATCTCGATATAAGCACTTTAGGTACTGTTGACTCTAATCCTGTCCTCAGAGGTGAACTGGCACTCACTGTTTTCGATGTTGCTATTAGCAGTATTTCAAAGCATGCCGATAATGACGAAGCCAGATTCAGTAAAGCACTTGGGTTTAGTATGGATGTTATTTCACTCGTTGATAAGTTTGACAACTTGGACAGAGATCATCTGTGTAACCATGTTGTGTCATGGTTGGCAAATGAGTATTCAAATAACGAAAAGGTTTGTACCTTACAGTTAACCATTCCTCTTCGTTATGTTGATATTTCAGATCCGGACTTCGCCTCAAGTCTTCAGAAGTCTGTTAGAATGTATCAATCATGGGCAAGCAAGTCAAACAATCAAGAGCTGAAGAAAAACGTCAAGGATTCTTACTGTGATTATCTAACAGATAACTATTTGAACAGGTGTCAAGGCGAAAAAAGAAGTCTATTGGAGATGTTGATCAGTAAGATCAAGTAAGAACATGGTGTTAGTCAACTTTGCTTAGCTCTGTAAGCTGAATTCTTTTAGACAACCTTTTGTAACTCAGTACTAATGAAATAACAAACCCAACAACTAGTGAACATAGACAATAAATCAGTACAACAAGTTTATGGTGTAGTTTTGGAACCTGATAGAACTGCACCCCGTTCTCAAAAGACACCGCCTCAGTGTTGCCAGACCATCTAACATTAAACACAAACTCAACAGTATCTCCAATTATCACCTTGGTGGTGTTTAATGAACTTGACCACGCTGATGCTGAAACAATCTCATTCTGCGAGTTGGATACGAGAAACACATTCATGTTGGAGTCCAAATCGAAGTGAGACTCCTCAACTATTCCACGAACATTGAAGTTCATTGGTATTTCAACACCAGACCCAGGCCTCATTTCTAACTTACACGACAATGGCGAGTCCTGATGTACATACAACTGAAACAAATGATATAGTTCATCTTCAAACGTCAGACTGCATTTAACCTGCTCATCTTGGCCAAACCTAAACATGAGCGGATTGTTCGTTTCCCGGCACTTGGGAAATGAAGTGTAAATGATGTTCCCATTACTATCAAACTTGTGCTCTCCGTTATCTATTTGACGTGAAATACACTGCAGCGATACAGGCTCGTGTTTGTTGTATGCTTTTACACTCGCTAATTCAACCTCCGTTTTCGGATAGGCATTGATCTTTGACCCGTCTATAAGCTTAGTCAGCAGAACAACACTAGCAAAAAGGCTCTTCGCACTGACCGCCATCATAATGCCCTATCACTGCCAAAGTAGACTCCACTAGCCCCGACTCTTACTGGTGATTCACTCGATTGCTTTAAGGTGTCTTTTTTTCATTGTGAGGCTGTGCAGCCTGATTTTTGTTTAAATTGCAGCACTTAGCTCAGTAGCCTATAAATAAGAGGGAGGGATGAGTTGGCATTAGCGGAGGGCACGGTCACCGGCAAGATGCTTCAATTGCAGGTCAGTGCTGTCAGAAGAGTTGGGCTGTACTCTGCGACTTTCAGAAGATCTTTCCAGTCTGGAAGGAGTGCTTTTTCGGGATATCCGGATCTCAACCAGTCACCGAATGAGCAGCTCCGTATACAGCATCAAATTCGATCATCACTAGGACATTTGATCCAGCGTGTTGCGTCACGACCTCTTCCGACGGTATCGCTGAATGATTTGTTGAAGTTCAACTCTGCATCGTCCCATCACAGCAAATCGTTGATGCTAATTGAAAATGCCAATGAGACACTGGATGACTTATTTGTGCTTGTTGCCAAGCGACTGGACAGGTTTATGAAGCTTCCTTATATTGTTGTGTTGAACCCGAAGATTGGTGAAATATACGACGCGTATCTTGAGACACTGAAAGTACTTTTACAGTTCATCGAGAGGTGTGACTCTACCTATGAGTTTAAGTCTTACGATCATAGTAACTTACTTGACGACTTTAAGATCAAGACACTTGAGGAGAACAATGAGTTGATCAATGTGCTGACTCGCACGATTGACTTACATACAGACAACCTGACCGTTTTAAGTGATGGATTTGAAGAAATCTCAGGATTAAGCCTGGTAGACGATAAGGAGTTTTTAAATGATCATTTAAAGGAGCGAATACTAATGCGTTTGTTAGCTAATCATCATATACAGTTAAGCTCTCAGCTGATTCACGAGGGTGGTGACTTTAACAAGCTCAATAGTATTGGCATTATTGACAAGAATGTTGATGTCTTGGAAATCTTACAGCGCTCATTTAACTTTGTTAACGATATGGCATCTTTGAAGTATGACGAGAAGATTCGAATGGTAGTAGATACTGTGGTTATCAGTAGTGATGGAACATCTAGCACCAGGAGGATTGACGATTTAGAGAGAATGCAGGACCATGAGCCTTTGATATTCCCCTATATTTCTGCTCACTTGGAATATGTATTTAACGAGATTTTGAAAAATTCAACAAGAGCACATATAGAGAATGGAGTCAAGGAGCCTGTTGAGGTTGTTGTTTTGGTTAATAAACCCGATGTTAACCTACCAGGACCCCAATTTTTCAAACTTGAAGTTAGAATCGAAGATAAAGGAAAAGGAATCAAACCTGAAATCATAGACAAGCTTTTTGATTATTCATTCACCACGTTTGATTCCGGAGCTGTTGATGACGATTCTTATAAAACACTGAACAACACAGGAGGAAACCAAGGGAATATAATAGCAGGTATGGGATATGGTTTGCCTCTTAGTTTGACCTATAATCAACTATTTCATGGAGAAATCCATCTCAAGTCTATATATGGTTACGGGACCTCTGCTTATCTAAAATGGCACGGGATTGACGCCAAGAAGCTAATGAGCTGAATAACAAACACGTATATTCGCTATTTATATATATACAGGGAGAAAACATGATGGTGCTTTTATAGGTTGTATCCTCTCTTTGGAATATTTGACACGTCTTGAGAAACAGAACTCAAGAGACCAGCCGCTCTGGATCTTTTGATTGCTTTAGCCATTTGCCTTTGTTTGTGCCTTTTCAGTCCACTCACAGATCCATGAAGAATCTGTCCGGATGAGGTCAGATATTTCGAAAGTAAGTTAGGGAGACAGTAAAAATCCAATGGATTAATCTCCGGTGCATTAAATGACGAGTTCTTCATCAGTTTATTTCTGTTGTACTCTACAATCTTCTTGTTGTAGCGGATCTTGGCTATAGAAAAGTCAAAGGGGTCATATGTCTTTTGAGATTCGAGAAGACTGATATATCTGCGATCAACGGTTGCTTGTTGCATGGACTTTAGCTCAGCCTGTTGATCCTTGAGTTTTGAAAATGCTGACTTCAGGGAGTTTACACTTTGAGGTTTTGGGTGTGTTGAAACCAGGCGAGCCTGAGCCCGGCCACCCGCTCTTATGTTGGCCAAAGAACGCAGCATGGTGTTGTGACGACACTGTTGAACAAACTTGCTCTTATTGCTCAACCACTAAAGACAGTCAAGATATCGAGTTGAATTTTGATTGAGTTTTTTTCCGCACAGATTTGGAGGTTACCCGGACACAACATTTAATTCCCCTACAAGAAATGAGGAGTGCCTGATAGCCAGTTGTCGTTCCTCTGTGTACAACAGCAGCCATTACACGTTAATTTGGACGCGTCTCATGACTTTGGACGCCTCATTGAATGAAGCAGAGGATGTGTGTCCTCTCTGTAAGAAAAATCAGGATGGACAAGAGTCCCTTGAAGTCAGTTGGGTAGGATGTGAAATATGCAAAAGGTGGTATCATGCTACATGCTTAAATCTGAAGCGACACGATATCGGTCTTATCAGCAGCTTTCATTGTCCCGACTGCGAGATCGAGCATGGTCCGTCTCTGTTCAAGAGAAAGTCGATGAGAAAGACGAAGAAGATCGACTACATAGCGTTGAACGAAGGAGAAGAGCTGAGGGAGATCGATAAGCATCCACACATATCAAGATTCAAGGAATTTCAAAATGACCGACCTCTGAATGAACTTATCTATGTTGTTGATCCATCGAGAGACTGCAATGATGGCGGAGTGATTGATGATGAATGCATTGCAAGAATCATATTTGAAACCAAAATGAAAAGACCGATCTTGATTCCCTTGTGCAACCCCTCTGTTCCCCACACGAAGCCCTATTATAAGCTGAACTTCAAGTTTCCGAGACTGACAGTGAACGAGATCACTGGCCATGTTGGAGCTGACATCCCTGTTCCTGTTATGGACGTACTGACCCAAAACAACTCGCCCAACTGGACACTGGGTAAATGGAGAGATTACTTCAATCTTTCGGCCGAAGACAGAGACCGTATCCGGAATGTTATTAGTTTAGAGGTTTCTCAAACTGATCTCAATGATATGATTGAGATACCCCAGTGCGTCACAGACATTGATATTGTACGTAAGCTATTCAATTCCGAGCAGGTCATACAATTTAACGACAACGTCATAGAGAAGCCGAAAGTTACGAAGTATATCTTAATGTCTGTCAAGGACTGTTACACGGACTTCCATATTGATTTTGGAGGAACATCTGTTTATTATGCATTGCTGAGAGGGCATAAACAGTTTCTGATGTTTCCACCAACAAAGCGGAACCTTTCGATTTATGAGCAGTGGTGTCTGTCTGAGTCTCAGAATTCCTGTTGGTTTGGTGATCTTATTCCACCATTGTCTGATGCTAAGCTACAAAGTGCTTCAGGGCCGGAGCCCATAGATCCGTCTTACCTGAACAATGGTCTTAAAATTGATATTAGTGAAGGAGATGTTCTTCTACTTCCATCCGGATGGATTCATGCTGTATACACTCCGTGCGACTCTGTGATTATAGGAGGAAACTTTCTGAATCTACTAAGCTTGGAGAACCACTTGAAGGTATATGACATTGAGATCAAAACCAAAGTACCGGAGCGGTTTAAGTTTCCTAACTTCATCAAGATTATCTGGTTAATAGGATGGAATCTAATGCGGAAGAATAAAGACAGCAACTTGTTGTCTGCCGTGGAAAAGGAGTGTGCTTCGAATCTACTCCCCTTCTATAAGAGCCAGCTGAAACAGATCAGTGAAGGAGACAAGGCCCAGGACAAACACACCAGAGGTTTAAGCATCAAGATCAAGAATGCATTGCCAACGGCCATCATTGGAAAGCCAGACAAGTTTGTTCTTGACTTTGAGCGCTGGTATGCCGGCAATCAAGTAAGAACTGAACTATCCAATAAGAGCAAACAGGAGTACCTGGAGATGCCCTCTATGAAGAGACAGAGAATTTCGAGTTGATATGTATAGTAGTTACGATGTTAATGATACAAAAATGCAATTGTCAAGTACAGAACTGGTCACAGTCATTGAAGCATTCAGGCCAAGATCCGTAAACCAGAAGCAGGTGCTCCAATTAGACTAACTTTAGTAATAGAACAAAGCTTGCCCTTTTCACTTGCCTGGTATTTGGCATTAGTCAATGGTTCATAAACAGATGGAGCTCCCTCATATATAGGAGTGAATGTTCCACAACATATGTCAAAATTTGCGTAAGGATCAAAGTCAATTTCAATAGCGTCGGTGGAGATGGAATCAGACTTGGTCTTGATCTTTTTGGCTTGATCAGCTCTAGGCCCAGAAGGCATGATCTCAAGGAACTCGGCCGCAAAGTACGAAGCCAATGCAAAGTTCTTGTGCTTAAATGACTGGGTCATTGCCACTTGTAAAGCATTTACTCGATGAACAGGCTGAAGTTTGGCCTTGGTGAAGTAAGCTGCTAGCTCCAAATTGCGTTTGACGTCATCGGCTGGGAGCGCTCTTCTTGCGAGTTCAATAGAAAGTCCGAGGATGTATTCTTTGCAAATGGACATGATCTCCTTGCACTTTTCTTCGTCGTCCTTTGAGTAGACTATAAGTGTTGCTGCTGTGTATATTAGTGTTCTGAACAGAGCTATAGCCTCCTCCAGCTTATTGCCCTTGAATAACTTGAAAGCTTCATGAAGCTGTGGTTCAAGCTGATCATAACCAGGTATATATGGCAATACTTTGTTTGAAGACTCCTCTTCTGGATCTGCTCTAATGTATGTCTTTAACGAAGGCAATCCATCGACAGCAGGGAAAGAAAGCTTGTTTGCCTGGTAAATCTCCAAAAATCTCTCTCTAAGAGGCTCAAAATTAACAATTCCAAGCTGCTTATTCAGCATCTGTGCGGCAGGTTCAAACGCACCAGCTGCAATATAACCAGCAGAGCACTTAGAATTACGTATCCATGCACCAAGCTCAGCAGGGAATGCTCCAACCTCTTCAAGGTCCATTTTGTCAACATCCTCGTCAATATCAACCTCCAGATCTTCATCATCGAGATCCCACCCTTCATCCTCAGCGGGCTCAGTGTCCTCAAACAAATTTTCATCATCTAGTGAAGGAGACGATAGACCTTCATTGTCAGCTCTTGCTGACTGCCCAGAAGGATCGTCAAGTGTCAAGTTCTCAATATTTCCCAGCAATGCTTGTTCAAAGTACGACAAGTCTGCTTGCTTCAACGGCCAAGGCTTGGTACTTTCTGTCTTAACTTCCTGTGTCTTAGGATGTTGTCCGAAGTCAGGGAACTGGATATCTTTTTCGGTCAATCCAGCATCAGCAAGAATAGATTCTGCAACATCATCTAAACCGTTTGACTTCGCAGTAGCATATGCCAACGGGGTTAGTCCTGCCTCGATGAACATATGCACTTTCTTTTCAACTGAATTTAAATATAAAGAGTTGTGAAACAATGAGGAAAAATCACCCCTATTCTCAGCAATCTGTTCCATCTTTGACAATTTCTCCAAATCACCCGAGACAAGGTAAACAAAAGAAAGCTTCTCCAATTGCTTCAATTGCTGGTAGGCAAGCTCCACAACGGGAACGTTACCTTGAATAATAGCCTCCTTAGCAAGCTTTTCCCAGATTACTTTGTTGTCCAACTTTTTAGCTTCTTCTAGAGCAATGTCAAGATTGTCACACTCTATTGCGAGTTCGAACCTGGTCTCTGAATCTTCAACAAACTGTAAAGCAATCTCCGGATAACCCTTTTGTTGCAGGAATCCAATGATATTCTGACCCACCAAATTCGATACCTTGATTATTCTCAATACCTCATTGAAGTTCTTATTCACCAATGCTTTCTTGAATCTGTATTCAGTAGGGTCGATGGCAACTATTTCCACCTCACCCTTTCTGTTCAAACAATAGCAACTTTTACCCGAAACTTTGGTAATGTAAAGTGTGTTCTCCAAAGTCTTGATCGTACCACAATCACCATTCAACAATGCATAACGAATATGGTTAAGTGTTGAATAAATCAAAACACCCGTATCATCCCAAGCAGCGCTTTTGACCCTAATTGTCTCATGCATAGACATCACAGTTTCAAGCTTCTTATTAGCGATGACAATCGTGTGTTTCGACAACAGAGCAACAAATTGACCATCTGGTGACCAAGATGCGTACTTCGCATTACTTATCTGGATCTTTGCCAACTCCTTTTTCTGCTGAACATCATAGTGGATAACTTCAGTAGGCTTCATCAATAACACGGTTCCAGGACCAGCATATAGAATATCTTTGACAGTTGGGTCTAGTTCTATTGTTTTTGTGACCGAGTCTTTTAGATCTCTCACCTGCAACTTGTGTGTTATTTTCGAGAAGGTGATATATCTGTTACGCGCAATAAAGCAAGCAGAAGTAGCTTCACCTTGACCCTTCGGACTAGGCTCAAGAGCGCCAACTATTTCCTTCGGAACATCTACATAAGAGTAGACCCCGTTCTCATTTTCACCAGCCTGAATCAAAAGAGAATGTTCTGCAGGATTGTATGATATACTCTTAATTTTTGTCCATGACTTTCCAATCTTATTTAATGACAGCATTGGGAGAGACACTTGCTGTTTATCAAATTGATATTGCTGGACTTGACTCTCGTTGTTGACAAAATACATCGAGTTGTGCAATATTGTGCTTGCAGGTCTTTCTCTATCCAACTTAAACACCATAACACCGGAATCATGACAACATGCAAATAAATTGATGTTTGGATGCGCTGCAATTAGCCAAAACCGATCATTTTCCCGTTTAAATTGCTTGACGGGGGTTCTTTTATTTAGATCCCATGTTCTGATAGTTCTATCTTCACCAACAGAAATGATCAAGTCTTCTGTTGGATGGAACAGCACACAAGGAATGTTGTTTGTATGACCTCTACAACTATCGACTTCCCATGCCCTGTTATCACTCATTCTCCAGAGTTTGACCACTCTGTCATCACCACCGGAAACAATCAATGGTAGAGATGGATGGAAGGAGGCCCAGTTTACACCCTTATCATGCCCTTCAAGAACGTACTTTACAACAGCATCAGTGTTACCAAAAATATCTTGTTGGGGAACTTGTTGTCTTCCATATTGATCATCAAAGGATCTTATTCCTCTACCACTCTGAGGAGCGGAATGCTTCTTTCTCAATCCAGAAATGTCCCACACACGGACTGTTTGGTCGAGCGACGCTGATACGATCAGATCCTGAGATGGATGGAACTGTGCACACATAACATAGTGATTGTGTCCGGTAAGACAGGCAATCTCTTGGCGGTTTTGCCAATTCCAGATTCTAATTGTCTGATCATCGGAACATGAGATAATCCAAGGTAAATCATGATGGAAAAACACAGTTCTAACGTAATCGAGATGGCCATTCAAAGTGAACAAGCACTTTCTTGTTTGAAGAGACCAGACTTTGATTGTGTAATCATCACCTCCTGAAGCAAAGATAGGTTGAGTTGGATGGAAATCAACAGTTCTAACAGGACCATCATGCTCCTCAAACCTATCAATCAGCGTTCCCATACGATAATCCCATAGTTGTATTGTTGAGGAGTGAAGCGACACCAAAATCCATGGTCTTTTGGGATGGAAAGCTACACCCTTTGCCCTCGAAGATTTGGACTCAAACTGGACTTGGCCGTTTAGTAAACGGACGAAATGTTAGTAACTGGCACTAAAAGAGAGCAAAGATCACCACGGCATGTAAACCAAAGAGATCCACTTTTCTATGTACATACCTTAGTTAGCATCTTCATCTTGGTTGCAACAGTCCAGCGTGCTAGCACGATCTCTAATCAATTGACTCAGTAGTCTACCAAATATGCTGCTAGCGCCCTAAGCTGTCTAATTCTATTTGCAAGCCTCTTCGAGCTGACTCTAAGGTCTGATCAACGTGTTATTCTTTTGTGTATGCTGGCCTTTCACGAAGTTTTCATAAAATTGTCCGGCACGCAAAATTACTTGTCACTGGAATAATAAATTACTTAAGCAAGAAGTTAAACACGTACAGGGGGTTACCCGGCTTAGGTTGACGCGTTACCTTACAATTCTTGGAATAATATTAATTGTTGAGAAGATGATATGTGCCGTTGTATGTGAAAGGGGCAAATATGACAACAAGATCATGGCTGCTTCATCACCTGTGGATGTCCTTGTAGTACACTGTTAATGCCATAAAGAATTACAGCCAGGCAATTCGGCCGGGTAAATTATTTTATAGGAGTCTCGTTAGCACTAAAAAAGTAAGCAAAGAAAGTTACTAAGGGTAGTTATCACTGTATTTGTAGCAAGGGCCGCAGTTCCAGCTTCTTCAGCGTATGTGGAGTCTGGAGAGTGGGGACTAAACACGGATTGATGTTCTGACGTCCGTGCCATATTTGGCCGCCCTGCCCTTCACTTCTGCCTGGTAATTCCTCTAATCAAGTAGATCAAGGAGAAATAAAGATAGGTAGTGCCCATGCGAAGTATCTAAAAATTTTTCTCTGCGCTTTTGAGGTTTGTCCAGATGAAAAGAAGTATACTGAGAAATAGAGAGAGTCCTAGCTGTCATTGGCACACAGCTAGTAGGTGAGTGCTGCAAGACGTTACAAAGACATATAAGTAGCGAGGTCTTGAGAGCATGTCAAGGTTTTTTGCAGCTACATACGAATCCTCCGATTCGTCTGACGAATTACTTTCTTCTGATGATGAACTTTTGTCATCTTCCGAATCTGAATCTGGTGCAAAGGTAGAGGAGTCTTCTGACGAAGAAGAGGAACTCGAAGATGATGAAGACGAAAATGATGACGAGTGGGATTCTGAATCAGTATTGGAATCAGATTCAGATGATGACGACTATGTCTCTGGAAAGGTTAGAGGGCCTTCTTACTTTTTGAAGAAGGACTTTTTAAAAGGTGGTGCCAGTGTAGGTTCTGACAGTGACTCAGATAGTGAGGAGGAGGAGAAAAGAGTTGTCAAGAGCGCAAAGGAGAAATACTTGGATGAGATTGCGAGTCTTGTAGACCAAATTGAGAACTATACCATGGTGGAAGACTGGATCAAGATTGCCACTGAGTTTGATAGACTCACCAAGGTTGTGTCTAAATACCCACAGTATCATATGAGTGTTCCAAGATTATACGTCAAATCTTTGGCAATTCTAGAAGATGCCATTTCCAACTTGCAAGACAAAGATGTCAAAAAGAAACTCAATGCATCTGAATCCAAATCCCTAAATATTGTGAGACAGAGAGTTAAGAAGACATCTAAAGAATACCAAGAGGAAATTCTGCGATACAGAAAGGATCCTGACGCATACGAAAACTTGGCGACGGAGGCTGATAATCTACAGCTCTCTGTTGCTGATGAATCATCGAAATCGAAAGACGTTGCAACAGAAGGTGGTATTTTTGTGACCCTTCGCACCATTATTGAGTCAAGAGGTAAGAAGAACGTGGATTATGCTGAACAAATTGAGCAACTTGAGGGACTGGCTAAGATTGCAGAAAATGCATTCCAAATGATTTCTGTCTATTTACTTCTAGTTCCAGTTAGATTTGATCTATATTCGAAAGCAGCATTTATGCCTGTTGAACAGTGGAAGCTTGCATTAAGAGACATAAATTCGCTTTTTGACATTTTGGATGCAAACCCTGAATATGCTATTAGTGAGACAGCTGCACCTTTGGATGATGTTGACGTTATGCCTGAGGCTGATGCTAATGGATTTAAATTTTTGATTGGCTCAATGGTTTCTCTTGTTGAGAGATTAGCAGACGAGTTGACTTCTCATTTGTTAATAATTGATCCTCACTCCACAGAGTATGTTTCCAGATTGAGAGACGAGAACTCTGTTTACGGCTTGCTTTTGCGTACACAAATATACTACGAAAGAATTGTTCCAGAAGAAGAGTACACTACGGAGAAGGGGGATCAACTTTCAAGAATTCTCTTGAAAAGATTGGATCACATTTATTACAAACCATCTAAGCTCATTCTTTTTGCTGAAACTGTTTCTTGGAAATCGTTTGATGAGAAGCTTAACTCCAAGATCTTTCCAAAGATTTCACAAGACCCCCGCTCTCAAGGAATTGCTTACACCAATGGCTTAATGGATGCTTTATGTTTGAACCTTTATGAACAATCCAACTCTGTCTTCAGAAAAAAAGCTGTCCTTTATCACATCTACTACTATGCCTTTAACGATCAGTATTACAAGGCTCGTGACATGTTGCTGTTATCACATTTGCAAGCAACTATCCATACTGCAGACCCACAATTACAAGTACTATTCAACAGATCTTTGGTTCAACTAGGATTGAGTGCATTCAGACGTGGACTGATTTATGAGGCACAACAATGTTTATACGAGATTGCAACTTCTCCAAGACAGAAGGAGCTATTAGGACAGGGAGTTCAAAGACTACAAGTTCAGCAGTCGCAGACAGATAGACAAAGATTACTGCCTTTCCATATGCATATTAATCTTGAGCTTTTAGAATGTTCGTTTTACACTGCGTCGATGTTGGTTGAAATACCTATCATGGCGAACAACCCTGAGTATGCAAAGAGAAGAACTGCCTCGTCCAAGTCCTTTAGAAGAGTGCTAGAATACCGTGAGAGACAAATGTTCACGGGTCCTCCAGAGTATACTAGAGACCATATAATGCTTGCTGCCAGATCACTGTCCAACTCTGACTGGAAGAAAGCTGGAGAACTAATCTGCTCGATCAAGATTTGGGAGCTGTTCAACAATGCTGACCAACTGAAGAAGATGCTGATGGACAAGCTGCAGAAAGAAGCTCTAAGAACGTGCTTGTTCACAAACAAGCTGTATTATTCTAAGCTATCCATCTCCAATCTCTCCAGTATATTCGAATTGGAGGAAAACGTGGTCAAGTCAATCATCTTCAAGATGATCCACAATGAAGAGTTGAACGCTCTTGTGAACCAACCTTCTAACACTGTGGAGTTTGTGGAGGATGAGAAACTCAAACCATCCAAGCTTCAAACTCTAGCATTGGGACTGAGCGATAAGGTGAACCAATTGGTGGAAAGAAATGAAAGACTGAGTCTTGCTGGCTTCCAGTTTGTTGGCGAGAAAAAGCAAGGTGTTAAAAGCGCTTCAGCCACTGTTGGATCCAAGTAGATCCAAGTAGCACCTCCTCATTCGTATTATGTAATCACCAAAGCATTTAACTTGACCTGGAGCGTAATTGTATGGCTTGATGTCATTACCCTTTTAGGAAACTAAACAAAAAATTTGCCTAATCCACACTAAAAATAATGAGGCCCTATGGATGAAGTACCGGGCGACCTATCACCCAGCACGACTACCGGTTGTCCCTTTGGCTGTATCAGTGACAGGCACGTCGTATCCACCATTCTTGATGAGTCAGCACCAGGACTAGAAACAGGACACACCAGCGCTGCCGGAGGAGGGATGTGAACAATGAGGTCCTTTATCAAATCACATAGGAGAAACTCATCGTCTTCTGAGAAGAATGAGCAAACCACCGGTCCTGCCATATATAAGAGCGTGCAAGTTTCGCCTGCACAGCAGTTTCGCGTGCTGGGCGAGAGCTCCAGCCCTTCGTCGCCGACCTCGCCCACTAAGAAGCATCGGAATGCCATAAAGAACTTTCTGAAGCAAAAGGTGTCAACGACGAATCTTCCCAGCACTAGTCAGTCACACACGGCGAGCTCGCCGAAGCTCAGGCAAAAGACCAGCTTGAACAGCCTGCTCATTCATAACTCGTCGGTTCCCAGGTCCTCGCTGGGCTCAGAGGAGCTGATTTCCACACCTACGATCTATGGAACCAAAACTTACGACTGGGGCGGGAATGACAGCCCTAGGTCGCTGTTGTATACGAATGGGCCTGTGAACGGCTCGGGGCTGTCCACGCCAAGTCCGAATGAAGGCTCTACCGACAGCTTTTCGATTGTTGTGGTGAGAAAGAAAGACGGGAAAAGCAGCGATGACGGTAGTACGGTTGACCGGCCGGGTATTTCTTTGAGCAGAGTGCGCAAGGAACCACACGAGCAGTCTAACAACAGCTCGGATGACGGGGGGTCAGATAGTTCGTCGACATCGTCCAGATTCTCGTTCCAGGCGACAGGACGCCACTCGTCGTTCAAGTACTACAAGTCTGTTGATCAGCTCAGGTATGAAGAACTCAAGCATCAAGTTCAGGAGAATCACGAGCAGTTTAAAGGGTTTATTAATGACGAAGAGTCGTTGCATGATCTGAATGACGACATGAACTACTATGACGGACAGGAGGAAGACGATACGGAGGAGCTATTCAACAGAAAGTTGTTCTCCAGCGATGAGGAAGAAGAAGAAGTCACCTTACAACGTACCAATTCATCTGAGAGCTATGTTTCTGATAACAAAACCGAACTACTTAAGCCCGACGGTGAGTACACCTTCATTGGCTCAGATAAAGCAACCACTAACGGGGATCTGAGCCCTGGATTATTGCCTAGTTCTGCTGTCAATGACAGCGATATCAAAGATAAGGGACTCTTTTTACAGGACGATCAGTCTAGCGGGAACAGCGTTCCATTTCCAAAGGGTGATCGGGAAGACAATCAGCCCGTTTTATCTGAGAAACTGCGTACCGGCAGAAGTATAAAGGTCCACCATCTTAAAACTGAAACCAAATCCGACGAGCTCCAGTTCCTTCGAGATAAGTACTCATGGTTTCCGTCGGACAATGCCTATGGACAGCGAACCGGCTCAAGAAGCGAAGAAACAGAACGCAAGAATTTGGCTCTTGACGACCAGGAAGTTGACCGGGTAGATGACGACTCTAGCGATGACTATGACTACGAATCGCTGCTGGACGATATAAATCAAGTGCCAGAAGACTTCGAGTTTGATGAACTTGAGATGCAACAGCTGATCAACGCCTCCAATGAATCACAGGCACGAAGACAGAGATGGAAGTCTTTGAAATCTTCAAACACAAAGCCGTTCTTTTCTCAGTCTTCCGCAACGCATGGTCCGAAAAGAACCAGCGACCCTGCAGCAAACACACCTAACAGTCTTAATAAAGGAAACAGAATCCATTTGAATGAGAGGACAATCACTCTTTACCAACCAATATCTAAATCGCAATCCAGCCAATACTATGCCACTGATAAGCCTCTCCCCGAAGTACCGAATCAGTCGGGCATTTTGGAAACAGAAGAAGCTCGGGATCAGCATCAGCATGATCTACCTAGTTCAATAGGCAGCTTGTCGGATTATACAAGCAAAGAGGGCGATAGCCTCAGTCTTGGAATAAAGGACACAGATGAAAGTTTGGATGAAATGTTCTCTTTTATAACCCCCTCAAACTCAAGAATACTTCCAGTAATAAATGCAGAACAAGATTCCCCACTCACCACAATCAGCGAGGAGTCGGTCAATGGAAGTATCAGCAGGCCATTTACCCGCAACTGACATTTGTATAGCTTTAGAAATGACATCACGCTTCATTCATTTGAACTAATTAACTTAGAAGTAGGACCCTGGTCTTGAACGTTGGTCGTAGTTGGGCTTAGTGAATTCATGCTGTGATCCCATCATTGCAGCAAAACTCCGTGAACTAATTTCTTTCTTGTTGCTAGCTAAATTGCTCATATCAGAAGATGGAGTTCTAGGATACCTCAGATAATAGTCATAGATCGAGTTAACAAAGTCATAGCTTGAGTTTCTGCGGTTGGAGACCCTTTGTTTGTTGATAACATCGTCGATTGCAAAGCTCGGGTTCCTTTGCTTATCTAGCAAAGAAAATGATGTCATGAACTTGTTTTTCTTGTGTTTATCGTCGATTTGCAAAGAGCTCAGATCAACAGATCCTCTTTTTACAACCCTAATTTTCGGCAGTTGAGTAGGAACATCAGGAAGACGTTTATCTTTTGCATGATTTGAAACTGTCTGATCTTCCTGTGGGTCCATTTCTAAGACAGTAGAGAGAGTCCGGGAATCCTGTTTAGTATGAGATACTTGATTTCCATTCTTGGTGTTACTAGAAACGCCATTTTCTGCTTCGCCAGTGGCACCAGATAGGTTCTTGGGTTGAGAACTGGAATTAACAGGGCTGAACCTGTTTTCTTTCGAGGATTCTGTTCTTGTTGGTATTTCCATATATTCTCTCTTTGCTGTATCGTATTTGTTAGTTTTGTCAGACATGGGATAACTGATGGGGCGCTCAGTTGCGTCTTGGTTGCGATAAACTCTATGACCTGTGATCTCTTGCAGCCTTTGTAACTCTCTTTCTTTTCCCTTTGTAGATATCTTTGGTGGAAATACAACCTCTAAAGGAAATGGAAGTCCGTTGATTATCACATATCTCGCTTGCGTCATGGAGTTTCTCGTCTTTTCAGCTTGGTGCTGCTGGAAATTAAACGTGGACTCTGTAGGACTTGAATACTTCAAAGGGGAAGCGCTCCTACTTCGAGAGTGCCAACTTCTGTCCGTACTTCTCAAATGCTGCTCTGATCTTCCACGTCTGTGTCCGAGCCCGAAATCATGTCCACTAGTTTTGCAAAGCCTGTAGAACATTTGAGCATTTGAGCTCGGACTCTTAGTCCCACTGGAAACAATAGAACCGTTTTCAAATGACGATGTGGAGTCCGTTATGCTCTTTGGCATAGTTCGGTTCAGTATCTGGGGATCAACATTTGCAGACGCTGTTTTAATCATCTTGACATCAAATGCTAGCAAATACGGCTATCAAAGATATGCACTCAGTCCTGTCAGGCACCAACAGCCAGCCCATTACTTATTCGCTTCCAACACGCAGAGAAACTCTCTCAAGCTTTAGACGCAGAGATGAAAAACGATCCTATGCTCTAGTGCTATCCACTTCAAGACACAGAAAAAGTTCCTAATTAGGAAAAACGCAAACAATATCTATAATAAAAATATCTGCGTGTAACTTGACGTATTCGGACATGACATTTCTTTCTTAGTCTCAAATGCTCTGTAGTCTAGTATGATTCAAAAACAGACCACAATCTCTCTGCCTTTGGAAACAGACCCAAATTTGTTAACACTATCAACAGAAATATTCAGTTGTTTAGCGGTAGACGCACCACTTTCAGAATGTTCAGACTTATCAATATGCCCAACCAATTCTTCAATATCAGATAAAAACAGTTTTGCAACTTGGGAAATTCCAACAAATTTAGCGTCAACAAATACAATGTAGTACAGCAGCGCTTCTGCTTCCTCTTGAGTGCAATTCCAGCTCAGTAAAACCCCTTTTTCACCCAAAGATTCCACTGACACCGAGGAAACGGACTTTATATGAAAGAAGTCTGCACTGGGATAAGTATTGGCGTTGACTAAACCAATCTCACCAATAAGTAAGACAGGGGGATGCCGAGCAACTGATTGAAGCGTGGTTTTTCGTTTTTGATCTGAGTGGGCAGGATGAGAAGCTGTAGAAACTCGACCACCATTTTCTGATGATTGGATCGAGGGCTCCGAAGGGATTAGAATCCAATCCTCGTCTTCATCGTCGTTGTAAAGATCACTGTTCAGCAATCTTTCATATTCCTCATTATCTATTATCGAGAAGCTAGACGAGTCCTCGATTATATAAGGTTGGTAAAGATTAGTTGTATTCTTCTCTTCGTCGTACGACAGTTCTGCGGAGTCCAACACAATAAACTCTCTTGTGTGTTGCAAACGAATTTCAAAAGCCTTTTCAATTGTAGACCATTTATTAGAGGTTGACAGAAGAGGTATGGTTAGCCAACCTGATCTCACGACGGTCACGGATCGAAATCGACGTTCGATATTGTACTTTACTTTTAACTTGAAAGTGGAACTAGTCTTGTGGTTCAGCATGTATGTTATCTTAACACCAACAGTTGGAAATGGGCAATCTCGATTGAATGAGAACAGACATATCTTATTCAGAAGTTGATTATTGAAAATTTGGTAGCCGTTCTCATCTAAAAGCTCATCATACTTAACTTCCAATGAGGATCCGCTATGAAATGAAACATCGTTGTTTAACCTTAGCTGTAGTCCATGCTTGTTTCTTTTGTGTGTATTAATAGGAATATCATACTGACTGTTACCGTTCACCCAGTATGCATTGAACACCTGTTTTCCAAGTCTACTGAACTGGCTTCCTTGCCCATTAGAGAAATTGGTGTAGAAAGAGAAACTTGACTCATTGATTCGAAACACAGCAGCGTTGTAAGGGTCCACAGAGGACGCAATAGAGTTCTCTCCATCAATCAACCCTACCCAGAACCGTGTATCGTTTTGAATAAACAATTTCGGATCAAGAAATTCATAGGTCCAAGCAGGAGCAAAAAGCGCAATGTTGGACCGGTATTTCTTAACCATTTGGCAAGCTATACTGGAGTCAAATCCACCTTTTCCTACCAGACTGCCTCTTCCCCAAACATCATACCCAACGAAGACCTTGTCACGAACTCCAATGGCACCCACACTTTTAATGTTTTCTTGAAGATTCTTAAAAGTCCACCAATAGTTAGTCAGTAGGCTATCAGCTGCCGAAAAGAAATTGAAGTTTTGCTCTGTAACACCATTCGCGTAATGAACACGATTTCCTGGGTATATGTAAGAGTCGTACCATAGCAGTTCATTTTTACTGTCCGAATTGTGCAATTGTACCTTGAAGTTTTCAACAAAAGACATCAGAGATGCAGCTATCTTGTTGTTGCTAAAATTGGTTTCAATATTAAGTAGATATCCATCAAAACCGAAGTAATCAACCAAAGTGATCAACATTGCGATATATTTGAAAGTACCGTCTTTATTTCTAGTTAGCACCTGGTCAAGCTCATGAAAATCCGTAGCAGAATTCCCTTCAAAGAGAATAGTTCCAAAACATTTGATTCCATTACGATGGCAATAATTAATCCAGTTGACAGGAGGCACACTTATTCGATGGTGGCTAAAATAAACAAAAGAGTCTAATAGCTGCGGATACTGAATGTAGTACCGAAACCCACTCTGATGGGGGAAGTATCCAAGAGGTGATGAATCCTCATATTTGTTATACCCATTTTTGAAGTCGTGGCAAACGAGCAACTTCGTTGTGGTATCAGCAGATCCGTTATCTGACTCTGAACCTGACAAACTATTCTTCTTTGTTCTGGAATAGGAGTTGAGCGACTCCGTTGCTTTCTTGAATTCATCAAAAGCGAAGTTATAACCTGAGGAAGGGTCATTTTTCTCGAGTGCTAAGCTCCAAGCTTCCAATTCCCCCAAGGAGTCGAAATACGTAGACTCAATTGAGTTCTGCAACCTTGTGACACGTGACTCTGATTGCGCGTTCATCTCAGAGCGGTGGTATACTGGATCGTCAAAAGAATTGCGAGGCGCAATTGCTTGATCGCTCTCAGAAGATTGTAGCAGCTCAATAACTGATATGCTCCTTGTAACTTCAGTCGTAGTAAAATGGTACCGATTCAAACGATAGAGAATCCTACTACTCCATACAAGAAGGTTCCCCACGGGAAATGTAGAGGGTCTCGGGAAATCCAGCAGGTCCGACACGGTGCAACTATCAGCAGCATAAAGCGGCTGTCAGAACTGGAGGGAGATATCACTAGATTATAGAGATGGTTATATGTCCAGCTAAAGATATATGCCACAGTTTGAGCTTTGACAACTCGAAAACAGTGTAGACGGACGCTTGTCTTGTTTGAAGTCTGGGATCGCCTACCGTTGAAGACTTGACAGTCTGCTCCTTTGTCTCCTTATTGTATTCAGCTATCTTTCCCCCACTAAACTTTACAGAGTAGTTATTTGGAGTGAGGCGTGGGGTGGGTAATCGTGATCCCCGGTGACCCCCGCGCATCCATTCCTAGGAGTGATCAGATTTTTACGTCTTATCATCCCTGCAATTATGATCGATTATGTAATCAAATTTCTATGAATCATATGTACAAGCAAGATAATGTCTACTTAAACAGCTTATATGTTACGCTCCTTCATGACAAGTCTCTTGAGTCTCTTACTCTCTTCATTTTCCTTTTTGGAAAGCTTCACAAGCTTACGGCCTGGCCAAATTTTGAATTCATCCATGTACTTCTTGTCAAAGTTAAATTCAGCATGAACTCCTTCATCTGTTAATCCCAGCTTTTCAATTGCCCAGAAATAGCGTTCTGGGTTGTCTTTCTTGAGATATCTCAAGAGTCTCTGTCTATGCTGAGTAATCATTCTAGCTTTTCTAATATGAACTAAATCCTGGGGGTTTTGTTTAATATGGTCCATCTGATTATACAATTTCACTGTCATGATTGCTGCCTGAACTTCTGGAGAGCCTGTGTCACCTAATTTTCTACCAAATTCTTCGACAGCAAGCTTAGCAACCATTTTTTGACGATCATGATTAGCTGAGTTTCTTATGTTCAATAGTCTCAACAATGTATCACGCTTTTCTTTCTCTTCTTCAGTAATCTTCAGAATGGTGGACTCGTCGTGACCAATGGTTGAGATAGTTTTCATTATGCGGAAGCGTTTGGCACCATTAAGTAACTTATCCACTTCAATGAGATCGAAGTCTTTTGTCAAAACATTTGGTTCTTCTGTTTCCATTCGAACACGTTTGATGAATGTATTGTCCGGACGTCCTAAAACTGGATCCACATTATCCCCTCGGCTGGCCTGTGATTGTTGAAGGGCCAAGTTTCTTTTCTTCTTCTCCAACGAGGCAAGCTTTCGTGCAGTCTTGTTAGAAACATTTGCAGTTTGCATGCAAATCACACCCAGCGTAGAAACGCGTGGTTTCGCTACACTGAGTAGCCGACAGGTGGTGGCAAACATTATTGCACGGCTTCGACACTTGTCTCGTAGGAGCCGATAAACTAGCAGTGTCTCTTTGTTCATTTCTTCCGAGTTGCAAAATTCACGATTTCTATGAAAAAATGTTTAGAGGAAGGGTAGGGTAATATACGCGTGAGTGCTGTCACGTGATGAGTAGTTTTACCCTTCTTTGAAAAACTTGTCAAGAGTGAAAAGTTTTCACTTTTCTTAGCTAGTCCATTAGCAACCTCTCCTTCTAAGCTATCCAAACAGTCGGAACCTGCGATACACAACAATGAAATACGTACAGTCATCAGAGCTATTAGATCTCCCTGAGGAGGTCACCATCCAAATTCGTGCAAGAAAGGTGGTGGTTTCAGGTCCTAGGGGAAAACTTTCCAAAGACCTCGGCCATATCGACGTTTCTTTCAGTAAAGTTGGAAAATCTCAGATTCGCATCACTGTTCACCACGGCGATAGAAAGCATGTTGCATCTTTAAGAACCGTGAAGTCTCTAATATCAAATCTTGTGAAAGGCGTGACTGTTGGATTCAAATATAAGATGCGTTTTGTGTACGCACATTTCCCAATCAATGTCAATGTGATACAACAAGATGGTCATCAAGCTGTTGAAATTCGTAACTTCCTTGGAGAGAAACGCCTTAGGCAGGTGGCTGTCTTGGAGGGATGTAATGCTGAGATATCCACTGCTCAAAAAGATGAGCTTATCGTCACGGGTAATTCTTTGGAAAATGTATCGCAAACTTGTGCAGATATTCAGCAAATCTGCAGGGTCAGAAACAAAGATATCAGAAAGTTCTTGGACGGTATCTATGTGTCCTCCAGAGGCCATGTTGTTGAGGATTTGTGAATGATTATATAGATCCTAGCTTGTTATCTTTGTCTGTTCAATTTGTGTACAGGGTGCCGGGTGCCCCTGTATGCCTGCGAATCGTTACCAGCTCCGTTTATTAATAAGGAGCTACCTACGATTACGCAACTGTAGTCTTTGTAGCGGACCATATTGAGCTGTAATCCAGATCTCGAAACTGAACTCAATCCGCATTCTTCAATCCGCTCCTCTGACCGGATATATCTTTATCCATTAGTTTCCGCTAATAATCTGGCGTTCACCTCGTGCTCTTTGTGTGCCCCTCGCCTGCCCCCTCCCCCATAATTTTAAATGTCTCTCCACTTGTCATCTGACACTTGGCTCTAAAACCATTGGCTAGACCCCCGCTCTGTTATGTCATCAACCAGAAAATTCCAGCTAGAACAATAATTAAATTTGAAAGTGCTTATGTCAGCTCCCAGGATAGCCCGTCCAACCCCACGCGGTAATTTTTATACAGCTTCGTCTGTTGCCTGATAATATCTCTCTTAGTAATTGAGGCCGCAGGTCTCGACTGCTTGGGGTAATTTGAGCGGAGCGGGGATTTGGGAAGATCTCTGCATTGGTATATAAAGAGCCGCTTTTATCTTTCACATAAGGACTGGCATCAGATATCAAATTGAATAGTAGCAGTTGTAGACTGAGGATTCAATAGATTCAAGATGGCTTCTGCTGCTAACTTCCGGATATTGCAATCTGCTTTTTCTGGCAGTACCAAGAGTGCATTCAGAGCAGGTGCATTTGGATCGTTTGTGGCGATCGGTGCAGGTGTATTCCTCTATAACCAGAACAACAACAACAACAACAACAATGAGAACTTCAATGGTAGCTCCAAAGCTTTATTTGGGCTTGGTGCTTCTGCTGTGGCAACAAACGTGAGGGAAGCTGCTCTTGATGTCAAACCTGTCACAGACTACCAAAAAATATATAACGACATTGCTCTGAAATTGAGAGACGAGGACGATCGTGATGATGGGTCATATGGGCCTATTCTTGTAAGACTGGCATGGCACTCGTCTGGTTCTTACAACAAGGATGACAAAACCAAGACTAAAGGTGGATCGTACGGAGGAACCATGCGCTTCACTCAAGAACAGAAGGATCCGGAGAATGCTGGATTAGGTATTGCCAGAAACTTTTTAGAGCCAATCAAGACCAAATATCCATTCCTTTCGTATGGAGACTTGTGGACCCTAGGCGGAGTATGCGCAATTCAAGAACTAAATGGGCCTAAAATCAAGTGGAGACCAGGACGTGAAGATGTGGGACCTGACTGTGTTCCACCATACCATCGGTTACCTGATGCATCTCAAGAAACAGGGGAGTATGTGAGATCTGTGTTCAACAGCAGAATGGGTTTCACAGATAAGGAAATGGTTTGCCTGATTGGTGTAGGACATGCTTTAGGAAGATGCCATACCGATGCTTCTGGATTTGATGGCCCCTGGACTTTCTCACCAACCATGGTAACTAACGAGTTCTTCAAGTTGTTGCTAGATGATGAATGGCATATCCGCGACTGGAGTGGAAAGAGACAATACACAGATGATAAGACCAAGTCTTTGATGATGTTGCCAACTGATATGGTGTTGAAGACGGACTCTAAGTTTAGAAAGTATGTTGAGGAGTATGCTAAGGATGAAGCAAAGTGCATGAGCGACTTTGCTGATGTTTTCAGCAGACTTATTGAACTCGGCGTTCGCTTTCCTTCTACCACAAAACAGATCACTTTCCAAACGCTTGATGAGCAGGACATTTGAAAACGACAAGCGGGTGATTATCTGAGCTATTTATTGACTATTTATTGGTTATTTATTGGTTATTTATCAATTATATTTATTATTACTCTTTGAATCCCTCTTTCTGATCCTTTTTTTGGTTATAGGGTTGCGCCCATCGACGCGACTATTATTTATACTGCCTTCGGTCATGAATTATAGTTTAGAAAGAAGCTGAACTTAGAAGCAAGCATTGAATAGCTGACGTAGTAGTCTGCTGACAGGTACTAGTTTTTGGCTCAGCCTGGTTGATATTAATATGGTTAAGGCGATCATTGCACCATCGGTTTTAGCCGGTGATTTTGCCCAGCTGGGGTGTGAATGTCATAAGATGTTTGAATGTAAAGCAGACTGGGTTCACCTTGATGTGATGGATGGGCATTTTGTTCCAAATATCTCGATGGGACCTCCAATTATATCATCGCTACGCAAAGCCGTTCCGCGTGATGATTCGAAGCCAGGGAAGTTCTTCTTTGATTGCCATATGATGGTTGCAAGCCCTGAGACTTGGGTTCCAGAAATTGCAAAAGCTGGTGGAGATCAATACACATTTCATTACGAAGCTACCGAGAATCCTCTTGAGCTTGTGAAACTGATCAAGGAATCTGGAATGAAGGCCGCATGTGCCGTGAAGCCAGGAACCCCCATTGATGTTTTATATCCTCTTGCTGAGTATCTCGATATGGCACTAGTGATGACGGTGGAGCCTGGATTTGGAGGTCAAAAGTTCATGGCCGATATGATGCCAAAGGTACAAGATTTAAGATCCAAATACCCAAAGTTGGATATCCAGGTAGATGGAGGATTAGGTCCCGACACTATAGATGTTGCTGCCAAAGCCGGCGCGAACGTGATTGTCGCTGGCACTTCTGTTTTCCGTGCCGCTAAACCTGAAGACGTTATTAAGCTACTAAGAAGTACTGTTGACACTGAACTTGAAGCGAGAGGAATCCTTGATAAAGACTAGATACTGCCTATTGTTAGAGAAATACAAAATACCTAATTAGAACGATGGGCCTCCCAAAGTTGTTCCTTCTCCATTATAGCTTAAATTAAACCCGTTAGTTGCTACGTCTTCAACTATTGACCACAAAGCATCTCTTACTTTGGACTGGGCTGTTGATTTGGCTTGACTCTGTGGTTTCTCTTCTTCGTCCAGATCCATTTGTTCTTGTTGCCCCTGTAAGTCTATTAGCAGCTTATCTGCTTCCAGCTTTCTTGCCTTTGCGTACTTCATGTTTCTTTCCAGCTTCTTCTCTCTCTTTCTTGAGACGCTGGTTGTGGACTCCTCTTTATGATTGCGTGCTTTAAACGTCGTTCTCTGTGCTGCTCTCTTCTTGGCCAGCGAGCTGGATTTTCGCTGGCGGATCATATTATCCTTCGGTTTGTTTATCGAGTTCTTAGACGGCATTTTACACTAGTGGAAGACCCTTGCTGATCAACGTCTTGATCCCTGATAAGTTACATATACTTGATAAAATTTTCACCTCCTTATTAGCCTGAAAAATAAAAATTCTAGCCTGCCAAAAGGAGGATGGATAATGTTCTCACTAAAAAGGAGCCCGAGTCTAACTACAACTTAGACACTCGTGCATCCACAGAGTTCCGCAGCAGCTTGATGGTGTGTGCCTGGTCGCTGGATTTGAAAACAGAAGTTCCCGCAACAATCACATTGGCCCCCGCTTTGGCAGCAACATCAACGTTATCTTCACCTAACCCGCCATCTACTTGAATATCCATATCGGCCCTCAGTTCTCGCAGAAGCTTAACCTTTGGCATCATATCGGCCATGAACTTTTGACCTCCAAACCCAGGCTCCACAGTCATCACTAGTGCCATGTCTACTTCCCCTAAAATAGGAACAATCTCCTCGGCAGGGGTCCCGGGCTTTATGGCACATGCCGGCCTCATCCCATGTGCACGTATCAGGTCGATCAATGCCCTAGGATCCTTGGTAGCCTCGAAATGAAATGTAAACTGATTTGCACCACATTTGGCTGTCGTCTCCACCCACTTCTCCGGGTCTGATACCATCATATGGCAATCAAAAAAGTACTTGTTCTTATCAGGGAGCATATCACGTAATTGCTTGATAACAGGAAGGCCTATGGAGATATTTGGAACAAAATGTCCATCCATAATGTCTATATGAATCCAGTCTGACTGATTCAGAAACAACCGAGTCACATCATACCCAAGCGTAGTGAAGTTTGCAGAAAGAATAGAGGGGGCAATAACAGACTTTAACGATCTATTATTTGGCTCACGATGGTCATGTAAATTACACATAATATCTCTACAGCTCTCTGTCAATTGGCCTCTAGCGTTATAGCCATAACGAACCCACTCAGCTACGCCAGTTGAACTAATACATTCTCCGTCTATTTATTCCCGCTACTAGAGTAGGATAGCCTACACGGACTTTCCAATACTCCGGTCAAGGCTGTGAAGCGTCAACCGACGCGTCGCTGGTTTTTATGTTTCTCAACAAAAAAAGGAAAAGCTTAGCACGAATCTAGTGTAGAGCGCATAGTAGCTGTTTAGAATAAGTACTGTTGACAGTTTACGGCTTGGTCTCTTGTGCGAGCATTAACTAGCGGCTATTCTACAATTCTATTGAGACCTGAGGAGTAGAGCTGATATAAAGAGATCACTGACGATTATTCCAAGAAGAAGATCACGTGCATTTTTACATCGTTATTGCTGTTGTAGGAGCGGGGCGATTGCTATTGTGCTATTTTATGAGAGGACAGCTATTATCCAGACTCACAGTAATACCAATCAGATTGTTTTCAATGACAGCGTCAGAAAGATTAGGCAGTATCGGTGCCGCCTTATCTGCCTCACAGAAGACACAGACTACGATGACTCTCCCTCAAGATATTCCCGAAAGACCATTCAAAACCACAGTCGTGGGATCTGGTAATTGGGGGTCCACTATAGCCAAGGTTGTAGCTGAAAATGCACAAGAAAGATCAAAGGAGTTCTATCCTATTGTTAAAATGTGGGTTTTTGAAGAGATGATCAATGGTGAAAAATTGACAGAGATAATCAACACCAGACATGAGAATGTCAAGTATCTGCCTGATATCCGTCTTCCAGATAATGTTGTTGCTGTTCCCGATATCGTTGATGCCTGTTCGGATGCTGATTTGATTATATTCAATATTCCACATCAATTTCTACCTCGAATCCTAGCTCAGTTGGCCGGGAAGGTTAACCCTTCTGTTAGAGCCATCTCGTGCTTAAAAGGTTTGGAGGTGACACCAGAAGGATGCAAATTGCTTTCCACCCATATAACCGAAGAATTAGGAATATATTGTGGGGCTCTTTCTGGAGCCAATCTTGCACCAGAAGTTGCCCGATGCAAGTGGTCGGAAACCACTGTTGCATACAGGCTCCCGGATGATTACAGAGGTAAGGGAAAAGATATTGATAAGGTTGTTTTGAAACATTTGTTTCACAGACCATACTTTCATGTTAGGGTGATTGAAGACGTGGCTGGAGTGTCTATTTCAGGAGCTCTGAAGAATATCATCGCAATGGCTGCTGGTTTTGTTGATGGGCTAGGCTGGGGCGACAATGCTAAATCTGCAGTGATGAGAATTGGACTTGTGGAATTGATTCGATTCGCAGACTCCTTTTTCAACGATTGTGAGTCCACGACGTTTACGAATGAATCTGCAGGTGTAGCAGATATCATCACTACATGTGCTGGAGGTAGAAATGTGCGTGTTGGTAAATACATGGCACAGCACAACGTTTCTGCTCTTGAGGCTGAGAGGGTGCTACTAAATGGACAGTCATGTCAAGGTATTCATACAACAAAAGAAGTTTACGACTTTCTCAACAACATGGGTAAAGTTGATCAGTTTCCACTGTTCAAGGCGACATACCAGATCATCTATGAGGGTTTACCTATGGAGACTCTTCCACAGCTTCTTGAAAGCAGTGAAGATTAATCAAGCACTAGTATAACTAACCACCCGTGTTCTAAATTGGCAGCTCTTCAGAAGTGATTTTTTCTTGTACGATGAGCGAGAGGAAAAAACTACATCAACTAACAAACTAACTTAGCTTTAAGTGCAAGTGGCGAGCTTATTGATATAGCAAAGCACAAGAGGGGTTTAATATTGACACCAGTGTTTTGCCTTGAGTAGAAGGTACGAGATGTTGTTATTGAGATCTGTAGGTTTCAGAAATGCCGGCGTTTTAAAGCTAACTGGAGCTCTTGCAGGAAGAACCGGGGCCGGTACAGCTTTTGGCAGAGTGTCTGGGTTATATGGCATTCAAAATCGACTACAATCAACCAAAACTAGTCAAGCTGGAGATTTGACGGCTGAAGAACTAAAAATAGCAAGCCAGATGTCATGGGAGCAGTTTTTGAGTTTAAGAAAGCAACAACGCCGATTATCACTAGTTGGATCAGGAATTGCGGCTTTTCTGGCAATGGCAATGACATGGGGATATGTTTCGCAGATACAGATTGATCCAACAGAAACGTTGTTTGGATTGGATGTATTCACTGTGTACATTGGAGGTATTATGGCTACAGGAGTTGTTGGATTTCTTTTGGGCCCTACAGTTATCGGGGATCCACTATTTGCTTTATTGAACCGTAGCTCCATGAAGTGTTTCTCACTCAAGCAACGGCTGTTTCTAAGGCATGTTATCAAAAGAAGAGTTGATGCTTCTAGACAAAGTATGAACAATCCTGTTCCAGATTATTACGGTGAGAAGATTGGGTCTCTGAAGGACTACAGACAATGGCTTCGAGACTGTAATGAGTATCGAAGAAAGGCCAGGGAGTTCCTTTAGTGTATATAGTTAGTTGCCTTAGCTGTAGCCGTTGCATAATGATTAGGGTTCAAAGTGGATATATTGTAGTGCGTAACTCAAGTAGGACGGATTTTGAGCAGGTCAATAAATGAAAGAACAAGAGTAGAGTATCAGGACGATGGCAGTTTTATCTACAGCTTTACAAGTAACGATGTCGCAAGTAAGCACCACATCGAATACCTCCAACTTTGAGGATCTTTATCTTCAGTCGTATTCATTCACGACAGCAGCTGCCATTATAGGATCTGTTGATAAAAAGGTGCTTGTTTTACTGAGAGACGGAAGATGTATTATTGGAGTTCTTAGAACGTTTGACCAGTTCGCCAACCTGGTTATTCATGATGGAATCGAGAGAATATATTTGAACAGTAGCAATGAGTACTCAGAGTCTTCAGAGCCCCAGATATACCTGATTCGAGGGGAAAATGTGGTGATGTTGGGTGAATTAGATATTGATAAAGAAGATGGTACACTTAGTCAACTTACCAAGGTTGACTTTGCCACTGCAACTGAAGCTTGGAAGAAACTACATCAGCAAAGCATACTGAAGCACACCGAGGAACAGAAAGTGCTTTTCAATAAAGGTCTTATCAGCTCGTATATTGCGGATGAATCATACTAATTTATATGTACATATATAGTTATTATACTATCTATCTGCAAATAGAATATAATCTGGGTTGTTTCCAAACGGAAACCTTTTGGCTGTACCGCAATCGCACCTTATTTCCAGTATATCATTCTTAGGGTCTTTGGATTTGGATGCGTTCGTTATCACTGTCTCGCTTGTTGCTCCGTAGACTTGCAACCTTGAGCAGGTTTTGCAGATGGTTCTTTTTATATTTGGGTGTAGCTTGAGGACTGTTTTCTTTGAGATGAGATCCATTGTCTTCAGGTAGTTTCTTGAGAGGAGTTCGAGTGGCTTTTGGCGGTCCTCTGTCTCGAGGCCTTTGATGGAGAGTAATGTGGCTGTTTGGTAGAGATAGTTCATTCGAAGGAAGTGGTCCTTTTTCGGCACTGTCTTGGGGGCTTTTGGGTTTGGCTTTCGTTTGGCTTTGGATGATGAGGATGCAGGCTCGTTTGGCAACGACATCGCTGGTTATGGTCAGGCCATGTGGGGACTACCATGTATCGCAGACGTAGATGGTGAATAATTTTTGCAGGTGGTTTTACCCTGTGCAAACGGGATGCTCCCACTTCCACAATTGGACATCATTGAGTTTTTTGCCCTTGGAGTTAAATAGTGTGAATGGCGTATCTGTTGATTACCGGACCTACAAGCCAATTATATATACAGCAGGGGAAATCACCAGCTACAGTTGACAAGATGAGTGGATATGACAGTGCATTGTCGATTTTCAGGTAAGTTCGGAGAACAGTGTGGGATTGGGTTGTGTAGTTTGGCCGCAATTTACTAACAGTTTACATATTAAGTCCTGATGGGCATGTTTTTCAGGTTGAGTATGCTCTAGAGGCGGTGAAAAGAGGCACGTGTGCTGTTGGGGTGAAAGGAAAGGAGATAGTCGTTCTAGCCTGCGAGAGAAGAACCACTCTTAAGCTTCAGGACCCTAGAATCACTCCGTCTAAAATAAATAAGATAGATCATCATGTGCAGCTGGCATTTGCAGGGTTGAATGCCGATGCGAGAATTCTTGTTGATAAAGCTCGTGTTGAGGCTCAATCTCATAGACTGACAGTGGAGGACCCTGTGACCGTGGAGTACTTGACAAGGTATGTCGCTGGTGTCCAACAAAGATATACACAGAGCGGAGGTACTCGTCCTTTCGGGATATCGACTTTAATTGCAGGGTTTGATGAGAACGATGTGGTACCCAAGCTATACCAGACAGAGCCATCGGGAATATATTCTGCATGGAAGGCCAATGCAATTGGAAGAAGCAGTAAAACTGTGAGGGAGTTTCTAGAGAAGAACTATGATAAAGAGCAGGCGTTGGATGATGATAGCACTATCAAACTTGCAGTGAAGGCATTATTAGAGGTTGTTCAAACAGGTGCAAAGAATATTGAAATATCTATAATGAAGCCGGGAAAGATCACCAAAGCTTTGAATAATGATGAGATTGAGAAGCTAGTTAAGGAAATTGAAGATGAAAAGGCTGCCGAGGCTGAAAAAAAGAAAAAGCCTACTCGCAAAGAGTAAGCTGTTTAGATATTATGTACAGGTAGCCAGGAAGCTAGAGAGTTCTTGTCTTGGCCTCGACGTCGATGATCTCATCGTTATCAGAGCCAAATGATGGTGTTTTTATGACAAACTTTTTGGTGGATACGAACCCTGTGGGGTTAATCTCAATGGCACATAAGCTAGTATTGACACTGAAGTTTTGCTCCACGAAATCTTGGAAAATGGAGTCATCTTTATTTTTCAACACAATCACTGCAGAGGCTATCTTTTCACCTTTTGTTTTGTCGTAAAGTGCACGGCTCTGCATTGTGATGAGTTCGTCGACATCCTGAACAAACCCATTGATGTTTTTTTGACTAGTGTTCCAATCATATTGCATGGCATCAACTGTTCCCAAGGCCAAATTATTGACTGAGCTGACTTTAAAATAGTCTGCAATGCCATCCTCGTTCGCAAGAAATGCATCCACTACTCTCCGCAACTCAAAGTTAGCCAGCTCACTATTAACCTGTTCTGGAGGTGGAAGTAACATGGAATGTCTGCTGTGTCTGGGCCTGAAAACTAGAGTGGAGTCCTTTAGCTCATTCCACCTGTTGGCCATATCTTTACGGTATCGACGACGAGCTATGCCGTAAAATAGTAGTGATCCAATACATAATGGAGGAACAACTAACGCCAAGATAGGAAGGGCAACAAATAGAAACATGGAACTCACTGCAGTTAATCCTAATATCAATTTGATACTGTCAGGAACTTTGTCAAGTAGTCCACCAATAAAAGATGATCTGGTGATTCGACTTCTGGGTGGTCTTCCATATTGCAACAGACCAGGTGAGGTCGAAAATGATCTCTGTGGTTTGTTATAGATAGTATATATGTTTCCAACCAGCTTTTTAGTATCTATTGAACTATGATAACCGGCATAGAGTGGAACCCGGCCATTCAGCCAACCGGCACTTATCCGGATCCCATGCTGACCGGAAACGCGCCCAAATGGAGCCAGTTCAACACCACGGACTATGCAAGTTGTCAAAGAAAGCATTCGGAAGTGTTTCTTACTCTGCCGGCCAGAACAATCGCTGTTAATGAGCAAGAGTAGCAGCTTAAAGCGGTCTTCTCTTTTATTTCTAGAGAAATAGTTCAGGTGCCATTTGCTTGAAAATGAAAAAATTCCTTTTTCGGTAAATTGCTATTGTTTACATGTACATAGTATGCTCTTGTATTAATCTATTCTAAGCTATGGTTCTAGATCAGCATGCTTCAATTTCGGAACTAATACTCCGAATGTCAAGTAGGAGGTGTGTGTTTTCACTTCCGGACCCGTTTTCGAGATATCGGTCCACTTGAAGGCTTCGTCACCTTCGTCTATTCTTCGTCCTTTTCCAAAAGGATTAAATCCGTAGTCTTTAGCTGTAGATAGTTCAGACTTGTTCTTCTCCGACGTAGTACGCTTCTTGTTGTTTCCTAGCGTTTTCTCTTCCTTGTAGTGAGCTGCAAGTTGTTTCTTCTTCTCGATTCCTTCTTTCTGGCGCATTTGAATGTCTCGAAGACGCTCTACAGCATCGTCAACTTCTCTCACCATCTCCTTTCTAGTTTCCCATTTACGTCCAGAAACCTCGGTGAGTTCTATTTGCGACCACCCATGCTCTTTTAACGCATCTACAGTCTTCACCACCTGCTCTATGCACGGAGAAAAGCAGCAAATTCCCACGGTTCGATTCTTAGCTAAAACAGTGTTCAGATGACCTATAGCCTCCCACGGTGACGGCAAATCCAAGAACACAGCAGCAGCATCAACGCTCACACTGGATCCGTCTTCCTCGTTAGTTATATCGAACCCTTCGCCACACACATCACGATGTGTGATGACCACATTATCTAGGCCATGCCTGCTAAACTCATCCTTGGCTTGATTAAACCTCATCTCGTGAAACTCATACGAAAACAGCACTCCTTCTTGTGCAACAGTCCTTGAAAATGCATGTGTAAATGATCCTGACCCAGTACCAGCCTCAATTACCCGTGACCCAGCTATTATATTCAATCGTTGCATAATGTAACTGGAGTCTGGCGTATACACAATTTGAGTTCTATGAGGAAGTGATAACGTCCACAGCTCAGGAGTCGGATGCAAGAGGTACAAAAATCCGTACCCTTTGGAACTCACCACCTGTGACCCATATTCAACACCGATCATATCTGAATGCGGAAAAACACCATACTTTGTGCTAACAACTTCTCCTGATGTGATGGTAATTGGCTTGATATTATCTCTCCCTATAAATACTAAAACAACATCTCCCTCTTCAATAACCTGTTTATATTCTAGAAACGGCATCTGTGGTTCCAAGAGTACACAAAAACTCAGACTGTGTTACCGCGGCACTTTCAGACAGCCAGTTCTCTGCCCTTGACTACTCATCAACCATTCATTAGGGATAGTAAAATTAATCTGGTCTAAAAAATTTCTTCTGATCTGCGTCGATAGACGCGTCGAGTAAGCAGCAATGCACTGCCAGCATTTCCCCTTCAGCTCCAAAACAAAGCAGCGCTGGCCCAAAAAGGAAATTCGTCAACACAAGTATTTTTTTCTTACAAACATATGATGTATCTGGAGAAGATGTAGAGTTATTGTTTTTAGCTAAGAACAAAGCTTATAAGAGGGCTAAGCGAGCGGCGTTTAGGTGTACACACTAGTGGCAGTGTGTCAGACTGTACAGGTGTTTTGAAGAAATAGCTTCTGCTACGTTTAAGCGCCAACAAAATACATCTCACTTGAGAGAGCAGCCGAGATTGACGGCGCTGAAAAATATATAGCGGTTTTGCAAAAGCTGTTTGTTTAGCAGATTCGCCAGAATCATAGCCGCCAGAAGTTAAGTCTGCATTTGTTAGCCAAGGAAACGCGGTATCAAGCGCTTAGCTGTGGAGTATATAAAGGAGCAAGGTTCTCAGAAAGGACTGCTTTTAAAAGACCAAGTGCTTCAGATCCGTATAGACAAGCGGTATTTACTATTTTAAAGGGCTGACCAACACCAAAAGAGCCTCATTTGGTTTTTAAAGAAACCCAGCAGTAGGCTCAGTTGGTTGAAGTCTCTTTTGGCTTAGAATTAGCTAGAATATCACTATCGCTAAGATCATGAGTTTGAATCATCTAAGAAGATCGTCCGTAAGGGCGGCATCGCAAATTTCGGGAGATGAGAATGCTGCATCCCTGATGGGCTCTCAGAAGGGGCTACAAGCTCAGCAGGTGGGCCCTCAGAAGCAGCCGCAGAAAACTAGAAGAGTCTTGGGCGTTATCTCGGACTCTCTACTTAACAAGAAGCCAAACAGTCAAAGTCAAGATGTTTCTGAGCATAAGAGTGATTCAATTGTTAGTGGCTCAGAAAAGCTTGACCATTCTAAACAACAACAACCTCAGATCTGTAGTCCTACTAAGAGCGAAAATGTGGATATGGAAAGTGAGTTTGAAGATAATGACAACGATACCAGTGTTTTTGCCAATGAGCCAATGTCTCCGATAATCAACGAGGCCATAATTGTTGAGATCAACCGCGCATATATGAAGTACTCAAAGAACTATCTTGACCCTAAAGATGAAGATACTTTTGATGTATCTATGGTTGCTGAATATGGAAATCAAATTTTCAACTACCTTCATGAACTGGAATATAAGCTTGTTCCGAACCCTAAATATGTTGATGAGGTCCAGAATGAACTCACCTGGGATCACAGGGCCACATTAATGAATTGGCTGGTTCAGCTTCATAGTAGATTCGGTTTGCTTCCAGAAACTTTGTTTCTGACTGTGAACATTATAGATCGGTTCTTGTCTCACAAGACCATATCGTTATCACGTTTCCAACTCTGTGGGGCTGTTTCTCTTTTTATTGCTGCAAAATATGAAGAAATCAACGTTCCAACGGTGTCACAGATGATCTACATGGTGGGTGATCAATTCACTATTGCTGAATTTCTAAGAGCTGAAAAGTTCATGGTTGAAGTTCTTAAGTTTGAGTTTGGTTGGCCAGGACCAATGTCTTTCTTGAGAAGAGGTTCAAAGGCAGATGATTATGACAATGAAGTGCGAACGCTCGCAAAGTACTTTTTAGAGGTTACTGTAATGGACTCGAGATTTGTGGCCTCTGCTCCTAGCTGGATTGCTGCTGGAGCACAATTCTTGTCTCGCAGAATGCTAGGGAGAGGGAATTGGACAGACGCTCACGTTTTTTACACAGGATACACTGCTGCGCAGTTGGAACCGCTGGCCGAGGTACTGGAAGAATGCTGTCTACGTGCATCATCACACCACCAGGCCGTCTATGACAAGTTTAGTGAGCGCAAGTTCAAAAGATCGTCCATCTACGTAAAGGACTATCTTTCCACACTCTATAATGAATCCACTTGAACAATGATGGTCATTGGTTCAAAAACAATCGTTTCTCCGTTTGATATCCTTTTAGACTTCCATTGGATCTCACGTCGTTTGATATACGCTATATACTCAACAAACTGTTTTGTAATGACTGAATCGGCTGTGGTAATGAAGCTAAACGAGTAGCTCAGTGCGCATATATTGAAGCACGTGACTCCCATCAGGGCTTTTGCCCCTACTTGAGTACTCCTCACACCACAAACAAGCGTCACCTATCACGTTTAGTAATTTCTGGCTGTGTACTGAGTGTACGGATGTCTAAAAAATGAATCTGAAAATTTTCACCTTGAGGCAAGGAGAGAGAATCTTTGACGAGTTAGCAACAGGAGAGTTTGAGCTTTATTAAGTATTGAACACTCAAAAGGGTTTGCGCAGTTACAAAGCTTCTGTTTTCTCATAGCATAATCACTTGATCAATAGAACAAAATGTCAGGATCAGGAGCCTCCGGAAACAAGTTCCGCATGTCGGTAAGTAAATGTTCACATTGATGTATTCAGAGATTGGATGTTGTTGAGGAGTACCACTTTTCGGCAGGTCAGCTCAGCTCAGCTCAGCTCAGCTCACCAGAGAAGATCTGACAATGACATTACTCTTTGAACATTCAGCCAGGCTTTATGTCGATGTTTTGAAGATTGCAAACACTAACTGAATATTTACGTAATATAGTTGGCTTTACCAACTGGTGCCATAATGAACTGTGCTGATAACTCTGGTGCCAGAAACTTGTATGTTATGGCTGTCAAGGGTACCGGTGCTAGACTTAACAGATTACCTGCTGCTTCTGTTGGAGATATGGTGATGGCTACTGTTAAGAAGGGAAAGCCAGAACTTAGAAAGAAGGTCATGCCAGCTATTGTTGTGAGACAGTCAAAGGCATGGAGAAGAAAGGACGGTGTTTTCTTATACTTTGAGGATAACGCTGGTGTTATTGTTAACCCTAAGGGAGAGATGAAGGGATCTGCCATTACTGGTCCTGTTGGAAAGGAATGTGCTGATTTGTGGCCAAGAATTGCTTCAAACTCCGGTGTCGTTGTTTGAATGCGAGAGTCATGTATCGAATTCTATAATCAAATAATGTCACAATAAACAACTACTACCGTTTTCTATGTGCTGGAGCAGTCGCTGGCTGCTCTTGCGGACTTTGTAGAAAGATCAGCCAAGAGTGGACCGAGACCATATAGCGACGCGTCGGTCGGCGTAAAATTATTCATGATATTGCCATTTAGGGGGAGACATTTTTATATAGATATAGTTGATCTTTGGTTTCCTGTCTCTAATCAACGTTAGTTGTACTCAATTGAGCTTTGAAATGCGATCTAACTAGTATAACTGGTCTATGAAGTTATGGCTGTGTTTCATGCCGTTGAGATAGCAAGTAGGTGTCTCATTTAAAGTGTTTGTTTCTGTTACTTGTTTGTTACTAACGCGACTTGTAGATCTTCTGGGATCAACCAAGATAAGAGAAAGGATAGAGGGTATTACGAAGCTGGAACAAGTAGACATCGGATCTGTGTCTATACTGGCTAAGCTGTCACCCTCATCTGTGCTAGCAATAGTTCAAGGTTTATCAAATTCAATTTCCCATGACAGAAGTAGCTACTCCAAAGGAACAGCCAGTTCTCAAGTTGAAGCGAGACTTGGCAAAACATCGAATCTTTTGAAGGAAGTCATTACTAAAGCTGTTATATTGCCAAGTATTATCTCAAAATTGAAGTATAAGAATTGTGATCTTATATTAAAGATACTGAGTCAGAATCTTCTTTATCAAAATATAAATGATGGAAGCATATGTGTGTTTGACCCTGTGGTTACTAATTTAACAACAGCTCTCCATTCTCTACTACAGAATCAATCATTTAAAGATCATTTACATGAGCAAAACTATTGCGACCTACTGGATTGTCTTTTAGAGTGTTTGACTATATTGACATTACCTTGTCAAGAAGAGAGAGATGGCACAGCTTACAATAAGTTGATTGCTAGTTTTCTGTCAATCATCTCGGATCTGCTCAGTCCTCGCTTGACGTCTACTCTGAACGTATTTTCCAAATCGCGATATAACTCAAATGATAATCAGACTTATAACGCCAGGATCTTATTTGTTGTTCGTCAATATTCAGCAAACACGTTCACTGGAAGGGAAACGGAGTCTCTAACACTAATATTTAAGATCCTTAATCAGCTTCTCATCAATTTTTCTTGTTCTAATATTGGATTTTGTCATACAGTATCAATCATAGGGATTGAACTTCTACTGAGAACTCGAACCATCAGCTTTGAGCGACTAAAAGAGCAGATGGCTATCTTCATTAATATCATTCCAGATTTCATTGATTTGTCTTATATTTATCGGCGTGGGAACACTTTTGATGAGAAATCTCTGAAACCGCTTGAAACTGGTGATGACTTGGATTCGTTTGAAGACTTGGATTCCAGTGTGGTTTCTATAGATGCTGATGGACACTCAGAACAGAAAGAAAAGGACTTTGTCCACAGAATTATTGACCTTATAAGCTTTCTTTTTGATCAAGCAAGAGATGATCGCTTCAAGCTGGCCGAAAATGATCTTGGCATTCGACTGTTTTCTCAAAGGCTGCCGAACAAGATATCCTGGTTTGGTTTACGTTGGATTTATCTGAACCCTGAGGGAGATGCAAACGCATGGCTTCTGCGATTAGGCATGAGCAAAATTCTACGACACTTTTACATTCTGAAACAGAAGAAATTGGACTCAGATTGTATGATATCGTATTTCAAGAAGGAGGAGGCTAAGCGCTTTGAGAATGAGAGATTCAAAAGAAGGAGAGTACACACAGATCTTAAGAAGCATATTAGCTATATACTGAGGGTCTCTACTTCAAGCATGGATGTTTTTCTGGCTTTGACTGACTCTACGAAGACTGTTGACCATACCACTATTATTTTGGGATTGCAGCTCTTTCTTTTCCATATCAATGATTTGTGCTCCCATATGCATCTTAAGTCGAGATATCAGCAGGCTAATGAAATAAATGAACACATAAATACAATATTGCTGCATCTCCTTAGATTGTTTGAGCTTCATAATCTGAATGTTAGCTATTGGTGTTTGCTCTGCTTGAAATCAATGGTTTCGCTTTTTATTGAGCTTTCAACCGGAGACCGCAAGATAGAAATTCAAACTGATAACATTAGCAGATTAATAAAGTATGGCATTGAGTGCATTAAGTTACAAAAGCTTAGTGATCCAGCATGTGCTCTTGTGAACTCAATTATCTGGGGACAATCAATGTCTTTGCTTTCCTTTTCATTGCTCGATAAATATATCGTGCAGCAGTTTGAGATGATGTTTGATCTGGTTGAAGTAAGCGGCCCTTTCTCACCATCAAAACTATCTGTTTTGTTCTGGTATCTCTGTGTGGACCTCTGCAAAAAATTCAAGTTTCGAAACGCCAAACTCCACTTGTCAGCTAATCACGCTACAGGAAGCCTATACAGCTATAAAGTTGTGCAATGGTTAATATCGAAATGGGAACATGTTACGCAAATGAAAGATATCGGTGACATAAATTGCATCTTCTCTTTGGTTTCTTGGATTGTGTTTTCTCGGTCAGTATCCCTTAGAAAGGATTTTGTTGATGGTTTTGAGGCTGAGTATAGTGGTGATCTGGTGACGGTATACAATAATTGGTCAAAGAATGACGCTTTCCTAAAGTTCAGTCTTTTAGAAACCACTGATTCGAACTTAGTATTTGGGTCTAATTATCAAGCGATAATAGTTTCGGATCTTACAATAGACTCAGACCAGTGCATACGCCTTCTTCGGTACTTTCAGACTTTCATAAAGTCATTGGCATCTTCTAATACCATAAACTCTACTCTTGCTAGTTGGACACTGGCATCATGTTTGTTATTCAGTCCAGCGAAAGAACAGTCAAAGAATGAGGTAGAAGAGATTGTTTTCCAGATCAAACAAACATTATTGATCTTCTGGTCAGACCACTTGTCGCATGATGTTGTGACCTTCCCAGAAACCTGGGGGGTATTGTTGGGTGAATGTATAAAAACTCTCAGCATGTATCCACGGGATCAACTAGGTATAATACAGGAACTCACTACAATAATTCCTGCTAAAGAATTAGTTGCGTGTGTGCAGTGGCATAATGATCAGATGTTCCAGTCTGAAAGTCATAGCTTCTCTGATAAAGGGAAATGCTTAGATGATGACCTTGGTTTTCTGCATGAAAAAACAGTAAAGGGCTTCGCCAATGAAGCTCACTATGCTGAAGAATACAGTGTTACCACTATCAGGCAATCCACTGACTATCAACTTATCTCCTTTCTCATGAGGAGCTCTGTCTCCACAATGAACGAGGTTATTCAGTTTATCTCTTCAATGAATACAGAAATTGAGAAGCTAGAATGCTATTACAGCATGGCAGTTTATCTTGAAGAAGAAGGAAATACTAAGACGATAGGTGGTGAGGTGGCGAATGCTATTTTTGCAGATTTCACTTGCTTGCTTCAGTCGTATTTAACAAAGGCATCGGAATCAACGATTATCACTGCATGTAAGTTATTGATTCACTTTTGCCCAATATGGATCTCGGATCCAGATACATATGTGGATTCATTCGATATCTACCGTTACATATATTTGTTAGCGGATAAGGATATGCTTGTTACAGAGCTAGAGGCTTCCGAGTTTCTTAGGCTTTGCATTACTCTATCTTATAATGTGAGGCCGAGCACCTCGCCAATCAAGACAGACGAATTACAAAATCTTACATTAGGTTTGTTTCAAGGTTCAAATAATAATGTTAGACTGTCGGTTGTGAAGGATATAGCTACTCTTTTGAAAGCTTCAGGGGCCAATCAATTAGAGAATTACTCTCTTTTCATTTCATCTTTTGATAATCCTCAAAGTTCACCGGATACTGCAGCTGTTTTTAGCTATTTTTGTGCTGATCTTTCACGTTGTTCTGCTACTTTGCTAGTCTCATGCATTTGCAACTTATTGGAGCTCTCTCAATATGAAAGTCTTAAAACGTACATTGCTCATACTTTCGATGAAATTGTACGTTTGAACGGTGTTTCCAATATGAAGCAAATATACTCCCTTCACAAATTGACTATCATTAAGGTATGGTTGGGATTCAAGTTTCCTTTGAATGAGTTTCCCTTCAATCTTGTTGGCCTTGAAAACTATCTGGACTTCATTACCTTTAGTTCGCGTGAGATAGTTTCCATTTCACTATCATATGGTTCATCAAAGCTGCTGAAAGAAGTATCAGAGACAACAGGAAAGAAGATCAAGGTGTTGGTACAAGAATCATTAGCTCTAGGGGTGGCATGCGCTTGGACTCCTGGAGGTTGTAGATGGAAAGTTTTGGAAAAGATTTCATCTCAACTAGGCCGTGAGTACAAGTCCACGGTTAGGCAGCAGATGGTCCTTGTGGTTTTCCAGTTTATTTGTTTTTGCAACATTGCAGATGAAAACGAGTTGTTAATGTGTATGAGTGGAGATGATCATGACAACACCGTTTCCCAAGCCTTGTTTGATGCTGATAATGCATATTTGCCATTTATGGAGGAGTACGATCTGCAAATTAAATCTCTTGATTTCCGAGGCTCTCTTGACAAGGTGATGAATGAATTTGGTGCTACCGATTTTTGGACTGTTGAAACTGTTTATTTCCTTTCCATGAGACTACTTGTCTTGTTTGAGCGATCATTAGGTGATTCTGATAGGCTGTTGATTTTACGGAGAATAAAGGTTTTCATTATGATGTCATTTAGATCATTCAACAATGTTCAGATTGTACATCCTTACGTTGTTGCTTTGAGCAAGTACTTGAAGAACGAAAAACTCCACCATGACGTCTGCCGAGTTTTCCTGGTGCTTTTAACTCTAGTTGACCTGAACCAAGAATCTTCCTTGGATCTCATCTGGATTCCTTTAATGTCTCATGTTCTCAAAGCAAAGAGATCTTCTGAAGGATACGTTCACTTTTCACTTATCAAATTGCTTGCCGTCTCATTTTCTAAGGTTAGCGCCAGGAGTTCAAGATGGCTCATAGTGAAAGTTTCGTTAGAGCTTGCTCAAAACAAAGCTCCTTTATTAAACATAAAGGATCTTTCCAGCATACTTCTAGATCTGTCGGAGAGCAATTCTCATGAATGGGTTCAAATATTATCCTTTTATTTTGAGGAGGCTGCTGTCAAGGGGGAGTCAGTTTTGGATTCCATTTCCTCTGATATAGCTCAAGTCTTGTATGATGTTCAAATCAAACATTCACAAGAGTGTTCAAAAGCGTTGAATGTTTGGATAGCTCGGTGTTTAGGAAGTTACTACTTAGAGACTGGAAACCATGTCAAACCCTATTCTTTGGAGTTTGACACTCGACTGTTTCATACTTTGAGAGACCAAATTGTTAGTGAATCAAAACCTCTCAACCCTCTTTTCTTCCATCTAAAGCACGATACAGCGAAACACAATTTACTAGCCAAAGCTTGTTTTGAAACAATCACAGGTGTTGTGCTTTATTGGTTTGAAACAGGTGAGCCAAATCTCTCTGATATGATAGATCTTGAAAGTTTGCTGTCCGGCAAGGAAGCTCTCTTATTACCTATAAGTTGCTGTGAATGGTATTTATCCAATTGTGGCTATGAACTGGTTAGTAATACCAATCCTAAAAGATCTCTAGAGGATGTGATAGGTGCACTTGCAAAATCGGACACTTTTCAACAGTTCCACTTGTGGGTTGAGGATTTCGTGCTTGCCATATGCAAAGAGCTAGGTCTCCGGATTCCCTTGATGCAACTCCTCAGAACTTACTTTCGTTTAGTTCCAGCTTCCACCTATTCATGTTTTTCATCGTTGGTTTTGGTATATATAAGACTTGAAGACAGCAAAGGTGGGAAGCTGATACAAACAATGATCAATGCCTATTTTGATATTGCAAGATCAATAGATACCAGCAACAGCTTGTCTATGTTCTTGGAGTTGTTTTTACTCATAAGAATGGCAACAAAATACGCTGATAGAAAGTTTATAGGGGTGTTTTCTGGGTTGAAATTACGTCCTATTTTGAAAGCTGCCTTGAATGGGGGGTATCCAAAGGCTTATCTAATGATTATGGAAGACTTTGAGTCTAATATGCCGCCCCAGAAAGATAGTAAGAGCAGTTTTGATAAAAACGAATTGCTTCATGCTTACTCTTTAGTAGGTGATTCTGATTTGTTCTTTGGTCTTCCGATTAATCCAACGCTTGCGTATGGTCTAGAAATGATTAAACATAAGCAAATGAATTGGGGAAGAATAATGTTTGAAAGCGCATCTTTTCAGGCTTCGCGGTCTCTTAACGACGTTGCTCACTCTGATTTCGGTGACGTTACGGAGAGCTTGTTCAATGTCGGCATGAGCAGTGTGTCAAATATGTTGGACGAAATAGGTTATGATTTGACAAGCCAAGGTTCAAGCTCGAGACCTGGCCTTGACAGAATGTATGAACGTGAATGGAAACTAAATCAATGGTCTCTTCCACTCTCTGATGATATCTGTCTTGAGAATTGTGTTATCTATGATAGTTTGAAATCTATCTCCAATTCTCCTGGAGATTTTCTTTCTGTGTGTGAAGAAGGGTTGTCTCAGTTGTTGGTTCGTCATCAGTTGTTCATTGATACAACACCGCTTGGAAGGGAGGCCGCTGTAAGGTCTTGGTTTCGTACGTTGTCTGTGCTGAAGACAGTAGAGGATACTTTCAAAGCGTCAAAACAAGAATTGATTGGCTACTACCAGAATATGAAAACTCCATTATGGTTTGAATTACATGGATTGGAAGGATTTGAGAGTGTCATACATGGAAGGATCTCTGCCTTAGAGATTCAGGCCTCGTTCAACAAAGAAAATGACGATTTATTTTCGAGATTATGCTGGTTGGGTGTTATCAATGAACTTCATGCGTATGGGAAACTAGCAAGAGAAAGGGGTGATATACAGCGGTCTATCAATTCTGCAGCTTATATCAATCGTATCTCAGAGACCAAATTTGAAGGGAGAGAAGGGCTTCCATTAAAAAGGTTTGTTGATCGTGTTTCAAAATTCAATTTAGCGTGTGCATTTTGGTCACAGAAGGATGAAACAAGTTTTCCGGTGGCAGCATTGAAGCAAATTGTCAATGATGATATTACGTATCCATTGAAGTTGTCAGATATTCCAATCTCAAGCCCTCCTTTGGAAACCGGTCTTATTAAAGCTTTAATTGCTGAATGGAGCGCAGAATCCCGCCAAGAGACCCCGTCAATGATAATGCATAATTACATTGAACCTTATGGCAAGGAATTCAATGATACTTCTGGAAACTTTGAGATGTTTCATATATTTGCGAGATTTTGTGATGATCAACTTAGAAACGAAGACCTGGAACGTAGCATTGAGACTCTCAAATTGAATAGTCTGCGCAAAGAGAAGGATTTGAGAGAGTTGCAAAGATTTATAGCCGACACCAATATTGATGATCCCGAGAGAAAAGATGCTAAACGTGCTCATGCTAGAATAAAGGTTCAATATGAGGCCGAATTGCAAGAATTGAATTCAGCGTTGTCCAACAAGGAAAACTACTTAGAATTGTCAGTGAATTTCCATTTGAAGGCCGTCTCATTGAATGACCGCGATATTAATGATGAAGACGTGGATAGGTTTTGTGCATTATGGCTTGAAAACACTGTTGTTCTTGTGGATGACCAACTACTACTCAATATACCAAGCTTCAAGTTTATTCCATGGGTAAATCAGCTTTCTTCGCGCTTGATGGATGACAGTTCAAACTTTCAGACTCTTTTGCGGAAACTAATGCTGAACATCACTCTCATGCATCCCTTTCATTGCTTATATCTGTTGAAGTCGTTGAGACTGAGTATGAAAGAGAACACTGATTCAGCTGCATTGTCCCGTGGGACTGCTTCAGAAAGCATCTGGCGAAAGATCACTAATGCGGTATCCAAAATAAACGTTTCTGGTATTAGCAATCTAGTGCAATCTATTGACATGTTGAGTGATCAGCTCGTGCTGATGACTGGCGATAAGGTACGAAGTGTCAAACGAATCCCAATTGAGAAGTTATCTGGGGGGAAGTGGTGGTTAAGCGAGCTTCCGTTGCTCAATATTCCTCCCCCCACTGTGGATATCCCAGTGAAAAAGACAGGTACTTATAAATACCTAGATCTACCTATCATAACTACAGTTGAACCGACCATCCAAATCGCACCTTCAGGTGTTAGTCATCCCAAGATTCTTCGGTTGAATCTTTCGAGTGGCATATCACACAAAATGATTGTGAAAGGAGGATCAGACGACTTGAGGCAAGATGCTATTATGGAGCAAGTTTTTGGCCAAGTTAATTTGCTGTTTGATGGGGATCAATTGACTCGTACGCGAAAGCTGAGAATCAGAACTTACAAAGTTGTTCCATTGGGTCCTGGGTCGGGTGTTATTGAGTACGTTTCAAATTCAGTCACTCTCAATGACATCCTAAGGCCCTTACATAAACATGACCAACTAAGCATAGACTCTGCTAAAGCCCAGATGAAGGAATGTCAATCAAAATCCAATTCGATTAGAATCAGGACATACAATTCAATCACTAGCAAAATCAAGCCCAATTTTAGAAACTTCTTTTTCAATAACTTCACCACTCCAGATGAATGGTTCGGCTCTCGACTCGTATACAGCCATGGGCTTGCTACAAGTTCAATTATTGGCTACGTTTTGGGTCTAGGAGATCGTCATTGCAATAATATTATGATTGAGCGAAACAGTGGAGAACCAACACATATTGATTTGGGTGTGGCATTTGATCAAGGAAAAGCCCTTCCAATACCTGAGACTGTCCCATTTCGTCTCACCCGAGACATGGTAGATGGTCTTGGCATCACAGGGGTAGATGGAGTATTTAAAAAAAGCTGCGAAAATGCATTGAGAGTCCTCCGGTTAAATATTCCTTACATCTGTGGAATTCTGGATGTGTTGAGATATGATCCATTGTATTCATGGACACTTTCACCTATTCAAAAGAGAAAACTCCAAGACTTTTCTAATAGCGATGATGTTGATTGGAACGATTTAGTCAAAAAAGATAGTGGTTCTGAAGCAAGTATTGCGATTGATGTGGTCAGAAGTAAGCTGAGTGCTAAAGGGTTAAGTGATGAAGCTGTTGTTCGACAATTAATCCGAGAATCCACTGATGAGACCAATCTCGCACTGATTTACCTGGGATGGAGCCCATTCCTTTAAAAGCCAGAAAATCCAAAAACACCGATTATATTACACAAGTACATGGCATATCCATAATGCATTAGACAATCAAGCGAGGTTTAATCCAATAATGAACTTCAATAAAGCTCTCCTCCCTTTGCTGCAGACTGGCTCTCATTACCCGGTCTTCCTGAGTTGTTATTTCTATTACCATAAGGTCTTCTCTGGCCTGCATGTGCTCCACGATTTCCATTATATCTTTGTTGTTGATTGTGTCTATAGCCATAGTTGCTATGAGGCTGTTGATGCTGTTGCTGTTGTTCCTTGAATTTATCAATGATCTCGTTACTCATTCTGAGATACTTGATCTGATTACCTCTAACATATATCTCACTCTGTTTAGCAAAGTTCAATCCATGAGCGTCCACCGTGATGACGTCCTTCAAAGTGAGGTTCATCCATGAGTCGCAGTTCTCCAGCGAGCCGTTGATAGTTTCTCCTGACTTGAGTTCAACCATTAAAGGCTGGCCCTTGATGGAAGTCAGAAGATACAATGGTAGCATTGTGTGATTGAGCTGTCGTCTTAGTTCAAACTGTGCGGCGATCACTCTCAAGCCATGAAAGAGCTCACTTCATTCACTCACCAACAAAAGTTGAAAAAGTAAAAACCATGCTGTGCCGTTCTGTGTGATGCACTACGCTCTGACCGAGCACAGCCTTGTACGATACATCTCTACACCGATAAGAAACTGCAGGTGATTTAGAGTTTGCGTGCAGATAGCTATAATTTAATTAGTGGGGAGAGACGGAAGAGCAGTTAGTTAGTTAGCTGTCAATAAGAAACGATAGGACAAGAGACCCAGCAGTACGAATTGCGAGGCTCATTTGTTTGGTGCTGAAGAGGAGGCTGCTTTTTGGCGTTTCAAATAAGTTTGATATGGCCTGTTGGCATAAAGCATCACGGTCATCAGATATTCTCTTGAGATGACTCCTTTAGACACAACATCGAGTAAATGCTATGGGGTTGAACTGCCCAATGAAGATCAGAGCGATAAACGGCTGAGACTTGATGTGCGGACAGGAGCTTCAACGCTTATTTATAGGTCCCGGATTATTGTTTCTGGAGGCTTAGTGTTGCCATTATCACTTTCTGCTAATTTTTCCATTGAAGAACTGGAGTCGAGGTTACAAGAGTATCTCTCGACAATTCCTAAGGGTGAGCTGGAATCAGATGTCAACAACTACCTTTCTGGGGAATATTTTTCACTGAATATCATTGAGCGCAAATGGGTTCATTTGAAAGTCAAGGGAGCTGCGCCAGCTCCCCGGATGTTCCATGCTATGACGGTACATGATAATTTTGTATTTGTCCAAGGAGGTGTTCGTTTCAGTGCAGAAACTGGTCGAGCAGAGATTCTCAACGATTTCTGGATTTTTGATATACTGGAACACACTTGGAAATGTGTTCTGGAGCCTGGAAATACAGTTGCGACTGCTAGGTTCAATCACAATTCGATGTTTCTCTGGTATTTAAATGTGGTCAATAATCCTACTCATCATGGAGTTTTGTTTCATGGGGGGGTTGATAGCAACGGAAAACTATGTGATAAGTTAGAGGTTTATGACTGTGTGCTGGAGAGCTGGTGTGCAGATATTGAAGTTACTATTAAAGAGCTGGTTTATGATGAGAAAGGATGTTCCCATTATGAAAATCTCCATTTTCGTATGAGCACGAATGACTCAACTATAGCTGATCCCCTTGAACTTGGAAGTGAGCTGAAGCCGATCTTTTACTATTCGCCGTCCGAATCTAGTGATTTGCAGCCAATTGTTGAGTTTGCAGGACGGGGAACGGCTCTGGGAGTTAGAAAGAAGCTGCTGTGCCCAGTTGCGAACTCTCATATGGACTCAAAAAACGTGCCCTTTAGTCTTAGTTACCCCACCATTGGTAATTTTGGAGAGAACTTGATTATCACTGGTTTCATGCCTAATGACCTCAACATCTCTGTTTTTGTGTACAACAAGCTTTCTTCAGTGTGGACTCGGCTGCAAATATATTGCTCTCACTCCACTTGGTCACACAGATTCTGCAGGGGGTATGTCTGGAACTCTCATCATAAGGTGGTATTCCTAGGAAATAAGGACACTTCAAGCACTCTACCCAGCATCCAGTTCTTCAACTTGTTTATTCTTGTTTCGCTTCCTTTTACAAATGCTTTTGGTGTTGAATCAAATACTATTTTAACAGACAATAGCAGGGCACAAACCGGCACACACTCCAAGCCAATCTCTAGCACAAGTTCAATTGACCCTTCGATCCCTCATGTCGCACCAAAAAAGAACTCTTTGGCGTCAATTACATCTATTCCTCACAGCTTGTCACAAAGAGAAACAACCAGTTTTGCTGCCTACTCGCATTATATTGCACCTCAAATTAATGTTAACTCTATAAGGTCTGTTTTTCCTCCTTATGCCGTTGCCCTTGGGAAAAGCGCGTTTGAAAGATCATCGGCATTGTCCGATTTCAAGATTGTCTGTTCTGACGGTTCATCTGTTGCTCTACCTATCAATTTATGTCGAAAGCGATGGGGATCAAAATTTGATGGACTACTTACTGAGGCGTATGCTAGGGCATACGCTGATCGTCATAACCCTAACAGTGCGCACACACATACTGATAGTGTGCAGCATTTGTTTTCTCGGGATAGAAACAGTCAGTCAATCGGCTCCTCTCAGTCTGCTAGTAGAGCTCCATCAGAGAACGAGATACAAAGATCAGCGGTGGCATCATCTGTTAGAGCTACGAAAGAAGATCGCAGTAATCCACCACAATTCAGATTACCTTTCCAGGATAAGGAGGCACTGAACAAACCATCTTCGAATCCTGTCAGCTCACGTTTCGGTTCTCCAAGTTTGCCTTCTAGAAGAAACTCTTTGAACTTGTCCACAGTTCAGTCAAACCCCAGAGTTGACAATATTTTACACTCCAGATCCAGAACGAGCTCTTTAGGTACTTCCAGAGATGTATTCTCTACCTCTAGGAGAAGTTCCTTTAACGTTGCTCAATCAAGAAGAAGTTCATTCAACGTTCCTCAATCAAGAAGAAACTCTACAAGACATGATTCAATGCTACGAAAGGCGTCGATTGCTTCCATGTCATCTACATCATCTTCGTCGTCGGAAAATTCACTAGGATCTTCTCCTGCTTTAAGAAGCAAGAAGGAAACGCCATTATCTGCTCCACCTTCTTTATCACAAGAGGAATTCAATCCACAAAGATTAAAGATCAAAAGTCTGCCTGTTGCTCCTCCTATGCCTGCTCTACCTGCTATGGATCTGCCACCTTCACCTTCGTCGCATTTGCAAAAAAATCATATACTGAACCCACCTGATAGAACCGAAGATTCAAGAAGCTCTTCTATCTCCTCGGTTTTAACGAGCCATTCATCTCAGAAATTTCTTCCTGCGTCTTCTTCTATGACCCCTGTGATTGGAAGCAAGCTTTCTCAGTCATTTGCTTACTCCTCAAACAGTCTTGAAAACCCGTCTGTTCTTAATTCGGGTTTACACGAGGAAGAATTGGCTAAGGAAGGTTCAAAAGACGGCAATAACGTTGAAGATTTGATTGACTTTCCAGCCGATGAAAATGCTGAAATCGATGTTCGTTACATTCCAAGAGTATTATATCTTCCTTTTTCTAGCACTACTGTACGAGCTTTTTCGGAGTTCTTATATACAGGTCAAGTTGGATCAAATTGGAAGATCGCCCCTACTACCTTGGAAGTGCTTATCATTGCCAAATTTTATCAAGTTCCGTTGCTTTATGATCTTGTCCTCGAAGTTTTGTTCGTCATAATAGCCAAAAAAGAGGCCGAGTTGGTGAAGCAAGCAAACATATTGAAAAAGGAATTTGAAAATAACGGAATTGAGGTCACTGAAAAAGCCAATTACAGTAATGATGTCTGTGGTATTGAGGCAATAGAGCAGTTTACTAGTTATTTGACGAAGATAGACGACGGCTTGCTGGACATCTCGTTACTGAAAAGGGCGTCCAAGGTTGCTAAGAAGTCATCGAGGATGACTCTCAATGATTCTTCAAGTCAGGGTCATATGTCAGTCAAAAGCTCTGCTGATCTGACGCCAGAGTACGTTCCAATCTCTTTTAGTGGTGAGGATCGTGTTTCTGTTTCGTCAGGACTTTCAAGACAAAGCCCCAACCGTCGTTCCAACAGTCGGGTTATGAGCAAGGAACCAAGCAGTGAATCTACAGGTGATAGCAGTACGGATGACTCTGCTACTGAAATACTTGGGCTGTTGGATCTTGAAAGAGAAATTGAGGCTTCGCACACTGAGAATAGAAAGAAGGAGCCGCAGGATGAGAAGTCGGAGACCAAGAAAACAAAGACGAACAGCTGGCCTTCCCTGAAAGAATTGACGGCTGCAGATGCAAAACCATGTCCTGACAAGACTATCGAATTGCTTGTGGAAGTTGGTGCTTTGACGAGTGATCTCAAGCTACTTCTTCGTGCCACGAATGCAAGGGAGATGGCTGTTCAGCTCAAATGGGATTCAAAAAAGCTGGAAGAGATCAAAAGAGAACGTGAAAAATCAGCAGAGAGCCAAGCAGAGCAGCTGGCCACAAAGAGAACTGAAACGTCGCCTGTCCAGTCGAGCAGTGAATGTTTAGCAGACACTGCTGGAACCTTTAACGACACTCCAGAGCCAGTTGAAAGTGCAGCTCAAAAGGTTACTGATAAGTCTTCAAGCAAAGCGGGTAATGAAGCTGAGCAGAAGGGGACGATGCACTCTCTGCCACTATCTGCTACCGGCACATCGAAGAATTTCAATATGATAAGAAGCGGGTCGTCGAAAGTAGCTTCACGATCCATGCCAGATTTATCTCCGGTGAACTCGTTTCTAGGCATTATGGACGATGACGGGGGCGCCTTTCTGCCAAGTTCGAAACCCAGCAGGTCTTCAAAAAGCAGTGATCCACAAAAGAAGCGGGGCTTTGGCATTTTCCGCAAGGCTACAAATCTATAGTTATTGTTACTTAACCCCATAATTGGCACACTAATTGTAGTAGCCATTTGCTAGTCTAATACGCTGAGTATGTATCAGGACGCAACCATACAGTCCAAATCAGAAAGATTGAACGTTTCCGGGCCATGTTCAGTTATTTACGGAAACGTTCAATATTCTGATTTTGACTGTACATCATCAACAGGGTCTTATGAGTCATTGTAAACATCCGATATAGTGTAACGGCTATCACAGTCCGCTCTCACCGGGCAGACCCGGGTTCGACTCCCGGTATCGGAATCTTTCTTTTTGCGGTTCATTTTTAGCGTTTTATTGCCCATAGTATAGTTCGAGTTATATGTTGTTTGGCAAATTTTTAACGTACATCGGTTGTATAGTGTAGTGGTTATCACTTTCGGTTTTGATCCGAACAACCCCGGTTCGAATCCGGGTACGACCTTTTTTGGCTTTCCTACAATCATAACTGGTTTTTTTCCCCAAGAAGATTTTTTAGTACTGACATCTCCTCCTTATCTCTCTATACAGAAAGACAGACAAAAAATTATTGACGCCGGGTAACCATTTGCGACAAGCAATTTGTCTCAGCGAAACGATGCAGCCTTGGTTTGACTTCTCACTTGAACGTGGTGGGTACCAATTTTTCTGCATGTACATAACCATACATGTTTATTTATGTAGCTAGAGAGAAGGCTTTCCTTTGTTATTGTTTAGAATATAACAACGTGAGTATTCTGGACTGGAACTACTGGAACCCCAAGTTGTGCTTATTATTCAATTGCAACAACTGTTGTGGGCTGCTATTTTTGTTACCCCGGCAGAAACAAGCTCCATAACTCCATGTTCTTCAAGGGGTGCTAAATCCACCGCATTTCACGTATACGTACTCTGGCACTTCGCAAAATGAGCCTAAGGCGACATCAAAGTTCAGAGGTACCTGTAGAAACTTCGGCTCCGGAGCATGCAGACGTTACGGACGAGAAGAAGTCTCGATCTTCTTCTATCAACATTGCTGGGAGAAAGGCTGCCAAATCGCTGAGAATCTTCCGGGGAGCGGGATCGCAAGAGCAACACAGTCTCAAGCCCTCCAAGTCAACTGAAAACCATGACTCTGATGTGGTGGACGATGAGCTGTTGATGTCTGATCAGGATGTGGCTAGTGAAGGCCCCTCACTCACATATCTCAAAAAGTCTTTGTCCGGCCCACTTTCGCCAAGACTAAAGCACAAGAAATCTGTCACAATCACATCTTTGGACTTTGAGCGACATAATGTGACGACTCCGCTAGACTCATCTGCAATTCGTTCGAGGTCCCCATCGCCCACAGAGCTGGAGCCTGTGTCTTCTGCCACATACTTCCCCCATGCTCCTGCAGACTCTGCAACCAAGCCGGTTCCTAAACATATGAGAGCCACAGCTGAATTTGATCGTGATGTGCACGATCCTGAAGTTTTAAGTGAGATTGAAGAAATTGAAGAAGCCATTGAACAAGAAAATCAACACAAACGAGGAGATAAAAGCGAGTCTCATGCCACTGCTGACGGAGCCCGATCCGAATCATTGGCGTCTTATAGCTCAATTGATGATTCTTTGAGCGAAAATGAGTCTGATGAAAGCAATGATGATATCAATCAGGAGGGAGATAAATTTCCTCTCGCCGTAGAGTTGAAGCCTTTCAAGAACAAAGTTGGAGGGCACACGGCAATTTTCAAGTTTAGTCATAGAGCAGTATGCAAGGCGTTGGTGAATCGTGAAAATATGTGGTATGAAAGCATTGAGCTAACTCATCCAGAGTTGCTGAAGTTCATGCCAAGGTATATCGGAGTATTGAATGTTAGATATAGCAGCTATGTGGAGGATACTGATGAGACCGCAGAATCTGGAGATCTAACGGCATCGCCTACTTTATCAGCTAGCTTACTGCATCGTCAAGAATCAGACTTGAGATCACTGGGCATGAATTCTGCTGATGAATTACCACCAGAGGTAGTTCTGGAGGATAATCGACACATAGTTCCAAAGTCTCTGTTGAGCCACTATAGAAATTCAGTGACCAACACAGCTCCCCCACTTGAACACAGCATGTCAAGCAAAAGCGGTAGAACTTCATCATCTAGTTCTTTTGAAGTGGAAGAGTCAGCGTCTTCTCCTAGAATGACTTCTGCTCCCCGCGACTCTTTCTCAGAGTCTCTTGGGGCTACCACTGTGAACCGAAAACTTCAAGAGTTAGTTTTGACCGAAGTTTTTGCACCAATCCAAGAGTATACCAGAAGAGTGAAAAGCAAGAGTGTCCATCATAACGTGCAACACGATCATCACCGAACTGGAAGTGGAGGGGCCCAGTCTTCTCGGCCTCAGATTGGTAAAATTTCAGAATACTCGACTATTCTGTCTGGTGATCGAGGTTCATACATAGAAAAACAGCTAGAAAACCCTATGGATAATGGAAGAATTTCTAAAGAGAGAGCGTATCGAGGAAGCGATTGCCATGAAACTCTTTCTGAAGAAAATGACCTGCAGCTCAAGGGACACCATTCACATTCCCTTATGGACCTGAAGCAACTTGGACAAGCTGAGATTGGTGATTTCCCGGACAGGGAGACTTTAATCTCGAATATCAAACAACTTTCTATTTCGGAGCACCCACGGGGAACAAACTCGCAAGAGCTTAATGAGAATGCGGTTATTGATGACGATTTGGAGGATGTGGTCATTAAGCATAACAGCGAAGAACATTTTGTTCGAAAGCATACAAGATTTGAGAGATTTATTCTTTTAGAGGATCTGACAAGTGGTATGAAACATCCATGTGTACTGGACCTCAAAATGGGAACCAGACAGTACGGAGTGGAGGCCAACAAGAAGAAACAAATATCTCAACGCAAAAAGTGCTACCAAACCACTTCACGACAGTTGGGTACCCGGATCTGTGGAATGCAAGTATGGGATGTAAGCACTGGAAGTTTTATTAATCGGGACAAGTATTTTGGTAGAGGCTTGAAGATTGGTGCAGAGTTTGTAAGATCGCTTGCAAGATTTCTCTATGATGGCATAACCATTTACTCTGTCGTTAAGCATCTGCCCACTTTGATCGAAAGTTTAAAAGATTTAGAAACAATTTTCAAAAAGTTGGATGGTTACAGACTTTATGGCTCGTCCATACTACTAATGTATGACTCTGATATTGATCATGCCAGTGATCAATCAACTTTAATAGTGAGGCTGATTGATTTTGCCCAGTGTGTCATAGCGAGTGAGCCACTTCCTGCAAATACCACATTTCCGCCTGTCCATAGAAAGGAACCGGACTTTGGTTACCTACGCGGACTACGTTCGCTTATCTTTTATATGAAGCTAATGTTCCAGGAGCTCACAGGAGGGCGCCCTTATAAAGGGGTTAACGATGCTAGTTCGATACTACACGACATGAAGCAGTCTGTATTGAGCCACAGTTGTAACTGGCTCGATGATTATGATCATCAAGATTCTGAATGTCCATATGATTTCGATCAAGTTCCTGTGTTCCTGGATAACGAGTATAATGATGTTTCAGAGTGAAGATTCAGGACATGTGAAACTGGAAGAAGTGTACGATAATGCATTTCACTCTTGGCTTTGTCTTGTATATTAAAGTATATATAATGTTTCAGGGCTTGTAGAGTCGGAGGTATCATTGTAAGCTGTGTAGGACAAGTCTCTCATCCTTACACAGCGATGGCCGGCTGAACTGAGCGATGAGACGTTTAATCTCCCAGGATGAATGAGACAGGCGGAAAACGGAGGCAAGTTTAGGCCGTCAATGTAATCTGGTTGCTGTAGGCTAAAGGAGCAGAGGGGAGGAACTGAAAGATTTTCTTTTTACAGATTTTTAAATTTGATTGGTGAGGTTCCACCGAAATGCTGACTCAGAGATTATGTCATTTTAAGAGCGTTTTGGTAAGCTTTGAGCTGCCAGACGAGATAAGTAGATGGCGTCTCTATTCTTCAAAGTCACAACTAAACAACTGAATAACTAACTAAGAAAGGGCGAAGGGACGACATACAGTAAGAAAGAAAGAAATAAACAGAAAGAACAACAATTTGTAGGAAACTTGTAATGTCCAGATTCAAGTCAGAGAAATGCTCCTATTGACCAACACTCTACAATGTAGAATGGTTCGAGTCAATCTCAGGAGATTCAGGAGACTTCTGTGTTGTAGGTAGAACAGTACTGCTTGACTTGTTCTTACGAGTTGCTCTGTAGAGGAGGTATGCTGCGGCACCACAAATGAGGAACACTCCAATGGTTACACCTGCTCCAATTCCTCCTGCAGCAGCTCTAGTGATACCGCTACCACTTTCACTCGAGGTATCCTTTGGAATATCAAGAGTGGTGAAGTTACCATCGACCAGCTCGTCTAGAGAGACACCTTGGGACTCAAGCTGGACACCCTTTACGTAAGCATCAGTATATTGTGTGCAGATCGACGAGGTGGAGTTGCAAGCTGAACACCAGTCACGGGGTTTTCTGATGGAAACTGCCTCGATAGCAGTCGCAAAGTCGGACCAGCTCATAACACTATCTGAGTTTCCGAACAGAGGGTATTCATTAAGTTCATCAGTGTCGTCAGTACCGTTTCTGAATGAAAATTGCACGTAGAAGTTGGATGAGTTATCCTTCAAAAGATCCCAAATCAAAGTAGCACCATAATCAGGCATTCCGGTGAAGTTATCAGAGATCTTGTTGAGCTCAAGAAGACCGAAGATTTGGTACATGGTGTTGAATGATCCAGTAAAGTAGTTGATGTAAGGTGATCCATTTACCATTGTGTCGTTGAGGTAGTTGTACACTGCTCCTAACAAGGTCTGACCTCCAATTGTGAAGTTGTTAAGCTTGTTAGAGGCGTCGTAAGAAATGCCCCACTGAGCAGCGTCTGCCAATACAGCAACGGTGTAAAGAACAGACGAGTTCCATTCTGCAGCTAGAGACTCAGTGTGAATGTTATTGACGTACATGAAGTCATTAATCGCCATGGCATTACCATAGTTGAGCTCCCAAGTTTCGAACTCTCCAGAAGGAAGGATGTCAGCCAAAGCCTGGTAAAAGCTTAAAGTAGATTCATTCATACTCGTAAAAGCATCTGTTTCGTACCAAGCATCGATAGCAGCATCTGACGATGGACAATTAGTGTCTCCTTTAATCCAGATGTAGTTCTTGGAGTTGGATTGCTGGGTGTCCATGAACACATACTGGTAGCCGTCGAAAGGAGACACAACATCAGATCCATTAGACAATTGTGATTTTTGAACATTCTCCAAAGCCTCGTTGGTATTGACTGCTGTCGAAGGAGGGTAAAGTCCCTGCAAGAAAGACAATTGCGAGTATTCAATAACGTTAGAGGCTGGACACTGTGCGTATGTGTCTCCGTAGATAAAGTATCCTTCTGCATTGAGACCACTGATCTTAAAGTCAGAGTCTACGCTGGCTCCAGACCCATCCAGTCCGAAGTATCTTTCTCTGATGTAGTTACCGGAAACAACCTGTCTCTGAGCACCATATGTCGTGAGATAATTGGCAGGTTTGGCCACTCTGTCGTTGTGTCTTCCGAAAATAAAAGTACCAACACATTCGTATTCGCCATCCAGGCTTGTTGAAGTAATTGCCTGGGCCTGCGAAAGCAGACCAGAGAGCACAGCAGCGATTAAAGCGTTCATTTGCTCAAGATTTCTAGCAACTATCTAAATTACAAAAAGCACAATTCACACAAAGTCTATTCCGCTTATGGGCAGCTCTGCAAGTATTTATGTGCTCTATATTTTTGGCTGCATAGCAAAGGCACCCTGTAAGATGTCAGTTTATCGCATTGATAAATTTTTCGATCCTTGCAGCCACAATCAATTATATGACTTTTTCGGGTAGTTTTAGCTTAGCATCTTATTGTTTGGATATTCGGAGACAATGGGTGATGGTAGTGATTCTCGAAATTACATAGTTAAATATAGCCGCACAAAACCTTCTCCGTTCTTCTTTATTGGGAAAATCGGCATAAGGCCGGTGGTGTTATCACTACCTTAAGTGGAATGTCAGTTTTATTTGGGGAAAGAGTTCCTAGAAAGAGAGGAGCTGACCTATAGGGGTCATACTTGAGGAATTCAAGGGATAAGAGAGGGCATATCACCATAGTGACTGCTCGGTATCATTCCGTCGTACCAATCTGGAGGCCCGCGCATTTTCGCAGATCTCCTAGCTCAGCAATGCATTTGGAGCTGGCATCTCGCGGGTTCTGCGCCAAACATTGCTCGTAGCCTGCTATCTTATGCGTGCAATTCTTCTGGATTTTCTGAAACGACGGCACGTCATCTTTTATACACTTTTGGAGTCTTTCTTGATGCTTGCGGCAATCTTTGGGACTGTCTGGTGATTCTGGCATTTGCATACACCGATGGTAGTTGAGAAACGACTCGGGACACGTACGTGCCACGTCTTCGAGGATTACTTGATCCAGGACACGTGACATCTCTTGAGGGCGTACCGGAGCGACAGATTGTGCTGACGGGTGGATGTTCAAATCACTCGATGCTAACGTGAAAAGGTGTCGAAGCAAAAATACACAATTTGTTTTTCTTCCATAAAATTAGCGAATTTTTTATAGGAGACTTGATGTCGATAGTAACATTCTGCCACTGTCTCTGTCAGTCCGAAATGAAATGGACTCGACAGAACAGAGGCGCATCGACTTTCCCCGACTTGTGGCTGAGTTCCCGCAATTAGAGCCCTACTACGCCCGAGAGTCCAACACGTACGATTTTAGTTCTCAACAGTCTCTTATCGCCCTGACGGAAGCTCTTTTTCGGCACAGATATGGTCTCAAGGTCCACATTTCTTCTCAGAGGCTGTGCCCAAGGCTCTTTGGCAGAATTGATTACTTACAGTACATTTTCCAGCTGCTGGACTTGACAAAGGGGCAGACAAATCAACGATATCTAGGCCTCGACATAGGCACAGGGCACGTCGCTGTCTATGCTCTTTTAGGATCAGTTCTACGCAAGGACACTCATTTCATTGGTACTGACATAGATCACGAAAGTATATCGCTTGCACATGATGCTGTTCGTGAAAACGGACTGGACAGCGTCATCTCGCTGTTCAAGGTGTCTAACTCAGATAATATGTACACCGTACTGGAGAAAGAGCTACAGAAGAAGCCCGATCTGTGTGCTTTTGTAGTTTGCAACCCTCCATTTTACGCATCATACGAGGACCTGAAACAACGTGAGCTTATGAAAAGGAGCGCCAAACCATCCCAGCTAATTGCTGCCAGTACAGAACTCATTACCCCTGGCGGAGAGCTGCAGTTTATCACAAAAATGATTACCGATAGTCTTGAGGTGAGAACACTGCCAATAAGATGGTTCAGCTCGCTTGTGAGCAGATACGACACCCTGCTGAATCTGAAGACTGTATTCAGAAATAACAACATTAGTAATTACAACACTCATCACTTCCACAGCAGTGTCATAGGAAAACCTAAAACCACTCGCTGGATCATATATTGGTCATTTCTGCCTAACCGAACACCGATAAAACTTGTCAAGCTTGAAAATACTTTCTTCAATAGGCTGTCCATCGCGCACCTTCGTAAGTCCACCGTCTCGATAGATAATCTCGTATCGGTCATTCACAAACTACCGTACAGCACATTAGAGATGTGCCGTGAAAAATCATGTCTCGCAGTCTCGTTTCCAGGAAACGTGTGGTCTAGAGCATACAGAAGGGCTTCACGCTCACTGGGTTTGAATAAACCACCTACAGACCCTTTCAAAGCTGTAATAGAGCTAGCAGATGCTTCTATTGTTGTGTATTGGACATATGGCACAGATCACACAACTTTTGAAAGTTTTTGCTCATGGCTCAGGGTCACAGCTTCCGCAAATACCCCTGCTGAATCAACCGTTGAACGTCTGCCTGCCGTACGAAGAACTGAGAGTCCTTAGCCAAATTAAATACCCCATACTCTGTCTGGATCTCACCGGCATCCTTCAACACCCGCACCTCTATAAATACGTCGCATGGCGGATCCATGTCTCCTCCAAGATCCACGTTTTCTAGAGGACCTTTGAATTCACTTACTAGCTCATTGTACTTTTTCAGATATTCTTGTTCGTGTAGTGAGAGATTATCAAGCTGTGATTTGGATATCTCATTGTTGGACCAAACCAGCTGGTCTATCTTTTGTGCTCTCAGTCGTTGATATGCCAAAAGACATCGTTTATTTCTTCGCATACACAAATGCGCAACAAACAGCTGACCTTGTGTCACCTTCTCATCTGTTTGGCTTCCCACATCGCTAGTTATCTGCTCTGTATCTCGCTGTAAGTGCCGTATCTCTCTGACCGCAGATCTAACTAACGCGTCCTGGTATTGAGGAATCGTGTCAAGAGACTGCGTTCTTTTCGCATCAAGCACCAGCTTCTGAGCCTGGCTGCCATACATTGCAACTTCTTACTCTATTAGAGGGATATCTGTTCACCAATACTCTGAACACCCTTCACAAATCGCCTCACTGTTGAAGCTACTACAGTCGAGACTGGCTTTCTTTTATCATCTAGATGTACAGAAAAAACATTCTTGCACGTGGTGAAGGTCACGTTACACATACATCATTTTCATTCTCCCTCAAATTGTACTTACCTACGCGACAATATATCAACTAACGTAGCTTCAAGCTGATCTTCTCCTTGTCGACCCCGCTACTGCTGACTCTCATTACAACCATTGTCCATACGCTCCACAGGAGTGTGACCCGACAAACATTTCGGCCAGATCCACACTTGCTCCTTGATCATGGCACCCGTGAAAAAAAGACCATCTCGGGCTCTTATCTCGTCAATCCAGCAGACAGAATGGCCGAAGGAACAGCGACAAGAAGCTCTCTTACCTCCCTCATCTCTCAACACAACACAAATGATGTACAGCTTCAGAGACGACAAAATGAATGACTTGCCACATTCCCAACCCAAGTCACCTCTCTTTACTCTCTCAGAAGCCTCTTTCAGAACACAAAGTGCGAAAAGCTCCACAATCAAAGCCAAGACAGAGACACCAAAAAACAGCCGCTATTCACGTACCAGCATCTTACCTTCTAAGTCAACTATCAAAAAGTCACCCACAAAGTCCCCCAAAAAGGTATACATCCCAAAGCTCAGAGCTGTTGATAACGACTTTTTCATCGAGGCTCCTTTAGAAATGCGCCCACAATGGTCTCCAGCCAAAACTTCCACCTCAAAAACACGTCCACAGGTTAAAACTGTTGCGCAGCTTGATGTCTCTATCTTCGATGGCCTTGATAATCTCGACACGAAGCCTGATACCAAAAGCACTCTTCCGATGAGAAGTTTTATTCCTGAACCAACCCCGCAAACGCCTCCAGAAACCACAACTATAGCCCCATACTCTTTTGAAGAGTATTCATCACCAGCTGCGGAGACTTCCAGAAAACCAAAAACAAGATCCTCACCTTTCACGCAGACAACTGTAGTTTCAAGCTCCCGTCATTATGGATCAACAAGAAGCTATCGTTCTGAAGATGATCCGGGCCAAGAAGAAGTACATGATCCACTAGGTTCTACCAGCCACAATGTTAATCCAAACCTGCAAAATGTATTGGATTTGCAAGTTCCAGGAATACACAATAAATTCTCTCATCAGCTGAATTATGCAATTGACTTGCTTTCAACCAACGACAAATCTAATCTTAGAAACGCTTTTATGGAGGTGGCTACAATGATAGCAGAAAACCCAGATTTTCTTGCCTACGTTAAATGTGCGCATCTACCTCCTGTTTTCGTGGAACATATTCTTCTGGCCCATTTAGATCCACTCATAGCTGCCACAACGCTTTTTCTGTTTTCTCAAATCACTCTCGAACCACATTCCAATGCATACTCAGCATTGATCAGGCATTTAAATGAAACACAACATTGCTGCAAGTATCTCTGTCAGCTCTTATGCGACTCCCTCAGTCAACATATTGATATATCCAGTATGCTGTCATCACAAGAAACGCAATTAAGCAGACTGGAAAAACTGGCACTTCAAGAATGGCTCTCAAAAATTAATCCATCAGCAACTCCCAGTTATATGGCTCTGGTCCTTTTAAAAGCTTTAACGGATACTGCAAACGGACGCATGCTGCTATCCAACTCAATATGGAACACAAAGTTAGGCGAGAAACTTCTCTCAGCACTTCTTCATTACTCTCAGAAAGACCGAAACATACCCTGTTTGAACCTTTCTATCACAATATTCGAACGAATGGCAGAAAATATACTTCTACTCGACCAGGGTTCCTCGAACGAGACCTTGACGGATGTTTTAGTCTCCATTACTGATATCATCAGAGACCAAAGGAAAGAAGAAGAAGAGCTTATAGCTTCTTGCCTGGCTTTAAATATTGTTTTAACAACCAACGTGAAACTGCCCAGCAGAACGAGTTCAATTCTCTTCCATAAATCACTCTTAGAGCCACTTCTGAAACTAGTTAAAGACTCCAGCACATTGACTGCTTCAAGCTCCTTGAATACCAACTCAAAAGTGTCTCTCTTTTCTTTGGGCTATCTGATGAACTTGTCTGAAAACACCTCCTGCATGGATCATATTCGCAATTCCAAACATATACTTCAAGATATTCTGCACCTCTTAAATTCTATGATTATTGTCAGAGATCCAAAAGAAACAGCATTGACACACGCAACTGGCTATTTTTGCTTGTTTGTTTCGAACTTGCAAACGATAGGAAAAATAACAGATCTCATTCCATATAAAGACAAGGTTTCTGACGGACTTGTTGCTTTCAAGGAATCCATTTCAGGAAAAGGAGGCTCCATTGAACAACAGATTTCAGTGGCACTAGAAGATCTAGCTAATGTTGAACTCATCAAAAGAACTGACAGCGCTTTTTGCCTTTCTTAGCATTTTACTTCTTGCATCCTCTTTACCTTTTTTGCCTTCACGTTCACCACGTCCGGCAGCAACTTTCTTAGGAGCTTCTCTCAACCCAAAGGACTTTGCTAGATGTCCAAGATGTATTTTTTTGACATTGAAGCAGTCTCTTTCCGAAGAGAGATGGGTAGCATAAGCCCTTATATGACTAATAAATGCATTAGAAGCTATCTCCTTAGCTCGAGAATCATCAAGAAGCCATCTCTCAATATCAAGATGGAATGTTGTAGCCATTGTATCCCATTTACCGTGAGGCTCATTTGGTTTTTCAAAAGCTTTTTTGAGTACATCTTCATATGGCTGGTAGCGAAAAGCTTCACCATGAAGAGGACTTATACGCTTCAAGTACAATTCTTCGTCTCCAGGAAGTAAAAATAAGGTAGACAAACCTTCTGATCCAGCTCTGGCAGTTCTTCCAATTCTATGTAGATGGTCATGAACAGAAAAAGGAGGATCATATTCAATAACGTTATTGATCATTGGAAAATCCAACCCTCTAGAGGCCACATCGGTACAAAGCAGAATAGAATGCGTTTCTGTGTTGTTAGTGAAGTGACTAAGTGTAGCTGTTCTCACAGGTTGAGACAACGATCCATGAAGCTTATAAATTGTGATATTTTCACTAAGTGTCGGTGCTGATGATGCAGTGACATTTTCGGACTCCGAAGCTTTTGAAGATTCGACATTATCCTTCTTTCTTGATGGAGATTTAACACGAATACCATCTCTGGTAAATGCAATAAAATGAAAGTCAACAGAATCTGAACATGAGAAAAAAACAATCGTCTTAGTATTGGAGGCACCACTGTGAAGATTCCTTAGGTCTCCAGCTAGTGTAACAAGTCTTAGCTTAGCAGGCACAATTAGAATTTGCTGGATTAACTGGTCAGGCGCTTTTCCAAGTTCACCAGAAAAAGACGTATCTTCCTTTCCTTCACCTTGTCCTACAAGGAGCTTTGCCTTGTCAAGAGAAATATCTCCAAGTTTCTTAACATTAGCGTCAATAGTGGCAGAACATAGAACGTTAATTCTTTTGGTTGGTAAGTTGGGGTACATCTGAGTTGTAACTTGTATCCGTGAAGACTCAGTAATCTGCTTCAGAATTTTAGCAATTGTCTCCTCAAACCCCAGATCCATCAACCGGTCACCCTCATCCAGAACCAAGTATCTAACATTCGACATATCTAGACGCTCAGTATTCTCCATATGATCAGCAAGTCTACCAGGAGTTGCAACAAGAATGTTGACACCTTTTCTTAGCCTGGCCTTTTCAGATTTCTTCTTTTCTCCTCCAATGACTATTCCTGGTACAATTTTATGACAACAGCGAGATAGACTTTCCAAAAATGCATAAGTTTGATTAGCAAGCTCTCGAGTAGGCGTGAGAATTAGAGCAAAAAGGCCCGATGTCCGTGTGATATTATTAACTTCTGTGAGCTTCTGGAAAATAGGCAAAGCAAATGCTAAAGTTTTACCAGATCCTGTCTGTGCCTGAACCAGTAAGTCATCATTGCCCATCAAAAGATCTGCAATAACAGCCCTCTGAATTTGTGTAGGAGATTTAAATCGCAAGTGTTCTTTTAAGTGACGGCAAAGAATCTCGTTGACTCCTAATCCTTCAAATGTAGTTGAATCTCCAAGAGGAGCATTAGACGGAGCCGAAGAGGCCATATCTTCGTTCTGATACTTATCTGGTTCCATCTTAGGCGCTCCAGTAAACAAGGAAGAGACGTAAGTGTTGTTTTTGCCTCCAAACTCTCCTCTCGACTCCTGGAATCTCGGCCTTTTCTTGCGGTCTATATTTTCAGCTTGCAATCCAGACCCATCCCCATCCTTCGCAGCTCTCTTTTCTCCACTATACCTTTCATCCCGCTTTTCTACAGGGATTGAATTCACTTTTGAGACTTTACGAGATGAACGGCCTCTTCCTTGTGCTGCAAGTTGACTCTTTCTTCTATCTTTCCAGCGACCTCCAGTCTGGATAGTCTTCGGCTTTCTCGACTTGACAGAGCCTTCGGGTTCTGTAGAAAAGTTCAGCAACAGTTCCCCATCAACATCTGTCATGATTTTCAGAGGCAAAGGATTCAATGAGTCTCAGGTTCCACTGATTGCTCCTGATTCGATGCGCTTTGTTAACAAAGGATATCAACTGCTTTAGTAGATACAAGATCAAAAATTTTTTTATTCTCATAAGATTTTATTTTCTCCAATTGATAAAGAGATCAAACAGGATGAAGTAGAGTCTAAAGTAGACTGTACAGGTATATATGACTTTGGCCGTTTGATATTAGCTTGCAGGCATCTAAGGTTGTGTTATCAAAAGAATGAGCCTTTTTGTCAATGACGCTGAAGAAGAGGCTTTTGCTGAAATCGAAAACAACGTAAACGAACAACACTTTATTGATGATGACGAAGATGATCCTGTTGTTGAAGAAATTCCAATCCACTTGACTCATCAGGAGAATATGAATTTGTATCTCATACAGTACCCTACAAAACAAGGATCGAGAAAGTCTAATGGGGTTTCTGGGTGCCGGATGAAGCCCAAGGTTGGCGTGATCGAGCTAGATGTTCCTATGGACACCGCCCGGTACTTTGATGAGACTAAATCCAAAAAATGGGAGGGAACAAGGCAGCAGGTACTACGTGGATGCTTGTCCGACGGGAATGGATATTACGTTGGTACGATACATGAAGGTGAGCTACACCTAAATAAGATAGAGAAGACGGTTCAGGTGAGACAGTCTTTTAAGCATATTGATGATTTGAAGCTGCAAAAGCAATTACGAGAAAGGGAGATGCTTAAACACTTGAGACAGCAGGTGGACGAGAAATCAACTATTGGTGTAGAAGAAAAACAAAGAGCACACGTTGTTCAGATGACAGCAAAGTCGTCAAGCGAGAGTGCTCCCAGATTGGGTGGGGCCCTAATCAGCAAAAAACTCGAAGAGGAAGAAGAGTTCGAGAATTACGACTACTTTATGGGTAAAAATGATGAAGTACAAAGGGTACAAGAGCTTTTGATTGATACAACAGGCGATATTTTAAAGCCTAACATATCGCAAGAGTCCTACATAAAGTTACTACTCAGCGAGTTTAACAACAAATGACTATCAGCGAAACTTTCTATTCAACATAAGATTCTCAGATCAGGCAAAACGCCTCAATAGACTACCAGAGATGCTTATTTAGAACCTAATTCAACAACCTTTTCAGCAGCAGAATCAAGGTCCTCAAACAAGTACAACTTAAGACCTGATTTTTCTATTAGCTCTTTGGCAGCATCGAGCTTTGTACCTTGAAGTCTGACAACAACAGGAACCTTTAGGGAAAGAGCCTTGGTTGCAGCAATAAGCCCCTCAGCAACGTAATCACATCTGACAATTCCACCAAAGATATTAACGAAAATAGCGCTAACCTTGTCTTCGGACATGATAAGTCTGAAAGCCTGCTCTATTGTCTCAGGAGTGGCTCCTCCACCAACATCCAAAAAGTTTGCAGGTTTACCACCATAAAGCTGAACAACATCCATAGTAGCCATGGCTAGACCAGCTCCGTTAACAAGACATCCAATGTTACCATCGAGCTTGATAAAGTTAAGACCGTACTTGGATGCTGTGACTTCCTCAGGGTCTTCCTGGGAGACATCTCTCCAGGAAAAGACCTCCTTTTGACGGAACTCAGCGTTGTCGTCGAATCCGAATTTAGCATCCATACACATAACATCATGGTTCACGGTCTCAGAAAGAGGATTGATCTCAATTTGAGTGGCATCTTTCTCCTGGAAGATTTTGTATAGCTTTTTAATTGTGTCAGCAGCCTTTGGAACAGCCGCCTCAGAAAACTTAAGTCCAGAGGCAATCTCAAGTGCTAGCTCATCGGAAATACCTTCACTCAATTCAACAGAAAACTTCTTAATGGCATCAGGATTTGTCTTAGCAACACCCTCGATATCCATTCCTCCCTCGGATGATGCAACAACAAGGGTGGATTGGTTCTTTCTGTCCATAATGATAGAAAAGTATGCTTCGTGCTCAGCATACTCTCTCTCCACGACATACACAGCTGTGACGATTTTTCCAGCAGCGCCGGTCTGTTTCGTGATCAGTTTGTGACCCAGCATCTGAGATGCTAGGTCTCTAGCTTCCTCTGCAGATCCGATTAATCTCACTCCAGACTGTAATCCATTGTCAAAATGACCTTTACCTCTTCCTCCAGTGAGAGCCTGAGCTTTGATCACAAGCTCATTAGTTCCCAAGTCCTTGGCGGCCTTGAATGCGGCTTCCGGAGTGGTGGCAGCCTCTCCATTTGGGATAGCAACACCATATGACTTAAGAAGCTGGGCTGATCTGTATTCGTGGATCGAGAGGTTTCTGACCTGCATGCCCTTTCTAACCGCTTTGTTTCTGAGAGATCTTGCTAATAACATTTTGTAAATTATGTGCTTGCTCAATTGGAACGTGCTGCTGCTTATCCAAGCTGTTATTTCAGTTTCCAATGTTGCTTGGTTGTATTGGAAGAAAGTAATTCTTTTATTATCACCACATTGACTGCAGTTTTATGGCCAGCAAATTAGCGAATCTTCAGTTGGACTACATTCACCCTTTTCCGGGCGCAGTAGTCCATGAGGCATGTGGCACAGCTCTCGTGTTGCAGGGAAACGCAGCTACTGCGCCACTCCCGGGGCACAAACTCTGCCCCGGGGCTCGCAGGGGCGGGGTGTCGTTCTCCGGGGCTAGCGGAACACGGCCGGGTGTCAGGCTATCCATCTCCGCCAGAGCGAGTAAAAAAGTTTTTGAACGTCTATCGACGCGTCGCTTGTATTTGTATTTTTGCCTTATGTACTACTTTGATTTCGGGTTACTTAAATCAACCTCTTATCAGTCGATCTGTGGAAGATTACTTCATGTCAGAATTACTGGGCAATGCAATGCATATCATAATTTAAGCATACTCATTGACACGATGTCTGAAAGAGCTTTGAGTTTTTCGGGACCTTTTTGCAAAATTGCTCAAGACGGAAAAGTACTTTTATTTGGGGTTGATGCTGGTTTGGAGAAGATGCCTATTTTACAGGCCATTCTAAACGATTTGGAGTCAAATACTTACTACATGACTCTATGTAAATCCACAGAAGATTTGGAACAGCTTTTCCGTTTTAACAACGCTGTCAAGGGGACAAATGCAGAAGTATCGAGAATTCTTGATAGACTGGTGTATTTGAGCAGGACAGAAAACATTACAACCAAGTTTGACATATCGAAGGATTCATCTCAAATAGTGGTATCCAGTCAATCCGACTTGCTGAATTTTGAATTCAAACTGCCTTTGAGGAAACTGGACGCGCTGGAAAGTCGTTCAATGGACTTGCAACTGAAAAAGAATGCTGCAAGATTTGGATACTTCCAAACCAGCCTTATAGCAGAGCTTTCCAAGGAGCTGGCCAAGAAGAATCAAATTATCATGAAACTGGCCACTTCGATAGTCCAAGATTTTTCTGGAAACAGTTTTGATAACGATGAGAAGATCTTACAGAGCAACCAGGTCCAACGCTTATTTTTGAACAGCAGCTTATCGGGGTCCATGGCGAGCACTTACGAGGATACCAAAGCACAATTGCTAAAAGTGCTGAAATATCGAGAACTAAGTGACGATGTGCTTTGGAGGACACTGTTATCTACGAACACTGAACCTGCGTGGAACTTTGCCCGAAACTCACAATCGCACTCACCGGATAGTTACCATAAAGTCCCCACATCGTCCAATAGACGAAAATATATCAAAACCGAAACGAATCCAGAGAAAAAGGCTAATGATTTCGGAACCTTACAGGGCAATTTTCGTAAACGTCATGAACTTTCAAAGAGCACAGAAAAACCCAACAGTTCTGCATCCACTATTACGACTTCTCGCCCCAAAAAGCTAAGAAGACTTTCGTAGTTTTGAATCGGTTGAATTGATTATGAATTTATACATGGCACAACTGTGCGTGTTTCAATTTGCCCGTTGTACAAGGCTGTTCCACGACTTAATTACTTGCTGCAGTGCGTTGTTTTGCACACTGTCACGCTTAGCATACAGACCCGTGAGTACTGTGACCCAAAATTCACAGAACTCTCGAAGTTCCGCCTTGGTCGTTGGACTTGTGGAGAAAGCAGTGATATTGACTCTGTCCTTGAGCAAGTTTAATGGGTTGACAGCTCCAGAAGCTCGAAAGTAGTCGCCAAATGTTGACACAGTATATCTCCGAAGACTATAGCAACAGTCAACAAGACTCTTTTGCGAATTGGAATCGTATCCCAGCATGCTGTATTCATCTCCGAACTCATCCTTTAAGACATAATCGATTGCTTCAAGAGCTAGAATTCGTGCTTGTTCGTAAATTGTTGACGCCGCTTCCACTACGGTAGTTGACTGTTCACCGATGGTAGACGATTTTTCTGATGTTGGTTCTTCTATCGGTTGCAAATCTTCAACCATCATAGCGTCGTCGTCTGGCTCTGAGACTGGGTTGTCCAGAAGATTTCCTGAGCTGGGATATTGAGAATTGCGAGCCCTCTCCTGTGCTATTCTGTCCGCTATTAGAGCTGCTGTCATGCCAGGACGGAAAGAAATCGTAAGAATATGGTTTGCAAGTGCTTTAACACAAAAGTTCTTGTCATTAGAGAGAAGAATCACCAAGCTAGGATCGTAAGTTGTTTTGAAATACAGACAACAGTCCAGAATAGCGTCGTCATGCTGTGCATTTCGATCCAGCCGCTCCTGTAGCATTTGACCACGAACGATAGGATTTGTGTCGTGGAGATACTTGTAACACCAGTCAATAGCCTGCCGAGCAAGCGAAGCTATGGAATGCTTACTGTCACGGCTCTTGGAGGAACTTTTGAGTCCGTCAAGCTCTCTGATCACCTGGGAAGGTATAATAATGCGAAAAATGTCATGGTATAGTGCATGCATGTTGAGAAGGTCATTAACCATTGCCAGATGACTAAGAATGAAATTTGTATCAACTACCAAAAAGATGATGTGCTCTCCGTGGGAATTGACACCTGAAACGGCATACTGTCCCCTGCTTTCCGTACTAGATATGCTCGGAAACGTCGACTCCCTCACGAGAGATCTCCTTTGTGATACTAATGCTGCAATTTCGTCAACCTCCGACTCATTGCTGACATCCACCATCTCCATGTCCTCGGAGTCGATCGCTGCCGGCTGCTCCATGTTTCTCTTCGAACCGTGAGGCGGGGTAGGAGTGTTACGTCCCGTTTGGACGGGTGTGACAGAACAGGAACGAACCACAACGAAGAACAGTTGATCTCTTATCTACACAGATCCAGACGATGTAACGAAAACAAACATTTATTTTCTTTCAACTATTTTTTATTTTAGTTTCAGACACAAGCTGTCTAAAGTGCATAGCAATAACATTAACCAACTATATAAGGCCGTATACGCCAACGGCGCTCTAAGCTTTTGTGAAAGACATGAAATCGCTGTTCTGAGCCATCTCGTACTGCAAGTCGGGTTGAAACTCCATGTAAAGCGACTCTGGATCAGCATCCATATGGTAAGTATAAGCAGCTTCCTCGTCACCAATAATCTGTTTAGGTCTGCCCTGGTTCTCCGCTGCATCGGCCATGAGCTGGCACATACAGCTGCGCTCCATTAAAGTGAACAAGTACGCTGCCTCATCAACGGTACCTCCCACAGAGATTAGACCGTGATTTTGTAAAATTGCACCATGGCCATCGCCGACGGCTTGGGCAATCTCTTCGCCTTCACGAGCCTCCAGAGCAACACCTCCGAAATTATTGTATACAGCATGATGGTTGTAAAGCATACATACATCCTGATTCAGCATCTCCAGAGGCTTTCCAAAGGCAGAGTACGTCTTACCGTATGGAGAATGTGTATGACACGCAGCATTCACTTCAGGACGAGCCTTGTGTAAAGCGGAATGAATTGCAAACCCAGCAGCATTGATCGCAACTTTCTTATCGCTCAGAATGTTCCCGTCCTCATCTACGCGCACCATATCGGACGCTTTCAGAAGACCGAAATGGATACCAAGCGGATTGATCCAAAATGTGTTAGGATCCACTGGATCTCTTATAGAGATGTGACCAGAACTGCCCTCTGTATATCCTTTCCGGGCGAATACACGGAACGCTCCTGCCATGTGCTCAAGCATCCACTCTCGCTTTTTGTAAGGGTCATCAAACTGAGGGATCGGGAATGGACATTCAGCGCCCATAGAAATGTTATGAGCACCACGCTCCCCAAGAACATACCCCTTAGAGGTTGCAGGAGTTACCTTGTCTGGAACACTGGCCCCAACTTGGCTTGTTTGTGTAATGGTTGATGATGCCATTTTTAAAATAAATATCTCTTAAGCGTCTCACTTCTGACCTTGTCACTTAATGACCGAGCAAGCACAACCTTAGCTTGAATATCTCGCTCACTAACCGCTGTTCTGTCTTTCTTTTCTCACTATTACTAAGATCCGTTGCCCATGAGCTTCTTCTCCTCTATATATATTCCCGCCTCGCTTCATGCACCAATTTTATGGCACAAGAAAATACTTTTTTGTCTTGGTTTTTGCTCCTATTTCCTCTTTGGTGCTCGATTCGCCAATGCTGACGCAGTGCTGACATCAGCAGCCACTACTATACCGTATCGGGAATTAGACGAACCTCCATTTTTCGGTAAAGGCTCTACTGTTCAATCTTGTCACCGGGGGGCTTTGCCTAATACGTACAGTCAATGACATGAGTATGGTGCTACACAAAGCCTTTATCTTGAGCGCAATAGACTAAGGGTCACATAGTATGACAGAATGCGGGAACCTCGCCTTTCAAGGTGGTGTTAAAAGTTATCCCAGGCCTCCTCTTCTTTATCTGTATTCTTTCTGGAAATCGAACCACCCATGCTTGACAACTTGGTTTTTTCTTTCGGCTTCTCTAGACCAAATGCAGGCGAAAACTCTTCGTCATCACCCGTTTCCTCGCCTAAACCGTCAAACAACCGATTGTATTGACCATTGGGTCTACCTCTTTCTCCTCCATCAAGCTGCTGTTGCAGCGATTGTCCAGTTTCTTGCACTTTCTGGCCAAATTGCTCCATGGCCCTGCGTGCCTGCTGAGCATAATCTTTCTCGGCCAGTTGCTTCACTCCTGGTTGTATCACACTATCATTCACCTCTTTCACAGACTGTGCCACAGTAGAGGAGAAAATACCCCATCCACGCGAAAACGTACCCACAGGATCTTTCTGAAATGAGTCTAACGTGAATGACGACAATGTTCCTCCTTGTCTTTGTGTTCCACCTGAAGGAGCAGGTGTAGACCCAAAACCTTGGTACCGTCCTCCCTTTGATGGGGGGACATCAGTAGGCCTCGATTCATTCAAAGATCCCAACTTTGCAAAATACGATTCATTCTGATTTTTGGCCAGCACGTCACCTGCACCAGAGCCAACTGGAGTACCCCGTCTTGATTGTGTTACAGACGAAGGAGCACTTCCAGATGAGTTTCCAGCTGCTCCAGTAGCGGGAAACAGAGCCTCCCCACTGTGGTCTGGAGCCACAAAGTCCTCACCCTTGATTAAAGCAGTCAACATCGCCTTGTAATCTTCAGCGACATAATTGTTGTACTTCTGCTGAGCAGGAAGTTTTAAATCTATACCATGTGATTCAAAGTACTCTGCACACTTGATATTTCCGCCCAATTCCATCCGTGCGAGTTCATCAGGTTTGAATTGATCCATCGTGATCGACCGTACAAATGAAATATGCACCCCCAATCCTCTATGTACACCCGCACACTCTAGACAGATAAAAATCCCGAACTTGGGAGAGGCCCACTGTGGGTTTGGCGCCCTGCAGTCAAAACACTTTTTGTTGTCGCCCTGCTTTTGTAAGGCAAGCAGCTTTCTACGGTAATCTGGATCTACTGTCCATTCTCCCGCCATTTTTGGTCGTCAATACACAAAATAAAAACTAACACAAGGAAACTCTTCTAGAAGTCCGTTTGCCCAACAAATCTAGTACAGCTGGTGTATATAGTATGCAGGTATTACCGCCAAACAACTTCCGCGTAGTAGACAATACTTCCAGTTCGTTCAAAAGGTTTTCTACTTTGCTTCTCCTTTATTTATATTTCACTTGTTGTCTTCTGTCCACTGATGACACGAAGTTTTGTTGGCAGAATTCCCTTTCAAATCTGTAGAATTTTTCCAAACTGCACCGCCATTAAAGAGATAACGTAGCAGGGTCACTTCAGGGCGACTGATCGTGAAGTCGGAGCCGCGGCTATCTACTTAGAGTCTATTGGAAATCTAAAGTTTACAAGATACAATTCAATATCGATAAAAAGCACGAAATCAAATATCTTTAAAGCAAACTTTTAAACCAATGAAAAGAGTCCTAAAATAGCTGACAGAACTGTCCATATAAAAGAGTAAGATGCGGGAATTGGGTGTGCACCCTCGTTCTTGGAAGATGAAGATGACGAAGCGGTAGTACTAAGGGGTGCAATTGATACAGAGGTAAGCGTCAGGGTGTTATCGCTATCCAATAAATCAGACACCCACTGGGAGACATTGGAACTTTGCAAAGATTCATCAATAACTGTATCGTTCGAAAGGAATACAGTTGCTGTTCCATCGGTAGCAAATATCACTCCGCCCTTCATGAGACTCTCAGGAGTTCTTAGTAGATAACCCTCATTTGCTAAACCAGTCTCAATGTCGTCTGTTCCTTGGAAGTCGTGGATGGTTGAGTAAAGGTGTAAGCTCTCTGTAGTGTTGAGGATCTCGAAAATGTCAAACTCACCCCCGCCGGAACGCCATGAAGAACAGTTGACATTTGTTGGGTATTGTGCTGTTCTTGGAATGTTAGCATTTAGAAGCCAGATCGCAGGCATATTGTAGCTTGCAGTATCCTCACTGACAGTATCTTCCTCAGGAGCCAAAAACTCAAACAGGAACATTTTGGTAATTCCATCATAGCCGTGGAAAGCGGGAATGCCATCTCTATAAACACCACAGTCGTTATTCCATCCAGATTCCCCACATGTAACATTCGACATGATAACGAACTCTTCATTTGATACAAGGGTCACGTTGCTTAGAACTGTGGAGGAACTGGCTGGGGATACTCCATCCGAATCAATATAATCTAGTGCTTTTCCTAAACATGTGGCATTTGTACCCACATTTGCCAAAAATGTCACATTCTCAGCAGTCTCTGATTCCGAATCATAATAAGCAAGACGGGACCACGTACCGGTGGTATCACCTTCAGTATAGCTGTCTATCACATAATAACCAAACTTCTGCAAGTTAATGGGACCTCTGATGTGAACCGAGACTTCTCCATCTAGCGGAGAGTTCGAGCCACTGAAATACACCGGACTATCCTCATTCAAGGAACAATCACAACTACTATTGCTGCTGGAATCAATACTCTCCACGTTAAAGTAATATCCGCTGTATCCGAAGTTATCGTACTGTAAAACAGAGTATTCTGACGACCACACACGAGTAGAGGATGCCGTTGAAGTAGACGCGCTCGAGCTTGCCTCTTTTTGAACATCCACGCTCCCTGATGGTGCCTGGTTATCTGGTTGTGCCTGAGCTCCTCCCTGAGAAGAACCAAGTTGACGCGACGACAGTTTAGCTGCCTCGCTACTAGCGGCCATGTAAAGGAGACCTGCAGTCAAAAACTTCATTCTTGTATAACAATAATAACAGCAAACTCTATACCGGAACTTCACTTCACCCTATGACCGATGTTTATGTCTATTAAAGTCGCTCAAGATCTCTATATGTAGGAAAAGTGCCAAGTTCTTAATAGTTATTTATGGCAACTTTTTCTCGGCTTTCAACTTTTTCAAAGGCCGGAACAATGCGGATGACCTCTTGTTGCAGCTTCTTCGTCACCAGAAACCTGCCTCTGCTTTGACAACCAACAACGCGTTTACCCTGTCCTACAAAGCTCTTGCTGCGTCTGACCGGGCTTACCTCTGCCCTCGTGCATATCCTCCGAGAGGGGCTCAGCTGGGATAATTTTAGAAATTTTTCATTATTGCGTCGATCGACGTTCTCATGAATAAAAGACTTGACATTTCAAAGCTTATTTCTTCACAGTCACGGACGATACCCTAGAAGAGGTGTTTGGACAATCCACACGATTTCGATGCTGCGACCCAGTATAATCTCTCTGAAATACAGGGTACAGCCCAAGCCTCAAACCCAGGCTCAGGCGTCTCAAATTTTTGACCATTTCAAGAAGAACCACATACCTTCTAATTCCAAGCTGCTACTATTTCAGATACCCAGAACCACTGTCTACGGTCAGACGTTCTGGACAGGAGACATAAAGGTAGTGTTGAGCTCTCGAGAAGAGATCCAATCTCTCAATTTGCCTCCTGAAAGCTTTAAACTGGATGATTTTACGATATATCAGGAATCCAGCCTACCCGAAGACACCAACACATCACATGGCCACTAGACGTGTATCCTACCCTTTATAAGAACAACATAAATGTATGCTAATACTATTCGCTCCAGAGACTCCCTCTTACTAATTGAGGTGTCTACTCAAGACTTCAATGATTCTCATATTGTATAGCTCCATTCAAATATATATTCATAGCTTAAGTTTAAGTAGGCACTTTTGCAGGAAACAAAGGAGAAAATTCCCGTATCTGTATTCAGCTAGAAAGAGAGAAAAGCTCTAGTTCGTGCCGACACTAGCTTTATGCTTGAAGGAACGGGATATAAATTTCAGATATCAGATACCAAGACGTAAATAATCGTAGGATCAATCTTTTTTTGAGATCTGATAATCAAAACATAAATAACAATCACCAAATTATATTATGATCTATTCTTACCTAGTGGGCTGCCAATGATAGCGAATAAACAATCAGACTCCACTAGTCCTCAAGTACACATATGGAAAACGACGAATTTCAAGTTTCCCTGATTGCTGATGCACTGATTGAGGGCATAGACCGCGACCTCTCACTTGTTTTATCAGGGCAGGACGATGATCTCGCTTCAGTCACGCTTCGCAGCTTATACTCAGCGCTGGAGCAGTTTCAGCCTTGTCCACAGCAGCTAGACCATCGACTAAGAGAGCTCATCGAGAGACTTGTGGCATGCTATCAGAGCAGTTGCTTGAAGAAGAATAATGATTCTCTCCGAGGTCAGATCAGCGAACTGTTTTATAACTTTGCAAAGACAAGAGGTTTGAAAACGGTTTCTAACTGTCTTCCTAGTGATGTGAACATAATATGTTCTATCTTAGACGCGTCTGAAAGTACTTCTGATTGGAAGGAGCGGTTTTTCTTGTTCACTTGGCTCTCCATATTAGTGTTGATTCCATTTCCCTTAGATAAGATTGACCCACACCTACCCTCAAGGATTTACGACCTCTCATTGAAGCATTTGGACTCAAATGGGAAAGATAATGATGCAGCTGCAATTCTATTGGCTAGATTTCTCTCTAGGGCTGAAAGTTCTGATTACGTGAAGCGCTACATAAACCGGCATTTCAATTCCATTACGTGGGAAACGCTCTCTTTATTCACAAAGCTGGGAACTTTGAAGACTACAAACTACTTATTGAAGATTGCTGATGTCAAGCAGCTGGAGTTTTGCATAGAACGAATATTGACTCTGACCTTGAACGAAATTGATAAAGATAAGAATTCCTCCACGTTGAGACTGTTTGTGAAAAACCTTGGAAAGCTGTCTCTGCTTTTTCTATCGCTTGGTAACTACAGTGCCATTGAGGACATAGTTGACACTTTTCTGGATCTTATTGATTACAGAGATAACCAAATACGATACACGGTTGCCAAGCAAGTAGCAAAACTGTGCAAAGGTTTAGAAAGGGCCCAGGTGGATGATGTAGTATCTTCACTGTTGGACTGCTTAGACATTTCTAATATTCAGTCAGACTCTGAGCTTTGTTTGAATCTAAATATAGACTCAGAACTGATAAATATGGAAATGTATCACGGAGTTTTGCTAACGTTTGGAGAACTTGCCAGACTGAAATTGCTGTCCCATCACCAATCAGTTATAATAGTTTCCATCTTGCACAAAACCTTTTTTGTTGAACAGCATAGACTAACTTACACTTTAGGGTCCACAGTTAGAGATTCCTCTTGCTTTATTGCTTGGTCATTATCAAAGAAGTATTTGACCTCAGAACTTACTGACTCCCAGTGGATTCTGTTATTCAAAGATCTGCTTCTAGTTTCCTGTTTTGATAGAGATCTTATGATAAGGCGAGCAAGCTCTGCTGCAATACAAGAATTAATAGGAAGACATGGTGATCTTATTTTGTGTCATCTTCTTCCATCAATCGATGTTTTTGGAGCTTACAAAGTTAAACTGATTGAAATCCTAGACTACACTGCGCTTGGACATTTGGGAAGATCTTATTCTCTCAGTATTGATATAATCAAGAACTTGGGCGGGTTAATGAAAAATGAATTTATCTCTGCTCTGCTTGAGAGTGGAGTTGTTAACCCCGACCATGATGTTCGTGTTCAATCCTCTAAAACGTTGAAGAAGATTTTGATTTATGAAAATGACGAAACAAGAACGTATAACACCCTTCATAAGCTTTGTTCTACGATGAATCATAATAAAGAAAGCGGCATACTTTACTGCATAGCGGAAGTGCTTGGTTTAGTCGGAAGCTACCAAGACTTTGACATCTTCCGTGATTACTTTAGCACATTGAAATGTGATTATCATAAAGATCCATTTTCCAAAGGAGAAGAGTTTCTTCATCTTCTTTCGGCTCTACTTGGTTTTGGATATGAGCTGGATGAGCATGAGTATGATTGCATATTCAACATCATCCGTAACAACGATCCTAGGATAGAATCAGAATTCGTGATCCTTGCCAAAAATATGGCCACAATACCAAAACCAATTCAAGACAAATGGATGTATTACATTAAGAATGGCAATTGGGCTACAGCTAAAGCTGTGGGTTACTGCAGCATCTTGAATGATCACCTCGAAGAAGCCATGAATATTTTAAAGGATACAACGACAGACGCTAACTTGCGTAGTTGTTTAATTGAATCTGTGTCAGTGTACCTAGAAACACATGAGATTTCTGCATCTAAACTTCAATCTCTTGTTATGAATTTAGATGACTACACTATGACCAACAAGGGGGATGTTGGAAGCCTTATTAGACTATCTACAATCAAGCTGATATCAAAAAACAGCCATAAGTTTGCCAAAGATAACGAGACACTCAAGATGGTTGAGCTGAAACTTCTGAGGCTCTCTGGAGAAATCATGGATAGAGTCCGTGTAAAATCCTTAAAGTTAATGTTACAATTGAAGAATTGGCAGGGTTACTATTTGAATTATGCCTCTACTCAAGAAATCAACTACAGCTTTTCAGAAAATGTCAATCTCCAGTTTGTAAGCCTGGTGGATTACTTCAAGTTGCTGACCACTATATACAGGGACAAATACCTTGATTTGGAGGATTCATCATACTCTGTGGAGTTCTGGAAAGGTTATTCGTTTTCTGCTGGCTCTAAAAACAGTGTGAACTCTTGTACTAATGCTGCAGCCTATTCGCTTTGCTTATTATGGGAGAAGTTGGAACCTGATCAGCAGAATACCGTTTTGAAAGACATTACTTCGATACTGAAGAGCACAGAAACATATGCCAATAATAAAGATAGAATCATCAAACAGCAGAATTCTGCAATGGGACTATGGTGTTCTTTTCTGGAGTTGAATTTAGCTGTTCCTGAGACCTTTTCGTTGAGAGGACTATTTGTGAGAGTGTACAATTTGACTCTGAAGACCGCAAGTCTACCCAGACTATTGACTGCGATTAGACTTTTAACAGTTTTGGCTTTGCGATCGCCAAATTTATCGGATGATTGCAAGAAAAGGCTTACATGGTTGTCTACAAAGCATCCGACGTCTAGGATTCGCCAGGCTGCATCTGAAGCCCTCGAGGAAATACGATGCGAACTAAACTAATGAGAGAATCTATAAGTATATAACAGGGGGTGACTATTTCATTTTAGTCATAATCTTCTTATTTGCTATTTGCCATTGTTGGATCTACAGCGTCATCATCTAATGCATCTTTGAGACTGACAGTCCCACTCCCCCTTGGAGCAGGCATTGGGAAATTTTCTCCTGGTTTCCATCCTATCATGAAGACGAATCTGAAAGTTGCTGGCAAATTACCGGTTTTAGGATCACCATGCAATGCTTGATATATCGGTTGCACTGCTAGCAGCAAGTCTTTGGTCAGTTTTGGCGGTGTGCTTAATATCGAATTTGATTCTCCCATCAGCTGCAAGTCTGTCATCAGAGCAAATATGTCAGGGTATTCTACAATGATCTCTTCAACATCAACTGTAAGCATCTGGAACCCTGCTTTCTGCATGAGAGAACCGACATCGGATGAGCCCACAAACGGAGATACACGAGGAGATAGACCACCGTATCTCTCGAGCTCCGCTAGCTGCAGAGATGTACGAAGCTCAAAGAGAGTGTCACCACCAAACATAGATCCCATGAAGCAGCCATTAGGCTTAAGGGAATGAAACAGCTTTTTGAACACTAGTGGTAAATCATTTATCCAATGGAGAGCCATATTAGAAACAATCAAGTTGAACCTGTCCTTCTCTTTCAGAAGAGGATGATCGTAAGCTTCTTCATCGGCCACGATTCGCTCGATATCAAGCTGTTTATCCAACTGCTCGTTGATGCTCTTATTCAACATGCTAGGTGAAGAATCCACCATATACAGTTTTCCTATCTTTGATCTGACAAGCTCTCTATCTTCCTCCCATTTCGGATCGTCATCTGGGTGAGGTATACACAGCTGTCTTTCAAAGTTTCCAGCATGGCATCCAAAATCCATAACTTCCGAGAAATCAGACTTCAAGAAAGCCAGTCTTTCAACAGTTCTTCTTGAAACCTCATCCCTGATATACTCCGTCTTATGGCTTTCATTATGATGAGCAGCTCTTTCTCTCTGCTTATATTTGATGTTTCGGTCAAACACTTGAAATGCACTGCTGTTTTTTCCTAAGACCCAGCTTGAATGCAGAAATCGTCTTTGGGCCAGCGTTTTGAGCATTACCATTCTGTGTTTCTCCTCTCAACGCTGTCTTGACGGTAGGAGTTTGTGCTGATCAAAGAGCAAGAGAAATAAATATAAGAGCTTTATTTTCCAATCAATTTTTTCAATATGAATAATATTTGTGGGGCGAGCCAAACGAAGACACAAGCAAAACAGTTCAGCGTCGCCAGCGCTCTGCCTGACGATCAAGGAAACTAGGCTCCGACATCACTTCATAACAGAGCTCTCAAGGGATGCGAAAGCTTCTGGGAACGCCGCAGCGCGTGAAAAGGCAGCTCCCCACGACTGTTGGAAAACCACCGCGGCCGCTTCCTATTCCTGTATTCTTTGAGGAAAAGCTCAAAAGCATTCTGTCTAGAGATGATATATCCGAGGACATGGACTACGTGGCACGGCTAATGGACTCAATGAAGAAGTTTGAGCCCACATTACGATTTCCACAGCTCGTGCTCGCTAAAAAGATATTCTTGAAAGCAAATTCTCCTATGCATAGTGCCATATTCATGCAAAAACTAGACGAACTAGGCCTGGAGCCTCGATTTTTTGAAGTTGAGTATCTACTAAGGAACGAGTGTTATGAGCAATCGATAGACGTGTTTTGGAAGATGTGGGGAGATTATAAAGACAACACTGTGTTTGGTAAGCGTCAAACCTTGAGGATGCTGCAGACGTTTAATCTCATGATTATGGCAAGTGAGAGAAATGACACCGACAATTTGGTCCGATTAGTGAGTTTGATGGAAGAACTTGGTCACGCGGAGACAGCGACTCTTTCTGATCTCAACTACTCAAAGATGTTGAATAATTCAATCAAGTTTGACAATTATCAGTTATCGTCATACCTGTTCAAGAGAGTAAGTGGTAGATTTGAGTTTTCTGATGGTACTTTAATACAATTGGGTCTGATTTTTTCCAAACAGGGTGACATAGAGTTGACAATGGAGTTGCTCGACAAGATTTCTAAGCGCTACCAAAATGAGAGAGAGACCATTGGATTGGAATTGGCTTCGTCATTGGGATCTGAAACTCGCTGGCAAATCATTGAACAGCTTGTAGATGAAGGGATTGAACCAAACTTCGATAATTTCGGAGCTTCTTTCTTGCAAAGTGATACTTTTCAAACGAACCAATTTGATGATCTTACGAAACATTTACAAATGATCACGTCTTTGAAGAATTCAAAAACCATACAACTTTTCCTCCTTAGCTATTTGTCTTCCCTTGACAATAGTAACGGCCATTTCGGCTCTATTGCATTTTCTTATCGTCTTTTGAAACTACATGATAAACTTGATTGTCTTCAACAGCGGCACTTCTCAATAATGTTCCATAACGCATCGAAATTTGGGTCGAAGCTTTCATGCCTAAAACTGTTGGAAATCGCACAAGAACGCAGTCTGAAATTATCTGAAAAGGACTACTATCATATCATGAAATGTCAGGCGGCCGGAAATGAGCATGATACTTTATTTGTGGTTTTAGAGAGTTATCTGAGCCATTTCAAAGGAATCGGCCACAAAGTACGGAATTTGTTGACGCAGATTGCAACCGCCACCAATGATGAGAACTTGAAGAGGTTTTTGGAACTCTCTCCAGAAAATGTAAACCTCGATGCTCTCGAGAATCTCTTTTCTGTACAAAAGATCACCACGAAATTATATGACAGAGCAGAGAGAACGTTTTATAGACACGATGTGATTCCCACGTTGTCTCAATACGATTTTGAAAGTGATCACCGAAATCTGGTTCTGTTCTGATAGAAATCACTGGATTGTCTGTTATACTCGATAAGCAGGTTAAGTACACAACAGAAGTAGAAATGTTAAGGTTCAGGGTTATAAAAACAGGTGCGATATCAAACCATCAAGACTACTTGAATGAGCCGAAAAGGAAGTAGACAAGCGTCACTACCGAAACTCCAAAAACTGCCAACACTGAGTTGCAGATCGTGTCCTCTCTTTTTAAGATGGGAATGATTTGTTTGTCAAGGGCCAACCTTCTAGCAGCAGATTCATGATATCTTGTTTCCTTTGGTTTGATTCCTTTGGGGATATGAGAAGGATCAGGGTTTAGTTCCTCAATAAATTGTTCTATCTCGCCACATTTAATACCTATAGCAAGGTAGTTAGGATCTGAGACATGGCACTTATGGTGAATGAGCCTGATATAGTGTGTGAAAATATTAAGCACTCCCTCATATGTTCTTGCTTCGAGTATCAATTTGCAAGTTTCTCCCTTTCTAATCTTCACATTACCTTCGAACAAAGCTGTATTTTGGAATACAAGGGCCAATGTGGCAATAGCCATTACTTGAGGAATCGAGCAAAAGTTGAAGGTGGAGCTGTCATAGATGAGAGAAAGATAGATCAACACATCTTTTGCATGGCTCAATGCGTTCAGAACCAGTTCAGACACGCAATGGACCGCATCATCACGATATCTAGGGTCTTTGAATTTCGCTAGTTCGTCGGTATACTTTGACCATATTTCTTGAGGCCAGAACGATCTACCTTCTTCCAAGTCTTCTAGATAATCTCTGATTATATTGACTTTTTGAAGAAACAATCCCATGGAGTAACTCAAATTCATCTCCTTCAAAAGGATTGGATCTGCAAAGTTTGCGGCAACAGACAACCGTGTGAGTCCCTCACCGACCAAACCAGCGACGTAATAACAATACCGGTCATAATCTTCAAGAGTCTTGACTCCAGATAGATTGAATTCCGCATCATTAATATAGTCAGCCATTCCTTGTCCCATATTATGAGTACCTTCTTTAATGATGTCTTGATAGTTTGAGTTAAGCTTATGGTACTCAGCAAGGACAACGTCAAACTTGAGTAGTACCTCTCGATCTTTCTCTTTTGGGTCATTTCCATCAAACGTCCAGTCCTTTAGCAGTAACTTTGTATCGAACTCCCTCAAAAGTGGCACTTTGATCTCCTTCGCAATAGTCATATCATCCTCAACAGTATCTAGTGCTCTCAACACTAGATAGAACAGCATAACTGCATTTCGCAGCTCGGGATTCAGTTCCTTGATCACAGCAGAAAACGATCTAGAACATAACTCTAGAAGACGGTAACACGTCTTTTCCGACTCCGAGCACCGACTCAGATCAACTGGAAACTGATGCTTTCTAAGGAACTTACTGAGAAAGTCAATCAGACAATCATGTTAGTATCCGGTCCCTTTGGCAGAAGGTACACGTCTTTGATCACTTACAGTTGAACAGCAGCTTTCAGCTCTGTGGGGTGTGAAATCAGATCCACTACTTTCCCCATTGTAGATGTATGCTTTTGAAGGAATACAGAACTCAGTTAATGCACGTTTGAATGCTGTCCATGTTCTGCACTGCTCTTTTAAACTGCAGTTGGCGGTTGGATGTAATTCGTTTATCGTTAAATAGTTTAAACGGAAGATCGTTGATTTCTCAGGCCAAGAGGTGATCGGAAAAATCGTGTTTGATATTGGTACACGACCAATGAAACCTCTAATAAATCTGGCATAAACACAAGACAAGAAAAGGCAAGGATCGTGACTAGGATATACTAGGGGAAGCGATGTGCTGTTCAATTGCGTCAGTGCAGACGAGCTGCTAGGAAAAGATGGAGAGAAGAGGCTGGACGAACACCAACACAGGCGAGACGGGGGATGCTAGTGGGGATGGGGATGAAAATGAAAACTATGAGGTTCATCAGGGGATCATTTTTGCGATTCATCTAACCCCAACAATGTATGCCAATTTGGCAGCTATCTTCAGCAGTTTACAGACTATGATGCGAGACCTTGTCAGATCTTATCCGAGCACAGGTGTTGGATGCTATTTGTTCAATTGTGTCAATGAGCACACTGATACTGGCCGATCTGGTGGTTTGGGATCACGAAAAGGGGTATACGCTATTTTGAAGTTACGTGACTTGAACATTGAGCAATCGAAGAAAGTGGACTTGTTGGTGAGGCAGAATGGCGGTGTAGATTCTGTTTCTGGCGACAGACAAAATGTTTACAAAGACATGTTCAAGATGGTCAACGCTGTACCAGAAGAGAACTGTGGGGAGCAACTTGCCAATATTCTAAACCAATGTAGGGATGATTTCACCTATGTTCCTGAATTTGTCAAGAGGTACACGGTAAAGAAGATATTTCTTTTTACAGACTGCGACAAGCCTTTTAAAGGACAGACTGCTATGCGTACGACGCTCTGGAGCATTCTAAATGACCTGAATATGGAGAAGATTGTGATAGTTCCCTTTTTAATCAACACCAATCCTCAACAGGTGTTTGAACTGGCTGAATACCAGACACTACTGGAGTCCTACTGGCATACAGAATTGCTGGATGAAGAACAGGTTCCCTCTTTTAAACCTGTTGTGAGTCAAATTTCACCCAATGATATCCAGGAAAAGGTTTCACGAACTAAGGAGATACGAAGAACTGCTTTCAAGTGCCCCCTCATTCTCAACAATCTGACTGTTTCAGTGAAGGGATACGCCATGTTTAATGAAGTTAAACTGAAATCACCTTACCGGTACTATGATAACGAAGGACGTTACACTTATGTTGAAGGACAAACAGTAAAACTGAACGCACAAACTGGTGAAGCTATACCTCCGGACAGACTTGTTCGAGCTTACTACATTGGGGACCAGTTCTTTTCTTTTGATTCCAAATATATGGAGAAGATATGCATGTTCAGCGAGCAAGAAAAGCCCATTTTAAGAGTGTTAGGTTTCCGCAAGGTTGAATATTTCCATCCTGGTTATACCATAAATACGCCCCTACTGTTGGTTGCTGACGAAAACGGAAGCTATACACACTCTCAACGAACTATATCTGCATTATACCAAGCATTGACCAGAATGAGACGAATGGCCTTGGTATGGGGAATGCCACGCCGTCAGTCATATCCTACATTATACTATCTGATACCCACCGATGAATCTTTAGGGTACAAGACTGGCAGTGGAAAATACCCCCAAGGCTTGGCCCTTATACAAATACCTTCTAAGGATCAAATCAGAAGTCTACCGACATATCAAACAGACAAGATGGAACCGAGCATAAAGATTGCCCCAAACTCATTCGACGATATATTGAGTGATCTAGCAGCTGCGCTCGCCACTTTTCCAAATCCACAGGTGGAATGGTATTTCAAAGTCTTGGAGGAATATTTTCTACAGAAAGAAGTTGGAGAGCAAGACGATGTAACTCCGCCAGAAATCCTCAAACAGCGACAGGTGAATGCAGATGATGAACTCAAACAGTTTTGTTCGGAACTGCGACAAAGAATCATAAACAATGAACCAGTATCAGAGATATTAAAATCATTGAAGGGTGAACTAGTCAAAGCTGCAAATTTCCAAGAGCTGCACGCTCCAGATGACCGCAAACAGAAGCGTACACTGTTGTTGACTGATGACATTGTTCTTAAAGCATATAAGCTGAACAATCTTGGCCAGTTCACATCGGACCAACTGCGCGTCTTCATCAATTCAAAGCCCAATCTTATTGATAAAGGCAGAACCAAAAAGGTAATGGTTGATAACATCAAGGACTACCTTGATAGAAGCGTAGTGGAGAACTAACAGATCCCACAAAACTGGGGAAGCTGCTTGCGGACCAACATTACAAGGCTGTGTACAGCAATTGCTCCACACACGACAATAAAAATGTGTTCTTTATTTCAAAATTTCGAGATACGGAATATTATTAGTGAGAATAGCATCAACATTGAGGAGTTGAGAGATCTACAAGGTTAGCTGATTGAGAGTAGCAAGAGAACTGGCTTCGCATTTTAAAGCATTGTGCAGTTTTTAGCTCAGTGACTGTTCTTGCGCGAATATGAAGCAGTGGGTTCGAGCACAAGAATTGTACCTGTTGAACCTGATATGTTATCACAAGCCTGTGGGAAAGCTTAAGGACGCGAGCTTTTCAAAGATTGTGGCGTCGTTGAGTGAGAAATTCCCAGGATTCAATGTGACGGAGCGAGACATTTATGACAAGCTGAATGTGTACTATGATCTGGATGGCCTTGAGAAGCTGGATGATCCTGGAGATGATAGCGAGACGGCTAAAACTGAAGAGTCTGAACATGTTGAGGAACCTACTGCTAGTAGGACGCGCCGCCGTTCACGGGCTGAAGACCCGATGAAAAGCTCAGAAGAGAAGACGATAGAGGAAAGCAAGAGTCAAGTGGCCAGTCCTAGCTCTGGAGAAGCTGAGACTGATACTTTGTCTGGATCAAGAAGAGGAACTCGGAGACGGCCTAATGCCTCCGAGCGGGGTGTGTCCGAGGAGCCTACTACGGAGGAGGCCGATAATTCTGAGCAGAGCAAAAAGGAGTTGCACGCTTCCAAAACAACACGAAGAAAGTCGATATCGATGTCAACACTATCAGACACCGAAACCCCAAGAACCCGAAGGGCTACCCGGAAACAACGTTCGGAGGAGCCTGATGGCGAAGCAGAAACGGATGACACTAAGCAAGAGAAGGAGGGTGCTTCTGATGAAATGGAGGTGCCGTCGACTGTTTTGCGTAGCGGCCGCAAGCTACAAGCCAAGAAGAAGGAAGGTTCTACTGAGCCTGAGGACACCGAACATCAGGACGATTCTTTACACACGCCTGATAATATGACAATGAAAGGCCATTCCACGCGCAAGTCTCTAAATTCTGCCTTACTTAAGGAGGCTGTAAAGAATGATAAGTCAGAACAATACGAAAACGGAGGAGAGTCAGATAAGGATGAAGAACAAGTAGAAGAACAGGATGAAGAACAGGATGAAGAACAGAATGAGGAACAGGATGAAGACCAGGATGAAGACCAGGAGCAGGAACAAGATGGATCTGTAAAGAGAAGAACTAGATCCCAGATACTCAGCAAGAGCACACGCCGAAATCTGCGTAAGGAGATCGAAAGAGAGATCAGCCAGACCGGGACTGATGCTGATGATGAAACGCAAACCAAACAGTCAGAGTCGGATGATCAGGGGGAGCAGCAATCCGAAGATGATAACGACAAGCATACGGAACCAGAATCACGTAAACGATCAGCATCTACGCTTTCAACGCCCGTGTCGTCAACTTCCACAGCGAAAAGGCCACGCAAAACTCCTGCCACTGTTCCTTCAATGAAAACAACTGACAAATTGACCGGTAAAGAGACACCAAGCCGCAGAACACCGCTCACTAGGGCCACTAAAGCCAACCCAGAAACAGCTCCTGTTGCGAGCTCTGATGCACCTGGTACACCAGCAACACCTATCACACCTTCTGTTAGACGTTCTTCCAGAAAGAAGTAGAGACACCCATGGGTTTGGATTGTTTGCTGACATAACATAGCTGTCAGCCGTAGTGTATAACCCAAAAGAAGATTCTGAAAATAAGACTGGAGACAAAATGTAGGAAGGGGCAACGACAATTTTTGAGGGGACCTAGTGACTAACACAGTTACAAGGGCAAAAACACCGCTCTGGAAGATAATCACAGGAATTGAGAGTGTCAGCAAAAAAGGGATTCTGCTCTGACATACTGACAAAAAACGAGTTATCATCAACCTTTGAAAGATGTCCGACCTTAAAATTGAAACCGTGTCCCCTGGAGATGGCGTCACATATCCTCAGCGTGGTGATCTTGTTACAGTCCACTATACTGGAACTTTGGAGAATGGAAAGAAGTTCGATTCTTCAAGAGATAGAAACAAGCCTTTCCAGTTCAAAATTGGCCAAGGAATGGTGATCCAAGGATGGGAAGAGGGATTTGCTAAGCTTTCTGTGGGAGAAAAAGCTATTTTGACGATTCCAGGCCCTTTGGCTTATGGACAGAGAGGGTTCCCTGGACTGATTCCTCCAAATGCCACATTGATCTTCGATGTTGAGCTTTTGAAGATCAACTAAGTGTTTAGGTTATCTATTCAAGTAATAAAGACCGTCTTTTGCGGTCTGGATGAGATCACTAACCACCAAATTGTTGAGATACACTTTGTAGTTGAGGTCGTAAACTTTCACTTCTGGAAGCCTCATTGGACTTGAATTGCGGTCAGTGGCTTCATATCTGAACAGCAGCGTCTGTTTCATAAACGGGAGAACTGAAAAGTTGAATTGGTTTTTGAAGTTGAGAATTTTAAAGCTTTCACTTGCTGACATAGTTGCACTGAATTGAAAAATTCTTGACGTGGGATTCTCAATCACATACTTCACCTCCAGAACACCTGGAGATACCTCGGTGAGGTCTACCAAGCATCTTGGATCCATGTGAGGTAACGATCCTTTCCATAAAAGGCCTTTGTAGGTGTTCTTGGCTTCAACCACAGAACCTTCTAGCTCGTAGTCACACTGCATATTTATTTCCACATTGATGGCCCTTTTGAGATACCCCTCTTCACAGGACGATGCATATTTGAACCTAATACTTTCCCTGCCAAGGGCTGCAATTCGAGCTGGTGTTTGAAGAAGTTCAACAAGCTTTGTTTTGCAGTTGGGTGATTTTGGAGCAATCTCAAACGAAAAGTTGGACAATATCACTGCACTTTCACAACTATTTGAAATAACAGCCTTCCCAATCCACAGGCGTTCGTGTATTGGAACAGCAGGAAGCTTCTTGTCTTCATTTGATGAATGTATGTTGAATACGGAAGGAATTGTGGACCCAATAGATGGCAGAATAGAAAAATCAAGCTTGAACAGGCTCACAATCGGAATTTCCAGAGTCCTTGTGCTCCCTACTCTCACATTCATGTTATTCTTCACCAGATAAGTATACTTCAAGAGAACCTTCAGAAGAGACTCAGAGCTATCATTGGTGATAGGAAGATGCAAAAGAACAATGCGCTTCGAAGACTCTCCAACATCAAGCGTCTTAGTAGTATCGCCTTTCCATGACGTCATTACATCGTTTGCATCAACGACACCGTTACAATCCAGCTCAAGACCAAACGAGTGGGTATCCTCATTGCAGAACAGAACTTCAATAGGAAAGACCTGCCCGCTGAAAGCAGTACTGGCTGCGTTGACCTGAACAACGACTTTAGGAGGTTTCGGTATAACTTCAAATTCCAACGGATATCCTTCCACAATATCATAATCAAACCCCTTGTGGAATCGCAAATTGGACTCTCTGAACCATTTTCCTTGTCTTTCATCAGCTGAAGGTAGCTTGAGTTGGTTCTCAACAACTATACCATTCACATTCACAACAAGATCAATGGAATCTATTTTAAATCTGCCAACAATTTGCGATAAGAAATTGAATTCAAACACCTTGGGTTGTCTTTCATCGAAATCAAGATTACTAGTGAAATTCGATTCTTCTTGTTGGAGCATTCCATTGAAAGAACAAAGTTTTTTATGCGATTCCGTGGGATCATGAGTTAGTATGACCTTACCTAGATCGTTCGTAAGTGAAATGCCAATCTTCTGAATTATCAAGCTCTTTACCAAAAAATTGGTTTTGGGGTTGAGCATTAACTGTAATTGAACTTGATCATCCAGTGCGTAGCTTTTGTGATGAAACAGGGCGGAACTCTTGAATAATTCTCCTTTGAAAATCAGGTTATCATGCTCAGTATCAGATATATTATCCTGGCTAATCTGATTCGAAATACCTCTGATCCATTTTGCATCCATTGAACACAGTTGTAGGTAATATAAAGTAGCATCTTTAAAATTCTCTAGCCTGATACAACACTGCAACAGTCTCAGTAAAACAATAGCAGCGATTTTGTTCCACCCTTCATTCTTGAAAAGCGACAATGAAACTAAGTAATCGTTAACAGCCATTGAATAATTCTTCTGGCTGAAGTACTCCTCACCCAATTGGAAATAGACATAAGATTCTGAGCGGTTGAATTTTGCCTTCTTGGCTTTCGAGAAGAAGTCAAGAGCTCTGGATAAGAGCTTCACGCAGCATTTACTGTAATCAAAATCCTTCTCTTGTTCCCTGGTAAGAGACATGTATGTGTCCAAAAAAACGTCACTGTTCATGTCTGTCTGAGAAAACTGTAATTGTCTTCTCCTAATGAGAGAGCAAGCTTGCAGATATAAGTATCCTCCTTGGGGCATAGATAAGCTTGGAAGATCTGATGAATGTCCTTTGAACCATTTTGAGCGAGCGATTGGTTGAAGGGCTCTATCTATTGGTATGCTGCTTTCTGGAACGGACTCTAACATCTGACAGAGCCAAGTCAGTTGCAACGCAAGCCAAGACATCACTGGATACGATCTAATAGAGTCCTTCGGCAAAACCGAGAGAACATTTTGTATATGAATATCAAACTTTTTGTATGCAAGATTGCAGTCTTTTAAAAGCAAGTAAGACCGTGTGATATGGAATCCTGTAAGGTCTAAGAGAAGACGGCACTCCTCCCACAGTTTTGTATCCGTAAGGGGATCAACAGTCCTAGCCAGATCTATCACTTTTTCATAAGAATATTCCATGAGCTTTGCACTGTACTCAGAGAGTCCTCTGAGTTCAGACACAAGAGCAGTTTTCAAAGCCTGTCTAGCTAACCAGCATTTTTCATTATAATTCGGGTCTCTGCAGGATCTCTTTTTGATCTTTTTATCTAGATTAGAGTAATAATCTGAAACCCATGGTTCTATCAAGTGAATCACTGATAATGCAAACGTCTCTAACTCCCTTTGGGTTCCAGAAGGTAAAAAAAGCATCCCAGTCCTTGCCGGTAAGCCTGTAAGTCTTCTCAAGCTTTGAACTCTATCACTCAACTCTGGGTTTAAAACCACAGACTTCGAGCATACGATTAGAGAGAGAAATCGCACACCATTCTCTAACATCTGATCTTTAACTCGCAATATATCTTGCGCTAGCTCTTTATCTGCAGTTTCGATCTCCTTTCCATCGGAAAGCTCTGCATCCAAATCATGAACAGAAATGAAAACAGAAGGAAGCAGTTCACGGTACTTTTGGATCCATTCCAGCGGTAGAACAGAACCATAGAACTGCGACTTTGGATTGAACGGTGATAATGGTGATATAGATTCAGGAGTATTAGTAACAATCTCATCGGGCTTAGACTCGGAGACGGGACTAATCGGTACGGATGCATTAGCTTGTGACGTTCCTCCTCGAGATCGAGGTAACCTTGTCTTTGATCCAACAAACTTTATGTGGTAATTGATCTGCTTCGAATACTCTTGATCATTTTCTGGGGGCCAGTAATTGTCACCGAAGTTGTATCTCTGGAACAGCGAAACTAATTCCAGACCAGAGGCAGCCTGCACGTTCGGTGCCTTTCGCTCTAGGATCTCGGTATGTTCACCGTTTAACTCTGAATACAGTGGATGCTGAGGGTCTTCCAAACTCGGAAGAGTTATGCATTTATCTTGAATATCTTCTTTCGTGCTGCTGGAACGTCGTCTACTAGTCGCTCCCGTAGATCCATCTTCTCCCAGACCCTGAATAAATACCAAAGGTGAGAGAAGACTGGTAAGTTCAACGGGGTATCTCTCCATGATCAACAGGGAAACACACCAAGCAAGTCAGAAAATATGTACATCTATATTCAATCGTCCATGCAGCTGAACACAGTCACATGCACACAGCTATGTCAATTGCTCAAAAGAAGGTGCTCCTTTGTCTTTCCTTGTAGTTTGACTTTCTATACACAGATAAATATCGATCTACACTAGTACACCAGCGAGTCTGTCAAAATAAGTTCGTGCCCATTAAATTGATGACTTGGGATCTCCGCCTTTCAGCTGAACCGGGGATTACTCCGAAGTAGATCTAATCTCCAACTGGAACAGCCCAGTTGTTGTCCAACTGGTGATCATACCTATTTCTAAAAGCTTACAATATGACGAAAATCACAACTGTTGTTAATGAGGTAAGTGTTGAGCCCTGAATACTTTAAATGTGACCATCAACTAATCTTTACATCATTTCATCAGCCTTTCATTCGTTTAAAGGCTAGACTCAGCGAAGGAATTACATACAATCAACAGAACAATGCGGTATTATGGATTGATATTGCTGAAGGAACTATAAATCGAGCCAACTTCTCTGAGCCGTCAAAGGTTGAATCATTCAAAGTTGACGAGTCTATTGGCGTAATTGGCCTAACTCAAGATCCCGATGTCTATATGTGTGGAGTTTCTGATGGAATAGGCCAATTTAGCTTTCGGAGCGGCGAGTTCAAAAAACTAGTCAGCTACCCTCGTGAATGGCACTGCAAAGCTGAATACGGGGCAAAACTGAGGTCTAACGACGGTACAGTTGATGCCTGGGGCAACTTTTGGGTTGGTACAATGTCTAATTTTGACGAGGAGGTAAAGCCTATTGGAAGACTATACAGACTTCCATGTGACACTGCGGAACCACTGCAGGTTATATTATCTGGCTGTGGAATTGCTAATGGAATAAATTGGTTTGGAAGTAAGGTGTACTGGACAGACTCCTTCTTCCGTCAGATTTATGAGTTTGACTTTGATGAGACAACGGGAATTCCTGATCAAGCAAGCAAGAAGGTTTATTTAGATATAAATGAATTAAGCAAGCAAGATACAGATCTTTTGAATGGAGAACCAGATGGATCTTGCATAGATCAGGAAGGAAACATGTATGTTGCTGTTTGGGGAACAAACAGAGTGATAAAAGTTAATCGTGATGGACAATTAGTGCAAGAGTTTGTCTTCCCTGCAAAGCGGATAACATGCGTTACGATCGGTGGGCCAAACCTAGATGAATTATTAGTGACTAGTGCAGATCTCAACTTAGATGATGTTGACAAGTTGCAATCAGTTGGAGGCGATTATGGAGGATCAATTTTCAAAGTGGTGCTTCAGGGTACAACGGGAATACCTAAAAACAAATGGGGTGGTGATATTATTGTTTGATCAAGATAACTTGCTAAGAACGTAATCGCAGAACTCTGCAAAATAGACATTTTCCTCTATTCCTCCTGCTCTTAGATTAGCCAGCTTCTTGCTTGCCACTTCTGTGCGGCCATCCAGGCTGTATTCTTGAGATATTGAAACTTCACTGAGAATTTCAACAAGTATCATTAGATTTAATTGAATCACAGGTTCTTGTAGGTATTTCTTGAAATTTTCATCATCCATCAGCTTTTGCAGGTTTGGATCAGTCACACTAACCGCTTTCAGGTCCTGGTGTCGAGTAGATTCCTTCTTTGCAACAGCAGTTTGATGATCGTGCTTCTCTGATTTATAACATGATAAAGAGCAACTGCGGATCTGTTAGTATGCAAATATGAGGGGATGAACTGTATCGACTTACTATTTCACTCCACACTGGGGACATTTATAAACATATGGCTTCTGTAGGCATATTTCGCAGTTCATTTAGTGTTTGGCGTGACCTGTAAGGACTCTTTTACTGTGCTATTGATGGTTTAGTAAATTTATTCACTTTTATAAATATTTATTTCTGAATTTTTAGTAGTTCATCAAATATTAGGCAGTATTAGAATATGGGCTATTAGAGCTGACTGTTGTGATGGATTCTATTCAGAACTATTCATCTTCTGACTCTGACGCCTCAGAGCCGGAAACTAGCCAGCCGAACCGCTCTGAGAATCTTTTGAAGGAGAAAACTATAGTCACTAGTTCATTAGGTTCTCAGGCCAACTTGAAGAGTGGATCTGAGAAGAGAGTATTGGGATCTTCAATTCGTAACACATTCAACGATGCATCCAGAATGACTCACCATAAACCGTTGTCGCTTAATTCCTCAGAAACAAGAACCTCATTTATACCACCGCAGTTGCTTACTAGCAGATCAAAATCAAAGGTGGCTAAGGACAATCTTAATAAGGAGCTAATGATAGCCCGATTACGCCAGGGCAACAGGAAAAAAAGTCAAGTTCTTGCCAATTTAGACGTTTTTGGACTGTCGAGCCCGTCTACTGCCAAGCCATCTTCAAGTAGTTCTGCTGATGATAGCATTTCTTTTAGACCCATTATTCCTCCGGAACTTCACGATATCAGTTCAAACAGTGAAGAAACCACCACAAAAGAAGACTCCATTGTGGTCGGTACTCGAAAAGTCGAGTCGTCTAGGGTGATAGATCTCAATATGAAGAAGTTCTACTCCGATAACAACAGGTTAATTGAATCAGGAGAACTGGATCACAACCAAATAGTAACACAGAGCGCAAGACCGAAATACTACCAAGAGGGAAACAACAACCTCTCTAGTATCATAAGATTCACAGAGACAAATTCAGACAAACTTAATAATCAGGTAAACGTCCAAAAAGAGAAGCTAAAGGAGAAGGGCAAGAAGTACGGCTTTTAATAAACTAAGTTCAGTAAGCTCCTGTTAGAGAACAAATGGTATATACAGATAAATAACACCCCTAATCACCTATTTCTTTGAAGATTCCTTACTTAAAGCATATTCTTTCTTCAATTCAGCAACCTGGTCATCACTAAGAGGAGGAATTGGGATATCTTCAAAATCATCTTGCATCAAAAAGGAGTAGGTGTACATATAAACCCCCAAGGAGAGTCCACCTAAAATGGCGAACGAGGCCATATTTCTCCAGAAGTATGGCTGTCTAGCCCTGAGCATAGCAGGCGACATTTGGTATGTGTACCTGTTGTAGTACGAATCTGTACGCAGACTAGAACGTGAAATGGATGGTTAGTTATTTTACAAGTTCCGAGAGAGCTCGAGGAGAGAAAAAAGGTAAACATACCTCATTCTGAGAAATGAAGGCCGCATTTTCACTTAGATTGCTTTATCAAGTGTTAGCAGAGGTCAGCAGTCTAACGGGCAGGCCATATATGTAGAAACCAGGTTCAGCTAATTATGTTTTTTGAAAAGCCTTTACGTCTGTGGTGTGGTTTGTAGTGGTGCACGGGATAAAATACGGCGGTGCACGACTTAAATTTTTTTTAAATGTTTTATTGTTTAAGGTGAGGAACAAGAGGAGGAGCAGAGTAACAAAGAGCAGCTGATTGACTGGGTATTAGTTGAGTGTTGGAGGTTGATTTGGACTTCAAGAGTACTGTGTGATAGAAGTTTCTTTTTGGGGCTTTTTCCAAGGTTGAGATGACTGCAGTTGCTGGTAAAAGTGCCAAAGGTGGAAAGGAAATTAGTATTCCTCCTCCAGATGAAGAGGAGCTTTACTTGGAGAAACTTGTTTTTGGAGACGCTGCTGGGTTTGAATATAACCTGAAACAAGTGGATAACTTGTTCGATTATGATTCTGATGAGGAACTGGCTGGAGAGGACGATTTTGATGAGCGAGAGGGAGATGATTCCAGTGACGATGAGTTTCTTAGAAAGATGAAGCTACAAAGAGGAAGAGACCACGGAGACGACAAGTCTTCTGAAGAGAGTGGGTCTGACTCTGACGATGTTCAGAACATGGATGATGACGAGCTTTACTTTGTTGACGAATCGTCAGATGGCGATTCGAAGGATGTAGACATGATGAGTGAGGATGACAAGTCTTCTGAGTCGAATTATGAGAGCGACAGCGATGCCTGGACAGACAGTGCAGATGAAACTGTGAATGTTTCGATAGCTGTATCTGATAGATTGCGAAAGTTGCGCAAGACTGAAACCGACAGCTCTGTAAGTGGAAAGGAATACATACAGAGGCTGAGATCCCAGTTTGAGAGAATATATCCAAGACCTGCCTGGGCAGACCAGTATGATGAAGCAGAAGACTCGGACGATTCTGACTCTGCAGTGAATGGAAAGCCTTCGTCAGATTCATTAGCGTCGTCAAATCCGCTACTGAAATTCATAAACGCAAACCAGACGTATAATATCATTGAACAGAATTCAAGACTTTTGTCTCCCCATAATATCGACATCGGAAGACTGACAGATGCTAATATTCAGGGCCCATCGCGGTCTGCTATTCAGACGTTATGTTTCCATCTTAGCCACCCGCTTCTGCTAACTGGTGGTTACGACCGTACCCTTCGGATTTATCACATTGACGGCAAAACAAACACTGTTGTGACCTCACTGCATCTAAGACATTCTCCTATTCAGACTGCGGTCTTTAGAGAAAATACTATATTTTGTGCAGGAAGAAGAAGATATATGCACAAGTGGGATATTTCCAGCGGATCATTAGAGAAGATAAGCCGTCTATATGGACATGAATCTACCCAACGGTCGTTTGAGAGGTTTAGACTAAGTCGTAATGGAAAATATCTTGGGTTGATCGGAAACTCTGGATGGATCAACATCATTTCACCTGTTACAGGACAGTGGATTAAAGGATTCAAGATTGAAGGAACGCTGATAGATATCGATTTTAGTCAATCCACCAACCCTTCAGTCCACACTATTTTGGCAGCTGTGAACACAGCAGGAGAAGTATGGGAATTTGATGTTGAGGAAGGAACTTCTGTATCCAGATGGGTTGACGATTCAGGTTTAGGAGTCACAAGAATCAAGTTTGGTGGTCTGGAAAGCAGATGGCTCGCTATTGGAAACAATGTGGGGATTGTGAATATCTACGATCGACTAAGAAAGCAATCAGATACCCGCCCAAAAGGAATAATAGAGAACCTAGTCACAAGTATCTCAGATATCGACTTTTCTCCAGATGGTCAACTACTATGCATTTCTTCAAGAGATAAGAAAGATGCTCTACGTTTAGTCCATCTTCCTACATGTAAGGTTTATCAAAACTGGCCTACAAGTGGTACACCTCTAGGTAAAGTGACAGCTGTCAAGTTTAGTCCTAATGGGGAAATGCTCGCTACAGGTAATGAGGCTGGAAAGGTGAGACTTTGGAGGCTCAACCAGTACTAAGTAAAGCAGAGATATGTTGTAGTGATTAATATAGATAGAATATCGGCATGATTACTGATAATCCTTTTAACCGGTGATGATCACCGATATTTTTATTGACATTTTTGTGGGGCCGCTTGCCGTTTATTTTAATAACAGGGATATGTTGAAGTTTTGTTGTTCCATTCAAAAGGCAGAGCACAACGTTCTCTGAGTGGCCCGTGCCTAACCGCAAACAAGGGACGAGCCAGTCTGTCCATTTTTGCGAGGTGGGCGAGAGTCACGAGGAGTTCATTTCCGGTTTCGGCTTTTAGCTGATGTGTGGATCAGATTTGGAAGGAAACAGAGATCTCGCTCTAATAGATCGCGTGGCCGCTTTATTAGAGCAAACTGACAACTATCGAGTTCTCGTAATCGTGACTGGAATCCCTGGTTCCGGGAAAACCACTGTTGCTGAGAGATTGGAGAGACAATTGAATCAACACTTTGAGCGTTTTGGCCGCGTGCGAAATGCAGAAACTAGCGAGAAGCCGAATTGCGGATCCAACAGCTCTGAATCCGAGACCAGAATCCGACATACTTTGAGTAGTCTAAGCCGTTATGATCCACAGTCTCTGGTCACTGTCGAAGACGAACTTGCTGGCCCACGTATAGAGGAAGGTGACTCAAAAATTACAATCATAGGAAGAGGAGGATTGGATAATAGTATCGAGGTTGAGTTCAAGCCTGAACCAGCACAAGTTTGTGAGTTTGCCAAGCGTGTCAGTATGGATGGATTCCACTTGACGTTGGATATCTTGAAGCAGTTTTCAGACCCAGAAACAGCCATTTCTCGAAGAGGAGCTCCTTTTACATTTGACTCGGGACAGTTGGCATTACTTGTTGATATTTTACGTCATACATGCTGTATCAAGGCAGATGATCACCAAATACATAACGTGTCACAAGGTGACGATCAACCGGTCCTGAAACATCTCTGGGTAGATCCTTTGGTTGATCTTCCGCAGATATCGGTCCCCGACTTCTCTCATGTATCTAAAAACCCTATTCCATGTGCTAGTGTTGTGTCTCCTTCAACCAGAGTGGTCATTTTGGAAGGGCTCTATTTATTGCTGAAGGACATTCCCCAATGGGACTCAATTCCCAAGATACTGAGGTACGAACGGGAGCTCAGTCATCCAGGACGTCATATGAGCTGGGAGGCCTGGAAAGTTAATACGGAGATGGCCATCTCCCGGGAACGCGTGGCTCAGCGTCACTTCAAGTCTGGCATAGTTAACAGCGCTGAAGAAGGACGCAAGAAGTTCGACATGAACGATAGGCTGAACGCCCACACCGTTAATCTCCATACAGATTACTCACTAATAGATCTGGAGATAGATAACAACGCTGAACAGCCCAACAATGGATAACCTCTCTACATGCCAGCTCCATATAGATAAAACGCATCATCTTTAAAAATTACAAATTGTCATATGAGAAAACAAGTTTAGGTCTGATAAAACCTCAGCACACTTGCTTAGGGCCACAACCAATAGAACCATTGACTTTACGGCGTCCTAAGATCTTAGAATCTGTCAACTTCAGATCAAAACTGTTCACCAGCGAATCGTCCAAAGACAGCGATTGGCTACCATTCTTTACGTCAGAATCCACCACAGTATACTTCTTGAGCGGTGCAGGTCTGACTTCTGAGAGAGTTTCATCAAAATCGCCATCTGGACGACTGACTCTTGAGTCATCTAACCCAGCAAAACTCGTAACGTCATCCTCTTCGCTTTCGTTTTCAAAATCTATGGATTTAGCAGTCCATGGGCTCCGTGGATACGATGGGTGAAATACCTTTTCATGCGAGTGTTGCTGATGGTAAGCGTCACCGTGCCATTCTTTTAGGTCAAGTTCATCGACTTCATCCTCTGCTATAGTTCCTGAGCCGTTGAGATTCTTGGTAGAGCCCGAAAAGGAAGGTGAAGTAGAAACAGAACGTTGTGAGTGCAGTGCCGACGAAGTAACCGAACCACATCTACTGGATTTGCAGCCTTTGATATAAAACGATGTAGAGGACTTGCGACGAGTTCCAGCCTTGTAATCTTCCATTTCCGAAGTTATCACAGATGAAGAATCATTTGTAGTCAATATAGATGCAGCCATAAGTGAGGTTGTAGTTGTAGCAGTTGAATCGGAAACAGACTGTCGTTGAGGAGAACCACTGCCAGATTCTGTTTGCGCGCCTTTCAAAACCGATGGCTGAGGGAACGCTTCAACAGTTAAATAAATCTGCTGGGTAGCCCGATCAATATCATCAGGCTGGTCTTCTGGCATGGACTTTATGTCACCAATAGACTCTGCTACAGATGACGAGCTTTCGAACGAGGAAAGGGTGTCTCTTCGTTTTGACGTGAATCTCAAACCATCAATAGGGTCAGAAGCAGACTCATACTCCTCTTGTATAACCATATTATCAGGGGAGCTACGGTGCTGTAACAACTGATGTGCAATAGATTTCACAGGAGGGGTTCCTTCCCTCTGAACAACGTTACCTGCGTCAAAAACTAATCTGATGGCCTCAGCCCTTGGAGTGGCCAGCCCATCCAAAAGGTTTTCAGTGCTAAAAGAATTGTTCAGCTGATTGCATAACAGCTCATCAAATGTTGTTGATGGAGGTGCATCCGCAGCCGCTGTTGATCTCACACTGTGCAAGGCCCGATCATCATATCCTTTGTTCATCCACGGATCGTCCAAAAGCTGGTCAATCGAGTATCGCTTTTCTGGATCAACAGTTAGTAAGTTAGAAATTAAGTTCTTGCACTCATCTGAAACTTCATCAAACCACGGAGCAAGAAACTTGTAGTCCCCCTTGGAGACTTTAACACTAATGTCCTTAGTATCTTGAGTAGTGGAATAGAAAGGAGGGAATCCCACTACAAGAGTATATAGAACACATCCAATGGCCCAAATGTCCACTTTCTTAGTATAACCTAGGTTCATATGTTGCTCCGGACTAGTATAGCCAACAGTTCCACAGGGTGTCTTAGCTTTCATCCTTTCATCATATAATATAGTGGATAATCCAAAATCTGCCAATTTAACAACGCCGATTCCGGCTGCCCCATAGTCTTTAATGAAGACCCCTTCGTCTAACTTGTTTTCATCATCTGATCTGCGCTTGGACTTTAATTGGTCCGCCTTCGATCTCGGAATGAAATCATTCGGAATGAAAAGTAAATTTTCGGGTTTGATATCCCTATGTACCACACCACTGTCATGCAAATATTTCACAGCATGACACACCTGTCTTATAATATGTCTTGACAGATCTTCACTAAAGTAAGTATATTTTAGGATCTGATTGAAGATCTCTCCACCACTGACATACTCCATAAACAGAAAGCAATACCTTGAGCTGGTGGCATTCTGATACCCGTAAAGCTTAGTGATATTGTCATGTTTCAATCTTGACATAATAGCTATTTCTTTCAAGACAGAGTTTATCTGCTCGTGCTTCATTTTGGATTTATCAATGATCTTGACAGCAAGTTCATGACTTAAATGCGTGTCAGTTGCTTTCATGACAACTGAAAATGCCCCTTCGCCAATCTTTTCTAGCAACTGGTACCTTGCAGGAAGTTCGCAGTAGTATTTAGTAAACTGTTGAGGGACAGCATTTGGGAGTCTATCATTACTTTCATCAGAGTTCTTAGCATGTACTCCGCTTAGTGTTTGGGATTCAGCACCCCCCATTGGGGTGGTGGTATAGGTGACATCGCTAGTCGGAGATCCTGTTCCGACATGAACTAATGGTGAAGAATAAGACGGAGACGACGACTCTTTCTTATTCTTCTTAACAATGCTTTTAAAAAGATCAAGCATGTGCAAACAAATAGAGCCACAAGCAAAGTGTTGTATCAAGCAATCAGCTATGTGTTCAAAGCTAGCAAAAGAAAAGGAGTTGGTATCCTGTCAAAGTAAACAAAAAATGTACACACTAGCGGAAACACCAGCACAAACTCAGACAAATACTGTCCAGCAGGCCGTAGGAGCGCTTTGACTCACAGTCTGGCCTTTATGCTGCTGATAATGGCGCCTGATACCCACAAAGTAGTTCTTGAAGACCTGAGCAGTAGTCTGTTTTATCTAATATGGCAAAAAACTGCAGTGCGTCTTGTTTTTTTGTTTTCACTTTCTGGGTCGAGAGTCCGACGACGCGCCGATAGTCACGAAGAGGGCCTTATGGTAGAAGTGGGAAAGGTGGGAACTCACTATGGTCAGGTAGGGTGGTTAGGTATTAATTGGTTTAGTGGATTGAGAAATATCAGCATATATGGAAATAGATTTATGATGGTTGCAGTGAGCGGTGTTATTGATCGGTGTTCTTGGGACTCGTTATGACGTCACATATCACAAAATCCTAACATGATTCGTGTTGAGGATTTTAGTTCTCAAACACTACTCTTAGCTCGAAACTCAGTTGATGTTTGTTTTAGCGGGGAACACAAAATCCAAACGCCGGGTAACCCCACTGGTGAGTGGATCGAGTTAAACAGAGAAGTGACGCGATAAGTGTAGGATCAAGGCCTAAGCTTCTAGAGTTTCATTTTGGGAAGTGTCATTACCAGAATTGTAGTAAATGGGTGGCTAATCTTATATAGTTTGGTTTCTGAGCAGTCAGTGACTTAGAGGAGGCATTGTGGGGGCTCCTGAATTGGGCAGTGTTGGATTTGATTTAAGTGATAGGTAAAAAAACCATTAAGCGCCGATCGAAAAATCCCTGTATGGTTTCTACCTTCGAAAACAAAATGGATAAGTCTACTGAAACATATAAACAATGCATACTTGTGTCCATGTCTGTGCTACTGAGTATTCTCTACTCAATATAGAGATAAATGATCTTTATTGATGTCGTTTACAAGTATTTTCCATTTCAGCCAAACGTATCTAACTTGCGCTCTTGGGCTAAAAGCGCCAGATGAAGATAATCTGTATTCGGTTTTACTGTATGTCGTCGATGCTCAGCGCCTCTATTGTGACCAGATCATTAACTCTAGAAAGGGCGTGCCCAGTCCGGTAGTTGGAGGAAAAGGTTTGGCCATGAAAGCGATTGATTGCTTATGGCATGAAGTATTTGAGAAGATTAGACATGAATTTCCACTGAACCATAAGACTATAGCGAATATTCTTACCATGATAATTTGCCATGCATTTAGCAGAGAAGTAGGTGATGAAATGCTTGTTGATCTTCTCAATATTAAAGACGAAATGACGCTCATTAAGAATGAAATGGCAACTATCAAGACTAACTTTACCACTATAAAGGATGGGCTATTAGACATTAAGATACAGAGGGAACGGATTGAGTCTACCCCAATAGGACAGTCCAGCCAATATAAACAGGAGGTCAATTCTAGATTTGAACTATTGGAATCTAAATTTGAGCTACTGAATGTTAAATTTGAACAATGGAATTCCAAGCTAGATAGATTGAATTCTAGGTTTGAGGAGATGATCGTGAAAATCAAATACGCACGGAGATATGCGATAGCCGATTTTCTGTCTCATTAATATGAACATGAAATAGGGTCACAAGCAGGAACTTCGGCAATGTCGTTCACAATCGATCTTCCAAGCAGCCAGACATATTCTTTAACAATTTATTCTTATTTGATTCAACTTGAGGCCAAAGAGGTAGCAGTCAAATTGGTGGAATGCAGATGCACGTTTAGCCGACAGCTGGTCACGAACACAGTAGAATCTATCAGATTACGAGAAACGAAGACCAGCCAACTTGAAGGTGGTGTGAAAGACCAAGTTCGCTGACTGAGAAGAACTTTGTCACTGACCAAGATGGCTTGTTTGTAGACTGATGAGACGTGCCTCTGGATCACTCACTCCAAGATTGGATTACGTCATAATTTTATATAAAGAAAAGAGTACAACCATCGCGCACATACACGGTGAACATATGCTGAAAATGATTTTAAAGTAAAAACTACATTTCAAGTTCAGCAGTCGATTTATGGTAATAAGAGTAGAAAGACGTCTTGTTGAGGAGTCATAAACGAGTTTTCTCCACCATGTTTCAGTCTTTAAAGGTTGCTCCTAAGTACTACAAAGTAACTCAACTGAAATCTTCCATCGCGGTTCCACAGAAAAAAAAGGACACTCTTTTGAAGTTGGGCCTTCACAAGAGACATCAAACCGTTTACCACAAAATATGCCCAGAACAAGCAGGCATGATTGCGTATGTGAAAGAGCTGGTGAAAGTAGAGCTTTCAGAAGACTCTTTGAACAAGAGACAGATGAGAGAACAAAGGAAGTCTAGCCCTGGATTTGTCGTTGAAAAAAGAGACACGAGCAGCTGTAGTTAGGTACAAATATCATTCGAGAAACACATACAAGAACAGGTTGTGGCCACTACAAATTACATGTATATATGCTCAATAATAGAATCGTTTAAAGGAGTTTTATTTGTAACTGTTTTTTACCTTAAGAGTCTTATTCATTGTATCGTTTGTTTCTCCAGTTCTCGGAGCTCGTCATGAATGGTGTTGAATTGAAAAGCGAGTTATCATCATTCAACAGTGCTTTACTTAGATCATCTGCACTGATGCTGATATTTTCCTTTTCTTGCCTTGTATCCTTTTCTTTCGTTATTGTCTTAGCAGGAGCATTCAGTCTCATATTCAGATTGCTTGCTTTGGCTGATAATATACCTGCACCATCCCGAGCATAGCATCCACTAAAGCTTCTATTGCTTTGGCTTAGTATAGAATTGGTATAAATGTCTGTGTCACTAGAAACAAGCGAATCGTCCACCATTCTCATTATACCCCTTGCAGAAATGGTCATAGAATTATCCAGCTTATCATATCTGCGTTTTTTAATCGAAGTAAGCCTCTGCAAGAGGCTGGGAGATGGTGATACTGTCTGTGTGGAAGATTTGCTGTGCAATGATGCAGGAGTATACGTAGTTGAAGCTGAGGAAGAAATCGGTTCTGCCCATGGAGTGGATTCCAAATGATCAACTGTTCTTTTCGAGCCAATAGGGGTATCTGGTGGGGGCACTAAAGAAGCTGTAACATTTTCAATGGTTCCATTTGAATTCAAGAGAATTACTGATGATCCTAGTTGTAAAACCTTTTCTTCTGAACGATCACTGCGAAAGCATGCTTTGTATATTGGATCTTTAATCTTAAGAGGACTATCTTTCTGCAAATCAACTGTGTAGAGACTACACATCATATTTCTGCTCTTCAGTGTCTCACTTCTACCAGTATCAATATTGTTCGTCAAGTCCACCACATCTTTGGTTGTCTGTGGCCACTTGCTGGCTATGTCTATGAATGGAAACATTGCGTCGCAGGGCTCATTAAACATCTGTGGGGGTTGGAAGACCTGCTCATCGGACACAGATCTGCTCGGCCATAACGATGATGGAGGTGTGATCCTTCGTGATTTGTCTTTTTGCTGCTTCTTTTGACTGTTTATGGTGGTTCGAGTACGAACTGTTGAGTGGAAGGATTTTCCCAGCTCTGAAGCCATTGTTAGGATAGGAAGCACAGCTGTTCGTTTTAAGAGCTCTTTTCAGCTGCAAAAGAGGACTCTAGTTAAGTACAACAAGCAAAGCTCAAGCATTTACGTCAAGAACAGAGTAACTTGAACTGCGATGCCCTTGAAAGATAGAAATGTGAACTGCTTCTTCTGAGCTATATTTACTTCTTTCCCAATATAGCAAGATGCCCCATTAATCTAACTGCGGTTGAAAGCTAAAATTTCCGTCTATCAGAAGGTCGATCGACGCACAAAAAGATTAGTGTTACCCGGCTCCAGCAGATCTAGAGTTTCAGTTTTTTCACTCAAGGAAAGGTTTTTAGTTGATACCATTGATGACAAGAGTGATGGTAGAAGAAAAAGGGGTGCGGTTATTGCCAGATTGAAGCATATCTACGACTGTAAGGCTTACCAAAGATGCCGAGAAGAGCGGGTAATATGAACTCGCTTTCGCGGGGGCGGGTTCGCACAAGTTTCAATAAGCATAACTTGTTCAACCTTTACAAGAAGTCGATGCCGTTTTTCAAGAATATGACACTGTACCAGCAAAAATGGGCCTCAAAACAGGAGACTAGAGCCTATCACGGGGAGCATCTTTCTGAAAATAGATGGCAGTCCTCTTTTCAACCGAAATTACAGGGAGTTGCCCAACTGGATGCCTCGCTGAAGGGAAAGATGGACAGTCACACACCAATGGTTTTGCAGACTTTTGCTTCTTTAGAGAAAAGACTTGACGTGGCTTTATTCCGTTCATTGTTTGCAGCATCTGTCAGACAGGCCAGACGGTTTATTTTATCAAAACAAGTGAAAGTGAATGGAATAACGATTGTTCATCCTGGGTTCGCTTTGAAGTCTGGTGATATTTTTTCTGTTTCTCCCGACAAGGTACTTGAAGCTTTAGGCGAAAAGAAACCAAGTTTGAAGAAAGCTTATAAGATTGATCGAGAGCAGGTGATTCAGTGGAATCAATTTGTGAAGAATGCAAAGGAAAACCCAAAGGAAACATGGAGTAAGCAAAGGGAAAAACAGAAGAAGATGACTAGCTTGTATCAAGACAAGTATAATCCCGAAGTTGTGGGAGATTCGGGTAAGAATGATCTAAGAAAGCGCCTTGAGGGGTTTGAAGAGATGAAAATTAAGAAGGTCAAGGAACTGCAAAGTGGTGTTTCCAGAAAAAGTATTCTTAACGATATTGTCAACACCGTGACATCTACTAAAGCTGAAACTATAGAAAGCAAACTTTTTGAGGCTAAGTATGGATCAAGCTTGGCAGCCAAATGTCTACAAGTATACAAGCTTTTGGAGAAAAACAAGGCTCTTTTCTCAGGTGAAGAAGATAAGGTTTCAGACGAAGTGTCGAAGACTATCCCATCTTTCCAGAATGGTAAGGCTGTCGGTAAGTTCTATGATGACACAGAAACAAAGACTGCAAGACAACTTTTGTCGGAGATCAACTCTTTATACCTAGAGAAGATTCGTCACGATACAATGGAGAAGCCATTGGAAGAGGGAGAGGTGATTAATGATTGGATTTCCAACCTGCATGGACATAAAAAGATACCTACTTGGAGTGAAGTTGAAGAGGCTGGAAGTTATACTGTTAAACTTCCATGGCAAAAAGGCATGTTTGGATTAAAGGATGATAGTAAACCATACTTCACTCCATGGCGTCCTAGACAGTTTATATCGCCATTTGCTATTCTTCCGAAGCATATCGAGATATCCTTTGATACATGCCATGCAGTTTACTTGAGGGATCCTGTTGCTAGACCTGGAGAATCTGAGGTGATATCTCCTTATGATGAAGATGTTCATGAGCGGGCGTACATGTACTATGTGAGACGTGGAATGTAGGGGAATTTGTATATATTCATAGAGGGATGGTTTATCCGTCAACTATAAACATTATCATTAACAATATTAATGTTATCAACAGGAATGATATGATGGAAATAAAATCTTGATCCACAAATTGGGGATCAAGAGTTTCCGTTGATCTATAAATACTAGGCCAAGTCCTGCATGAGAGTGAAAAATTCTAATTTGCACAGCCACATCTTGAGAAAGGCTGGTCATCATGACTGGTTCTTCCACCAAACAATTATTGCGGATCCTCCGCCAAGCACTTCCAGCAGCACAGGCTGCTACAGAATTGGCATGGATCCAGCGTGAATTAGCCTCCGATCAATGGTTATCTGCTGTAACCAAACGTGCACAACTCGTTCCCTTACAATATGTTCTGGGGACGCAACCATTCTGCGGATTGTCAATAAAATGCCGTCCTGGAGTATTGATTCCTCGTAACGATACAGAAGAATGGTGTGTGGAGCTTGTAAATGCTCTGCGTCGTGTTGACGGCCAATTAAGTTTCTTGGATTACTGCACGGGTACCGGTTGCATAGCACTAAGTCTTGCTGCGGAACTTCCGAACGTGTCAGTCGTTCGGGGAGTAGATATAAGCACAGCTGCCATCAAACTGGCAAATGAGAATCTGGAAGACAATTCCAGGTCGAATAGTAAGAACAAAGCTTTGAAAAACGTAGACGTGCAGTTTGTGCAGGGAGATTTGTTTGCTGGTGGTGAAGGCAGTGGTGAATTTGATGTGATTGTTGCAAACCCGCCCTATATTCCACCAGCAGAATTCAGTGAAGAAAGTGGAGTCGAAAAGTCTGTACTTCTGTATGAACCAGTGCAGGCATTGGTAGGGGATGTAGAGATATTCAGTGCTCTTGTAAGAGCAGCCGAAAGAGTTAATGCAGGGGCTCTAATCTTTGAACTTGGAAATGAACGCCAGGCACATCATGTGTGGAAGGATTTGGGACCCATGTGGACGTGCGGACTTAGACATGACAGTGGTGGCCGTGCACGCAATGTGATAGCTTGGAGACAAACTAGGTTTCAGGTATTACAAGACATTTGTGTGCCCCTTGTTGATTGACCACACTTGTTAAATTGATGAGAAGGTGGACAACTGTTCGAGACAGTTTATACTGAAATCTCAGATGATTTCTCCTCAGTAGTTGCCTCCATCCGACGTTTCTTCATACCACGACCAACAGCTACCACTCCTTCGCGGGGCAAGACACGTGTACCCCAAAGGACATATCCACCACCTCCACGAGAAGTCATGAGTGGGTGAAGTTTTCCAGGTTCTGTCTGATATCTGCGTACTCTGGTCTCATATATTGAGGGCAATAGTACGCGAGTGTCTCGCGTGAGAACACCTCCAAGCTGTACGAGAACCTCTTTGTACTGGTTATACACCACAATGGGACGGGATCCTGAAAGTCGCGGTAGAATACGTGGAATGAACGTCACTGGATTCAGCGTTGACAGGTAAAGTAAGCCATCAAGGTGACCTTCACGCACAATTTCGAGTGTAGTGTTGATAGAACGAGCACGAACAATTTTGCGTTGTAATACCGCTCTGTTACCATCGGTATCAGATTCGTTATTATCAGGGATTTCTGGGATCTCCTGTACCTCTGATTCGGGATCGAAAAACTGCAAAAGATTAACAGGACGAACTACAGGACCTGCAGATCTGCCGCAACCCTCTTTCCAATGCCGCAAAAGCGAAACATTAGGCTGATCATTTTCATGAAGTAATAAGATTGTACCGCGGCCATGCATACGCTCCAGCATAGAATATACCAGTAAACCACCTGTTTCATCTATAACAATATACTTTCCGCCTGGCATCACATTTCCCAAACTCATCATCAACCCTAACGTTTCCACACTCAAGTCCAACACTCTAGCAGGCTCTTTCTCCTGGTAATAGTATTCAAGCAATCCAGCGGCCGTAACAGCATCCAATCTGAATCGCCTTGTAAACTTTTTCTGTTTCCTTACCAAATACTTTTGTTGAGAAAAGGCGGTCTTCTTATCAAACCCCTGATGGCTTTGGATCATCTTTTCAATGATCTGCTCCCCCACCTTATTACCGTCACCTTGTTTCTTCATCTGCTCTATCTCTGCCGTGCTAAACTGTTGAATATCACTGCCAACATCTATCAAATGCTTGTTAGTTAGCGAACTCTTCTGTTCCGAAAGAGGACCATCTCCTTCAACCTCTCCTTCCTGAGCCTCTCCTCGTTGAGCTTGAGCCTGAACAAGACTTTCAACAGGAGCCGTTTGCTTGTTCTCTAATATCTCAAACGACTGTCCGTATGCATACCCCAGCACACTATCGGTGCTGAACTGTCCAAATTTACCCAGGTTGATGGTTCCGCCTTTTCTTAGCTCAATCAGCCGAATCCCCCCAGAAGGAAGCTTCACAAAAGCTTGATCATTTTCGGAGGCAATTCGCTTCGGCTTTTCCGTCTCCATTGATTTCAAATCGACCATTCACTTGATACCACTATCTAAACGTGTGTAGCTACAAGATGTGCTGCAGAAAGGTCTTATCAAGCAAACAAAGGAAGAAGTCTTCATTACGAAGGAGATCTCTACGAGGGTGAAAAAAATTTAGAGCAGTGATATCGGATAGTCTCCCGTTTATACAAACGGGACTGAAAAATTTTGTTAGATTAAAAAAATTAAATATGCACTTTTCATATAGAGCTCTCTTAGCTAGCAGCTGGTGATAACCGTTTGTCTTGCTTCGGAAAGGGTGTATAGAGTACCAGAATGGGACGAAGAGCTAAAAACAAGCAAGGGGCTCCTCCCCCACTGGAGGAATTTCAAAAGACGAGGCAGAAGAGGGAAGAGAAGTCACGTTCTAAGCGGAAACAGCCTGAGTCTGGTAGAAAGGAGTCCAACAAGAAACAGAAGAACAGATCGGAAGAAAGCCTTGACGAGGCCGGTCTGCCTGAGGTGGATTTGGAAGAGCTTTCTGCTGCCAAGAAGTCTTTGTTTGACGACTCTGATGATGGAGAAGAGGATGTAGCGGGTGCGTTTGAGGTTCTGGACGATGAAGATCAGGACCCAGAGCTTGACAATGACGAGTTTAATGTTTCTTCAGGAGATGAAGGATTCGATTCCTCAGAGGAAGGCCGTGAAAAACCTGTGTTTTCCGATGACGAATACGCCGACGATGACGATATGGAAGCTCTAAACATGGAAAACATGGAGAAATATTCCAACAGGCTAGAGGCCGAAGCTCATAGAGAGGAGTTGGAAGCCCAACAGGAGATAATGGCTGCCAATGAAGTGCAACCAAAACCTGAGATTCTCCCGACAAAAGAAGAGGAAGAAGAGACTGCTTCAGGTCCACCGGATTTAGTGATGGTGAGAACTAGAATGCTAGAGGTGGTGAAAGTTTTGGAAAACTTCAAGAAGCTTGCACAAGAAGGACGAAGTAGACAAGAGTATATTGATCGTTTGGTCAGTGATATATGTGAATACTTTGGATATACGCCGTTTCTTGCGGAAAAGCTGTTCAACTTGTTTTCTCCTGCAGAAGCCATGGAGTTTTTTGAAGCTAACGAGATTCACCGACCAGTGACTATTAGAACAAATACACTTGTGACCCGTCGAAGAGAACTTGCACAGTCTCTTGTTAATAGAGGTGTCAACTTGCAACCAATTGGTACATGGACTAAAGTTGGGCTTCAGATTTTTGACTCGCAGGTGCCTGTGGGAGCAACTCCCGAGTATTTGGCAGGCCATTATATCTTGCAGGCGGCATCGTCTTTCCTACCTGTAATGGCGCTTGAACCACAAGAAAATGAAAGAGTGCTTGACATGGCTGCTGCTCCCGGAGGGAAGACAACATATATCTCTGCTTTAATGAAGAATACAGGCTGTGTGTTTGCAAATGATTCTAACAAAGCCAGAACAAAGTCCCTTATCGCCAACATCCACAGGTTGGGTTGCACCAACACGATTGTGTGCAATTACGACGCCAGAGAGTTTCCTAAAGTTATAGGGGGTTTCGATAGAGTTCTGTTAGATGCCCCTTGTTCTGGTACAGGTGTTATTGCCAAAGATCAAAATGTGAAGACCTCTAGAACAGAAAAGGATTTCATTCAGATTCCACATTTGCAAAAACAACTTATCCTGTCGGCTATTGATTCTGTAGATGCTAATTCACCAACAGGAGGATATATTGTCTACTCTACCTGTTCTGTGGCAGTGGAAGAGAATGAAGCAGTGGTGGAATATGCTCTTAAAAAGAGACCAAATGTGAAGTTAGTGGATACTGGCCTTACCATTGGAAAGGAAGGTTTCACTTCTTATAGAGGAAAACACTTCAACTCATCACTTTCATTGACAAGAAGATATTATCCTCATACATATAATGTTGATGGTTTTTTCGTCGCAAAACTCCAAAAGACAGCACCAAGTCCTCATGACTCTGCAAAGGTCTCCGCAAAAGAGAAAGAGGCAATTGCAAGAGCAGAAGCTGAGAGAGACGGTATTATCCATGATGACTTCGCTAGTTTTGATAACGGAGAAGATGCTGATATCATGAAAGAATCTTTGAAGCATGGACTTAAACGTAAGGGAATCAACCCAAACACAGTCAATATTGATAAGAAGCTTAGTAAGTACACATCCAATTGACATTATCCTCTCTCCGAATGTATGCCTATATATTTGTATCAGTATATAGTCCAGAAATTAACTCATAATTTGACAATTCCCATGTTATGTTCTTTGATGTATTCAGGTCCCATTTCCTCATACTCTTGTTTGCTGATAAAACTTTTGATGGCATCATCACTCACAGACCATTTGGCCATTCCTTTCCAGGCATCCAATAATGGGTCTTCAGCTCTCCGAACATGTAATTGCGAGTCAACAGGCAGAAACGCTTTAAACTCACTCTCTAACCTTTCTTGAAAGTTGGCAAACAAAGATTGACCTCCAGTTAGAAAAATGTCCTTTAAAATGGCTTTAGACTCGTCTCCAGAAAAACCTGGCTCGGATGGGAGTCTTTTAAGAATTGTGTTTTCAGAAATCTCAACAATTCCTGCCTGATCCACTCCAGCGATAGATGGTTGAAACAGTATTTCAGGAATCCTAATGCGCTCAACATTAATATGTATCTGATGTTGCTGGTGCTGGTCTTCAGGATCAAAATCCCGAGGACCTCTTAGGAATTTATGAATAAGAGACTTTCTCCAATCGTATTGTCTTTGTAAAGTATCTTCAACGGTAAAGTCTTGGTCAAAACTTAGTAATTCTTCCTCAATCTTGAAAATTTCCTGTTGTTCCTCCTCCTCAGCATCATCATCCTCGCCACGAGCAATATCTCGATAGATAGCCCAATCATCATCATTAGCACCAAATGTATCATTTGGATCATTGTCAATGGTGACATTTGTTCCTCTTTTTTTGCGTCCAGAACCAGCACTTCTATCATCGTCTGCCAAAGACGCAATGTTCCGCATCCGTGCTTGTGCAGCACGCGATTTTCTATCCGTTAATTCCTCCTTGAGTCTCTTTCTATCTTTGACCTTCTTGATTAACACAGCTAATCTACTTCGTCTATTAGCTATCCAACCTCCAAGATCAGTCTCCCTCCATTTTTTGTCCTTTTCAGCAGCCTCCTCTGCATCTCTCTGGGCCTGCTCTTTTTCTAGCTTGGCTCTTTGACGGGCATCAAAATTAGCTTTCATTAGTCTCTGCTTGCGTTTTTCCTTGATTTGATCCTCATCCAATTGATCGTCTGGTATATCCACCAAGTTCCACGACGGTGGTTCATCTCCCTCATTTGAATTCTCTCCGATATCCTGGCTTCGTGCCTTCTTGAGAGATTTTTCTAACCCAGCTAGATATTTGTTGAAATCTGCCTCATCATCAAACCCTTCGGTTCTAAAAACATCAATAGTCTCTCTCTTGGTCATAGTACGGACTTTCTCTTTCAAATTCGAGTAGTAGCTGTAATCTGCTTCTTTTTGAACCAACTTCTCCAGTCTCCGTTGTTGAGCTTGCTCGTGTAGCTTTTTGATAGCTTCTCTTTTTCTTTCAGCCTCCATTTGTATTTCCTCTTCAGACCGCTGTGGCTTTACAACTTCTGTAAATGGTGCCTCCAAAACGATGTCATTCTTCTCTAGGTTATCTAGATCCAGGTAACTTTGAATCTCCTTATTGAAGTCTTGAGAGACGTAGCAAAAGTCTTTCACTATGTTCTCAACCTGGAAATTGGTTATTCTAGTTGGAAAATATGGATATTTGAGAACAAGCGAATCGCTTAGGTAGTTCACAGCCTGGCGGCCTCCCCAGTCAATTCGTTTTGTCACAGACAAAATAGGTTTGCTCTCAAATACTGGAATCACATGTGTGGCATCGTGCCCTGTTCCAATAACTAATCCACTGTTACCACCATTATAGTAATAACTAAATAGAGAATCGGTCCCCATTGCAAGCTTAGGAATACCATAACCTTCAAACATCATCTGCATTAACGTTGCTCTTTGCTGTAAAGGTGCACCTAGTACTTCATTCAATACTACTGGGTTATCGACCTTGTTCTCGGTGTTAAGACCTACATGAAGAAGTCCATAATCGAGTAGATTCTCAACCACATCCCAATTTGTGATCATTGGCCCATCAAAAGCAGTTCTTATGTTTGACTTGAAACTAGAATCCAGAAACACCTCATCTCCTACCAATGTCAGCATTTTGCCCGACTTCCTCTCTCTAAAACGAGACATTATCGATGAGTACACATTGCTAGGACTTTGCTGATTGCTCATACCTACTCGCATCTGCCACCGTCCCAGATCAATCGCTATAGGCACTCCCACCTCGTAGTGGTGATAAAATGGTTCCGGCTGTGAAGGAGGAAGAACATCCTCTAAAGGATACACCTTTTGAGGAGGTAGGGACTCTTCTTCTCTTTTTCGGGATTCGTTAACCGTCATAGGGACTTACGCACGTTGTATCTTTGCCTTAAAGAGGAAGAAAGTTGTTTTACTTAGCCCGACTTAAAAGCACCTTGCATTTTTTACTTGTCTTGTCTTTTTCCTTTGGACAACAAAAACCTCTTTCGTTAGAGTTGAATAAATAAATAAATAAAAGGTGTCTGTCTTTTGCTCTTTGTTTAATTGATCACTGCCTTTTTCCACTAGCCACTTGTCCCAGATAGCCAAAGTCTTTCAATTGTGGCAGAGAGCTCTACGTGATGTCTAACGAATCTTTCTCAATTCACGGTTACAACCTGGTGACGCTTTTAAAGCGGTATGTATGATTCCTTTGCCATCTGATACGTATAATAATGCTAACCCCCTTTCAGTTTGGAAGCCGCTGCTTCACGACTTGAGGATGTCACTATTTTTCAAGAAAACGCAGTAAAGAGTATCACCAGCACATTAGATGGATCTACTAGCGAAAAACCAACTGCCACCTCTTCCTCTGTGGCGCCTTTACCGGGAGCTGCTCCTGCTGCTCCTGCTGCTCTTGCTGAGACTCCTGCTTCTATTAAAGCATTTGATGAGTTTATGACTACTTATGTAGATCCTTTTGTGAAAGTTTCCAGCAAAATTGACCCGCTGGTGGAACAGGTGTCGTCTTTTTTCAAAGAAGCTCTTGTTGAAGAGAGAAAGTTTCTGCTGGCCGCATCCAAATCCAAAAAGCTTGAACCTACGGACCCTGCTTTCCAACTAGGTGTCACCCCTATAAATGAGCAGATAATGTCCATTGTGGAACTTAAGGACAAGAACAGAACATCCAAGGTCTTCAATAACCTGAACACTGTTGCTGAGGGTGCTCCAGCTTTGGGATGGATTTGTGTTCCTACACCCGTGTCTTTTATTCCTGATTTCAAAGATTCGGCTCAATTCTGGTCAAACAGAATCTTGAAAGAGTATAAAGACTCTAATCAAGATCAAGTTGAATGGGCCAATCTGTTTGGAAAAATCTTTGATGGCCTTAAAGATTACGCTAAAGAATATCATACTACAGGTCCTACTTGGAATCCAAAGGGTGGGTCATTTGCAGACGCATTGAGCTCCACCTCTGAGGCAACTCCTGCTGCTCCAACTCCCGCCTCGGGTGCGCCACCTCCACCTCCACCACCACCTCCACCGGCTTCTGTTTTTGAGGCTAAGTCCGAATCTTCTCAGGATTCTCCGGCAGGAATGAATGCAGTCTTTTCTGAATTGAATAAAGGTGAGGCGGTTACATCTGGTTTAAGAAAGGTGGATAAGTCTGAAATGACACACAAAAATCCGTCATTGAGAGCCTCTTCATCTGTTCCAGCAAAAAAGTCTGTCCCTGTTCCTCCAAAGAAGCCTTCGAGTCTTTCAAGTAAACCCACAAAGGAAAAGAAGCCTCCAAAAATGGAACTTGTTGACTCCAAGTGGATGGTTTCCAATTTTGACACAGTTTCCGATCCGATCACGATTGAAGGCGAAATGCATCAGAGTGTGTTTATTGGAAATTGCTCAAGCTGTGTCATTCAGATCAATGGAAAAGTCAATGCTGTTACAATGAGCGAATGCCACAAGGTTGGTCTAGTGATAAATAAAGCTGTTTCTGGAATTGAAGTGATCAAGTCTTCCAGCTTTGAAATACAAGTAATTGATTCCGTTCCCCTTATCTCGATCGATCAATCTGCTTCGGGAACAATTTACTTATCGAAGACCTCTCTATCTACAGAGATTTTCACATCTTCAACAACCACCTTGAATATCAACGTTCCTGACGGTGAGGACCTCAAGGAAATACCTGTTCCCGAACAATTCAAGCATACCATTGAAGGAGGAAAGGTTGTAAGCAACATTGTGGAACATGCAGGTTGAAGAGAAATAGACGTTATAAGTTTGTTTTTCACAGTATTGTATCAGTACTATATTTTGGTGGTATTATGTACAAGAGAATTTATAAACGTTACTCTGGGAGTTCTAATCCCACCTTTCTAGCAGTCTTTCTAACATTGTCATCTTGTTTCATGTTAAGTCCAGGGTTGTATCGCTCAATGAGCTCAATATAAACTCTCTGGCTTTTCATGAAGGTAACAATATCGTTCAAATGGCTTTTTTGAGCCTTATTAAGATCATCAGAATTGAGATATTCCACATGCTTATAATCTATTTTCGGCTTATTAACAGTAAGTTGGGCTTTGAGGTCTTCCACTATCTTGGCTTCATCATCTGCTGTCAACATTTTCCCTGCTTTGATGTGTTGCATTCTCTTATATTGAACCAAAGCGTTCTGCTTTTTTAAAGCTTCCTTGCTGTGTTTTTCATAAGATTTGAGAGCGTTTTTCTCCAGTTCTTCAAGCAGCTGCTTGAACATATGTTTACTGGTCATTGTGAGAGCCTTGTGGTAGTTTCACGCTGCAGACTGTCGCTTACTTAACGGAATCAACATTTACATTGAGTAATACTTTTCATTCAGTGATATTTAGCGAAATAAAACTTGCTGACACGCTAGTTTCAATGGCAGCGCTTCTTTTTTTCCCTTTATAAATGAACCAAACAGTTAGCTAGTGTGCAGTAGAAGGATATGCGATGGTTGTCTATGACTACTATCAGTCTGTCTTTCAGTACAGTATGGATCTCAATTTAAAGGAAATTCCTCAGGAATGGCTGGAACTGTCGCAGCAGCTTCAAAATGACCCGGCAGACTTCTCAAAATGGCAAGAGTTGATTAAATATTTCAAACAAGGATATAATAAAAAGCACAGACATGGTAATATAAAGCAAGGACCCTCGCCCAGGGCAAGTGGAAGGCTGATCGAAATCTCTTATGAGAATTTCCTTGTCCATTTTCCATACTGTGAGCAGTATTGGTGTGATTATGCCGAATGGCAGTTTCTTCAGGGCCGTACTGAAGTTGCAAGGGACATTTATCAACGTGCAATAGCTTTTATTCCAAAGTCTCTTATTATTTGGAATAGTTACTTTCAGTTTTCGATAAGGACAGTTCCGGAGTTTAGTAAGTTGGTGGATGTGTTTGAGAGTGGCAGAAGAGAGATGTGTTTTCATTTCTATGCCCATTTGCTGTTTGACCAATATTTGAATTACCTGAAAATACAAAGGAAAACCAAAGAGTATATTTTATTGCTAAGGCAAATAATTGAGTTACCATTGTATCATTATTCGAAATACTTCAAGCTGTTTTTTGAGCTCATAGAGAGTGCAGATCTTGAAACAATCAAGTATCTGATCAATAAGGAAGATCTTGAGGCCAATTTCAAACTGAAGTGGAGAGATCTAATCAGTCATGCTAAGGAGCCTGAAAGTTCGACTTTTAAAGATCTTAAAAAAGATCTCAGAAAAAGATATATGGACCTTTATATCACAGTTCAGTATCATGCTTATCAAGCATGGCAGTTTGAAAAGGAGATCAGTACGCCATATTTTTCGCCGAAGGAGCTTAACAGAGGCCAACTTAATAACTGGAATCAGTATCTCATGTATTTGGAGACAGCCAATTTAAAAGGGTCGCATAAAGAAAAGGAATCCACAATAACTAAAATCAATAAGCACATCATAGATACAGCATATCAAAGATGTTTGATAGCGACAGCATATTATCCCTTTTTCTGGATAAAATACTCAAACTACTATCTTAATTTAAATCAAGTTGATGAATCAAAACGAATATTAATAAAAGGATCCTTCATTACTGCTACATCTAATATGAAGCTTCGGATGCGCTTGATTGATCTAGAACTTCTTTCAAAGAACATGGCTGCTGCTAAGTCTATTCTATCAGAATTGTTCCAAATTTATCCAAACTCTTTGGAATGTTGGACAAAATTAATACAAATTGAACGTCTTTCAAAAGATGCTGATATTCTCAAACTAGTTGAAACTAAGCTCGATGAAACTGTTGGAACTCAGTTTGAATTCCAGTTTGATCATTTGTTTGCCATGATCCTTAATTGTACCGACATAAGCGCCAAATCAAAGCTCAGGCTGTTTCAAAAGTACGAAAACACTAAACAAAGTTTGCCTTTTTGGAAAGCATACTTTGATTTCTATTACCTCTATGACCAAGCTGATGAAGGGTTAGAAAAGGTCAAGAAGTTAGCTTCTACAAAAATACACAAAGAGTACAAAGAACAACTTCTAGATCTAATTGGCGAAACGGATATTTACAATGATTACTTTTAACTCATGTTGATATCGAAGTGTATTATAATGTGCGTGAAATATATGCGACCGGCATAGTATAACCTATATCATAAAATGTATAGGTTTACCAAAGTGGAAGCGAACCATATCAATAAACCCAAGTATCCGATTGGCCTATCGATTATCCAGCCTTTAGCTGGAACGACGATCAAATAAAAAATAACAACAAATACCAGTGTTATACTAGAGAAAAGTAGATGTTGGTCAACTTCAAATGAAACGGGTTCCCCAGTTTTAATGATAACAATGAGGGAGTTTAATCCTACTCCAAACAAAATGTATAACATTGGTGATCCAAAGCAAGCGTTGAGACAAGTCATGGCTAGTCCCAGGGAAGAAAGAGTCGTATTGGTAATAAGATCTCCTATTGAGTTTCCAATAGAGAGAATTGTTAAACCTAACACGGTTTCACTTATTTGGAAAACAACTCCAACATTTTTCAGAAGATTGACGATCTCTGATGCTGTTAAAGTTATGAGTCTTAAAACGTTCGCAAATCCAACTAATGATGCCATTGGATTAAAAAGCTTTCTATAAGTATTCGGGAAGAACAGACAGAATATGATGTTTAGTGCTGAAAGAAATAGCGATATAACCATCAACCTTAAAGGCCATTTCTCTATCAAAATGAAAGGAGTGACAAATAACTGAATGACGAAGAGTTTTATGTCGACTTCTTTTTGGAGATTTGCATTAGACAATTCTTCATTTTGAGCTTCTTTATAATTCTGAACTTCAGGGGTAGGAATAACAAGGTTCAAAATCAAATTTAAAGGAACTAATAATAAGTTGAGTATTGATTCGAGCGGTTTTCGTCGCTGAAAAAAATGCCTATGATCTGGAAACAACTTTCCTAGAATAGATATGTCAACGTTAGATGTATCTGAATTGATCAATGAAAGAATACTGGAATTGTTGGAGGTGACTGAAGTACTTGATGTTGATCGCTGAATGGGTTGTCCGATAACAAGAACATTCGAATTTGATTTGGGCAGCATTTTGTTTTCTGCTTCTCTTGAAACTCTATTTTGATCTGAGGATGTTTCGTCAACAGGCGGAGTAATCAGTATCTCATCAGGAACAGGGATATTGGAACCATGTTCTATATCGTTACTGAAATCAACCTGATGCTGTGAGTTCTGATAATAGTTCTTGAGATGAATGAAATCCCAAGATTTCAGAGCCAATCTAAGGGAATCAGCAAAAGTGAGTCTCATACTTCTTCCTGATTCCAGATTCTCGACGTTATGATTGAAAAGAATGTCTCTTATCGTCAAATCGTCACTCGATGCTGACATACGATCGGTGCTTTGATCAATTGGAGGAATACTTGTTTCATCAATAAGCTTTTCTGGCTTTAACAGATGGATTGCAACATACGAGACATACAATAAGCACATTGCAATTGATTCATAAAGTTTGATTTTACCGTCACTCAAAAAAGACATTGATACCAAAAGGAGAAGACCAAACACAGATAGGTCACGTACAAATGAATTATATTCCACTTTGAAGGGCCGCACTAAAGCCATTGTGCCTATTACAACGGTCAAAGCAAAATTAGCGGATCCAATGAGCTCTCCAATAGCAAGAGAAGTGGAATTGGAATTCATCGCTGCCCATGTTGAAACAATATCAGGGCAACCATTAGCAAAAGCCAAAAGCGTGAGACCAGATACCTTTTCACCTAATCTAAAAAATCTTGCCAAATAACTCAAATTAGGTGTAAGAAAGTTAGACGCAAGAAATCCCAATACGAAGAAGAGTAACATCGAAAATAGAACAAACAGCAGCATCATTACACTGAAAGGCATGCTGGAAACTGAATCACTGCAATAATACAGCTGCACATATTTGAATCCGCTGGAGGTGCAGTTTGCTTTCACATATGAGCAAGTGTCAATTATAGACAGATTTTCTGGTATTGAACATATCTCATTGTTGTACGCTTGCGGAAGAACAGAAGTCGAACTTCTCGAAAGATGCCTAAATCCGTTGATCAAATTCATATATCCATTAGTTGATCCTCGGATATATCAATGAATGGTTAATCATCCGTTGTTCTGGTACTAACTATTCTTGCTATATTCTGATACTAAAAAAACATTTGTAGCGTGGAGGGTTCGGGCTGTGCGAGGCTTGTACGTTTAAGGCTGTGCAAAAGAGAGTTATGAATTTGAGATATATTGGCTGATTACTATAAACATCACCTTGAAATGATACTAGATCATACCCAAAGCTCTTTACCAGACTGTTGAACGTACTGTTTAAGGTCCGCCACTTTATCATTCCATGAAATGAGTTTTTGTCTCATGGCGACAATTTGATCAAGAGTCATGGTACGTGGTTGAATCCAAGTGATCTCAACTTCTGAGTCCACTTCATTTATCAGGCCTTTAATCAGACCCAAACTTAGACATTTCATGATAAGATGTTCAACTTGAGATATATTTTCAAGCAAAGAGATGTTATTGAGGATCTCATGGAATTTGACTGTTTTGGACTGAGTTGGCTTTTTGAATATAAGTTCCATCAAGGCCATGATACAGATCTTTTCCTTCAAGAATGGAATGTCATTGCTCAATTCGCGGGATTGTTTAATATCATTTCCTGATAATATTGATTGAAATTTGGCAATGTCACCACTGTTTAGGGATAATAGAAGATCCTTCAGCCATACAATATTCAGATACTTGAATATATCGTGCATGATGATTTCACCAAAATTATAGATTCTATCACCAAGCAAAGCACTGATGCAAATATCTTCAACGATGGATGATTTAGACTCGATGTCGTCTAGATTATCAATACAAGCAAGGAACAATAAGGAATTGTAATAGAACGCGGTATAATTTCCCTTGATCTTCATCAACTTGGCACTTGTGAAGTAATAACTGGCATTGACCTTCTTATCCAAGGACCAATTCAAGCTTTCGATCTTATTAGAGCATTCATCAATAGTACTCGACGCTTCGTCTACGAAACCTAGTTCTAATTTGAGACCGGCAATTTCAATATTCACAAACAACAGAGCTTGAAATATTTCCGGGTTGGCTGAGTCATTTCCATCAAGGATATTCTTTTGTGTGCTCTGTTTGCTTATGAGTTGTTGTTTCAGGCTTGTAAGGTGTTCCAGTGAGTCTGCAAGTTGACAATCTTGGATGGAAATTAAAAGAAACTCGATCAATTTCAACTGGTTAATCTTATCACCAAATTTCGAGATAAACGTCTCAAACAGCTTCAATCTAATGCTGCGAGAGTTCGGATTCTTATAGAACTGCTGCGACAACACCTCCGTCAACTGGTACCACAATTTCCGCTCATACAGGTCTTCCATGTTGTACATTATACCAATTAGTTCTGAGTCGCCCAGAGGTTCGATCTCCTCTCTTAGAGTAATCAGAACCGTTGAGGGATCGAGGTCCAAGTCCATTAAGTCTGTCATGATGGATACTACTGTGTCTTTATGTGGTTTCGATCACAACGTTTAAAGAAGACAGCATAACAACGTTAGCATACACCTTTAACTTTTTGCCTTCAAGAAGGAGATTGCCGGTGTGAGGTGTGGTCTTCTTAAAAATTAACTATATAGTAAATTTTTATCTTGTATAGGATTGTTATAGTTTGCTAGGTAGTTATATGGTGGGTGAAGGGGCGCTTCTATTTGTCAGGATTCGGAGATGTCTGCAGGAAAGGATCCTTTGGATGCGCTAGGACCGAAGTTAGTGAGCTTGGTTCGGCTTTCGTCGGCTATTAATGGCAAAGATATCAACTTTTTTTCCAGTGTTGATAAAGAGATCAAGAATCAAAATGATCATATTCAGGCCCAAGTGACCCACCAATTGAACGATATTCTCAAGTCTACGTTTTCCGTTATACCTGACCATAATATTGAAGATAATGAGCTAGTTGCCGGGAACGATGTGGAGAATTTGAAGGTGATTAGAAGTGTTTTAGATTCATTATTTGAAAATGTTGAGATTTTATTAGACAAAGGGTCAAAAGCAAAGAAGAGCAAAGACGACGACGACGAGTACACATATCTTGACGATTCCAGTACCGAAACGAAGGGTCGCAAGCCTGTTTGGCAGTCATCTAATCTCGAGAAGCCTCAGCTGTCATTTGAGAAAGAGGTGAACAACTTTGAGACTGGTCCCTTCAAACCTTTAATCAAGCTCAAACCTAATTGTCTTCGGTCGTTGGATGAGAGTTTAGTCATTACTCCGGCGACTGAGATGACTCCAGAGCACTATGAGAATCCTTATTCGTATGAGATAATGACACAGGAGTATCCTTCGTGGATTCTGAGTCCTCTTGAACAAGAATATGAATCCGTTCCATGGAAAGAGAGTGAAGAGCCGGTGTGGATAGATCATCCAGATCAGATAGATCATCTTTTGGTGGAGTTGTCGAAGTGTAAGTTGATTGCGGTTGATCTAGAACATCATGATTTCAGAACTTATAGTGGGTTGACGTCGTTGATGCAGATTACTACCGATACTAAGAAGGATTTCTTGATTGATCCATTGAGCGCAAAGCTAAGACCTCATTTATGTTCGTTAAATGTTGTCTTCACCAACCCTGCGATAATCAAAGTTCTGCATGGATCATATATGGATATTATATGGCTACAACGAGACTTGGGAATCTATATTGTTTCGTTATTTGATACGTTCCATGCTGCCAAAGAGTTGAACTTGGGTAAATATTCACTTGCGTTTTTGTTGGAACGATATGTGAAGTTCAGAACATCTAAAAAATGGCAATTAGCGGATTGGAGAATCCGACCATTGTCTGCTGAGATGAAGAACTATGCAAAAGCGGATACGCACTTTCTAATTGAAGTGTTCTATAGAATGCATTCGGAGTTGTTAAAGACTCCAGGGAAGTTACAAAAGGTTCTTTATGAATCCAGGAAAGTTACAAATAGACGATACGAGTATGCGACCTATAAACCCAAGAAAGTGAAACTTAGTGGCAGCTTCAGCAGCACAGCAGATGTCGTGGTCAACAATCAGTCTGTTCCACTGAATTCACAATATACTGGGCCGGAACCAGATGCTCCATGGGCGAATTTAATATCTTCGAACGGAATTCCAACTAGTAGACAACCACTTTTGATTGCTTTGTTCAAGTGGAGAGATAATGAAGCCCGAACTGCAGATGAGTCGCCGCGATACATCATGTCTGATTTTGTACTGATATCTCTTGTGAATTCGTTTGATAACAACAGTCAGCTAGATGATATCACTGAGAGCAAAGTTTTGAACATCATTAATTCATCATCAAAATATGGTGGATCACTTTATGTTCGCAAATGTACAAAGGAGATTGCTCTTGTGATTCGCGGTGCTGTCGAAGAGCTAAAAGTGCTGGATTCTGTTATTTGGAAAGAGGCGTTCACATCTTCTGTTGAGCAGCAAAGCTCAGATTTGTATGACATGGTTGAAAATGCAGATCTTCTAGAGAGAAACTTCTCTAAGCTTTGCAGTTCATTTAATGATAGTTTCAAGTCATCTGGGAAAAATCGGATCTACGAGTACGATTCTGATAATGGTTCGAAATTGTCGTCAGTATGGTCTATTGAGTACCCAAAGAAGGGCGACATCAAATACGTTGGACGTGAGGTTGTGAATCAAAGACTGGACAAATTGACAGAAGTCTTTGATTCGGATCTTGAACCTAAAGTAGACTTGCAAAAAGATTTATCGCCTGAAGAAGTTGATTCGCAAGAACAAACTGAGCCATCAGCAGAAGAGATTACTCCCCAGAAAGAAGACCATGATGAAATCATAACCTTACGGAAAAGGCATTCAAAGTCTTCAAAACAAGGTAATCAGAAAAAGAAATTTAGACGTGAAGATACTAAGATTGATTTCAGCAAAAAGGTGCTACAAGCCCCAGCTAAAAAGGAAAAATCCAAGAAGCCAGAAAAACGGAAATCATTTGATCCTTACGGAGAAGGAGAAGATCTACAGAAGACTAAGAAGGTAAAGAGACCCGGAGCTGCCGCATCAGGCAAAAATATTGTATTCAAAGCGAAAAAGTAGGTGACAGCGATAAATTATGATGTTGCTATTTGGTCTCCTTCAAAGACTCCTCTTGTCCACTCAAAAGAGTGAAAGTTTCTGCCTGCAACTTTTCTCTTCCCTTGAGGAAATCCAGCTCCATTACAAAGTCAAATTCTAAAATATTTGCACCACATCTTAGGACCAACTCTCCTGCGCTACTTGCAGTTCCTCCTGTTGCAAGAATATCATCAACAATGACGACATTGGAACCTGCAGGGATGGATTCTGCCTGTATCTCAAAGCTATCCTCACCATACTCTTTCTGGAATGACACCTTGTAAAGTTTTCCTGGAAGCTTTCCCTTCTTTCTAATTGGAACGAATCCAGCATCCAATGCCAACGCAAGAGTTGGGCCAAAAAGAAACCCGCGAGATTCCAATCCAACAATACAGTCAATTGTCTGGTTAGGAAATTTTCTTTCCAGATGCAACTTGAATGCCTTCACCAGTTTGTTGAATAGTTGTGGGCTTCTAAAGATTGGAAGAAAATCTTCAAATAAGATACCTTCTGCAGGGAAGTTTGGATACTGATGCAACGCTGATTTCAGCTCCGCTGCAATCTCCCTTATTTCCTTTTCCGCTGTCATGATGTGAGTGCGCCTTATTGGGCAAGTTGTCTGTTCCGGTTATCAAAAGATTGATGATGCGTTGTTGTATATGCTTACTACTGTTGATGGAGAAGGTGAACGAGCTGCCTTCATGAAACGAACGAGTTTGATGATGCTCAGCACGGGTGTGAAAAAAAAATGCGATTATCGACGCGTCTATCGACCTGGTGCAGAATGGAGTAATTAGTGCTGCATTATCGGTGTCTCCGTTGTGCCAAAAATGGAAAGCGAGAAGAGAGATTGTTGTAGGCGACTTACAAGTCTGCTTGGTACGTTAAAAGGAACACAAACGAATACAGGCTGGTTATACGAACATACTTCGTTTCTTTGATGTTGTTGATGGTGTCAGACGGATCAGGTTTGGTTGAATATGGCCGAGCTGGAAGAGGATTGCTGGGAGGTCTATGAGTGCTCTGTTGATAAGATACGTTCACAGCAGTATCCAAACTTGAAGGATGAAGTGTATTTGGATCATGCTGGGATGACGATCTACTCCAAGATGTTATTAGATGTCACGAAAGAGCATTTAGAGAGTAGGTTGCTTGGAAACCCGCATTCTCAGTCATTTGCGTCACAGAACTCGACACATTTAGTTGAATCTACCAGGTTAAAAGTTTTGGAACTATTCCAGGCTGATCCTCTAGTTTATGATGTGGCGTTTACTTTGAACTGCACACATGGTGTAAAGATCCTGAGTGATGCGTTTAAAGACTGTTTTTCAAAGTTCAATTATATTTACAACGTCAACAGTCATACATCACTGCTAGGGGTTCGAAATGTTGCTGATTCGTTCAGCAGCTTTGAGGATCTAGACGATTTTCGGGTTTCAGTGGATACGAGTTGCCCTACTTTGGTGTCATGGACTGGACAGTCCAACTTCAATGGAAAGAGGTTTCCGATTAATGAATGGAATATTTATTTCAGACAGGTTGGCAACGTGTATACGCTACTTGATGCAGCATCGTTGTCAACCACTTCACCACCAAGTCTATCGAACTCTCTAACATCTCCTGACTTTATGGTTGTCTCATTCTACAAGATGTTTGGTTTGCCAGATATGGGAGGGTTAATTTTTAAGAAGGACGTTGCTGAAGATATATTTAAGAGCAAACGGTATTTTGGGGGAGGGACTGTGGATGCAGTTTCAGCTAGATCGCAATTCTACCGACAAAAAAAACGAATCACCTCAATACTTGAGGATGGAACATTACCTATTCATTCGATCCTACAATTATCAGACGCAATTGAAACACATAACACGATATATGGATCATTCGAGGCGATCAAGTCGCATACTGAAAGATTGACCGAGTATGCATATACGAAACTAAAGAAGCTAAAGCATTCAAATGGCACGGACATGATTAGCATACACAATGATTTAGCAAGTGAGCATGGCCCGATAATTGCTTTTTCGTTGAAGAGCCATGATAGTAATTACATTGGATATTATGATTTCGACAAATTCAGTTCATTGAAGCACATCGCTATTAGAACCGGAACAGTGTGCAACATAGGAGGTGTCCAGAAATGGCTGGAAAGAACGGATGAAGAAATAGAGTCTGATTATAATAAGGGTCACAAATGTGGAGATAATATGGATTTGATGGATGGAAAGCCAACAGGTATTATACGGATCAGTTTTGGAGCAATGTCTTCGAGAAATGATGTTGATAGTTTTATTGAGACTATTGTAGAATTTGTTCAGGATATCAAACCTGAAGATGAATATAGCAAAGATGAGATAACCATCAAGGAACTAATAGTTTATCCTGTGAAGTCGTGTCAAGGATACAGTATTCCACATGGCGTTGAGTGGACAGTGACTGATAATGGTCTTGAATTTGATCGCGAGTTTTTGATAATGAATTTATTGGACATGAAGCCAGTCTCGCTCAAGAGTTGCAGAAAGGCGTGCTTTTTGCGAACAATCATAGTTAAAGAACAGAAGCTGGTCATTGTTGAAGATGTACGAACAAACGAACGTATCGAGGTTCATTTAGGAGATAATTGTAATGAGAGGATTGTTGGAGAATACGGGATTTTAATGAATGATAACCATATCGGATTTTTCAAGAAGTCGCTGGGTTTACCCTGTGCATTAGCAAGACGTGCTTATGAAGGGAATTTGCAGAATAAGTCTTCATTTCTTTTGGTTAATGAAGCTTCTTTGCTTTCAATAACGGACGATTTGTCTGAGAGCTATCGGTTCAGAGCGAACCTAATTGTCAATACCAAGCGTCAGTTTCAAGAAGACAACTGGGATTTTATCAAAGTCGTCAACTCCAATGTTAAACTAAAGAAGATCGACAACTGTAATCGGTGTCATATGATAACCATCACCAAACAAGGTGAAGTTGACTCAAGTTTGTTTCTGAAACTAGCAAAGTTTAGAAAGATCAAAGGAAAGGTGTACTTTGGGATCAATTTAAACTTGGATGATTATGGTGCGGGTGTTATCAAGGTTGGTGATAACTTGACAATTTTATGATAACTAATAAAAAAGAAAATTGTCTAATAAATATAAAATAGTCAGCTACACGTATTACTATGTATGAATGTATGTGCTTGACTCTCAATCACCAGGAGAATGACTATCTTCTTTGTCGCTCTCATATCAAGAGAAGTGAGTATTATAACCACTTTACCAATGTAACCGCATATTAACCAGTGCCGGTGACAACCAGGATCATCCTTTATATATACAATCATTTTCCCCGTATCAAGAAGAATCTGATAACTCGCAAGAACAGGACGTGTCGTTCATTCAGGAAAGGAACACCAATGAGCTTTTGAAGTACAACTTTCTAGCTCATATGTCTTTGGATATCTTTGAGTCGCCATTCAACTCGACGAGTGGGATCTATAAGCTGTTATTTATTCAGGATGGTATATTTGTGTTTGGCTACGAAGCAAATACAGGGCTGAAGATTGTTATTGGGACGTCGAGGAAGGAGAACGACGATCTACAGGGCACCAGTGGTTCATTACAAGGTGTATTCAACGAGATACATACGGCCTATTTGGCATTGATTTGTAATCCATTCAAGAGCATCAGTGATGTGAATGAAGAGATTGATAACCCAACGTTTGACAAAAGAGTCAAGAAGGCCGTTGTCAATTGGAACGAGCAGCAACAATAACCATTTGCACTCATTTAAGAACAACATTTGCGCTTCGCAGTGCGAGATACTGTTGATCAACACCCGGTGCTAAACTCTTAATAACATCATAACACTCTTTATCGTAGTAGCGAAGCTGATTGTACGGCGATTTGTATGTAGTCGGCAGACCTGTGAGGTCACAGTACTTCTTAGTTGGCTTCAAAGACGGAGGAGCCTCGAGAGTGAAGTACGTGATCATATTCGGATCGTGTTGCTTTGCCTGTATTCTTTTGAACTCTTCATTCAACACTTGTTTTTGAGCTTTGTGTTTTCTCTTTGGTGCTTTGTAAGCGGCGTTTTTAAACGGATGCGGTTGGGTTATCCGGTCGGAGATAACGTCCAAGTCAATTGTGGAGTCCGACATGGTCCAGTTGGCTGTTTGAAACGATGTATAGAGCCATTAATAAACAACAAGCTGTCAGTTAAATATTTAATCGATAGATGCTTTTTTACTTTGTAATATTTATGAGGCTGTGCTCAACATGTACGTAGCCGGTTAATCTATTAGAACATCGTCTTCGACATCGGGCAGACGCGACGGGCCGCTTCTGTAGCGATAAAACTGGAAGAAGATAACGAGGTCCTCTGCGATGGTGCCTAGAGAGCCGAACAGCCAGCTTGAATTGAGTATCAGGTAATCCCAGTCGCTTCTGTAGAAGAGAATCTGCAATCCGTAGGTGACGTTACCCATAGTGGAAAACATGAAGAAGAGCAAGCTGAGGCCTTTACAGGACTTCTTGGTGTAGTTTCTATAGATTTGAGGGAGTCTTGCGGTCAAATAGAGAGTGGCCGATATGTATCCACAAATCTGTGCTCCTATGCTGATGTGAGGTATTGGAGAATCGTCTGGCAAAGAGTCAGACTTTGAAGAGAAGATATATCCAATCAAGCCAGCAGCAACCACAAACAAGATTGGTAGAATGAATTTGACGAAAATCGAATGGCGCTCGGGCTCAAGCACGATATCTTCGATTGTGGAAGATTTTCTTCTTTCGTGATGGGATCCATTTGCATGCAAAAGTGGGCTTTCTTCTCCTTCTTCACGGTGATGGTGACGATGCTTTATATGGCGATCCGGGTAGATGTATGTGAAATAGTAATAGAACCCTAATGTTAATAAATCAGCAAATGTAAACCAAACAGCCAGAAGAACAACCTGTGGAAGTAGCCCCGCCCAGACTGCTCCGATCAAGTTAGCAACGTCTCCAACCGACCACAGGATCAGAAACAGAGGTGATATTCCGTCTGCGCTTTTCATTCTCCATTGCTCAATGAGTTGTGGCAGCAGCAACACCAACCAGCAGGCAAGAGAAGTGGAGCCAGCCACTCCTGAGAGTCTCAAACGCAACAACGATGGCCGGTATGGATCATCGAGCTGGTGCAAATACTGCTGAAGCGATACTGTTGCCAGTGTTGACAACATATCTGTGGATAAATGCGCCGTTGACAGCTGGTGGGTACTAATAACTTAGAGGTGTGCCTGTTTAAAAAACATGATAAATGAGGAGTCAAAGAATCAGTACACAATTTCCCGTTTGAGACAAGTTGCTCAAGATTTCAAGGGCTGAAAATTTTTCAATTTCAAACTTAGGCACTAACAGTTGCTCAAGTTATCACCACTACTCAACGTATACCTGCTGAAATCAAGCATAGACATCAAAATGGTAAGTTAAACTTCACAGTAAATGGCTAAAGGATCTAAAGACGTTTATGGATAATGAAACCATCAAATTTCTCAAACTACCGACTGCATGTTTTCTCTTTTAAGTTAAGAAGAAGCACGTAAGACAAAGTTGAGCAGGATGTGTGTTCATATGCTATTCTCGTTCTTTATATTTGTAATATCATGTTGATCTGTTAGAGGATATCTGCTGGGTCTGCGTGTCGATTCAATATGGAGAGTCGGAGAATGTATGTTGAATACATCTTGCTTCTTTGTTTGTTATCGACTTTTTCTAGGCTGGGCTTTACTATAAAACGCTATAGTGAAGCATAGAGACTGTTTTCTATTGAATATAGTTTGTGAAAGATGAGACTTCTGTGTTGTGTTTATTATTCTACTCAATGACCTTTTACTTTTAGAGTGGAATACTAACGATACTCTCTTTCCCTCAATGATCCAGCCTGCAAAGTCTGCAAAGAAAGTCGCCCCTGCTCCTTTAGCCACCAAACAGCCTAACAAGTCTGGTTCAAAGAACCCTTTGATTGAGTCGACTCCTAGAAACTTTGGAATTGGGAAGTCGATCCAGCCAAAGAGAAACCTGTCCAGATTCGTCAAATGGCCAGAGTATGTCAGACTACAGAGACAGAAGAAGATCCTTTCTATTAGATTGAAGGTTCCTCCTGCTATCTCTCAGTTTTCCAATACTCTTGACAAAAACACTGCTGCTCAAACATTCAAGCTTTTAAACAAATACAGACCAGAAACTGCTGCCGAGAAGAAGGAGAGATTAACCAATGAGGCTGCTGCTATCGCCGATGGAAAGAAGAAGGAAGATGTTTCGTCCAAGCCCTATGTTGTCAAATACGGTTTGAACCATGTTGTTTCTTTGATTGAGAACAAGAAGCCTAAACTTGTTCTCATTTCCAACGACGTCGACCCTGTTGAGTTAGTGGTGTTCCTTCCTGCTCTTTGCAGAAAGATGGGTGTGCCTTATGCTATTGTAAAGGGTAAAGCTAGACTTGGAACCTTGGTTCACCAGAAAACCTCCTCCGTTGTTGCCTTAACTGAAGTGAAAGCGGAAGATGAGGCTGAACTTGCGAAGCTTGTTTCTACAATCAACGCCAACTTCGTTGAGAAGTACGAGGAATCAAGAAGACACTGGGGAGGAGGAATCATGGGAGCCAAAACCCAAGCAAAGCTTGCAAAGAGGGCCAGAGTTGCTGCTGCGGCAGCTGCCTCTTCCAGAGCTGCATAGTTGTTTGTATTAATGAAAAGTATAGTAATACCGTTTAAATCAGAAGTTTGTGGTATTCATGGCATGGCATACCATATTCCCCATGGTCAGTAACACTCTCAACGGATGATTTCATAACCAGGGCGTCTGCTGTGACGAGAGCTCAGACGATACCTTCTGGCTACACCCACCCAGATGTCCAGGTGTGGGGGTGGAATAGTCGGGATTTATTCTGGTGTAACGATGTTTCATCTTTTTGATTACGTGACTGTGAAAACACTTTCTATTTCTTTATTGAGTAATTTTTGCTACACCTCACACCCCCTGGAGTAATACATGCAGTCAAAAAATTTTCCCCGTGCGAAGCTTTGTGGTTTCCCCGGTAGGAGCTTTACATGGTGAATGCCGAGAGAATTTCCTTAACGAAAAAAAATTCAAGTATTAAACACACTCCTAAGGAACAGCTGTAACTGAAGCGTCAGATAAACCTATAAAGCAATAATCAGACACAAGTAAGTCGACTGCTAACAGTTTTAACAGAGAGAAGACGAGGTTTCAGAAAAAGAAGCTCTGGAAACCGGTTCCTACAGAAGTGAATCAACAAAATAATAGTATTAAAGTTAATACTATTATAACGAGACCTCATTCTTTCTTCAAAGCTGCCTTGGTCATATTGACCATATTGAGCTGTACATTGTTACTAACTATTACTTCTCTCAATTTTAGAAATGGCTAAATCTAAGAACCATACCGCTCACAACCAAACCAAGAAGGCTCACAAAAACGGTATCAAGAAGCCAAAGACCCACAGATATCCATCTCTCAAAGGTGTTGACTCCAAGTTCAAGAGAAACCACAGATATGCTCTACATGGTACTGCCAAGGCTCTTGCGGCTGCTAAGGCTTGAAGAAATAAATAGTGTCCTCTTATTAGTGGTATAATTAAAGTTGTTTCGACGTCTAATAACACTCTAGTAGAACTATGAGTATCTAGTAGACTTGTTGGCTCATTGACTTATAGTTGGAAGCATTAGCATGTTTTATTGTCATGTACGACCTAAAGACACAGAAGTATAATTATAAACTATAGATCAACCCTAATCATCGTTCTTGTCCTTAGAACCTCTCAATAGACCCGTTCTTCTAGCAGCAATCAAACCAGCCTTTTGACCTGACACAGCACCTCTAGAAATAGTCGAAGCTTTACCAATATGCTGATGGTTACCACCACCATGAGGGTGATCAACAGGGTTCATGGCCACACCTCTGGTCTTTGGCCATGAGTTTCTCTTAACCTTGTACTTGTGGAAAGCTCTACCAGCCTTCAACAAAGGCTTGTCAATTCTACCTCCACCTGCAACAACACCAATTACTCCTCTAGCGTCAGAAGAAATGATCTTCTTAGCACCAGATGGGAGCTTAACTCTGGTCTTGTTCTCATCAATATTGTGTCCAATAACAATAACATAGTTACCAGAGGTTCTTCCAAGAGCACCTCTGTCACCAACCTTCTCTTCGACGTTCGACACAATAGTACCTTCTGGCAAAGATCCTAAAGGTAGAACGTTACCAATGTTAAGGGAAGCCTTCTTACCAGCGTACACAAATTGTCCAGTGTAAACACCTTCGTTAGCAATAAAGGTCTCTTCTCTTAGTTTGTATTTGTAAGGGTCTCTGAAAGCAACCTTGGCCAATGGAGCTCCACGTCCTGGATCGTGGAGGATCTGCTTGACAATACCTCTGATGTATCCATGCTTTTCAGCATAGTCGAGGGTTCTCAACTTGGCAGCACCCTTTCTAAGTCTGGTGTGCGAGGTGAAGATTGAGCCAGCACCCTTTCTTTGGTTTCTAATAACTCTACCCATCTTAGCTAGTCTAAAACCTGCTACTCAGTTGTATTAACCACCGGAGCTGTTTGTGTGTCTGAGTTCAGAGCTATTACTTAACTACTGTTAAGATAGTTTGAATTTCTAATGCCTAAAATTTTTCCATCTTGGTGAGGTCTGTGAAAAATTACAGGTGGAAAATTTAAGGTGTCCACGTGACATGGTTGAGGGCTGTAAGCCTGATTGTGGTGAGAGTATGGTGGAAGGATGTGTGTAACTTAGATATGGAAGATGATAAGGTTTCTTGAAGTAAGTCAAGAAGTCATAGTTGATAAGGAAGAAGTGAAAGAGATTGTTGATGAAGGATAGATATGCTGGTGACGAGACAGGTGATAGTTATTCTGGGCTATGCGGTTAGTGCTTTTGCAGTCCATTTTGCAGTGTCTGCCCAATGGGGCGAAGAGAGTGGAGAGTTGGAAAGTGTTCTTGATAGCGACAGTGTTGCACTGAAGAAGCCGACATTAGAGCAATTGTGGGGCGAAGAGTGGCCTTTTGGAGGGGTCCAGACATTTGCTCACATGAACTATACGAAGTGCTTACTTGATTCCGATTTGGAGTTTGATATAGGAGTTATTGGAGTTCCTTTTGACACTGCCACGACTTATCGGAGTGGAGCTAGGTTTGGGCCTCGTGCTATCAGAACGGGTTCACAACGTCAAACAAAGCTGCGGGCTTTCAATACCCGAGCTGGTATGAATCCATATCAAAGCTGGGCTAAGATCCTGGATTGTGGGGACATTCCTGTTAGTCCAATGGATAATAAGATGGCGTTAAAGCAAATGACTGAAGCTTTTGAGGAGCTTCTTCTTAGACGTAAGTCATCGTACGATAGTTCACGTTCTCCCAGACTGGTTGCATTAGGAGGAGACCATTCCATATTACTTCCTCATCTAAGAGCTTTGAATAAAGTGTATGGGAAAATTGCTGTTGTTCACTTTGATGCTCATCTTGATACATGGGCTCCGTCCAAATATCCATCATTCTGGTCTAGTAATCAATCTCAATTTACTCATGGCTCTATGTTATGGATTGCTAATGAGGAAGGTCTTTTGAGTGATGATTTCAATGTACATGTTGGATTGAGAACCAGAATTAGTGGAACCGACTGGGATGATTATAATGATGATACTAGACAAGGATGGATCCAAATAAGTGCTGATGACGTGTGGGTTAACGGTGTTGAAGGTTTGAAGAGTATTGCACAGACTATAAACGATAGAATACCGACCGATTTCCCTGTTTACTTGTCTGTTGATATTGATTGTCTAGATCCGGGATTTGCTCCTGGTACCGGTACAATTGAACCAGGCGGATTGCTTCCAAGAGAATTGTTTTACTTATTGAGAGGCATAGAAGGCCTGAATCTAGTTGGCGCAGATATCGTCGAAGTCTCACCGCAGTTTGATAATGCCGAAGTGACGGCCACTAACGCTGCCGAGGTTGTGTTCCAAATGATTACATCAATGGTGAAAAGAGGACAATAAATACAACTCATATCATTTCTATTCATTACTTAAGATAAAGGTGGAGAAGTATTTGATCGAAGAATAAATCTCTTCTCCAACAGGAACTATAAACTTTGCTGGAAGTAGAAAGCCTCTGCTTCCACTGTCTCTCAGCTTTAAAACAAAGGCCCAATACGCCTTGTTGTGATACATGTAGTCCAAAGCTGATCCAGAGCCCATAGAAGGAAGAAGATCGGCACCTTTGTCTTCACAAGCACTCAAAACACCATATGACTTTCCACTCGTCAGTCTAATCGATTGGCTTAGTCCATAGGCTAGTTCAAGTAGATTCTCTTCATCTTCTGGTAACTGGTTACATGTAAATGCATAAGGATATAAAACCTCCTCTGCATATGAATGAAGATCAATATAACCGTATATTGGATGAGAATGCTTGGTCTCATTCAGGTATTTATCCCAAGCATAGCTCTCTAAGCTTTCAAAGGGTCCCTCTCCGGGGTAATCCTCTCCGCAAGGAGAATCCATACTTTTTGTAAAGTGGAAGTCAAAAGAATGATCAATATCAATTCCAAAACAACGAGGGGCATAAGTCTCTTGCTTATTCTTTCTCCATAATCTATCAGTTGTCCAAGTGTAATCATAACCGTCAGGGTTCATTACAGGAAGAAATACAAAGTCCAAGTTCTTCAAAAAGAATTTGGACTTCGGCGTACCGTTCTCATAGTCCTGAAGAAACTTGTAAAGAATATAGCATGACGTTGAAACACTCACCCATTCTCTAGCATGTATGCCACTGGTTATCACCACGGTCTTAATAGGCTTTTGTGTTCCTTCCTTATGAGCAGTCAGTCTCAGAGCTCTAATATCACGTCCTTCATATGTTTGTCCAATCCATTCAACAGATAGTAATTCAGGGTACGTTTCTACCAAAGCGTCAATCCATTTGTATATTGTTGTCATATTTTGATACTCTTTGAAGAACAAGTCAGGTGTCAAAATATCCTCCTTTTGCAGCTCTGCATTCTTCAATGGGTACGATTCTAAAACGGCTTGAGGTAAATCATCAATGACTAAAGATACCTCAAACTCAGCTCCTGGAACACTCAGATGTAATCCTTCAAGGAATTTATATGCCTGTGTTTCCGTCACTTGTAGGTCGGCAAAATGATGGCTTGTCGAAACTTCCCATATCCTGATCTTCATTTCACTAGATAGGATGAAAATGAAATCCTTGATAGAAGGATCGTTCCAACCAGATATTCTCATCACGTAACTACCTTCGTAAGGCTCCAGGTCGATAGGTAATTGTTCCTTGTCCAGCAAAGAATAATGTATGAATCCTTCTAAAGATGCTTCTTTCTTTAATTTACTTGCTTCAATCTGTTGTTGAAGTTGCTCAACCGCTTTCATGTTTGCAGTATCACCCCTCCATATCACTGGGAACTGATTCAAAACTTCAAAGTAGTCACCAACCCTGCTCAGAAGCCGGCCAGTGCTCAGACAAAGTGAAACTTGGAAAAACACAAAGCATGCTGCTACTAAATTCAAAAACCTCATAGCTTTATCAAAAACAGTGCAAAAAACGTCTCGTTTTGACGTAAAAACTCTGAGATCCAGCCTCTATACTTGAATGATGGGCTTCGTCAGAAGATCAGCTTCTCGGTGAATCAGAACGCTCTAAACAGAGAATAAGCAAACAATACTGCTATGTCAAAATATTTATTGAAGCAACCAAAAAAATTGTCTACAAAGTTCACCACAAAAAAGCTCCATAGTATCTATTTATTAACTGCTCTATTCTAGCTTCTGATGTAAGCGCGCGAACACCTTGGAGTGAACTCCTCGGAAGAAAGCAAACGCAAGAAAATCCACAACACCAATAATCGCAAATATAGCGACCCTTTCAGAAGTGTCGACATCAAGAAATGGATAAGGATAAAGCGCTTTGCCTTGTAACAAATGTTCTAGAATAAACCAATAAGTAGTGGCAAGACTGGTAATCAAAAACAACGCAAAAGTGTATCCAACATCCCATGTCTCAAGAAAAAAGGCATAGTCTATAACAAGGGCTGAAAGTGGAAAAAGATGGATTTGAAGATCTAATCGCAAAGGAAGAGCCTCGGTAGCCAAAATAAGATTCTCATCATAATACCGTAGACCCCAGTATACTCCTGATACAATAAATTCACTAGTAGTGGTTATAATGGAAAGGCATTCCCGTAACTTTAACAAACTTCTGATCTCAAATACATGTATTAGTATTGTAACGCCAAAGTATGCCGTTGTCAAAGCTAGACATAGATTCGTCAAAAACTGCCAATGTCCTCCCTGCTCAAATCGTGGCGGGAGCTCAAGCGCTGTTATCTCACAAATGCTCTGTAAGCTCAAAATGAAAGCTATCCAGCTCAATGATAGTGACAGTTTGTTTCCCACTAATCTATCAACAGCCATTCTTATCTATAGGAATATACCAGTTCGGTCTTCCCCTTTCTAGTCTTATCTTATCTAATCTGGTGTGACCAGTGTAGTCGTTGTAGTTACTGTGTCTCTATCCCTCCGTCTATGCAGCCAATTCTAGTCAAAATTTAACACCTAGCAATCAAAGTATCAGCTTCAGTTGGCACGTCCTTTTGTAAACATTTTAAAAATCAGCCAGCAACACAAAATCTGGGGTATTCCCGATTACGTAATCCTAAGACCAAAGTATGGGATTTGAATGAGAGGATGATAATAATGAAGTTGTTGGTGTCTGTAGGTTGTAACACAACTTCAAACTGATTCGTCTTATTGCTTGAACAAGCTGTTGATAAACAAGAGGGAGTCTGAGATTGCTGTAGTGAGTTAAACCTGTACACCACCCCGCTTGTTGGTGGTGTGACCAAGCATCGGACTTTGTATATAAATTTCCATTCTAAGGCTGGTTGTATGTTTGGAGCATCTTTATTGGTTCTGTGGATAATATGTGCTAAAGTAACGTATGTTTTGAGTGGGGTTAACTATAAAAGGGGGCTCAATTTCCCCTTACTCTTTTGGTAGACTGTATTATTTTTGTATGTGTCAACTTAATCCTTTTAAGGGTTTGTCTTAACAATGGCTAGAAAGCAATCTTCGTATTCCCAAAATGAACCAACTCACTTGGATCATTTAACTCCTCCTCCTTCCAGAAGACCCTCTATTGTCTCCAGTTCATCTGATGATGATGCCGCTGAGGCCCAGCAGGTCATCTTGGTTGAACCTTCAGTAAAGCAGTTTGATGATCTGTATGCATTTGAACAGTTTCTCAAAGACGAAACCTGGGACAATGATTACGATTATTTCCATTTGAAACTCAATTACCTACCCCCATTCATTATGGCCACTATTCACAACAATTTGGAGAAAATCAAGCCTACAATGAACTCAAGATCAAAGAAGTTTGTCCGGCAACTTAGTCACCACATTAAAAGGCACTTACTAGCCGAAATCAACTACTACTCCGGCGTAGACTACAACTTTGATAAGGCCGTCATAGAGCATAAAGAGGACGGAAGAGTTCTATTCCATATTAAGGATTACTCGAACCACGGGTTTGACGATGACGAATATCGCAAGTTCAACAGACACTGGAACGTGGACTTGGCTATCGAGTGTAATCCCGAAAGCCCATACGTAGCTGTTGACCTGAAGTCAATGCCAGTTATCTAATAAGCTGTTGTATTTTATAGCTTATGTTATGTTTGAAACGATTTTACGACTTTTAACAGATGAAACTTATGTTATTAAACGCTATGTGTTTATACTTCCTCAGTCTTAACATGATGAGCCAATTTGGATTCGTGTAACTCACTCGAAGTTCCTGTTCCTTCTATAACAGGTGTGTTAGAAAATGACATTCCTGATCCTTTTCTGATCATGTAGTCGCCATCACTGAATACATCATTCTCAGCCATCTCGTAGAAGTCCATACCAATCTCTTCGGCTTCTTCAATACCTTTCAGCTTGCAACCAGGAATCTTGTCGACAATAAAGCATATCAAGTAGGTTCCCACAAAAGACCAAACACTGATGGAAACCCAGCCCGCAAATTGGTAACCCATCTGGACGTAATTATGGAATATCCAACCTCCATCGATTTCAGTGACACCATCAAGACCAGCATGATACGGAGAAGCAAACACACCAAGGCAAATCGACCCCAAGATTCCTCCAATTCCATGAACAACAAATGATCTGGTAGTATCGTCAATACCACACCATTCATTAATATTATAAAGCAATCGGCAACACATGGCCACAAAAGCGGAAGTGATGAAGGCCCAGTATGGAGAGTAGAATCCACAACTAGGAGTGATATTAACCAACCCAACGACCGCTCCTTCACAAGCTGCGATAATGCTCCATTTCTTCGTGATGAAGTAATCCACCAGGGTGAAGGTAAAACTTGCGACGGAAGCTGCAATTTGAGTATTGGCCATAATGTATCCAGTTCTAACATTTACAGCCAACAAAGTTCCTGAGTTGAAGCAAAGCCATGTGCACCAGATAATAGATACACCGATAAAAGTTGCTATTGGGTTTTCTGGACGGTAATCCTTTCCAGTTTTTGGATCTTTCCAGTACTTACGCTTTCCAACAAACCAAGAAAATGCCAACGAAGATACACCTGATGCAATATGAACAGGTCCTCCTCCAGCAAAGTCAAGACTGCCAAGATTGTAAAGCCAGCCATTGGCGCACCATGTAGAATAAGCGAATGGACAATAGCAGACGGTGCACCATACGAACCCGACAACTAAAGAAGGTAACAGCCTAGCTCTTTCGGCAATCGCCCCGACAAAAATTTGTACCGTGGCGATGGGGAAGAATACAGAGAAAGTGAAATAGATAATCGATGGAATGGTGCCTCCTTCGATAAAAGGACCAGCATCTAGCCCTTGAAGAGCCCCTAGCTTGAAGTTACCCATGACTGCTGAAGCTGAGGGAGAAACAGCTAAAGAATATCCGAAAAGAAACCATTGGATTGTGATTGTAGCAGTTACCATATAGGATTGAAAAAGCATTTGGATAATGTTCTTTCTTTTGAGCGCTCCTCCATAAAATAAACCTATTCCAGGTGTCAAAATCATAACACCGACAGTACAGAACATAACATAGCCCATATCGGCCGCAACGTAGTCCGCCGTGTCATCGGCGAGAGTGGAGAGATCTCGCTTCGCTTTAGCAATCAGCTCAGCTGACGCCAACCCGGAATTTGCGTAACCACCCATATTGAATTTGAACTGCTAAGTTATATTTTGCTAATATATCGAAAAAGGTGGATACATTTACGATCCCTATATATGTGTGTCGATACTTGCATATAAGGGTTCTACGCTAACACCTTTGGCATGAGGCTGTCCCTCTTATCCGGATTTCTTAACTCTTATCAGAGATCCTTACTTTCAGGACATACTTCAAGAACCATTTGCCCGCTTTTAGATTGACAGTATGTAATTTGTTACCTTAAGAGGAGATAGATTGCGAGTCATGAATTCTTTAACAATAGGCCCGGCAAGCCAGCAACGGCACGCAATAGGAGGTGGCGGAATGCAATAGGAAACAATCATCAAGTACAAGTGACTCAACCCTTACAGGGGATCAACCAGGGAGGGGTAGATCTGGTAGGGTTGTCATTGCGTCTGAAATTTTATCGAACGAGATCTGGATAACGGTCCACCGCACCAAGGATAGAGTTTAGTACGCCTCTTTCTGGCTTTACAACAGTCCTTGGAGCTATAAGTGTGACTCTTTTCGCCGTCTTGCAAGCAATTTTTTGTCTTGCCTTTCTTGCATTCTTCAGCATTATTTACCAGATAACCGAGACGTTTGGACGAGGGAGTTTCCTAAAACGGAACCACGTAATTTTCAAACAAACAGGAGGCTGAAGATGACGTTGATCTAGAAATTTTGAAGGCTCTCAACTGTTTGACAGAACTGGGAGCATTGGCAGGTCTATAAGTGAGCTAGCTGTATTTCTTTATAGACCGATTTTGTTTACCAGAGCCCCCCCCTTCAGAATAACAGGTTCAAAAGGACCCTTAAAAATCAATGCTTCTTATCCCTATATAAAAGAGTTTATGCTCCTTTCCCGTTACTGAGGGTGTGGGCTGTGTCTCAATGTAGCTGCTCTCTCAATATAGATTAAACAATTTTTGCAACAATACAGCAACATAGTTCGTTCTATTCTTGCGATACACCCCCTGCTAAGCTGTAGACCAACAAGTGACCTATCTATTTCTTTCCTACCTGCCGTTTGTTGATTACGCAACGAACAATTAGCGTTGGGCTTTTATTGTTACGATAAGGCAGGCGTAGCAACAATAATTGGCTGCCATAGAAATAATCTCAATAGTAATTTGGGCAGCCGCTCTATAAAATCTCGCGTTCCATTACCCAGCGGAGCAATATACTTGTTAGCCATACATATAGGGAAAAAATTACCATGTTGCCAAACTATAATTATATCTAGACACTGTAACCAATAAAACAAAAAATCATAAGATACATCTAAATAGCCCGCATATCATCACGCTGGCCCGTAGTTATGAGTTCAAGATCTATTTCCGAACGTCAACCTACCCTATCCACCTACTTGAGAAGCGCAGGATCAACCTCGTCGTATGAATAACCTAAAGCTTCTTGTAACTCCTCGGCTGTTTTAACTGTTGCACCACCATTCAATTCTTTGTACTTCAAATATGCTTCTTTCATAGAAGAAGCAGATGCCCGGAATAAAATATCTCTGTTGTCCCAGTCAGATGGGATTAGCCCATTCTTCCAATCTTTGGCCTGGCGTGTCTCACTGTTGAGGAGCCTGGCGTAGTGTATGTCGTCAGGATAAAGAAGGTTATGGAAAACTGGGTTGTCGCCTGTTTGCCGAAGTCTATGAGCCTCCTCCTTCTTCATTTCTTCAACTGAAGGTATTTGGATCTTATGAGATAATATTTTAGCTAGCCATGCTCCCTGTGTTTCACCGATTCGTGTTGACAAGATATACCGAGGTATTCCTATAAATGCCAAACCGGGAAAGTTGTAGCTAAGACATTGTCTAAATAATCCACGTATTCTAAACCCGTCAGTTATAAGGGGCGTGTCAGACTTATTGATCTCTTTCAAGAATGGATAGTGTCTTAAGAAACCAGTAGCAAAAATAATTATATCCACATCTTCAAGGGTGGCACCATCGATAAAACGAACAGACTTATGTTCCGCGTCAAGAGATTCAATATCACCTACCGTCTTAATGAGATCGGATGAGCCTCCTGGAAGTTGTGACTCCGATCTGACACTTTTGTATACTGTTCGATTTAGAACAGTAGCGACTTGATACGCTATATCCAATGCTGAAGCTGAGTTTCCAACAACTAGTATTTTCCCTTTAGCATCTGAGAACTGTCTTGGGTGTCTAAAGCCTTTTGAATGTGACACAGAATTGGGGTACTTTACAGCCCATTCAGCAAGTCCTGGCTTATCAGGAATATGAGGCATTTCGTAATGTCCAGAGGCAATTAAAACGGCGTCAAATGATTTTGTCTCATCTGGAAATTCCTCAGAGGCCACTAGACCACCATTTGTGGAGTCACACACCCTCCTGTAGGTAACTTGCCATCTGTGATCAGCTCCCGGAACAAACTTCACATCTGTCACTAAGGTCTCAAACTTAACATACTTCTCAATATCCTGGGAATATTTCTGGATGTATTCTAAAACTGTCTCTTTTGAAGGGAAAAGAGGAGCGTCTTCTGGAAATTTGTGTCCATTGTACTCCATTATACGATAAGGGACATTAGTGTCCAGTAGTTCATAAACTGCACTCGGCCACACATATTTATCCTCGCCTACTTTTACAGAAGTCACAAGTTTATGATCATGAGGATCTAGTGATGGTACAGAAAGTGGTTGAGTACTGCTCGCCTCGTTGGTATAGTTCCATAAACCTCCAGTTCCTGACCGTCTTTCAAAGCCTACTACCTCATCAAAGGCATTTTCTAATTGTAGAGCTTTAATCACTGCAGCTGCAGTAGGTCCTCCACCAATCACAGCTATCCGTTTAACCTCACCAATGTCTAGCTGTGTCATAACTGCAGTAGATCAAGAAAAGACGGGGTGTAAAAGATTCCAGATAGGGTTACAGTGGTTCTGCCTCAATTAAGCCCAAATGTAGCTTTAACTCCCGCTCCTTCAAAGTCAAGCTTGAGCCTGACTCGGTTACAAAAGATATAACTTCAAGGTTTTGGTTCACCGTCTCTTTTTAAACGCAAGAGAAAGTAACTCTTGATGCCTCATCTATTTCAAATTTTGCACAGATTCACAAGCCACTCATGCGGCACCCCGCCACATGATGCGAGATCATGAAGTTGACACTAAAGTCACGTGCAAAGTAAACGTTCTATCATCAGTCACGTGCTGTCGGCACGTGCGTCTATTCTCGTGCTCTTTTTATTTCTATCTTCCTTGATTGACTGTGTGTGCTTGCTTTGCTTTCTTTTTATTCCCCGACACCGGAAATCAACCGATAGATGTTGAGACACAAAAATGCCTAGCTAATACAAACAGGGACAAGGCAGAGATGTGGCTCGTAGAACAGGCCAATCCAGACCTGTGATACAGATTATTTGCTTCGGCTATGTTGTCGAGCTATTTCTATCATTCAAAGACTACTTCAAAATATTGCAATAGTTGCTGATTGGAGATAAAGTCTCGATATATCAAACACTGAGCACAATTGAGCCATATAAGTCATGTTTTAACTATCACTTGAGTTTCCAACCATAACCGAGAAGCTCAATCTCTCTTATTCACTCCCCCACCTAACAACACCCCACCAACGCCCCCACGTTACTGGCCTCTTGTAGAAAACTTGACTGCCTTTTTGTGGAAAAGCTGCCAAGCTGCAGTCCAGCCAATTTTTTTCTGCAGCTTTTCTTTCTGTTTTTTTCTGTTTTTCCGATCAAACAGAACGTGCTTATTGCGGTTAATTGAGCTCGTAGGCAAACATAGGGAAACGGATATTCAGTAGCGTGAGAAATATGTGGCATCTCCCTGTCATAATCTGAACTTAACACTCAATTGACTTTGTCACAGAATTTCATCTCCGTCTTCCTTGAAAAGCCGTTCACAAATATCGTGACTGATCACGTTTTGTTATCGAGAGGCACACAACGTCCGATGATCGTGGCAGTGCATCTGACATGTCTGTTGCACTGCCTGGTCACGGTCTTCCATAACATTTCATCCAGCACCCCCAACCTGATCAACCACGAGATCTCCTGTTTCCCCGCAGACAACCTCCACGGTTACCCCATGGGACTTTACACGGACGGATAAATTCACGGGGGCGTTATCCAGGAAGACGGAGTTCCGTGCACTATTGAGGTAGTTGGAGATGTACTTCCGGGAGAAACAATACCACCACCTCGCTGATAAATCTCCAGTTTCTTTTTCAAAACAAGCAGTACCGTTTCTTTTCCCGTTTCTTTTTTTTATTCGAGTATTTTTAGTACGCAGCATCAGAGTAGAAAAAATAGGTATAAATATGAGGCCCCTACTACATCTCACAGGTAATCAGCAAAGGTTAGTGTCTAGCTCTTTCTCATCAAATAAGAACTGTTTCAATTATAGACATTAGATTAAAACTTATCTACATATATCTGCTCTCATATTTGCAATGGCAGACATCATTCCAACATTCAGACTCGACAACGAGCTAACTATCGTTACTGGCGCTTCAGGTGGACTTGCTAACGCTGTTATTAAGGGTTTGCTAGCCTATGGTTCAGACATTGCTCTTCTAGATGTTAACCTTGAAAGAACCAAGGAGACTCAGGCCGAGCTTGTAAAGTTCTGCATTGAGGAGCTAAAGATTAAAGAGGAGTCCGTTCCAAAGATGTTCTCCTATGCATGCGACATTTCCGACTCTGAGCACGTGAACTCTGTTTTTGGGCAAGTGTACGCTGACTTTGGCAAGTACCCTCTTCATCTTGTCAACACTGCTGGCTACTGCGAGAACTATCCAGCAGAACACTATCCTGCCGAGAATGCCGAAAAGTTGGTCAAGGTTAACTTACTAGGTTCTCTTTACGTTTCCCAGGCATTTGCCAGACCTCTTATCACGAACAATATTAAAGGTGGATCCATTGTGATGATTGGTTCCATGTCAGCTGAAATTGTTAACGACCCTCAACCTCAAGTTGGTTACAACATGTCTAAGGCTGGTGTTGTACACATGGTCAGATCATTAGCTGCTGAGTGGTCCAAGTATTCCATCAGAGTCAACACTCTTTCGCCAGGTTACATTTTGACTCCACTCACAAAGAACGTTGTTAATGGTAATAACGAGATGTATCAGAGATGGTTGAGCGGCGTTCCAATGGGAAGACTCTCAGAGCCAAAGGAATTTATTGGATCTGTTTTGTACTTGCTATCCAACTCTGCTTCATCATACACTACCGGAGCAAACCTCATTGTTGATGGAGGATTCACTTGTTGGTGATTCAATTAACGATTATTCCATCTTACCTTCACTTGTATATTATTATCGATTGCTGTTGTGCTTCATTCTGTGGGTCTAGGTCCCTAGAGATCCAGAGGATCTCTAAATAACACTAATAATAAAGATTTATGACACATTAGAACATCTTATTTTGTATTTATGTACTTCCAGGTCTAAAACTGCTTCCTACGTAAGTCCATCCTCCAAATTGTTTTTGTACGGACTCACTTAAGTAATCATCAACTACAGAGTCCATTGGCCTTTCGTCCGTGAACTCTGAAGATATGTTGGATATATCCACAGAATCTTTCACTTGGGGCTTGAAGGGAGGAATGTATCCTTTGTGATTGAGCTTGCCCCAATCAATGTCCTTAAAAAATGGATGAATCTTTATCTCGTCCACCCCATTGTAGCCAAGTCTCTTTTTAGGTTCTCTATTCAAAAGCTTGGTGATAAGGTCCTTAGTCTGGACATCAATATCCTGTGGGAATACAAGAGGATCATTCAAGATCTTTCTGTACATAATATTGACATCCTCGTCATAAAATGGTGGTAAGGAAGTTAACATTTCGTAGAGCAACACTCCCAATGTCCAAAAGTCAACCACACGTGTGTATCCTTTTCCCATCAAAAGCTCTGGAGCCAAGTATTCTGGGGTTCCACAAAATGTGTTTGTTTTTTGGTCCAACTTCATGTTTATTTTGCATAATCCAAAGTCGCACAAAGCAATATGTCCTTGATAATCCAAAAGGATGTTTTCCGGTTTCAAATCCCTGTAGACGATATTCATTGAATGTAAATTCTCAATGGCAGATAGTAATTCGCAAATATAGAACTTGGCTCTGATTAAGGGAAACCGTCTCGATTTCTGTAAGTGGTAAAATAGTTCTCCTCCATTTATAAATGAAAGCACCAAATACAGTTTTTCGTTTGACTGGAAAGCAAACTTCAAAGGAACAATGAATGGCGAAGTGACTCGGCTTAAAACAAATTTCTCAGCCAGTGTGTGTGTTACCTCCATTTTGTTGACAATGTGTGCCTTTCTTATTGACTTCAACGCATATATCTTGCCAGTGTCCTTTTTGCGTACCTGCATCACCTTACCGAAGGATCCTTTTCCAATCACCTTGAGCAAATCGAAATCCTCAATTGTAAGATTCTTCTTCGATAAAGAGGATAATGGTTTGAAATCTAAAGTTATGCTCAAAGCTCCAAGTAGCTGCTCATCTGTATAGGGGTTTATCAAGGATTTCCAATCATGGTTCAAGATTCGCACAGGTTTCGAACCATCGTCCACATTTGACGATCTCAAACTGAAGTTCATTGTCCCAATTAAATGATCCTCCTGTTTCTCAGATTCTAGTAAAGATCCAGGTATTCGTGCATAAATATGAATGGAGATATTGGCCGTATTAGGGGAAGTAACATCAAATGTCGTTACACTATTGAACTTAGTAGAAGCGATAGTGTTTCCCACAGAACTAATACGTTCACTGCTGTTTTCCACCTCAATAACAGCATAGACAAGACTGTAGCTAGAAACTGAGGACTTGCTAGAATCTGCTGCTCCATTGATACGTAATGTTGATGGAAGATAACTAGCAATGTTGTCGCTAGTGATCTCTTCGAGTCCCTCTGAAAGCGCGTCTATTCGTTTCAAGAGATCATCATCGTTAAGATTCATGCCCAAATTCCCGATCTTTCCCAAAACAGGCTTGCTGATTTTCAATGTAACGGGAATTGCTAAGTTCTTGGCGGAGTATACTTTTACAGTCAAAAGTCCCGGTTTCAGACGGACAACAGGCGTATCCACAGGTTCTCCTTCCATAACAGGGTCTGTTGTTTCCAAATCTCGCGTAATTACCTGAGGTTCTTGCCCGGAAGACAAGTCTATGTTGTTAACCGAGCTGGTCAAGCCTTGTATGTCACCATTTACCAGTGTTCTCCGAGAATCACGGAGTTCATCGTCCGTTGAATAACGATGAGAACTCGCAGTCATAGAAGTTGTATGTGTTGCAAGAGAGCTGGCGTCATTGTGCTGGTGAGTGTTAGAATGATGATCCGCGTTAAGCGAAACAGACGGCGACGGAGAACCAGAGCCTACTGAAGAAACACCAATAGGAGAAGAGCTGCCGTTCTTGTGGCCCTTATTGAACAGTTTCTTCCAATTGGACATGGCTTCACGTTAGATCTATACAGTTCCAGAGTCTCAAATAATATTAGCAAATATCAAATGGTTCATTATACAGCGTCACCCGCCCCAGTTGTTTGAATCTCAACAGAACCCTGTATTGGCTAATCTAGCAAAACTATCATTCCAGAAATAACTTTGTTTGCCCTCTACATTTTGTTCCATGCAGAAACATTTTTCACGGGGAAGCAATCTTACAGGGGGCCGGTGTGCTGGTTCCATTAATATTTACCGTTCACCGCACTCCGGCTGCACTGTATCACAGTTCAAAGTGATAAATTGGCTCTGTCTTTGGGGGCAAGAGTCTGTCTAAACGACAGGTACGCCCTCACTGTACCTATGTACAGCAGGGAACATCCTTTCAGGTATTCGTATTACGTAAATGCTTAGTAAGTAGAGATGATATATGCAAAAAATAAGTGGGATAAAATGATGATTGCTAAAGGTCTGTGTTCACTTCTTCTAGTAGACAATTCTGTTTGTTTCGGGCTTTGGATTCTTGGAAGTATCAGATTTAGCCAAGATGATGAAACTTCATTATAAATCAGTTCAGTTTGAGCTGGACCTAAAGGTCCTTGAGCTATCGAACATTCCGCTGCTAGATGGAATTCGTTGCTTTATGCTGAGAACCATTACAAATCATCGAATGCATAGTTACAGACAACAGCAACATTCCCGAGATACTAAGCAATCTGAAAAGCATGCAGTCAAACAACACAAGTGTACTTTTGGCGTGGATGGTAACTATGCTGATGCTATAAAGTTATATGCCAACCCAAAAGATGGACATGCTCTTTCGGATAAATGGCTGTATCTTACATTTTGCGTAGAATGTGAGTCTGGAAAGAAAGAACTGCTGGGTTATGTGGAACTGAATTTGACGGAGTACATTAATGACACTTCTCCTGTGGAATTACGTTATCTGCTGAAAGGATGCAAGACCAACAGCATTGTCAGGTTGTCTCTATTTCTTAAGCACCTGGATACTGCACAAGAATTTAACTACAAAATCCCTGTTAAGACGACGGAACAGATATTTGGAGGATTGAAGGACACAATTGGTGATCATAAATCTGCAAGTCATTATCCGTCACTTCCTACTCTGGAAACCGGTGGTCGAAATGGAACGACGCAAAGCGCTTCTGGGAATGTGAATAAACGCATAGTCTCCAAATCATCTGTTGATGTTGTGATTCCGTCTCCTTTATCTCGAAAGTCGTCCTCGGAGTCTAAAACCAGTTCGCACAGCGATCTGCTTGGCGAGGAAGACGGTGCTTTGAGTGATATTGTGAATAAAACATTCCGTTTCTCTTTTAGATTCAGGGATCGGTTCTACGATGAATATACACCCTCTGAATGCTTAAGAGACATCGTAGAATTCAATGGGAATGGATGGAAGAAGAATGATGAAGGAATGAACTATATTGATGCAGTCCAACATGAAGCTAGCTACTGGAGTACGTCAAGCGCAAACTCAAAACGCTATCCTGAATATCCATACGAGGAGAAGTTGCATCCATATTCAAATAAGACGCTTCAAAAAGATGGGAGGGTCTTATATATGCCTGTTGATGAACTTAAATACAGAGCAAGCCTACAAAGTTGGCATCAGGTTCCATGAGGAGTGAGGTATAGAAAGTTGACACCATCTATACATTTTTATCAGATATTATTAGTTTGCGAGATATCAGCGTGCTCGATTCCATCGTCACTCTCATCGCTGATTTCGAAATCTTCGAAGCCCGAGAGAACATCATCATCGTCACGATCTTCTTCTTCGTCTTCGTCTTCTTCTTCTTCATGATTGTCGTCGTTGATTTCATCGTTGTGGCTGTGTGGTGCTGCTCTACCATTACCCATATTCCACCCATGGAGCGATGAAATAGGTGGAACGCTTGCCTCAACTGTGGATTCATCAATGTCATCCAGTTCAATGTCATCGTTATTCTCTAAGTCTAACGATCTTAGCCGTTTATATCTCTTTCTGGTGACCAAAGGCCAATGAATCTGTGCAGTCTTTCTATGTTTAATATACCTTTCTGATAATGACCTAAAAAACAGCAGTAGTTCGTTGACCAACTTAAGTACCTTGGACTTATTAAGTAAAACAACTAAAACCAGGAAAATGGACATAAATGCAGCCCAGTAGGAATGACGCTGGAAAAACGATTTCTTGTCTACCTTGTCGACAACGTACAAGTCGTCTCCATCATGTCCGTTATCATGCATGCTGTCTAAAAACCCAGGAGGGTCGTACTTATCGAATAATTCAAAAGCCGGTCGTGATGGAACTCCGTCTGGTTCAGATCCTCTGATGAACAGTCCAGGAGCAGAATTGTGGTAATATCCCACCTTTGGATATGTATGGCCAGCTCGACGATCGTAGTTGTTTTCAAAATTAAAGTATTCAATCGAACTCTCATCACTAGAATATAAAACAGCTCGTCCCAGTGTCCAGCTGAATTCTGAGCCGTTAACTTTATCATTAACCCTAAAAGAGTCCCCGCTCTTCTTCAGGCCTAAACCTGTGTGCAGGAGATTGATCAGATAGGTTGACTTGAAGCAAAGAAGAGCTAGTTCGTCTTCCCCTAGGTCCTTGTAATCCTTTAACTGATCCCATTGTAAAGAGCAGATCAATGAGGTTTCTTTTTCAATCTCATCATACGAGTAGATTTTACCATATGACTCAATAGAATCATCACCCTTGAGATCTAATAGCTTTGACACTGTATCCCAATACCCAGAAACACCATAAAAGTTCTCCAGATCAAAATCGAAAGCAGGAACGTTGTCACCAAGTAAACAGGAAGAAACTTCAGCAAACACATTCTCATCGCACTTTTCGGTCACAATCGAATATATAAGCTCATCACATTGGGCATAGTTGCCTGAGCCAATTACAGTTAACTCCTGGTCGCTGATAGTTGTCACCTCTCTAAAATTTTTTGGTAGGCAAGGATCATAAACTTCAAACTGTTCTATTTGACCATCTTCATCAGTGTCTTGGCCAAAAGGAAGCTTTTCCAACTTATCAATATACCTTAAGTGCATCTGTGACAGTCCATACCCAAGAAAAGAGGCTGAATATAAATCGTAAATAAGATCTGGTTTTGGCGAGCACAACGTACTAAGTTGAAGTCGTATCAGTTGACTCGAGTGTTCATCGGTCTCATTGTGGTTAGGCTGAAAAGAGATCTGTGTAGATGCTCCTCCAAGATCGAGCAGTCCAACGGACTGCTGGTTTTTAGCAATTGTTCCTGTAAGATAATTCAAAGCTATCCATCCATAAAGACCTTCGGTATCACCGTCAATCACATTAACATGAGACTGGCAGTCCGGCAAAAAGAAGTTCGTTTCCTTCTGTAAATACAAACAAATATTGTCAAGAATCTCTTGTTGTTCATTAGGTTTCAGAAGGCGCATTCCAGCAGTAGCATGGAGGAATATTGGAGTTCTGTAATGCTGCTCCACGGGTACGATATCGTAAACCTTTTTCAGTAGATGGCTCAGGTAATTACGACCAATACGAGAGGAGTTCTCATGAAACTCCGAGATTCCTGGTTTGATCTTTTTGTACCACTTGTCGCCTGTTGTCACCTGGGGTAGACCAAGGCCAACATCAGAATCCACTCTCTCGACAAACTTGAGGGTTTGAATATCTGGGTTCACATGAAGTTTACCATTCACCAGCTGATATTGAGTACTAAGCCAGCTATATATGTATGCTCTTGATCCTTTAGATCCTGCATCAATGACTATGATGTAGTTATACGGTATTCCCTGTTCATCTGTGACATCTGCAGTCTTTTTTGACCTATCACGGGTTGCACCCATTTGAAGACCAGAAGCCGTAAATTTCACGCGTTAAAGCTGGCTCCAAATCGCCTCGTGGCTACAGGAGCAGCGTCAACACGTTCGTGTACGGACAATAAGCCCTCGGGAAGGTAAAGTTACTGTGGAAAACTGTCTGGATCTCATCAGAGATCATTGATGCGCAGGGAGAGCTCATTCAAATTAGATTATTTTCCGGCCTATTCGGAGAGAGCGCACTAAGGTAAAAACGTTTGCGCCACATGTGCCGCTGCGCCATCCAATATCTGGAACATGTGGCTGGTGCAAATTAATCTTGTCTCCTTTTTCTTGGCCCAAAAACATCCTTACACATCGGATAATCTCCGTGAGTATCCGCCAGAGCCCTGGTGGCTGTCTCATTTTCGCTTTTCTTCCCCGCTTGTCCGGGGCCGGGAAACGCCTGTGCAATCAGAGTGGGAGATTTTCTAAGCAATTGAGCCGGGTAACGCTTTACCGTAGGAATGCTTCTTAGATGCGAACATGTTTTAATACTACTAGCTATTTTAACCAAGAGGGTTCAGCTGGCTCAGTTTATACCAACAACAGGCATTGTATATCTACACTGATTTCTGGTTGACAATGCTCTCAACAAGATTAGGCCTTGGAATGGCCTCACGCACACTCAGACCTACGCTTCAACCCGCAAATATTGCTAAAGCAGTTGGATACAGATCGTTCTTTTTGATCAAGACAATTCCGCAACCACCAGGAAATATTATAGGAACCGTCAACGATGCTTATGTGGTGCCACCTGTTCAAAAGCTGCATGGATCCTACCACTGGACTTCTGAGAAACTGGTGACTATAGGGATGGTTCCACTTGTGGTTGCTCCTTTTGTGACAGGAACCGCTTTTCCAATAGCTGACTCTGTCTTGAGCACTCTTTTACTACTTCACTCTTATGCTGGTTTCCAAAGTTGTATTATTGATTACATTCCTGTCAGAGTGTATGGAATCTGGCATCATGCTGCCATGGGATTACTCACATTTGGCTCTTTTGTGGCAGGTTACGGTATTTACCAAATAGAGTCTAAGGAAGAGGAGGGACTTGTTGGTGTGATCAAGAAATTATGGACCGCATAACCATGAAACTTATATTTATTATATTCTACTCATTAGCTTATATACTAGCTTTGAATACACAGATATGCTAGCTTTCCAGCCGTCTCTTAACGCCAGTATGTTGCAAAGGAGGAGATGTATCCTTGGTAGCTGAGGCTGCTACTGTTGAGTAGGCTGTTGCAGTCTCTGTTGCTGCTATTTGTAATTCGGAAGCAGTAGTACGCGCTTCTGCAACTCCTTGACTTTGGAATTTCTCCAAGTAATCAATTAATGACCCAATGGTCACCAGGTTATAATCATCGGGAGACCGTATAGGAGCGTCCTGTCCAGGCACGTACACGTTTCTCGACGTCACAGATGATATGTTCACCGTTTGTGAGGCTTGGTCGATCTTGAAGCTGATCAATGGTGTTTGTGAAAGTTCAACTAGTGTAGGTATGAGTTGTGATTTCGATAGTTTCAGCCCAGTCTCAATCTCGTCAAAGGAAACGTCCTATAACAATGCAGTCCCATTTTAGTTAGTACACCCATTCGAATTGCCCAAGCCTGACGAAACTTACCGCTTTTGAAGAACAAATGCTCATCAGTGTCAACTGTCGTAATTTCAATAACTGCTTATCATTCAACTCCTGGTTGTCAGATACAGCATACTTATCCTTTCTAGCTGCATAAAATGTTAGTCATCTTATATCAACTGAGCCAGCCCGAAATACTAACCATGATAGTCATTGACCGTCCCAAAAGAGTACAGTTCAAGCAGGTTCTGCCAGTTATCACTGGGCTCCAACCGGTTTTGGTTGCGTATTAAATTATAAGAGTTGAACGAAAGATCCTCAAATATCCTCTCATCTATCATCATTTCCTGTTTCGAGAGGATGAGATGGCCTCTTCGATGCACAATTCCGCCCAAACCAGGTATCACCGTCCCGATGGATCACCAAAACAAGCAAACACCCTGTTGCTGGCTTATTAAATCTTTAGATTTTATTTTCTACAAAAAATTAATCTCATCATGACATTTGTGGGGTGGTACTACATATATACGCTTAAGCAGATAAAGGACAACCTCACTGGATTTCACCAAGAGCCGCATTCTGTACAGTTGAGCTATTGTCGGACCCCAGTACATCCACCTCGTCTGCTATTTCGTCACCTTCTTCGCCTTCTTCCTCGTTATCATTAAACTTATCGTTCAAGTTCAAATTTTCGAATATGGACTCGGTAGGCATCCGCTCCATTTCCAGCTGGGATTTGAATAAAGGCCCGATCTTGCGTATCCACTTATTACGCTTCTCGAGAAGACTTTGGAAAGATGAGGTAGATGCTATCTGCTGATTAGAAAGCTCATCCTTATCTTTATTATTAGCTCCATGATGGGAGGAAGGAGTTCGTTTCTTGGATTTCTTTGGAGTGACGCTGATTCTTCTTCGGTAATATTGTTCAACTTGCTTGTCCAGATCATCTAAGATTGACATATACTCTTGCCACGCAATCTGCTCCTCAACGAACGGTATCACCTTCTTCTTACGCTTTCTGTTACGTACTTCAACCGTCTTGAGCTCCTGCTGTAAATGTCTGAGCTCGCGACATATCTCATCATCCTCTTTGCCTTCCATCCAGTCTTGATCAAATCCTGGTTCATTTAGCGTCTGTTCCACATTCATATAAACTCCAATAAACCGCAGCTCTCGCTTCAGTCTCTCGTCTAGCGTTTTATAATCAGTCTTAATAAACGACGACTTCCACCCCTGTTGTTCTGCAAGAGCAGATGATGACGTGGATATGACACCTGATTTCTGTGATCCTCCATTGGGATGATTTTCTCCGTTTTCATTCTCCTCATCTGCATCTAACGGTGTGCCTAATCTAGAAGTGCTTCCGTTAGTCATCGGAGTACCGTACGATTCGTCAGTTTCATCTTTAATCAGGGCCGCTAATAATCTTGCAGTTAATGGCCCGCAAGAAACATCTTCTGTCTCCAATATCTCTGTGCCTATGTCATCCGAGGAGCCTTTCGGTTCCACAAGCGAGTTCATAGTCAGCTCCATATTCTTCTTTGCACTAAATTCAGCAGCAGATCCCGCGTCTTTGATCATACCGTTTCCAACATCCTCCTCGTACCACACATCAGAATATAAAGGCCCCAACTTTGGAATTTGAAATGGAGTTTTTCGCTCATCATAATCCTTCGGTAGTATATTGCTCAGAATACACTTTGTTCTGAGAAATCGTAAATCATCATCATTGAAAGGTCTGAAAAAGGGATCAACATACGCCTGGAATGATGTGAATGCAATCTGATTCGAGGGCTTCGCGTTGGAAAAATCAGTCATAGGAATTTCACCAGGAAGATAATTCTTCAAGTCATCAGATGGATATGAAGCCACAGCATATTTGTACTTAAGAGCTTCGTCCTTACCCTCAAAGTCAGACTCTGGCTTGTTCTCGTCATACAGTTGCAGCTTATTAGCCACGTCCTGCACAGTTTCTTCAAGATCAAAGTCCACCTTTGGTTTGCCTTGGTACACAGAAGGGATGAAGCGCTCCTTGCTATCACCAGAAACCAGCGTTATTTTCCTAGTGGTAATCTCATCCTCCGAGTCACCGCTCTCATCAATGCCTCCTGACTGCTCTTTCTTAGCTTTTACACCCTCTTCTGCCCCAACACCAGGAATAATTTCTTTTCTTTCTCCATTAGTTGTGATTATTATTCTTCTTCGCTTCTTTTTTGGCAGTCTAATGCTTGTATCATTTTCCTCATCTTCTTCGCCCTCCTCGTCCATAGCTCCTTCCTCTTCCTCTTGCTTGATCCGTTTCTCTCTTTTACCCGATCGTGGTCCAGCAGCAGACTCATCATCGGAATCTTCAACCGATCGTTTACTGGGTTTCGCAGCCTCAGAAATAGGCAATTCTTCATCCTCTTCATCATCTTCGGCATCCTCAGCATCCCCAGCTTTCCCAAGCCCTAAATCAGCCTCAAGTTTCCGTATCTGCTCCTTGTCGGTCTCAATCCCTGACTGGATCTCGCCAATCAATTTCTCCAGAGACGTCTGCAACACTCCAAGCATCTCCTTATCTGGAGCACTCAAGGTGGCATCTCCTTGCAATAGCCCCTCACTGGCATTAAACTCAATATTCAATTCTTTGATTATTCTTTTCAGAGTGCCAGAAGGGCCGCTAGATAACTCATCGTCATCCACATTCACCTCTTTCGCTTCTTTAGCTATCTGACTTTGAGAGCTCGCAGGCTTCTTGTTCTTCCTGACAGGAACCTTACTTCGCCTGTTTCGGCTGTAGCTCGACCGTGCCGCCATCTCACACTATCCTTTCTCTGGTCCCAATGACAATATCAGTTCTGATTGATAACAAAGCTAAACCAGCTAGCTACGTGCCATGTCACCGCTTTTTAGGTCCTGCGTTTTAATCCACGTGACACTTATTCCGAAAAGTCCGCCTATGTCGCCAAGCCAGCTCGCCAACCTCCTTCGACAGCTCAATGTGCTTACTTCTATGGCGATATTTGCCTCATCTCGAACAAGTGTAGTTAATCATGTCTTTTTTTTCAAGTTCTGAAAATCTGTGGTGAACCAGTGTAGAGATGCGTGACACCTGAAGTTAACTATAAACATTAACATAACCTATTTACAATGCTAAAGACGTGGTAGGAGCTCAAGTCCCTACGATTCAGTCTGCTTGATGTCTTGAGCAGAAGACAACTCATTCAGTAAGAAGTCTCCTGATAATGACACTCTTCTCTCGGAGCTGTCGATCGGACGGGCCCACTCTTTTGGAAATTGGTAAATCTTTTGGGACTTGTGCTGCTTCTTTTTCAATCTAGCATCTGTGTGTCTAGTGTCAATAGGAACATCAGCAAACTCCTTAGGATCCTTCTTGGACTCAGCTAAAAGGTCGTCCAGAACGTCCGACAGAAACGATGTATTCTGTGCAGGCTCCAGGTATCTATCCGAAGACATCTTAAAAATGTCAGTCGTGTGATCGTATCTGACACCAGCTAAAAGTTTGAACTTATGTGCCTCTTCATCTTTTAATGTCAAGTCGGATACTTTCAGTGTCACTGACACTTTACGTTCAGCAGGATGTTCCTCCCCAATGAAGGTAGTGTATCGATAAGTAACAGGCCTGTCTGCTTTTGCGGCAGGAACATATTCCTGTCTATATTTGGCCAAGAGCGGTAGTTCATATGCGGCAACTCTATTCATGTGTAAATCATCTCTAAAGTCTCGTACAATGTCTTGTGCTTTAGTTGGGTACTCATCGTATTCATTTGGTTCGTCTTGCTCATCCATGTACTCTCCCTCAACAACATAGTCTTCGTAGTTCGTCTCTTCGTCAGCAAAGAAATGATCAGCCTCCGTTCCATTATACATTTTATGTACCATTTCAGCTTCAGACACGTTACTTGTGGTTGAAAGAAGAGCATCGAGCTCTTCCTCGGATCGCTTATAGTTTCTGCCAAGAGTTACCACTCTCTGCTTATATAACCGAAGAATTGTTTCATCTGGCAATCCCTTCCAGAGATCAGGACGCATTATAAGCGAGCCATCATCTATATTCAAGTCACTGTCTCGCCCGATCTTTTTGATCTTTCTATTCACCTTGTTAAGTTGTTTCTGAACTGATTCGTTCATCAACACCTGGCTGGTTGAAAGTGCTCGCACATAACCAGCGGCGCCACATTTAGTGACCCGAACAGATGACCTCAAAAACATAAGAAATACTCAGATGCAGAACCTCAGAATAGAAACTATCAATTATGAGCCCATGAGCACGATTTGTTCATCTTGACCCCAATGCTTGACAACTTGCAATTTTTTACACTCAAGTAGAGAATAACCGTAACCTACAGGTAGATGATGTTTATGCTCACTATTCTTCTACCTTTCCATGCGAGTCGATCGACGCGCCTATTTAGATGGGCGTTTGATTGAGACATCGGACTACTCCAATGATAAGAAATGTGAATAAGATGCCTCCAAGTGAAGCAAGCCTCAACAAACCACTTTAATATCTCAGATAATCTATGACAGTGCTGTGGCCCTATGCAAACTATCTGGCAAGCGTTAACAAAACGTAATATGGTGGAACTTACCCTGCTTACGCAGCCTGCAGATTGCAACCCCTTTGCACCTTCCTTCTCCCTCAAAAGGAAAAAATTAAATCTCCTTAAAATCAGAAAAATGTTTGAACCATCTCAAGAATGAATCCTCATTTGTAAGGAACACATTAAGCCAGAGGACCTTGAATATCCTATCAGAGGTACCTGAGAGACAAGAAAAGAAAACAGATTTGGTTTCTGCAAGGATGTCGATCCTCAGATCGCTCAAGATCAACGACCCCGATAAGCTGAAGGACCTTGATTTCGTTTCGTCGCTAAACCAGAATGAGGTTGTATCAAAACTTATCCTAACAATAGCGTCTCTCCAAGAAGAGGTTAAAGGTCTTAATGAACAACTGAAGAAATATGAGAACCTTAGTAAGCTCGTAAATGATGATGTGGAGAAGACGGCCACTACGGATTCTTCCAAGGAGGCCGCGCTCGCAAAGGAGCCGCCTACCAGAGTGGAAAAGGTCACCAAATATCCCTCAAACCAAACTACCCCCGCCGGTTTTACCTCCATGTACAGTACACCCGCATTATCCGAGGCCGAGATTGTCGAACGGCCAAGCAAAAAACCTCAAGTTGTTAAGCCCTGGCCTGAGGTCTCGCTCAATCAGTTAGCCAACAGATTTGGAATTTCCAAGCAGTTGCTAGCTCAAACATCAAAAGCTCTTGATACTGACAAAAAGAGTCATCTCAGACCACTGAAACCAAACTTTGTGTCTGTTGGAAATAATAGCAGCTCTGGCAGTAAGTCTGCGAGCAGAGATACCAGTGGACAGTCTACACCATTACAAAGTGAGACTGCTGGGCAACGTTCTTCCAGAAACTCCACAAAAAGACGACTAACTGAGAATGTTCCACTAGTTTCTGTGACAAAAGCGGTTGTGTCCAAAGTGCAGCAACATGGAGATCAACCTGCTTCGCTTTCAGGAATTGGTGCACCTCCATCGGTTTCACCCTCAGAGACGCCAGCAGCAGCTTCTCAGCCCAACTCTAAAATAACATTCTTCTCTCAAGGTTCAAAAGTTCACCCCTTGAAATTTTCTCTAACCACAGATGGCCTCTATAAGTGCGACGGTTGTACGGACCAAACTTCGTTATTTCCAAGTTACCCATCCTTATACCAGCACAAGAAATACCTTCACCCCGACGAGTTTGGAGGTTCTAGAAAACTGGACGACAAGAATAATCAAAGGCCAGAGGTTGTTCCTCAGTCGGCACAAGCTGCTCTTGACGGTTTGAAGAATCAAAACCCTGAAGTTTTTGGCAATACACAAAAGGTTCTACATGAGCTGGAAGTAGAAGGTAGTATGCCTGACTTGAAGAGAAGCAATTTTCAGCCTAGAAGATTTGGTCCAGGAGCCGTTAATGCTAAGATGTCGGATATGTATTTGAAATTTGGTGAGAAATCATATAGCTGTCGTTTTTGCCAGGCCAATTTCACATCATACCATGGAGTTTATTTCCATCTCAAGAAGGTGCATACAGACCCCGAAAGCGGAGAGTTTGTGGAGAGTAAGGTGAAGTGGATAGATCGCAGAAAGCGCGACGATGGTGAACTTCAAACGCGAATATCATCAGGAGATGAAGAAAAGGGGGATTCTCAGCCAATACAAGATTGTGTGCGGCAGATAGTGGACACAGAAATGGACGATATCTTTGCAGAAAGTGGGTCCAACGTAATTCTTAGAAAGCCAGGGGTATCAGAAACTGCTACGTAAAGAAAGTACAAAAGGACAATGATAAACAACCGATATGTTTAATAAAATACAGTTTTCGTACTAATAGTAACACTAAACGAAGAGGAAAAACAAGAGATAACAAAGAAGAATAAAGAACAAATAGGGAGGACACACCACCCACTAAAAAGAAGCTAAAAGATGAACATAGTAATAAGAAACTACTCCAATCTGTCCTTCTTCTTCTTCTTTTTATCTTTTTTTCCTTCAAGATCCAGTCTCTTCAATGTAGAAGGAGTGGGAGCGATTTCTGGTCTTTTGGGAGCCACATATGCAGTGCCTGTTTCTTTAGCTAACAAGTACTTCTTATTTTCCTCTTCATACATTAGCTTTTGTTCCTCGTAAAGCTCTTTCCATTTAGACTTTTCATCTTCACTCAGCTCTTTCCATCTCTTGGACGTCTCTTGTGCAATTTCTGGCTGAGACAAGCTGCTTTCTCCTGAAAGCACTCTCTCCTTAACAATTATGTCTCTCATAGCATTAGAGTAGAGGAAAAAAGAGGTGAGAGGCTTTTTAGGTGCGTTTGGGTCTCTTGCTGCCTTCTTCCGTTTTCTTTCCTCCTTCTTATCCTCGGCTGTAGGCACTCCCGTCAACACAGGAACAGAGTCATGGCCTACAATTGGGCCCATGAAATCCTCAAATATGGATCTGTCAGTGTTGTTGGATTCCAAAGCATTAAAGAAAATGAAGGTGGCTTTGGAAGCATCGCTTGCGGCCTTCGACAACTCCAGCAGAGCAGATACGAGCTACATATCAGTGTTAGTTCTTGGTCCTGGTATCAGTGCCACGCTTACCAGTTTGGCAATGATGTTTATTTTTTTCTAATCCCGAATTATGTAAACAGGGCGCCGTTTGGCCTGGTGAACCTTCCTGGGGGGCTCTGTTTACCACGGAGGCTAATGCTTTCTTTCCTGGGAACTGAAAAACGAAGCGCTGGTTTCAATGAGTGATTGGATACTTACCGCATCTTTGGCCGTTTTAACCTCGTCGCTCATTGTGGTCATGTTGGACGGTCTAGAGTGGTGATATTGTAGTGGCTACGTTACGGTATACCAGGCGTGGGGGCCCTGTAAAAAACAGCACTACAGGAAAAAAAACAACTTTTAAAGGAGAAAACAGTCCATTTGGTGGCCTCCTTTGCGCGCCTGACGAGGTTGGCCCGGGCAGTTGTTGGCGGGGCCGCGCGGGAGGTGTCAGGTGTGCATGTGAAGGAATGAGTAGAAAACAAACGAAAACAAAAACAAACACACTGTTCTTACCGCGAAACGCCCTGGTTTTTCCTAATGCAAACGAGTATTTTTGTTTCAACATGTTACCCGGCGCAAAGTAGGTGGAACCACACTGCCAGGCCAGAAATTGTACTGAGCTGTACGGCGGGGCAGGTCGTTAAAATCTGGAGAAGGTGCAGCTTTCAGTAGATGTCAGCACTAGTCACAGACACAGCGCAAACACATTATCTTCTTATTAATGCATGGCTGGCTGAGCTGGATTATCACGGATCCAGCTAACTACCAGGAGACACCCAAATACAACTACCAGGCATTCTCCGAAACTCGATATTGGTATATACTAGGGGGGAGATTTAGAACCACTAAACCCATCCCTGGTTCGCGTACTCCTCCGCGATACATATATACAATACTTTTGGTACTGATCCCTTTGGTATTGTTTTTGATATTCGATGCATCATGGGTTTGGCACAATGTCTCTCCCGCTCCAGTGATAGTCTTGGTTTATTGTTGGTGTGTCGCTTTATACAATTTTCTTTTCGCAGCTTTGATGGATCCAGGTGTACTACCACGGAACATTCACATTACAGATAACTGTCAAACTCGCGGTCTTCCTGTTGTATATTACCATCCGGCAGAGCTTCCCGGCCCCAATGATCATCCTGTAGAACTCAAGTATTGTGCCTCATGCTACATATGGAGACCCGTTAGATCCTCACACTGTTCCCGTTGCAATGCATGTATCCTCAACATGGACCATCATTGTCTGTGGCTTGCTAACTGTGTTGGTCAACGTACCTATTGGTACTTCATTAACTTCTTAGTGTTTGGTGTCGTCTTCTGTGCTCTTATAATATCATTAGATGCTTATCACCTTTCACAGACTTCGCCAGCAAAGGCTCCAGTTTCTTTGTTACTAATCATATTTGTGTCCTTGGCCCTACCCTACCCTTTACTTCTACTGATCTATCATATTTGTCTGGCCTTCACAGGAATAACCACACGAGAATACCTCAACACCGAAGGAACGGGAGTGAACTTCTTCAAGGATATTTTCGCAAATCCGTTCAACTCGGGAACTTTTCTCTCCAATTTTCGTCGGCAATGGTTCCGCCCAAGAGGTTTATCATCAGTACCAGTGCTTCAGAAATATCAATCTGGTGATATGCGCTTCGAAACTATCAGTCCGGGTTCCCTCTGATAAGAAGACTGTTCTCTAATCGGCTCCCATACTCTGAGGTATTAAAAGAATCCTTCTTTTGATCAGCCGCACGCAAGCCGCAAACTTTTTTTTCAATGTGATATTTAAAGGAGTCCGCTTCCAATGGGATTCACTCCATTGCTTATCATCGCCCCTTATTATCATAATCACTAGGGCAGAGGCACCTTGTTGATTTCACCTCGACCATGAAAATATTCACTTCTACACAGTTCTATGATTATTCATGGGACCATGTAAGTGCTGCTAATTGGCGTAAATATCCAAACGAAATCAGCACTCATGTGGTGGCGGTGGACGTATTAAGACGGGAAATCAATCCTACAAGTGGAACTCTTACAACAGAAAGACTGATAACTTGTCAGCAACCCATCCCCCAGTGGCTTTCTTTTCTTGTTGGAGGGGAGACGAAATCATACGTGCGCGAAGTGTCAACGGTAGACAGGGACACAAAGACTCTCACCATGAGATCGTGCAATCTTACCATGTCTAAGCTTTTGAGAGTTTATGAAACTGTTACATACAAACCTGATCCAAGCAGCCCAATTTTGAGAACTAGATTTGAACAAACTGCTGAGATAACTGCTTATGCTTCTTTTGACTGTATTTGTGAGAAAATCGAAGATTGGTCTGTTGAGAGGTTTGGCCAAAATGCTAACAAAGGAAAAATTGGGTTCGACAGTGTACTCAAAACTTTGGATCAGCAATGGAACGGTCTTGCGGGGAAGACTAGTGAGGTTCTTAGAGAAGTCAATGATAAAACAAACATTGTTATAAACGAGGTTAACGATAAAACAAGTGAAGTCATTTCAGAGGTTAATGAAAAGACCAGGAGCGCTTTAGGCTTGTTGATACAAAAAATTAAGGATGGCTTATTTTATAGATGATCGGTTACACAGACGGGTGTCTTGCATTTAATATCGCATTGTTTCTGTATATATAACTTCATACATTCCCATGGAAATATACTTTCATAATTTCAAGATTTCATTTACTCTTCGTTTGTTTCTTGCGGTCTCGAGCAAATTTTCTGAGTGTTCTCATATCAGGAGGCTTTTCGATTCCAAGCTCTTGCCTTAACACGTCGATGTCTTTCTCCATGATTGTTTCCCAGTATACATTAATCAAAGGTTTGCAAGTGAAGCTGTTTTTAATTGCCCAAGGATAGTAAATATCGAGCAGTCTCGATCTTTGATCTGCTTTAATTGGAATAGGGGCAAACAGAGCACCGAGTCCTGCAAAAGGAATCTTAAGATTCAAAAACTCAAACAGTTTGAGAGCAATTTCTCCTTCACGTACTACAGGAAGACCTGTAATTGTATGATAGAAATCATGGCACTGTCTATATCTTTGAAACACAAACGCAAGCTCTTCATCGTCAATAAATCGAACAGGCACTCTAGTATCCGGAGATACACCTTCTCTTTCCAACCAATCAATATAAGATCGTCCTAAAGAGTTTGGTGCCATTTTCTTGAGAAGCTCCAAGTCTAACGATGTTGAGGTAATGTATGGTCGTTCTTTCAAAATTTGTCTACCTGTACGGTCACTAAGCATTTCCAGCTTCAACCTATTCAAAAACAAAGGAAGAGCAGTGGATTCTCCTAATGCAACTATAAACTCATTTCTCTCGGGATGTGTATATGCTCCGATAGCGGAACCCAAAAAGAGCAATATTTTCTCAAAATTGTACAGCGGAACATGATTTGGGTATGTCGGAGGCGGTCTTACAAACAGCGGCTTATATGATTCTGTCTGTGTCAATGTTGTACTATTAAGTGTCTTCTTCTGATGAATATCACCATTCTCTATTTTATCGGCTAACGAGATCTCATTTCCCAGAAAATGAGATGCAAGTGTTACAGCTGCACTAACTGCTGAAATCACGAATGATCTTCTTTGCAAACCCACAGCTCTGCTTGATTTAACGTGGATCATATAAATTCCTCTTTTTATCATTTCTGACTACTCCAATTGCCAGTGTATTCGGTGTCTATCCCACAGAGCAATATCTCTGGTATTACTTTGCTTTTCCTTTTGTCACCAGATTTTTTTCTGGCTGAAATGCAATATTTCGTGTGTAGTTATTTATCCAAAGTATAGTGAGCGTTGAGCTTTGCTCAGTGTTACACAGCCGCCATTGCCGCGTGAAACTGCCACTTGTGCCCATCTACAGCAAATTCAAAGATCCAAATCGCTGTCGCTTTCTGCCGTCTCCACAAACTGAGTATTTGGGATATTATTCAAACTGTGTGCCTTGGTTTTCAGCACCCCATTCAACAGAAATGCATTCTCTAGTCTTTCTGGCTTGAAACTATTAACATTTTGACCATCAATTAGTCCATTGAGTCCAACTATACGTCCTACTTCAGCTCCGTTCTTGTACATCAGCGTACACGGAAGAACCTTAATTCCAAGCTTCACTGCCAGAAAAGGAGCATTGGAAGCTTCAATCTTGTAAAACTTGGTGCTCAGATGCTTATACGACAGCTTCTCGATACCTGAATCAATGATCTTACACGTAGCAAAGGCATCACTGTAGAACAAAATCACGACAGATGCGCCTTTTGTAGTGAGGTCCATCAGCTTTCCCTCATCATTTATTTGCACAAATGGAGAGCTCCCGGGACTCAGCTCTTGTATCGCCCTGTTTGACTCTCTCATCTGTTTCTTGAGCTGCTGTAGTCGCTCTTCTCGATACCGATACATGAAATCATTACTGCCTTCTATCTCATCTTCCAAATCTTCAAAAACCTTATCAGAGTCGTAGCCTTCTTCGTTATTTTCGTGGTCTTCCAGCAGCTGCTCTTCTAACTTGCTGTCTTGATATCTTTCAGAATACTTCGTTGTGATATCCTGCATCCTGATAGAACAAAGCTCTTCCCTTCAGATGCTGTTTACAAACAAAGCATTAATGACCAGTATCAATCGTGACTCGCGTCTTAAATATCAACACACAACTTTTTCTGCACTAAATAGATACAAACACTATTTTGTTTAGACAGCTTAACCCGACATAACCATTCTCTGTAATTATCTGCCTGTGATACGTTCAACACGAAGCTCCTTTGAAATGGCGTCTTACAGAAATAGCCAAAGCAGAGTGGGATCTCAGTCTCCCAGGAAAAAGAGAGAAGGCGAAGCTTCACTGCTTCTTTCCGACTCTTCTGAAGAGAGGGATAATGATCAAACAGCAGAAACCAACGAGGCAACAGACCTTGATCGCTTAGTCAACTCCATCTTCTCCACATCTGTGTCTGCTGAAAGAGAAAGAGCCCATCAGGATTATCTACCAGCCTTCACGTCTTCGTCTAAAGTGGACCTCGAACTTTACGCATTGCTCGGTCTGCTTCTGCGACAATTTATTCTTACGTGGTACATCAAGATCTCTAACGACGAACAACAGGAGCTTGTGACAGAACTGCTGGCAGTGATTGCTCATATGACAAGAGAAATTCAAGAAAGAAGTAGGCGGGTCAATTGGGGAGAGGTTTTAGCTAATGATCTGTTTATAATATTACACCGACATATAGAGGCATTCAAACTATGCTCCGCACAGAATGGATCAAGGTTTAGCATAGATTCCCTTAACTCTGAAGAGGAACTAATAAAGAACTATTTGAATATGAATGGTCATTTCGCTGTTGACTGCGATAACGTTGAGCTTGAAATGCAGTACTCTAAGGTTCTCGTCGAAGCCTTGGTATGTCTTCTTTTACCTTTCGAGGAGCTCGACTCAGTCCTCACCCGCTCATTTGTAACCACTTTACTGAGTGATCTGGTTGTGAAGAACGCAATTGAAAACTTAAGTGATAACTTCATGATCTGGAATCTATTGGCAACATTGTGTAATACGATTTCCAGTAAATCGCAGGCACCTTCTTCGATCCAGCCGAATAATCAGAAAATAGTGATCCGCCTATACGAGTCTTTTGCCGCTATCTGCAGAACTTTCACCCATTTGATTGCTTACACAACATCTGTGTTCACATCCAACAAGCAAAACTCCGAAATTTCTGTTCTTAATTACGCAATCTTTTCATTTTTCGCAAAGCTTCTAGGTTTCGATGATAGATACCCTATACTTTACTTGTTTATTTCAATGACTGCATCCTTATTAGCCAGTTCGCAGAAGATAAATCATCTGGCCAATAACATCACTAATAATTTCATTTACAATATTCTCTTGACTGAATCCACATTCGCAGCGTTGATAAAGAATCTCCGTTCCATCTTGTTCCCTACCAATAATTGGTTCAATACTGAACCACGATATGTTCCAGAGACTACTGAAGAACTTGAAGTCTCTAGATCAGCAAGCAAAGAGGCGGTATATGCATTTTTATCTGAAAATAAAACTCTGCTCATATTACTATTTAGAGATGAAAGTATGCTTTCTTCCCAGATTGACTCTCTCTTCGAAACGTTTCGATACAAATCTGTCAATAAAGCAGTTTTGTGGAACATCTTTGATCTTTTGTTTACAAAGCTGTTCCCCGAAATCCTGGAAAAGACCCCTTCAGAATTGATAAGACGGGATTTGTGATTGAAATCACAGTAATATTGACTATACTCTCCGCTTTTTCGTTCTCTTTCCTGATCTACTTCCCTCTATGTTTTTTCCCTTGCTATATGTTTGGGTGTTGCTCATTGTGGTTGTGTCGGATCCACAAATTAGAATATTCGCTAATGCATTGACAACTTTTTGGAACCAGCTTTTGGTGTGGTAGTGATCGTCCTTTCCAGAATCCAAATGAATCACATTAGTAGAATGGGTGTTAGTATAAGCCATTCCTTTCTTTACCACTTTTTCTAGCTGCACTTTGGTTCCATACGCCATATCTGGATAATCACGTTCAATTTGTTTGAAGCTCTGAAATCGATGTCTCAGACTCCGATCGGTCTTCATAACAATACATGGCATAGGCTGATCTACCTTCAGCACAACCTCATTGTTCTGAAAAAGTGTTGGATCATCAATTCTCTTGGACCTTGTCTCGATACTTGTCGTAGACTCTAAATTCCTCTTGTTTGAGCCCTGTTGACTAAGAGAGGATAAGACGGATTCTTCTCCACTCCGATTCTTTTGTCTACAAGTTTCACTCTCGCTAAATGTAATGTTGCTCTTGCCACTGTAGAAACTTTGTAGATCACTCACCTCCATCTCTCTCGAAACAGCGACCCAAAAAGTCGATTTCGGTATCGAGCACCAAAATAAATCGAAACTGTCTCCCTCTTTCCTACTACCAAGCGCCTTTCTTATACTTGCCTCAAAACAATAGACATCGATCGGCAGCTCAAGGTGTTCAGGATGCTCCTACTAATTTGATTCACTCTGTATCTTCAGTGGTTTACTCTGCCGAACTCTTTCAAGTACTGGAATATCTTACCTCTTTCAACAGAATATACCCTTCCATATGCTTTTCTACTTAAGTCGATTCCAAGGCTGTGTTGGTTATTTTTCAAGGCTGTTAATTACCACTGTTAGTCGCGAAAAGTTTCTTTTATTAGGTAGTGGCTAAGTCGCAGGATCCAGTCTATCGCTTGTGGCTCCTTACCGAAGGATTCAATTCTTTCAACCGTGCACCAAACCGAAGAAGAGTTGATGAAGATTGTGGGTCCTAGTCAGGGTCCTAAGAAAGCTTGACAAAAATAATTTAGTGTTTTGGGTCGATTGCGTCGAGCGACCGGGATAATATCACGTGCTTCAAACTAGGGCTGCAACCCGGTCTAAGGGGTAAAATTTTTTTTGAGAAATTCAGAATTTTCACCCACCAACCTCTGGATAAATTTTATGTTAAGCACACTTCTAGTGTTGTTAGCTACTAAACGTTAAATCTCTTATAAGTAAGCTCAGTGGGTGAGAAAGAAGCATCTTTTGCAGACAATCCTATTGACTACGTCGAAATGCAGATTTTCGTCAAGACCTTAACCGGTAAGACTATCACCCTTGAGGTGGAGTCTTCCGACACTATTGATAATGTCAAGTCCAAGATCCAAGACAAGGAGGGAATCCCACCTGACCAGCAGAGACTTATCTTCGCTGGTAAGCAACTTGAGGATGGCAGAACTCTTTCTGACTACAACATCCAGAAGGAATCCACTCTTCACTTGGTGTTGAGATTGAGAGGTGGTGGTAAGAAGAGAAAGAAGAAGGTTTACACCACTCCAAAGAAGATCAGACACAAGCACAAGAAGGTCAAACTTGCTGTCTTGACCTACTACAAGGTTGACGGTGATGGAAAGGTTGAGAGATTGAGAAGAGAGTGTCCTTCCAGCACTTGTGGTGCTGGTGTCTTCATGGCTAACATGGAAGGTAGACAGTACTGTGGTAAGTGCCACACCACCTTCAAGTTGAACTAAATATGTTCGTGTAGATGATACTATGTTCATTTTTGGATATTAATTAGGTTCTACTATATTGATAAAGTTTTGGTACTTGAGTCAACTAACCGTGTGTAATGCATCAAAACAGCCAATGTGCTGAAGTAGTTATTAGCTTAAGGATGCTGGCCCAAATCTTCCGGGCCAAAACTGTTTGGGAGCAACTCTTTCACCGTCATGGTAACATGCTTTGAGCCATCTGAGTTGAACATGTATATCTCCAATTTAAGATCAGAAGAAAACTCTCTAATCACTTGTCTACAGATGCCACAAGGCGATGCGCAAGTATCTAAATCCGTCGATATCGCCAATGCTTTAAACTTCTTTATACCCATAGTTACTGCCTTTGTTACAGCCACCCTCTCAGCACATATTGCTGCGCCGTAACTTGCGTTTTCAACATTGGCTCCTTGAATGATGTCATTATTTTCCGTCAATATGCAGCATCCAACCCTAAACTTTGAGTATGGAGAATATGATAGCTTCTTTGCACTTATCGCATTTTCCCTAAGTTTCTGCAAAAGCGAGTCAGTTATTGGAGAAATCTTGCGGTCTTCTGGCATTGTGGCAGCTTGACTAGTACAGTAAAGTGTCTTGTTAGCTTTGACTTAACCCTTTAGCATTTTTAGCTTCAACTCATCTCAAAAATTAATTGCAGAAATCAGAGCGATCTACTTTGATCTCTAGTTGAACCAATTTTGTTTATCGTTGGCATCTGACAGATAACTAGTTGATGCCAACTACTTTGTGTGTAGCTTGCGTTTGTAGAAATTACGTACTAAACAGTACAGTGCCGAAATTAGACCTAATGGAGGAATAAAAACTTGTAATAGCGTAACGGCTCTGCAAGGGGTAATCTTGAGAATTGTGGCATCAATCTTGCGATTCAACTCAGTCAAACCCGAATTGTTATCGATCACAATGTTAGATAAAGCCATTTTGTCTTCATTGGACATCTGATTTTTGATTCTCCGTTCACAATCCTCCAAGCTGAGTTCGGGGTTACGACTTCTAAGTCTTTTTAGTTGTGTGGCTTCATTGCAAACCACACACATCGTCAGGCCACATATCAGGTTCATCTTAGCTTCAAACAGAAGTGGTACATCTAGAATAACTATAGACTCCAGACTGATCCAACTCTTGAAGATCCTCCAAAGCATTTCTTTGCGCACCTGAGGATGTGTAAAACTGTTCAGCACCTTCAGCTCATCCTTGTTTTCAAACACATATTGTCCCAAAGCAGCGCGATTAAGTGTTTGATCTTCTGTACTGATGAGATTAGAAACTTTTGGCTCAAAGTACTTTCTTATCTTCAAGTATGCAGGCTTCCCTGGCTCTACAATTTCTCTGGCTATCAAGTCAGCATCAATTATAGTGATCCCGTGATGACCTTTCAATCTTTCGGACGTGGTCGACTTTCCTGTTGCAATACCACCTGTAAGTCCAACTACTAGCATTTCTGTTGTCTGTTGATTTGATCCTGCTACCTATGCGCTTTCTTAAAACACTCAAGTTTACATGAACTAAAAAGGACCACTTTAAATAATTTAAAGCTAACATTCATATTCGAACTTACAGCACTAAGAAATACAACGTCAAAGATCTGGTCTCCATTTATGAAAGATGATGTTTTTGAAGCCCTTATAGTGTGGCTAAAGGGTGGCTTTGAGAATAGCGCTCCACAGGCCTACATCTCCCCAAAACTGGAGATTCTCAACCATCCTCAGATGGGAAGATCTGTTCTCGCCAACGCCTCAATCTCCACTAACGAAACAATAATCAACATACCTCACTGCTATGTGCTGAATTACTGTTCCGTTCTGAAACATATAGCACTGTTCAATACCGACATAGACCTGACACGCTTGGGTCTTGAAAGTATATGGCTTCCAGCTCCTAATACTGCTAGCCAAAATAATCATGATCCTATCATCGATCTATATAAAGCTTTTAGATTGGACAATATACTACAGCTCAACTCATTTCAGTTGATCTCTCTTTATTTGATTCTGGAAAAAAGAAGAGGCGTCCAGTCATTTTGGAAACCATTCATTGATGTACTCCCAACAGTTGACGATCTCGCTGCTATGCCTTTAGTCTGGAAGGTTCGGAATCCCGCCGATCCAGTGTACAGGGAATTGCCATATGAGATGATAGATCACACTGAAACACAGTTAAGAAAATTCAACAGGGATTACCAAGATGTTATTGACACCTTGAGTCACTACGGATATCAGCCTAAAACAATCGTCTCAAAACAGGAATTCTTGTGGGCATGGCTTTGCTGTAACACAAGATGCTTATATCAAGAACTACCGTCCACTTTTCAAAAGTCTGCTGGGGATAACTTTGCTTTGGTTCCGTATGTGGATTTCTTGAATCACACTTTAGGAGACCGTTGTGGAATAAACGCCGCTGGTTCTAGAGGTTTCGAAGTCAATACACAGAATTCTAGCTACGAAATCGGAGAACAGGTGTTTTTCTGCTATGGAGCCCACAGTGATAACTTTCTGAGTTGCGAATACGGTTTCACGTTGCAGGAGAATACAAATAAATGGAACAGCCTGGATATTACAAGGTATATTCTTCCCCTTCTCAAAAATCATCAAAAAGAGTTTCTTGAAGATCGGGGCTATTATGGAGATTACGTCGTCTCTAAAGAAGATGTCTCTTTCAGGACACAAGTCGCTCTCGCAACTCTTCAGGAAAAACAGGTTAATACACAGAATTGTCCTAAAAGACTGCAGTTGTTTCTTGATGGTATAACTTCTGGTGACGTTTATGAGGCAAACAGTCGAATCTTGATTGAAAGGATTATGTCAAAAATCCAAAAAACAATCAGTCCAAGGATTTGCGAACTAACTCAACAAAGCACGTCCCATCAATTATCAATCCAACATCAAGTTCTGAAAAAAAGTCTTATTAACATAGCTAGCATTACTCAAAATTATACAGTTGGACAATAACTAATGCTACATTGGGTTCAATTTATGTACAAGCTGCGACGATCTAATGGCTTTAGTATCTGTCGAATCGATTTCCTCGGTTTCCACTATTCCAAGAGTCTTTTTTAGAGTAAGAAGATTGCTTTCCCCCTCTGTTGTTGTCATAGTTTCTCGAATAAGACTTGGAATAACCACCAGAATTGTGGTTTCTCCGTTTGCCGTCAAATCTTGATCTCTCTGACTTAGGTTTATCGGTGTATCCTGGAATGAAAAATATCCCATCAAATTCCGCCTTGCATATACCAGCTCTGGCACTCGAAGACAGAGACAGTCTTGGAGCCTCATCATTTCCCGTAAGATCCTTTTGAAGCTGGGCACAGTCAGAAACATAATCACGCTTGTTTAAATTTCCAACATCTTTAGGAAGAGAAACATAAGCGTTCAAACTGTTAGCGATTAGCCCTTCAACCCTATCTTCGGCTTTCAAACATATGCTCTGAATTTGAGACTCCAGTTCCGGATCACTTTCGTATTCAATGCGTTCTGTAAACTTATTGCCGATTTTTTCTAGTTGTTTGACGTATGGGTACTCGGTACCAGTAACGAAAAGAACGGCCTTTCCTGTTTTTCCAGCTCTTCCTGTTCTACCAATTCTATGAGTGTAACTGGAAAGTTCATGGTTGACACCAATTTGGAGAACATCAGACACTTCTGGGAAATCCATACCTCTTGCAGCAACATTAGAAGCCACCAAAATCGAATTTCTAGATTTTCTGAACCCCATTTGTGCTTTGTTACGTCCACCTTGGGTTAGTTTTCCGTGTAAAACAAAAGTTCTGGTTCTCTTTTTTTGAGCCCTTAATTCCTGAGACAGCAAATAGTAGAAAAAGTCAACAGAAACTGTAGTTGCCAAAAACACTATCGGTTTGAATGAAGGGTCGTCACTCCTCTCAAGAATGTACTTGATGGCGCTGACATAACTTTGGAAAATACTGCTAGATTCCACAAGAGTTTGCTCAACTGTCTCGTTGGCCTCTGTCGTTCCAGGGCTGACGTCAACGAATTTAAATTCTTTGCCCATTGCACCCTCCGCCAAGTCAAATACATCATCAGTCATAGTTGCTGAAAATAACATAATCTTAGGCTCTTTCTCACTTGTGTTAGAAGATTTGATGAACTCTATAATATCTTCAACCTCCCGTCTGAAACTTTGTTCCAACAAAGCGTCAGCTTCATCAATGATAATGTGTCTGACATTACTAAATGATTCTCTGAAAACCTTGTGGTTGTTCACCATATCTAAGAATCTTCCTGGGGTGCATACAACAACCGGTGGCTTAGTTTTATTTCTGAATTTGTTAACACAAGACTCTATCGAAGTCTTTCCCATCACCAAAGCAAACTCATTATTTCTCAAGTGAGACTTGCAAGCTGCCCAAACCTTTTCAAGAGAATTTCTATTCTGCAAAGCGAGATCTCTCGAAGGACTTATAATGACGGTGTTCACTGATTGGCCCTGGTCAGGGGAACTTGTAGTCTTTATATCATGAAATACGGGAAGGCCAAAAGCAAATGTCTTTCCTGTTCCTGTTTTGGCTCTGACAACGATACCCTTTTCAGATTCAATAAACTCACCAATCGACTGTTGCTGAACAGGAGTTAGAGTTTTTCCAACAACCTTACTGAATGCATTTTTAACATCATCGTGTAATTGAGACTCGTGAATATGTTCAGAAGGAATAAAAGTAGAGTTCCAACGGGCTAGTAAGGATGTGTGCTTAAACCCTAAGCCACTCACCAAACGCCTGGAAAGGAAAACAGTTCTCATGATAGCCATTTTGGTGTTTCTGAAAAGTCTTGAAGAATTATTCAGTTGGTGGCAATACAGAACAGCACTACTCTCTTCGAAAGCGTTAAAACTCTTAAGAGCGAGTAACTTATATCTTATCAATAGTAGTGTGAAAAAAAATTCCCAAGAAAATTTTTCTCTTGATCTGCAGGTTTAAATAGTCCTCAAAAAGCGTCGATCGACGTAATAAGTTTTCTCTTAGAGTACCGTGAAAAAGCTATCTCATCGATAAGAGAGCACTCTTTTCTGTTTAGGAGCAAGCATGAGTTAAGTGCTACTATTTGTATACTAAACAGGCATGAGTGGTTTGATGAGAAATGTATATGTGTTTGGTAATGATCCTGTCTGTCGATTTCTGGCCTCGCAGCTAGCAGGTACAATTGACAGGTCCACAGTGAAATTACGACTTTTATTTGACAACGATGAACTCCTCAAGAGATTTCTGTTTGCAGGATCAAAGATACGATACCATAATATGATTGATAGTGGAAATCCGATGATAACGAGGTTTGATTTTGAGTCGTCGCTGGTTCCTCGTGTTGAAGCATTTTCCACCAAGTTTCATGGGCCTCATATAGATAATCTGATTGTGGGTACAAGTGGATCTCGTCTCGGTACTAAATTGCAGCGCTTCAAATCTAGTATAGGTTCTGACACTAATGTTCTTGTCGTTAATCCAACATTTCAAAGTGTTGAAAACACAGTATCCGAGATTTGGAGAAATGACCCCCAAAATTGCCCTAATGTCTTTCAAGGGCTCTCCACTCACATTTTAGAAAATGGAAGTAACTTTGCAGTTAGATTACTGGCTCCTGAATCCTTTAGAATTTCGCAAGTACCCTCGCTTTTTAAGACTCCTGACACTATTGAATCGAAGTTTTCTGCCGCTGATGAAGATTTACCAACTATAGCAAAAGATTTGCTAGCAGCTCCCATGCTTAACTCCCGATATATTTCATACAAAGATCTTTACTTGATACAACTGGAAAGACTTCTATTAGAATGCTGTATTGAACCGATATGCTTACTTTTGGGTTGTCGTGTTTCAGAATTACCCGATTTGGCAAGTTTAAACAAGACTCTATCGAGGATTCTTGATGAATGCTTGAATGTTTTAAAACAGACACCCGAGATCCAATATTTGAGGGAAGTTGATTCCACGGTAGATGTTGTTTTGAACAAAAAACGGCTCATCGATTTAGTGCATTACACTTGCAAGCTAACTAGCGGAAGAAACGTTGATCCTTTGTCAGACAATAGTACTTCTTTTGTGTGTGATGAGATGATTTCAAGCATTATCTCCTCCAGCGGCTACATTGTTAAGTTGGCAAAGCAATACTCATGTTCATCGGTTTTGAATACCGCTCTTTTAGAACTAGCTCTTTCAAAAAGATCTCTTGTTGAAGGAAGGAATTCTCTCCCCTTTGTCCGGTAGCGGAGCGATTTTGTTTATGAAACCTCCCGTAAATGTCTCCCAATCTGTATATAATATCTTATGGCTGATTAATTCCTTCTAAATAGCACGGGACTAAGATCATACATTCCTTTCTTAACCATCAAATACTCATTTTGTTAATATCCCCTATCTGATTGCACAGCCAGATATTTGTTTGGATATTTCATCATCAGCGCTAAACAAAAAAAAAGGTGAGAAATAGTTGTAAAAGAAAATGCGTTCAATGCTTCCTTGTTCTATAATTATAATAAAGGAGCCCCGCTCGGGAAAGCTGCTTCGTCAATCACTTCACTTTGGTGCAACGCTTTGGTAGTTTGAAACAAACTGGTCAGAATTACTGGATAAAACGCAACTGTGGCTCTGTTCGAAAGCCAAATATCATTCAGCGGTTCATATCTGATCTCAGCGACACCAAGCAACCCATTTACCCTTCAAAGTGTGGAAAAATTAAATCCACGGCATTACTCACTTTCAGGCGATAGTATTAATGGTACCTTGTGAAGTGATCTTCATTTTGGATAGGAATAGTTGACCTCATTGTTTAGTTGTTAAGCGAATAGACAAATGAGTTTCTTCGAAACAGTACTTGAACCAGGCGGTATTGAAAGGCCAGATACGGCTGATGTTTCAATAGATCTTACAAATTATGTTATTAAGACTCCATTAATGTCTTTGGATCTCAATAATATGAATATTCAAACCACAAGTTACAAAGGCCAAGTTATGAATATACCTATTAATGACATAAGTGCCTTTCGCTCTGATGCTGCGGGCCACTACCAGCGCTCATTTGGTGGAAATATTGACCGCTTGGAATCCCGCGAAGGCGCCGCATCATCTAATTCCAATAATGCTTCTTTTGATTCTAAGATTCTCGATATCTGTTCTAACGCTTCCCCAAAAGATGTCATATCCCCTTCAAGGCTTTTTTTTACAAGTTCAAATGGCCAGCCCAGACTTCCAACTCTTGCTTCCAATCCACCTCTCACTACTTTTGGAGATTCTTCAAGGAATTCACCACTACGATATTACTCCAAGTCGGACTATCCCTCGTGTGCTTCGAAGCTTCTTTTCTCAAAAAATGTGTATGATGATGTGGATCTTCCTGCAAGTTGGCTAAGTAAGGAACATCAGAATGGTGATTCCGCAGAAAGCATTCTACCCAATGGTCACGGATTTCCTAATATTAATGACTCCAATTTCTATGTTCAGTCTTCGTTGCCGGGTTCTGAAGATGCAACTAAAATAATGAATGATACATCGTTTTTAAAGGATAGGTTAAAAACAAAGACAAATGCTGACAACATTAGCTCCTCACCTTCATCAAGACCTGGATCTCACAGTTTTCGCATTCCCACATTCAGTATTCCGTCAGAACTGCGTTACGGAGAACGTGATATTGTTGAAAGTGAAAGTAAGGATCAAAAGAAGCCTAAGTTTCCTCGCTTCCCTACTGTTGTGGAGCCGAATACTCAGCCAATAATTGAAACAGCAGTATCCACAGAAGTTCGTATCAAGAAGAAAAGAGGGAGAAAGCCAGGTTCTACTAACAAAAAGCGCAAAGATGTCACCTTGAAGGAGGAGAAGATGAAGAAGAAGAAACTCAAAGTAAGATTTCCTAAGAAACGCAAATCGATTCCAACCGATACTTCTCCTGGCGTGAAGAGCGAAACAAACGGAGACAGCTATGACGAGATTGAGGCAGTATTGAGTGATATTCATGACGAAGATAATGATGAATACGACACTGATGGTAAAGGAAGGCTAATGGGTGACTTGAATGATCGCATGAAAAGAATTAGAAATAGAGCTCCACGTTCAAAGAATGGATGCTGGACATGCCGACTAAGACGCAAGCGGTGTCCAGAGCAACGTCCTGTATGTTCTGAGTGTGTGAGACTTGGATTAGAGTGTGATGGGTATTCGTCGGATAGACCTTCGTTCATGAGAAATGGTAATGCTGCCAAAGGTAAGATGGAGGAGATTAAAACTATTACGCTAGCTAAGAAAAAAAGGGGTTCTAAGCAGAGATATGAGAGAGAGCAGCGCTTAAGCGCGGGTTCGATGTCTAGTGACAAGAAGTAGTACGCATTGCAGTTTACAATCTACAGATGATTGTATGTACTTTTAGCTGTTCTACGTATTGAATTAAGTAACTAAATGACTGGTCGCTCTCAATATATAACTTAATGAAATCAGAGTCTATTCAGTCTATATAAGAATACTTCGAAGGCATAGGTTGCTACCTGTGTTTGTTTGAAGACCATATATCTGCTCTTTGGTTTTGATTGTCTGAGTTAGATGGAGCCTGACTGGGTGTGGTACCCTGTGTGTACCAGCCTTCTACTGGCGTGAAGGGCGTTGGCTGTAGTTGAACACCATTCTTTAGAAGCTCCATGTACTGTTTTTGATATGAGTATAGGGCCTGTGCTTCTGTGTTGGAGTAATGATCTTGAGGTTGATTCACGTAAGGCTGCGGGAACAAAAGAGGCGGGTAATGTTGTTGTTGCGATCCCCAGATACTGGCCTGAGGGAAATATGGTGAAGTTTGCTGTTCTCCTATGTTTTCATTATTGGAAGGAATCTGATAGTTCTGGTTGTTCGTCAAAGCTTGTGAGTCATCGACAAGGTCACCGACAATAGCTTCAACCATATTCTCAAGTCTGACAAACCCAGGCTCATTTTCCTCAATGGGGGCGGTATCTTGTTGGTTGACATTAGCAGTAGTAGTCATCGGTTGCTTACTTCTCTCGGTCTTTCTCTGAATCTTCTTACCCGAACCTTTAGTTCTTTCTTGTGGGATCAGGAAACTATTGGTTTCCTTATAATACGAAATTCCGACTGTGTTGTTTGCAAGTATTACTTTGCCCAAATGTCCGACTGCAACTAGCCTCAAGCTGTTATCGCAGGTCTTCATGCTTTTGTGTGATTCGTCGGGCAATTCTCCAATCAAAGCAAGAACAGAAGATTCATTTTTGTCATAGAGTCGGTCATCGTCGAAATCACTGAGATGTTTTCCTATAGGCTTGAACTCTTTCAATGTGACGTCTTCCTTGAATAAACGAGATCTTGTAGGCTTTTCTTCAAATATGTTCTCAATAGAAAGGTCGCCCCGCATTGAACTTTTGAGAGAGTCGACAAACTCAAGATTCTTAGCAAAGAACGCGGACACACAATTCAACAGCTTGGCAAGGGATGAGGCGTAAGAGTACGTCTGCAAAAGATAAGCTCTTGGCAATTCTCTTTCTTTCAACCAACAGAGAAAAATACGCACAATAGGGAGCAAAACTCCTTGCGGATCTAACCTGTCTTCATCCTTGGTCCAGTTGAACAGAACAGTGTCTATAAAATTACCAAAGAATCTAAAGCAAAACTTAAGAAATTCCGCAACTATCAAGTCATCATGATTTAAATCAGGATGAACCATTCCTTTATCAACCAAAATCTCAAAACCACCCATTAATATCACAACCTGTTTAAAGTAGAAATCATTGAATATTTGCTTGGTGAAATCTAGATTGTGCATCAGTCCATAAAAGTCGTTCTCAATGTCTGAAATATTGTGTCTATTGCCAAGAAGTCCGTCTTCAGCTTTCCAAGATCCAGGAAGAAAGTAATAGTTGAAACAGACCAAGAATTGAGATTTCATCAGTTCGAGCTTTTCATTTTTTGTGATCATATTTCTATTGATGGCATTGTATTCTTCAAATTTCTTCAGGACAGCACTAGAAGCGGGATCTTTAGCAGTAGTAGTTATCAGATTGTTGAAGCCAATAGGGAATGGTCTACTACTGAGACAGGACCTTATGAAATTGTAAATGACGTTAAATCTATCATTTTTCAAGTTATCAACAATTGCAACATGATTATAAGGATCACCAAGGGATGGAACAATAAGTAATGATAGTTTGTATAATTCAATTGATTTGCTGTAGTTGTTGTTATCTTCTTTTGAAATAGCAGTTGAAGGAAAATAAGTTTTAGCAGCTAGTGTACGGTATCTTGACAAATCGCCAATGTAAAGAATGCACTTATTGATAACATAAACAAGATCACCGATAGGTGTATCAATCACCGTGCATCTTGCTTCAGCTAGCTCTTCATATTCAATTTTCAGAGTATTTGTCAGCTTTTTAACTGGTATGTATACTGAGAGATCATATGAGTCGATTATCTTCTTAACAAGAGAAGTATAAAACTCATGGCATTTGGTGACAAGTTTGACAAAGGAGTCAAACAGTTTTCGTAATTCCACATAGTTGTTGTGTTGCTTTGAGTTATTTGAGGCATTAAGTGTCTTTGGTTTATTGTATGGCTTACCATCCGTTTTCTTTCTGCCTTCTTTGTGAATTATATGAAACTGGTTTTGAAAGACCTTGATGCAAGGATGATGGATATCCGACCAAACCTTATCTACAATCCTGCCGGGATTTAATCTCTCTCTGTCATAAACATTTTCAAAATCGGTCCTATTTTCACCATTAATAATGATCGGAGGAGGTCCGAAACCGTCTATTATGTAAGACTGAAGTCGAGAATGAGCAAAACTCAACGTTCCAATCAGCAAAGATTCATCCCACGCGTATCTGTTACTAATGATCTCTCTGATCTTACGTTTGTTAGCAGTCAGAAAATCCTTAACATGAATGGGTTGATGATCGGCACGTGCAGTTAGAGTGGTACTGGCAGTTGCGGTCATTTTTTATGCCTCTGCGTTCAAAGTTCAAAAGGTCTCGGATTGGACAAAATGTCCTATATAACGGTCTGCTTGGCCCGATTCTTCATGCAATCCTTTCAGAGAATCAACAGCTGCCTGGATCAGAAAAACTGTAAGGAGTTGGATCAGTAAATTTAAGCCCTGTTTCCAAATCCCTTGCTTTTCGACAGAGCAAGGTAATCAACTATATCGATATGTATCCTTCGAGTAAAATACTGAAGGGGTTCTCAGGGACTTATTGCAGATCCGCTGTCTAGTATTTGTATATGTACAAAGGCGGAAAAAAGAATCTTTGCCTTTTTGTTTTGTTTTAGCCAACCATTCATCTCCGGTCTTTTGAGTGAATGCCCTGGAAAAAACTTGTGGCGCAATTTATCCGAAAATAAAACCTTAACGGAGTAAACGAATTCACGCTTTACTTTTTCTAGTCGCTAAAACAATCTGCCTGCTGTGTTTGTGTTTGTTGTTTTGTTTCCAAAATTTGATGCTCAACTAAGCAACAACTCCTCTCAGTGGTCCCAAATCTCATGCATAGCAGTTGATAATTGACTTGGATAGGTGTCAATTGCGCTTATATTACTATCAAGTCAGTATACTCTAATGAACGAGTGAGACATGTCTGGTGAAATGGTGTTTCTCGAAAAAAACCTTCGAGACGCTCCTTCTTCGCAGCTGGTTGCTACTCAGTTGTTGATCTCTTCCATTCTAGGTGTGTGTGCATTCCTCGCCTTTTGTATTTTACGCTGCCGCTTTCCAAACATCTTTATGGCAAGATTGAGCTATTTGAATGTTTCAAATCGAAAGTTCACCCCTCCAGCTCTCAGCAATAAATCCCTTTTTGGGTGGATCCCTATCATATGGCGAATGAATGAGTCAGACATACTGGAATACGCGGGCTTGGACGCGTTTGTGTTCCTGAGCTTTTTTAAAATGTCCATCAAGCTTCTTTCAATTTGCTGGTTATTCTCTGTTGCGATCATTTCACCAATCCGTTATTACTACACAGGAGATTATGATCAAGGAGATGATTCAAAAAAAGATCCATCGGATGCAACAGATTACAAAGCTTATCTCTGGCTTTATGTAGTGTTCACTTATGTTTTCACCTTTGTGACAAAGCACTTCTTGATGGAACAGGCAAAAAAAGTTATTTATTATCGACAAAAGATATTAGGAGTGCAAAACTCCATAACGGATAGAACAATCAGATTGAGTGGAATTCCCCCTGAGCTCAGAAGCGAAAGATTGTTAAAAGAAAGTATTGAAAGTTTAGGCATTGGCAAGGTGTCAAAGATAATTATATGCAAGGAATGGAAGAAATTGAATTTACTATTTAAACAGCGTGAGAAGATCATTTATAAACTGGAATTATACTGGTCCGAGTACCTAGGAAACAAGAAGAATAGTGTTTTCAATATACGCCCATTTGCCTCCAGTTCTTTTCCATTAAGATCCGACCTGAACAACGACGAGGAACAAGGTTATCATGATGAAGATGAGGATCCATTAACTGATAACGATGGCAACGGAAATTCTGATGGTCCGTTACAGGCTCATGAGAGTATTTCCGATGACGAGTATCGCTCCAATAACTTTCTTGCCACTTCGAATCCGGATATAGAGAGCTCTACTTCGGGCTCTTTTGCTTCTCAGTCTTACAGAAAACGGCCTTTGGTTAGTCTTGGATTCAAAGGTTTATGGGGTAAAAAAGCTGATGCAATCGATTACTACACTCAACAGCTACGTGTCATTGATGAAGAAATCATAGCTGCAAGACAGAGACATTACCCTGCAACTCCTACAGCTTTTGTGACAATGGACTCTGTTGCGACTGCCCAAGTGATGGCTCAAGCTGTTTTAGATCCAAGAGTGAGTTTTCTGATAACTCGTTTGGCTCCAGCTCCAAAAGATATCATTTGGGAAAACGTTACATTACCGCGTCGCGATCGATTATTGAAGATATACTACATCACCATTTTAACAGGAGTACTTGGTGTTGCATTTGTTTTGCCTGTGGGGTATTTGGCTACCCTTTTGAACATAAAGACTATAACCAGGTTTTGGCCAGATTTAGGTGAATTGTTGAAAAAGCATCAATGGGCCCAGAAATTTGTCACGGAACTATTGCCGGTCTATCTTTTCACACTTTTGAATTTCCTGATCCCCTTCTTGTATGTGTGGCTCTCTTCAAAGCAAGGGTTTGTATCTTATGGTGAAGAAGAGCTATCTGTTGTGTCCAAGAACTTTTTCTACGTGTTTGTGAATCTATTTCTTGTGTTTACAATGGCGGGTACAGCCTCAAATTACTGGGGTTACTTGAGCGATTCCAAAAGGTTGGCTCTTCAGTTGGCGCTGTCTTTGAGAGGATTGTCTTCGTTTTATGTTGATACAATTCTCCTACAAGGTCTTGCTTTGATGCCTTTCAAATTACTTCTCATCGCACAGCTTATACGGTTTCCGTACTTCAAAGCAAGCTGTAAAACTGCACGCCATTATATGGAGCTCTACAGACCTCCTTTGTTCAATTTTGGCCTTCAACTCCCTCACCCAATTCTAATTCTGATCATAACCCTTCTCTACAGTGTCATGTCCACAAAAATTCTCTCTGCTGGTTTGGTTTACTTTATCATTGGATACTTTGTTTATAAATACCAACTGATCTACTCATGTATCCATCCTCAGCATTCCACGGGACAAGTCATGCCTATAATCTTTAGAAGGGTGGTTTTGGGTCTTCTTCTTTTCCAGCTAACCGTAGCTGGTTCTCTTGCCCTTTCAAATGCCTATATTCTCTCCATGTGTCTTGCTCCACTAGCCTTTTTCACTGTGTTGTTCATGTGGAACTTTCAAAAGAATTATCTGCCCTTGAGCTTTTTCATCGCCCTAAGAGCCATAGATAAAGATCGTTCTGGTCCAGAATTACTTGTCAACGTCTCACCGTCTCACAGCGCAGATGACCAAACTTTAAGACAAAGATCAAGTGCTTCGTCTTTAAAATCAAAAACTATTGACGAGAGAAGGGAGCTACATCAAACATACGAATACCCATATCTTGTACAGAGTTTGGATGGACCTTGGTTGGCCATCGACTCTGAACAGATAGTCATGGCTACAGAAAACGGGGTGGTGAGAAAGCGATTCTTATATGAAGAGTATTAGATATTCAATTTTATATTATGTATAATTGTTGTTCCTCTTCCGCACAATCAATGTCGTTGATAAATTGAGGAACAGTTCACACTTTAATAAGCAATGATCTCTATATACCAATATAATTAAGCAGCTCGTGAATTAAGTGCAGTTTCAGTTTGAGATGCAGTATGTCATCTTTTATCAGAGTGATGAAATGGATGTGATAAAAGCATACGAACATGGATATGGTGATTAAATGACTAGTCAGGAATTTAATCACTTGACTTGCAAACACAGTTAAAGTGATCTTCCAGTACTGATTATTCTCGTTTCTCAAAAGAACTACATGGATTGCCTCCACTAGTATCACTAGATGAATTATTTGTACAACATTAGTTGTGATATTCAAAATGAAAGTATCGTAAGGCCAGATCAACATCACAATAGGGAACAGTTTAATCAGGTTGGAGATAAGAATAGTTACCGATACAATTCGAATGAAGTAGTTCCTTGAATAATGTACTTTTTGCACAATGAAATTATTCGACGACACTGATGATTCAGAGGCAGATGTATGCAAAGTGGAAGACTCGTTGAGAGCTGACGCAGAGCTTGTGGAAGCAGAAAGCAAAGCTTGTGCGGCAGAAGAATCTGAATATTCAAACTCAACGTCTGTAGGGTCTCCAAAATGAAGACAGCGATACAGAAGAGTTTGTAAGGAGAGATGAAGAAGTAAAGTATCAAGTACCGCCTTTGTAAGAAAAAAGCAATATTGCGAGATGATTGAATGGTTCTCAAGTACTAATCGAATTGGAAGTGATGCCCTGAAGACACTCTCCATGAAATTCTTCTCTTCATAAGCCCAATTCAAATATACTTCAAAAAGAAGCATCAGCAATGACAGTCGTAGAAAGAGACTGTGTTTTCCTAAGAAGTCCTCATTTTTGGTTCCGTCTGTGCTAGAGCTATCAACTGAAACTTCGCCTTCAATTTCAATTTCATTATTGTACCCAAATGACAGGTTATATATTGTATGCCTATATGCTTGAGGCTTTAAAAGCATGAGATCAATGAATAGCAGCACCTTGTCAAATTCAACATACCTATCAGCCACGTGATGGCAGTTATTACAGATAGTAAGACGAATGTGATTTCCTTTATATTTCTCATATAAAGTCCTTATGGGTGTAGAACATTCCACACAAATCATTTCCAGATCAAATATGACTTTCTCTCTTCTCCATTGATGATTAACCCTGCTGTCTTTCTTGCACCCCGAGCAATATCAAAGTAGATATCTGTTAATTTAACATCATCTATCTTGATACCCGTTCTCAAATAAACAAAAAAATATTTAATTTAAATAGAAACTCTCTCCTTTGTGTGTAAACCATATCTTCAACAATAGATGTGCTGCATGCCTCCATGATGTCTCAAGCAAGTAGGAAACCGTGCAAGTACTTTCAACAAGGCTACTGCAGGTTTGGGTCCAAGTGTAACTTCTCCCACGTTATCAATAACACAAAGCAGAATGGTTCTTATAGCACAAAATCCAATCTATATGAAACACCCGAACAGTTTTCTTCCAACTCTAAACTTAACTCCAAGGCATTGGAGATTGGTACAGACATGAAGGAATTATCTGACACAGTACGTGACTCGCTTATTCTTACTTCTTACAGTTTACCTCCACCTGCTAATGTTAATTTGATTCCTTCACGAGATATTTCGTTTGAAGAGCTGCGAATGAAGCACTACGAGGCTCGGGCCACCAACAATTTACAATCCTACGAGCAGGAAGTCAACGCCAGAAAAGCTGATATGCTCAAGTGCTGTGGCTTCATATTGAAGGACACAACTAAAGCTGCACGGTTTCTTCAGCTCGCCGCAATGCAGCCTCCAGCTAATATCACAAGATCTTTTGTTGACTTCCCTATCGATCTAAGTGCCCCCGGCCTCAATAGGGATTTAACCACCACTAATCCTTTTGGGAGGCTTACAAATTCGGGGTCAATAGGTAATCTGACTACTTCCAATCCGTTTGGAAACAGCTCGACTAAACAGAATCCGTTTGGAAACAGCTCGACCAAACAGAATCCGTTTGGCACGACATCCACCGCTTCTCCTTTTGGTGGCAGCTATACAACTCAAAATGCTTTTGGTGCACTATCTGCTAGTGGTAACACCACTGCTACCTCAGCAGCAGGTCCTTTTGGAAAAAGTACTGGGCATTTTGGAGCCAGTTCTTCAAACAGCCAATTCGGGCAACCTATAGCATCACCGTTTGGTTCAAATAAACCAGCAAGTTCTCTATTTGGTGCATCTTCTACATCAGGTACATTTGGTCAAACTACTGCTAAATCGTCTCTCTCTGTTTCTGGAAATGCTACTTTGGGACAAGCTAATACTATAGCAGTATCCCCTGGACCGTTTGGGCCTGCTCAAGGGACAACAGCCTTTGGAAAATCTGGATTTGGGTCTCAAACCTCGAGCGGGCCATTTGGGGCAACTCAAACTTCAAGCGGGCCATTTGGGGCAACTCAAACTTCAAGCAGTCCTTTTGAACAATCCGCATCTAGTCAGTCAGGCTTTGGTAAATCTGCCTTTGGCCAGTCAGGCTTTGCAAGTACATCAAGCACAGCTCCCAATGTCACTCCCGCTGCGTCAAACTTATTTATAAAGAGTAACCTCCAAACCACATCAGTGGGTTCAAATCCTTTCGGCTCTAATGCAAATAACAGTGTCACCGGAATACCACAGGCTGTCTCCAGTTCTGGTTCTTTTGGCTCATCAACTTCAATGAACCATACAATGAATACAGCTAATGTATCAGGTTTCAAAGTATCATTCAAGCAGGCAGCTATTGATGAAAAAATAGCGAATTTGGAGGATCTTCCAAAACATATCATCGACTGCTTCTCAGCAGAAACATTCCGTCTGGGAGACGTTCCCGACGTACCCCCTCCGATAGAACTTCGTTAAAGTGCAAGACATTCTAATACTGCGGTAAGATAGAATTGAATACTGTTTCAATTCAATAACTTGTCTGAGCGTCTGGACCACTGTTTCTGGCCGTAACCATACGGTAACTTTCAGTGAGAACTCGCTGATTTTGATTGGTCAGTGCAAACGCTTCTCTGTACATGGAGCATATCTCATTAAGTACTGCATCTTTCGAAGCTTTTCCATCACATATAGCTTTCAAATTAGTTTCCAATTTCTTTCGCAAAAATGGCTTAGTTAGTGATATGCTGTCGAACCCAATCTGACCAAAACCTTCAGTCAATGCAAATCCAAGTTCAGTGGGAATTAAGTAAACTGTTTTGCTTCTGCCGTTTTTCATACTTTCTTTCGTGACATAAGATCTTTCAACCACCTTTTCAATATGCTCAGCGATTGTAGCATCAGTGCCAATCCCATTTTTATCCATGAGTCCGATAAGCTCCGTTTCTGTTAAAGGCAACGGTGGAGTAGTGTTCCCGGTATTTATCAGGGCTTCGGTCAGCGGCACTCGCTCATTGACCGCCACATCAGGTAACTGATCATTTGAGGATTTCCATGTGTTGTATTTGTAGATATCAAGATAATTGGTTTGCTTTACGATTAGTCCAGAAACCAGGAAGTTCTCCGTGCCCCATCTCAGGTACAAACTCGTGGACAAACCCTGTGCGTCATGAGAACAACAGGCAAGAAATCTTCTTACAATGTACTCATAAACCTTTCTCTCATCGGCTGAAAGAGAGTCTCCTTTTGTGAAAATAATCGGATGAATTGGAGGATGTGCTTTGTCGTCGTGTGATCCTGACCTAGGCTTCCTGAATTTACATGGATCGTTCAATAAAGTGCCAGCATAGCTTCCCCAGACTTCTGAATTTGTCTGAGCTTCAATTAATTTCTTGAGATCCATTTTATCAGGAAAGGTATCGGTTTCAGTTCTGGGATATGAAACAAACCCTTTAGTATAGAGCTTTTCAGCGATGTTTAGAGTAGTTTTTGCGCTCATATGAAAAAAAGACGCACAATTCTTTTGAAGTTCAACCGTTGTCAACGGTAGAGGAGCCCAGTTGCTAGTCGGTTTAGTCTCAACCTTAGTTACTGTGGCTTCTTTCCCATCTGAAGCGAGACAATTTTGAAAAATGCAAACTGTTACCAGTCGGTCGAAAAGATGGTTTCTCTCCCAAGCAACATGGCAAGGCTTACATCGATCTCCTTTTTTCTTAAAAGCAAGTGAAATGCTCCAGAACGACTCTGGCTGAAAGTTTTTGATTCTTTTGTATCTATCGACAACAAATCCAAGTGTGGGAAACTGACAGCCTCCATATGAAACGACATTATCTAGTCTGAAAGAAGACCGGAAGAGATCTGTCAGTAATCGAGTAAAACTAGACCCGGTCCTCAAATCAACCTCAATTCTAGTTTTAACGGCATCTATAGCATTTGAATTCAGTTTTGTGGTAGAGCATGCAGCATGGATTATGTGGGACTTCTCCAGATGTGAGAAATGAGCTCTCAAAGTCGTATCCAAATTTATTCGAGGGTTTCTCTTCGTGGCTTGTTGAAGTATTTCAAAACCAATATATTCGCCCTCTCTATCACAATCAGTCCAAATCATCAGCGTGTTACTGTTGGCTGCTTCTGCCATGATATTATTAGATATTTCTTTTGATTTGTTTTCACCAAATTTGACAATCATTGGAGCTTCAAACAGAGCACGATGATGGCATTTTCCCCATCCGAACTCCTCAGGAAAATCAAAAGCCGTGATATGCCCGGTAACGCAAGTCATTGTGACGTCACACGGGCCAAGTTGCGGGAAGTTAAACTGAAAGTCATAATTCTTGATCCACTTCACTTTAGTATCTCGAATCTGTACTCTTCCGCCTCCCAAAATAGACGCGACAGCTTTCGCGATGGCAGGCTTTTCGGCCACACACAAAACCTTCATATCCCCTTTCTGTCGAGTAGTGCGTAGTATGTGGGTTTGTGATGACCAACAGACATCTATCAAACTCTTATGTTTGCCTCCTTTCTACCAGTGCCTCTCGAATCGGGAAATTTATTTACTTCTTGATAAACAGTTTTATCTTTCTATTTTTTCGTGTTGTGCATCAAACTTACTTTTCAGCCTTGAACTCAAATACAATTGACTCACTAGCCACATCCATACTAATACAACTGATTACTTAAACAGATTTCAGCGTTGAAATGGGACTGTACTCCTCTCAAAACCCAAGTCGGCTTCGGTTGCTCCTCCGCCGATTCACATCTTCAGTCCCGAGCTTGTGTGAGTCCTGCTTCCCGCCTCTTACCGAATCTGCTTCCACTCTAGTTCACCTCCATTTTAATGGTACTGTGCCGTATCTTTTAGGGGACAAGATCCAGCGATTCTTGGTAGAAAAGAACCTTGAAATCCGCAAGCACAATATCCTTAGCAAGAATACTAGACTTAAGCGTGTCCAGTCGACCGTGATAAGCCCTCCTCCAATTTTCTCCGCTATCCTATCTTTCGAGTTCCAACCTACTTATACTGGCGGAAAGAGAGAAAAACTACACACTCCTGTACATAAAAGAGAAAAGATTGAGTCAATGAAGCATTCTACGTACGTTCAAACGTCACGAGGAGGTCAAATAACGTATCATGGACCAGGACAGGTCGTCTTATACCCAATAATAGACTTGAGTGCTTATCGTGGCCTAACGGCTAGATGCTATGTTTCAACACTGGAAAAAGCCGTTATAGGTCTTTTAAAAGACCCTAGTATAAACATCAATGCTCAAACAACCGAAAATACCGGTGTCTGGGTCAAAAGTCATTCTGGGTCTCTGAAAAAGATATCATCCTTAGGAGTTAATGTCCAGCGGTCAATTACCTCTCATGGTGTATCCATTAACTCTTCTACTGATCTTTCATATACAAATGATCCTAAAGTCATACTCTGTGGTCTTCATGATACTTTGCAAACATCTATAGAGAATGAGCTGTCTGAAGCCGGTCAGGAAACTGAAGTTTCCTTACTCCAGGTTGCAGATCTGTTCACCAATAACTTAGCTCAGAGATTATCTGTGAACAGCATACATTCCTACACATGGGATACAACAACTGATACAGATCTGGATCATATATTGAAATGGATAGAGGAATGTTGCACTCTTCATGATCATATGTAAATCATTGTCATCAAATTATTCAATCGTTGCTAAATCAGTCCATACTCTCGTAATACGCCTCGAAAGTGCATTGCTATGCCGTAAGATAATAGCAATATCAGCAACGGGGTATAAACTTTCAAAGCAGGTCGGCTGAACATCAACTTCTGCATAGGGATGCGATCCTGCGAATGGACAACTGCCTTGGTGGAATTAAGTATAGGTCTTATTGTAGTCTCGTTTTTAGGATCTGAAGCATCTGTCTCTGTTCCTTTATCAATAATTTTCACTTCGTTATCTGAAGCTGTAGTTGCAGATGGTATGATTGTAGAGACTAATGCATTATTACCTTTTCGTGACTCTAAATTTCTTATTTTCTCTTTTAGAGAATCATTATCCAACCTCAGTTGTTCAAGACTGTCCTGCAGGCCTTTCTCTTTTTCTCTATGTTTCTGTGCGTCAGACAGTAATGAGGATAATCTAGTTCGGCTCTCCTCCAACTCACCAACTAAATCATCAACTCTCTTCTTATATACTTCACTTTCTTCCAATGCAACTCTGGCTTTTTTTTCATTATTCATGGCTGTAGAAAGATGTTCTCTTGCAGTATTGAGTTCAGTTTCTAAAGCCTTGAGTCTATTTTCTGATTTCTCTGCTTTAAGTTGCCACTTTTTGGTACTATCGCCACCATTTCCTGCTATCTCTGTCATTCTATCAAGTTTTTTGTAGTTGAAACCCGCAATATTTTGAGAGAATGGACCATATTCAATATAATTATTCAAAAATCTTGATATTTCCCTGAGTTTTTGCTGATAAATATATTCATTATTGATCGATAAAATCAACTTCCTGATCACATCCTCTAATTTTGCTGACTCTTTTATGGTAAGTAACATAGGTGGCTTCTCCGTTGGGTTTTCTTTTACTTTGTTAGGGTTCGTAGCGTAAACAGGCGTGACGTCTTCGGCGGCTTCTATTTCATCAATTAAAGATAGATCGTCAGCTAGAGATTTCAAAATGAGATTGTCTTGTTCTTCAACAACATCACCGAAAATTAAAGCATCGAGTGAACTGTTGAACAGTTGCAACTTTTTAGACTTGAGATTTCCCTTGCTCAATGCCTGTGTAACAGAATCGTCATAATCAGAAAGCGAAAGATAATCAAATTCAACAACTTTGCAGGTAATCTTCTTATGGGCCATCTGACTTTCCAATGTAGTTCCTAAATCTAACTTATCGTCAACTTTGAGTTCATAATCTTTGTGTGGCTCGAGTTTTTCATCGTTGATGAATGTACCATTAGAAGACTTCAAGTCTCTAATATAAAGTTTGTTGTTCTTGATAAAAAGTTCTGCATGGTTACGCGATAGAACCCTTGAATCAAAAAATCCATCCGTAATCTTGTTTGTTACTTTCGGTACATTCTGTCTGCCAATTTTCAAAGTCTCAGGAGCAATGGGGACGCTGAGAATCTTGACAAAATCAGAAGGAGATTGATCAGGCGAGAGAAGTTTCACCACATGTACAAATTTCTGAAGATTTGGGACTTTGGAGTTTAACGGGTGCTGACTTTCAGGTATCACATTAGATACCGGTTCGGTCAAGAAGGCAGCATTATCATTGATAGAGTTATAGTTCCCCTGAGTTTTAGAAGCAGATCGTCTCCTTTGATATGATTGTTTAGCAGAGGTGGGGTCCACTAAATCCAATGGCTTGGAAATCTTCGACGACATCTATGGTATAATCTATTGAGTGGAAGACTGATGATTATCAAGTATCAAGCCATCAAGCCTGAAATACGTGTGGTGATAGCAATAAGAAAAGAAAGGGGCAACCGCCCTTTGACAGCTACTCAACAGATTCTTGCAATCCACTGTTGCGGAAAAAAACCTGTTGTTGCCAAGATGGAGTCAACTTTGTAAATAAGCAGTATTGATGCCACGGCAAGTTTCGGGTTGCCTATCTGTCCTTAATACAGCTAAGTGTATATATCTAGGCTGGTCTAGTCTTGTTATTTTGTTAGGTGATTTCGAAAAAAGCTTTAGTTTCAAGATAATGCTTATGTTGTTGCTGACATAAATTTTAATTGAGAACACAGCCCCATTCTCTTGCATCCAAGTGTAAGGATGTTGGGCGTTCAGGGTTAAATTCCTTCAAGACATCTATTGTTTTGTGGTCAGGCGCGCGAGAAACAAAACAATAGAGGTTGTGTAGCGTTAACAAATCAGTTAGTGATCGCTTAGCCTAGTTTCTTTGAAGAAGGGTAAAACCTAAACTATTGGGGAATGAAGGTGTTTAACGAATAGTGACAAAAGAACTGGAAGGTAAGGGAAACAGGGCCCCGAGTATAGGGGGCTGAAAAGTGCTGATACTACTAATTAAATCTGGGACTTTAGGGAATTCAAAAATAATGTTGCAGACGCCCAGACCAAATAATCGAGATTGAGGGAGCCCGATTTGGAAAGTGGGCAAGCTAAATTGGTGCTGCCTAGGTTTTGTTGCCTATCTTGCAGTACAGCACTATAACTTATTTTTAGACCCTCAAAGTTCATCTGAGTAGGTACAGAGGCAGGAGTCGAAAACGAAACAGACAGCTAAATATGGTGCTGTGATGGACAATTTGGAGTCCTTTGACCTTTTTCAAGTTAGAGTTGCTAATTTAGATTGCAACAAAGTTACGTCTAACTTGGGCTGTGAGTCACTTTAAAGGAAATGTATCGAACACGACCGTTTATGCGACAAGTATCCAAATTGGGTAATTAGCCGATTTAGAAATCGGTACAGCTTCTATAGGGATATTAAAACAATGAATTAGTGTCTAACGACGAAAAAAGACAATGCGGTTTCTGAAAAGGCGGTATGAACAATCCAATTTAGTTACATTTTAGTACGCTCCGGCGAAGGAATTTGAATAGGGACTTCCAAATAGGGAGTAATTGACTGCTGTAGTTTTCCTTTAATTTTCCCTCAGCCCTTTCTTATCTCTGAGAAGATATGAGGGTGACGGTATATATTGGGATGTTTCCGCTTTTTGGGAAATACTAAGTCAAACCGCTTTCTTTTTGTACCTTTTCTATTAAACCTGCTGTTTGACATTTCACTCGCTAAGAATCTAAATCAGTACTTAACAAAATGAAGTCTTTTATTGTTCTTGCACTAGCTTCGGTCGCTGCAGCTGCTAACACTACTTTCACTCAGACGATTACCACTTGTGGTTCATCTGGTTGCACCACCTACACCACCACTTACTGCCCAACTGTCTCCACTTACCAGGGTGGTGCTCAAGCTGCTCAGGTTGGTGCCGCTGCCGCCGTTGGTGCTGCCGCTCTATACTTCTTGTAAGTTCAGAGGCGGGAGTACGTTGCTTATTTTTATAGCTAGCTGACATGGGCAGGCTTGCATTCTTATCTTAAGCCTGAATTATTCCGCTTGCTTATTTCCATGGTATTTTTACTTTTTCCTTTAATTCTTATCCGTGATGGTCTGCCGATTTATCATGACTTTCATGATATTCCATATGTTACGGATCTATATTAGCCATTTGTATACTCTAAATGCATAATATATTTTTTGTCTTTCCAATTGAAATCTGTAGACATGGAGGTCCAGCATGCTTGTTTTAAATCTCCCTGGATTCCCAAGATTGTAGCTGAATGTTTTACTTGCCTTCAGGGATAAGGTTCTGATTACTCCGTGGTTACCCGGACTCTCATAGCCACAAAGAATATCTTGCATAACGTACTTTTGATCGATCTTGTCCCCGGACCCCACAAAGCTTATATAGTCCCGCAAAAGGGCACCAAAGCCGAAAATTCCTAATTCAGATGAATTTCTCTCAGAGGAAGATTCCCGAAGACCAAACTGATATCTGCCTGCTGTTACCGGACATTCTTTCCATTCTGTGTGAGACCAGCATCATCGTATTTCAACTTAGCTAGAAAGTTGCCACTTTTATACTGAGCGGTATGGCCGATGTACACCGAACAATCGTTATGCTGGTTTTAGGTGATCATCTCGATGGTAACACAAATATGATGTCGAGTTACCAGTGCAAAACCCTTCATGTTGAATACAAGAGGTGTTTACATCTGTGCACCGTTATCATGAGATGCGTCGTTCTGCCGCATTTTCTGTATCCCGGAAATCTGCTATTATCTTCCATGATCTGCCTCGGACAAAAAAATATTCACACATTTGTGCACTTTTTTGCCTAAGTGGTAAGGCAGAAAATGCCAATTCGTTAGGCTCCAAACGATACAGAGTTTACATTTACACATCTCTCATGTTTTCTGTTTGCACAGCACCTCTTGGCTCAACTTCAAGGCTAAATTGGGCCGAAATGAAATTATTTATTGTAGCTTTGCCTAGAATAGAGTCTGGGCGTACTTTAAAGTCCGAAAACTGCGATCTGAAAGATGCATGATACCCCAAAGTCTGCTACCTTACAAGAACATCTGCCAATTTTCTGTCTTGTTTATTGTTTCCACAAGCGAACCATTATTAAGTTGCAGTTTCTGTGCACCGTAATAACGCTAATTGCTTCATCTTTCTCTTCGTTACTGCCAATCACAGTCTTCCTTAACAGCTCATCCTTCCAAAAGCAGCAGTTTATTTTTAAATAGGACCAAAAAGCTTATAACTCGATTGCTTTCGGAAAGTCATATGCGACCTATCCGCCCTTTTCGGGCCTCGGACATCATTCTTGTTGTTGTGTGCTGAGGTTCCAGTCCAACTGCTAAAAAGTGATATATATATAGGTATACTCTCAGTCACAGCAAATCCCGAGCCATGTTGTAAAACTCGTATTTCTGTTTGACATAATAGTCTTCTTATTCCAAGCTACCACTCCATTCGCTATGCTTTATTCTAACGTCCTCTTACTTGCTGCTTCCGTTTTGGGATCTGCTTCTGCTTTCGCTATTGCAGACCCTGCTGCTGTTGCTATTGCAGACCCTTTTGCTTTCGCTAAGGCTGAAGGATTGGCTGTTGCTGCTGACGAAGCCACTTACGCATGTCACGCTTCCTGTGGTTATGCTATTCTAGCTGCCAGAAACTGTTCATCAACCGGTGGGGACTCCGACTATGATTCGTCATGTCTTTGTGCTTCAAGCGGAGAGTTCATTTCCTTGGTTCCATCTTGTTTAGACTGTGGATGGTGTTTGTGGTCTGACTACGGCTCCTACTTGACCTCCGCTTTGGCAGAGTGTAACACAAACACTGAACCAACAGGTACAACTTGTGCTCCTGGTGCTTCTTCCACCTCCTCATCAGCTGCTGCTACTACCTCTTCATCAGCTGCTGCTACTACCTCTTCATCAGCTGCTGCTACTACCTCATCATCAGCTGCTGCTACTACCTCTTCTTCAGCTGCTGCTGCTACCTCCTCATCAGCTGCTGCTGCTACCTCCTCATCAGCTGCTGCTACCTCTTCATCAGCTGCTGCTACCTCTTCATCAGCTGCTGCTACCTCCTCATCAGCTGCTGCTACCTCTTCAACTGTTCCATCTGTTTCAAACTACAGTGCTGGTGCCGCTAAAGTTGTTGCAGGTGCAGGTGCAGGTGCTATAGCCTTTGCTGCTCTACTCATCTAAGCTACAGATGTATGGACTTCAAAATACCCAGATCGCTTTAGTGATACGTTTTTTTATCTTTTGAGCACTTCGTTCAGTCAGGATTCTGTATACTTTTTGTTACTAGCTCGCAATAGCGTGGTTTCTATTCTTTAAGTACAATGTCAATGTCAAAATTAATGTTTTTTTCTTTCTTTACTGAAGCATTTAAATCTCTGTAACAACACATAGCAAAGTGAGCAATTCTAGGGTTTTACACCACATTGCAGTATTATATCAAGGTACCTAAAGATAAACACTGTTAGCGATCAGAACTGAAAAATGACCCCTATGGGACGCAAAATCATAATAACTATAAAGATGGATGTCTACAGGCTGGGTAGGTTATTTTTCAATGGGGTTGCAATATCGACCTTCTTTTTCAGTCGATCGGCCTTTTTGGAAGCTCCGAAGGAAAAACCAGATCGGATAATGCATGATCCAAAACTTAGGTAATGGCCCACACTCTTTGAAGTTCTTGCGTACCAGCGGTTACAATAACTGTGAAGTGCTCGGTGGGTGAAGTTACTGTATCATTCATATGTCGATTGTGGCTTCTTCATATATAGTAATCCGTCAGATCAAAAAATAAGGGTTCATATAAATTCGGGGCTTCCAAATAAAGTTTGATGAGATCTGGGGGGTGCAAGAAGCAAATTGTCACCTCGATTCCCAGAGAAAGAGGTCTATGGATAATCGCTCTGAGAGATGATACGTGAACTTCATCATCAGATCAAAGGATATTTTTTGATTCTTGAAAAGGAATGAGGGGACTATGTTTGGGACTAAGTTAATCTTCTCTCTTCTTCACTGAAAAGAGCATAATCCCAATGAGCAAATAATGAGCAAACAGGAGCACAGCAAGTGAGCACTTTGCGTTGGACTTTCCAGTCACTCAGATTCTGTGTTTTTGTTTTCACAAACTACAGCCAGGATATAGTCAACAGCTTATACTATGCAGCCAGTTATATGTAAATAGATGATAGGAAAAGTTGATAGGGTAAACTGTTCGACAACATTACTTGCTTACACCTAGACATGTACTGAATATACAGTTATAGAGAATTTACAGATATCAGTAGACAACTTTAGTAATGCTGAAGATCCTGGAGAGTCACAAATTTAGACCCTCCACAAATAGGTAAATGACGTAGAAGATGTGTAGAGTCAATTGTTATCGGTCACGTGATCATTCTCGCTAAAATCTAGTAGAAGAACCTTAGGATGGCCACAGTTATTTGAAACAGTCGATGGTGTATTAGAGATGAACATGTCAAACAGAAGAATGTCACTACCTTGAGTGTTTTCAGATAAGGTAGAAGGCTCATAATTATGTACGTGTCATGATGGCACATTTTAGTCCTCCTCCTGATATCAAAGATGTGTTCGGATCCAACTCCGCATTTTTGAAAGCTGGAAATCAAATTTTGAGCCATAGTTTTGATATTTAAAAAAGTGTGGCATTTTGTTGCTTAGCGTGTATAGATACAGTAATTGCAGGAGACAAGTATATATAATGTGGACCTGTTACAAATGCTTATGTAGCAACGTTAAATTCCGTTGTCCGTAGCTTTCCATGCTATAAAGATAGAGCTATATTTTGGGCAAACAAGGGTATTACGTGCATTTGGTTTATCTTTTGAGCTTGAATTGATGCAGCATAGATTTATGATGCTATTATGTCGTTGAGTGGGCAATCGATGAGCGACAACATCGAAAGAATGACTCATGGATCATCCATAGAACCGGATACAAATAATGCGTCGGTAGATTCTGAACTAAACGCAAATTCGATTAAAAGAAAGCGAAACACGCTAGCATCCGCAAAGTTCAGGAATAAGAAAAAGCAGAAGGAAAAGCTAATGCAAGAAAGCTTTATAAAAGTCCATGAGCGCATCGCAAGACTGAGAGTGAGGATAAAAACTCTTGAGATGGAAAACAAGTGTCTTAAAAACCTACTACTGAACAGCTCTGAAATTGAATCAGTTAACTCGCATACAACCGGAAAGGTTTCTACTAACTTTCAAAACAACACATCTTCGAACTATAAGCTTCTGAAGTTACTCAAGATGCACACCAGTGATACTTTCAACATCACTAGCATCTGAGGTAACTTCGCCAAAATTAGCTTTCAATGTCTGAATCCTCTTTCAGTCTCACTAGTTATCATATAACTTCAATTTTCCTATCTAGGAAATATCTGGCTGTATAATAGGGCTTACTTCATGGCTTGCTGGTAATAAATCATATTCTGTTTCTTTGTGGGCGTGGAGGCCGGTAACGGAGTGTTCACTCCGACAACGGCTTCTTGTTTAGACTTACCCCGAAAAAGTAGTACACTATATCCGAGCGGCTCAGCCGAATCACCTCTGTACATAAGAACGTCCCTACTGCTCAAACTGCAGCGAAATAATCCAGGGTCAATACAAGAAAGAGCATTGAACCATTTTTTCTCAAAATGGCTACATACTCCGTTGGGAGCTACGATATTGACAGTTACAAGCTTTTTCGTCCTTCATACCCTGCCAAGTTTTTTGAAGTGATTCTTAGCTACCACAATGCTTCCAGAAGAAGATATCTTGACGTGGGCTGTGGAACAGGACAGGTGACATTTCCCGTTTGTCAGTACTTTAAGCAAACTATTGGAACAGATGTAAGTGAAAAAATGATCAATAAATGCAAGTCATATCGGTCACTTTCTGATAATATCAGTTTCTGTACTGCAAAAGCAGAGAGTATTCCCTGCATTGAGTCGAGCAGCATCGATCTTTTGACAGCTGCAGAATGTGTCCACTGGCTAGATCCTTCTGGATTCCTGAATGAATCCGCACGTCTCTTAGCTTCCGGTGGTACACTGGCTTATTGGTTATACGTCGAGCCAATATTTGACAACCCGATTGCAAATCAGATCTACAATAAGTATGTCTATGACGATCCCAAATACATGAAGTTTCACTGGGATAAGGGCAAGGAGAACTTTCGAAATTGGCTTGACCCTGTCAATAACTTGATAGTTAAAGACGACAGATTCCACAGTGTTAAGCTGGTTAAATTCAACCAATCTAGTCTAAGTCGGGAAGAAATATCAAAGATTGTTCAAACAGAGATGCTTGGCTCTGAACCAGTACTACTTATCAAGAAGACAACTAGTTTGGACGGATTCATGGCATTCATGAAGACTTACAGTGCATTGCATAACTGGTATGAATCCAACCCAGGAATGCAAGGGACAGACCAAGATATGATAATTCTTATGGAGAATGAATTTCGTGATAAGTGTAAATGGACTGATGCTACTATATTTGAGGTAGTATGGGACTCTATGTACTGTTTTGCTAAACGCACGTAAATGTCTACACGATATTGCATCCTGCGGCACTTTATAAGTGATTTCCTCACTTAAGGCTGAATTTACAATTTATTCCAGAAAAACCAACGTACTGTATAAAAATGATCTTCACACCCTCTCACTAACAGGTTCGATGTTCCAGATATTATCGGCATATTCTTCAATACATCTGTCACTTGAAAAGAAGCCCATATTGGCCACAGAGATAATTGACTTTTTGATCCAGTTCTGTTTATCGTTGTACTCTGTGTCAATGGTACTCTGTGCCTCTAGATAACTCTCGAAATCGTCACTAACCAAATAGAAGTCTCCATGATACTTGACATTGTCAACTAAGGATTTGTATTCGTCATAGTTTCCGAAAGTTCCCGATTCAAGGGCAGAGAAAACAAGCTCAAGCGAATCTGGGATTCCAATACGGCCCATTTGGTGTTCATGTCTAAGCTCCTCCACATCCTCAGCTAAGTTACCAAACAAGAAAATCTGATCCTCGCCAATCTCACGTGTGATCTCTACATTTGCTCCATCAACAGTTCCAATAATCAATCCACCACTCAATACAAACTTCATGTTTGATGTACCTGAAGCTTCGGTTCCAGCAGTGGAAATATGTTCGGAAATGTCAGAAGCTGGGCAAATAACTTCTGCTTTAGACACATTGTAATCCGGTATGAAAACAACTTTCAGTAAATCACCAATGTCAGGGTCAGAATTGACCACGGAGGAAACAGCATTTACAAGTTTGATAATCTTTTTTGCAGCGTAGTAACCAGGAGCAGCTTTGCCACCAATGATACAAACCTTTGGAAGCCATTTACTTGCTCTCTCAGAGGGAGCAGTGGCCTTTATCTGAAGATATCTCCAAATGACTCCAAAAATGTTAAGCTGTTGTCTTTTGTATTCATGGATTCTCTTAACCTGGATGTCAAATAGATTTCCAGGGTTAACAGTGATTCCGGTTAAACTTTTTATCATTTTAGCCAGACGAATCTTATTTTGGTGTTTAGCTTCCTCCCAATCACTTCTAAATTCTGCGTCATCTACAAATTTCTCGAGCTCCTTCAGTTTTCCAAGCTTTGTTAAGAATTCGTACCCCCCAAGCTTCGAAGCTATAAGGGAACTTAACTTTGGGTTAGCTTGTTTCAGCCATCTTCTTGGTGTTATACCATTTGTAACATTTGTAAACTTTTCGGCACCGTAAATACGAACAAATTCTTTAAAGATAGTCGTTTTGATCAATTCAGAATGCAACTCAGCAACACCATTAACTCTGTGAGAACCGATAATAGCAAGATTCGCCATTCTGATGTTTTTAGGAGAAGATTCCTCAATGATAGACACCCTAGCTAAAAGATCTCTCTCTTCAGGGAAACGTTTTTCAACATATTGGAGGAATCTCAAGTTGATCTCGTAGATTATCTCTAAATGTCTTGGAAGAAGGTTTGAAAATAGCTCTAAAGGCCATTTTTCTAATGCTTCCTGCATGACTGTGTGATTGGTGTATCCAAATGTTTTGGTTACAATGTCCCAAGCAGCATCCCAATCGAGCTTCTCCAAGTCAACAAGGATTCTTTGTAACTCTACGATAGCAATTGTTGGATGTGTGTCGTTCAGTTGAATAGCCACCATCTCTGGAAATAGAGAGAAATCCTTTTTGCTCTTAATGAATCTTCTAACAATATCGTGTAAAGATGCAGCAACCCAGAAGTACTGCTGCTTGAGTCGCAACTCTTTTCCTTGGTAGAAGTTGTCATTAGGGTACAGAACAGCGGTAATTGACTCCGCTCTTTGTTGTTGAATAACGGAGTTATTGTAATCACCCTCGTTAAACTTCTGGAAGTCAAACTCGTTAGTAGGTTGAGAAGACCATAATCTCAAGTTGTTGACGTTGCTCGTATCAAAACCTGGCACAGGAAAGTCGTAAGCAATAGCTAATACTCTCTCACCTCCTTGCCACTGTTTCACTAGTTTACCTGTAGCTTCGTCTTTTACAGTGGAAACATAACCATAGAAGTCAACAGGAATCTGAATTTCGAATCTGGGAATTTCCCATGGGTTTCCAAATTTGAGCCAGTAATCAGGAGTTTCTACCTGATAGCCATCAATGATCTTTTGAGAAAAGATTCCATAGTTGTATCTCAAACCATATCCCCATCCTGGATAGTTACCTGTTGACAACGAATCAATAAAACAAGCAGCCAATCTTCCGAGACCTCCATTACCAAGTCCAGCATCTGGTTCTGTCTCAATAATATCCTCCAAGTTGAATCCGAGCTCATCGATAGACTTGTTACAGAGATCTTTAATCTCAAGATTGATCATAGCATTATCAAGCGCTCTACCCATTAAAAACTCTAATGATAAGTAGTAAACTCGTTTGGTCTCCTTTAACGTATGAAGTTGCTGTGTCTTATTCCAATGAAGAATCAACTTATCCTTGATCGAGGTTGAAAGTGCTTGAAACGCAGCCAAGTCGTCACAATTGTACATCGATCTTGCAAGAGTAGTCTCCACGTGGTCAATGAACTTGGATTCCAATTCTCCAACATTCTCAAACTCCTTAACACCAAACTTGGACCATATTTCGCGTGCTTTGATAGGAATTGAGTTGTCAATTGCTCTGATTTCGGTAGGAGTAAATCCAGTCAAGGATCTCTTGTGAAATTTGATAGGAGCTCCCGAGTCACTCATATCCGGTTACGACTGTTTCAATACTAACAATCTTGCTCTTCCCCTGAATCTTACACAATTGTAGACCTCTTTCCCTGCTGATCACTTCAATCGTTTTGTTTAGCTGTTTTCTACCTGAGGTTTCTCTTTTGCTGCATAGTTTCTTTGCTCCCTATTCATTTCCACTTATATACTTTTTAAATGACCGCATAATTTTTGGGAGACACGCACGAAAATCAGTTGATCTCGGATATATATACTAAAGCCCAATTTTAGACTGTGTTTTCAAATAGAATTACCAGTTGCATTCAAGAAAAGTGCTCTTCCCCTTCTTCACCAGACTCTTGCTTATGTAATAGCAAACGATTCGACTAGATCTGTTATAGATGTTGAGCCATCAGTAACCAATCTAAATACATCTAAAAGCTATGTGGAAAGTTGCTCAATGGTTGCTCTTTCGGCAAATCTTCAGCCGCTGTTTTTTTTCGGACTTAAAAATGCCCATTTGAGATATTTCAGCAAATAGATCAAGGATCCATCCATACTTACAAATCCTGTGCGGTTGTCATATTAAACCATATCACCATCAGTTAAACGTTTGGAAGAAAAAGATGCAAGACCTTCACCACAGTAACTAGTCAATGGGCCAACCTCTACAAAGCTGTCTGAGTCCAAAGTTGCACCTGCCTTTTGTAGCCATTTCGTTCCTCGATCCAAATAGCTATCTCTGCATGTTTCAGGCGAGTCATGTAAAGCTCCAGGTGCATTTTTCAGTGGAGCAAATTCTTCGGCTCTTTCGACCTCCAAGCATCCGAATTTGTCTATGTCAACAGATTCAAACACGTCAAATATAAACTGTTCCATCTTGATTCCGTTCGGCTCGTCCGGCTGTACAACCTCATCTGTATTTGTATCCAAGTACTTGATCTTCTTCTTTGCAATATGATATGGAAGGTAATCCCGAGAGGAAATCCACTGAGGAATCAATTTTGTAAGAAATTCCACATTGTAGTAATGATTGACAATGTTGGCTGCCCTGAAAGCAAGTAACCCGGAATCATCCCTGCGTTCACGCAATTCTTGACTAATCTCAGAATATTCAATGACACATGGCCGATTCAAATCCTGGTTCAATACCACTAGTCCAACATTTTCTGCAGCATCTCGTTTCCTCACTACCTTGCTTGCAATGAAATATCCGTTGAGAGCAGCATAACCTATGAACGCAGGGTCACCCACCTTTACCAAAATATTGTCTACACAGTACATGTGGATATGTTCAATTCCACGTTTCTTGAAGTCTTGTAGAAGTGCATTGTCATATATTGCACGGTACAATCCACCATTTCCATCTGGACTTTGGACAAGCGAATGTTTTGACTCAAGCAGCAGTTTGCTGCCATCAAGAGATAAAGCTGGAAGTACTCCTTGGTTAAAGAAAACCACTTGCGAAGGATCAAGTCCGAAGTATTTGTTTTCCACAAAAAATGCTTCAGTAGCACCTCTAGTGGGACCAGAAGTCATAATATATAACGGAATCACAGGAGCAGAGGATATCCCACCCTTTTCTTTTGCAAGTTGTTGTAATCTTAATAATCTTTCACTTTGAATCTGAAATAACGACTTGTGGGATGGGAGTCCAACATCGTAGCATCCTTTGGGAGCAGCAGATCCTAGTCTTGTTCCTTGACCTCCTGCCATCAAAATAACGCCTGTTTTTCCTCTAGAGATTAAATCTAGTCCATGAGATGTCCACTCATTAAGGGTATCATTACTGCAATCTAAAGTAGAGGCATACGATGACCCTGGTAGAGGTGTAAACACTTTTGAAGAGGACGCATTGGAGCTAAATTGGATAGCTTTCTTAGCATCAGCTAGAAAAACTGAAGGATTCTCAATCTTAGAAAGCTCAGTTGAGAAGTCATCTTGTTCAGAGACTGTCAATTGATCCCAATATTTGAATAAATGATCCTGTCCTGCTTTATCATATTTCTCTTTAAGCACATCCATAATCGTGATGGATAATGATATGGCTTTCCTTAATACGGTTCACAACTTTTGATGACCCTTCAGTCTCGTATTTAAAGGTTTATCCAGCTTAAATGACCTCTTTCAAAGCACGCTGGCAAAATTACGTGTAAGATAAACAGAGGTTTATTTTTTTCTATCCAGATCTGTATACTTGAAACTTCCAAATCTTTGAGATCTCCGTGTCTATGCTATATGCAGATATGTCTATATAAAGTGCACATACTGTACATTCACATGCCTATTTCTGTGCTATTACAGTAATTGGTCTCAATCATAGCTTTTGGGCGGACAGGTCAGCTTTGATCCGAAATGGCTGACCACGCCAATCAATCTTTGAACCCGTCATTGCAGCTATCCAGATTGGCAAAGCCAAAAGCTCTCTGAGAAGCCACACTGTCAAAAATGCTAACGGATTCATAATCCGGTATTCTCGAACGTTTAAATGCATATCGAACGAGGACTTCAAAAAGAATGGCTGTGACTGGTTCGCTGAGGGGCGTATGGATGAAAAGAGTACGTGAAATTGTACAAAGTCCGCAATAAACCAAACTAGAACATGAAGAGCAAAAAAGCCTGTGCTCCACAGTTGGTTGTAGAGTAGGACACCAGCTCCAAACCCTCCAAATAATCCACAAAGCAGACACTCGGTAGTTGGTTCAAGTAAGGTGGCTGCTAAAACCATATATTTGCGAACCCGCAGCCATCTAATACGTCTAAGACAGTAATCCACCACTCCATTGGATCCACCCAAAGGCTGTACAACACAGTCTCCAGTCATCCCTGTTCTTCCTCCTCCATACTCCCACAAAGCAATGCCAATCATGTTGTCTTCTCCGATGTATCTAGCAAAAAAACAAATGCCTTTACCCTTTTCCTGGCTAAAGAACTTTGCGTCCTTAAACTGGTCACCACTTTGACCATCAGAGCTATGCTCAGAGGCTTGTTCACCCATCAAGAATACCGCTTCGTCAAGAGATGACCTACGGTATAAATTAGATTTGCCGTTAACACATGGAGCTATAGCAATCTGGTTCAAAGAAACGTAGAATTTGGTATGAGCTGTAGCCAAAAACATCTCGTCGAGACTGGCTCCAAGTACCCTGCAAGACAGTTTGTGTGATAGAGATACAGCCATTGGAGCATGATGAATCAAATTAACTTTCCGACGCGTTCTGGAGCCATTATTGAGGGAATGAACCAGAGAAAATACAGATCTCCTCAGTGTATCCGGTCTTGACCAGACATTGGAGTCCTGAATCCACAGAATATCAAATTTTGCTCTCTGATAACCTTTGGCAAGATTGTTGACCTTTGGGTTCGGTCCATAATCAGTTTTATTCGCTTGATCCGAATCTATAAGTAGTTTGGCGTCGATATCCGGGTACTTGTGTAATAGCTTCTCGACTACAGGAATGGCAGGATCGTCTTCATCCTGTACACAAAACAAAATCTCTAGCCTATTCGATGGATAGTCTTGTTGAAAAGAAGATGCCAAGCAAATCTCCATCTCTGGATCAACTCCCTTCAGAGGCCTTATAATGGTCACGCCTTCCAAATCTTTTTCTTCAATGGCAGAATCTATCTCAGCTCTTGACTTCTTGTTGAAGCTCCACAAAAGTCTTAATAACCCATTGCATGCAACTCCTGCAACAACAGTGTACCATATGCAAGCCACCGTCGCTGCAAATCCTATAACGGTGGCCATTTTAAAACTTTTAAGCGAATATGGAAATCAGGCTTTTAGACATCGGCTAAAGCCTAACAAGTTGCTCAATTGTTATTTCAAGCAGCTGATCACCAAAGAATCAAACAAGGAGCTTCATACGCTGATATTCCCGGAGTTTGAGGTTTATCTTGGTGATTTACACGCCTTAAAGATCAAGAATGCAGAGGAACGAACTAGATTACATTCCAAGGTGAATGAAAATAAAAATTTGTCTTACCTAAGCAAAGTTCTTCACATTCATGTAGATCAATGCTTAAGCTATTGAAGCTGAGTCTGGGAGCTGTCGATATCGTTTTTGTTAGTAGATACATATATGAATCGACTCTAAGTCTATTTAGCGGCTTGGTTAAGAATGTTTTACGCTCTTAGGTCTCCCTTGGAGCTGACTTAATTCCCATTTTCTCGGCTCTCGATATATTTATTCAACAGTGGTGATTTTTGAAGTTATGTTCCTCCCAATCTAGCTGCTCTGCTAAACTTATAAAATTGAGATTTTTCTGTCTTATTATATCAAGGTAAAGTTCCCCTTCAATATTCAGATCACTCTTTGTAGGTGCTTGAATGTGTAGATCTCTTCTTGCTTATGTAAGGCTATCAAATGCTATTAAAATTTTTCCAACCTATCAATAGTATGGGGGAGTAAAAAATGTTGAGCTAATGAACTGAATGACTGATTACTGGCGGAACGAGATTCATCTGTACGTAAAACTAGTTCCAGTCATATCTACGAAAGGGAATCACGATTTGTATGTAACTAGACTTATCAGATACACTTATGATGAACAATAAAGACCAGATTGATAAAGACCTCGATGGTATGTTACATGGAGTCTCTTCGAGCTCTAGCTCAAGCTCTAATAATGGATCGCATATGAACGGAGTGCAGCCCCATCTCAGTTCTCCTTTATCCAGATCATCTGACAGCCATGCAAAGATCATATCTTCAAATGATGAAGGCCATTTGGAGAACGAACAAGTGTCTACAATAGCTCCGCTACAGCCAAAACCAAAGCGAGAGCCATACTATAAAAAACTCAACACTCCATTGAATACTAGACCAGCTTCACCATATACTTTGAATCCTCCCATTGATTCTGACGGTCTTTCTTGGCCATCATTGGGAGCAAGGAGCAGGCTTGAATCAACGCCGGAGCAGGCTCGGGCTAGAGAAATGAGGATAGCTGGTGCTGTGAAGACAATTTTAACTGAACTTGGAGAGGATGTTAATCGTGAAGGACTACTTGAAACGCCAGAAAGATATGCTCGTGCGATGTTATTTTTCACTAAAGGTTATGAGGACAACATAAAGGACGTTATAAAAAGGGCTGTTTTTGAAGAGGATCATGATGAGATGGTGATTGTGAAAGATATTGAAATCTACTCTCTATGTGAACATCACTTGGTGCCATTTTTTGGTAAGGTTCATATAGGATATATTCCAAACAAGAAAGTTTTAGGTCTGAGCAAGCTTGCCAGATTAGCGGAGATGTATGCAAGACGTTTCCAAGTGCAGGAGCGATTGACCAAGCAGATAGCTATTGCTTTGAGTGAGATTCTAAAGCCTCGAGGAGTAGCCGTGGTAATAGAAGCTACTCATATGTGTATGGTGAGTCGTGGTGTACAGAAATCAGGAGCTGTCACCTCAACCAGTTGTATGTTGGGATGTTTTAGAGCACAACAGAAGACTAGAGACGAGTTTTTGACATTGCTAGCAAGACGCTAAGGATATATATTATTGTTAATGACCATTTCCTCTATATAAAATGATAATTAACGAACTGCTGGACGAGTATGTCTGTTAGTATGCACATAGTATTCATCTTTTGTTATAACCTTTAGATTTAGTCTTGGGTTTAGACATACTGGAGCCGATGGAAATATTCACCTTAGGAGGAACAGTGAATCCGAAAGACTTGCCGACCTTTACCAAATCCAACTTATCAATCTTGTAAACCGTTTTCAAGTGATGAGAGGCGTACGCTTGTAAATATGCCCTGTATCCATCTTTTGCTGATTGGTGAAGCCAGTAGTTGTTTTTTACCAATTCCTCTAATTGAGATTGAACGTTGGCAATTTTATTGCTAGGGAAGTCATACTCATTTAGTGGGACCTTAGCAGCTTTCAAATAACGTAAAAAGCCCAACTCAGACGGCGTCAAAAACATTAAAGAACGGCCTTTACCTTCAGATCCTCTTGCAGTTCTACCCACTCTGTGAATGTAGTCCCTAGGATCATCTGGTGGATCGAACTGAATAATCCAGTCGACTTCAGGGATGTCCAAGCCACGGGCAGCAACGTCAGTACATATAAGTATCCCCTGTTTGGCATTACAAAACTCAAAGAATGTATTCGTTCTTTTTTGTTGCTTCTGCTTCCCATGAAGATCCAAAACTGGTAAGTCAATATAATTCAATAAATCACTGTAGTATTTGACAGAGTTGCATGAGGAGACAAATACAATTACTTTTTTCTTCAAATTGCGCTTCAGGAACGAAAACAAAAGTAAAAACCGTTTGTCTGAATCACACACAACATAACCTTGTTCCAGACCTTCTACTGTAGAAGTTTCTCTATCCTGGTGGACATTAATATACAATGGAGCTTGGTTTAAAGACGCACGAGCCAAATCTTCCACTTTCGTCGTTTGTGTAGCTGAAAACAGCATTGTTTGTCTATTATCATTGGGTAATATCTTCACTATTTGTTTCATCTCATCTTCAAATCCAATTTCCAATATTCTGTCTGCTTCATCGATTATCAATGTTTTCAAATTCTTGAATATAAATCCTTTAGTGTTTTGTAAATGATCTAACAGCCTTCCTGGTGTAGCAATCAGTAAATTTACCCCCTTTGTGAGCTTTTCTGCTTCCTGTCTTCTATTGGCTCCACCAATGACTATTCCAAAGGTCTGTGTATGACTATTCATCAACTCTCTTGCAACACCAAAAATTTGTAAAGCTAATTCTCTGGTCGGAGTAATAACTATAGCTCCAGTGCCGTTTCTAGGTTTAAACTTCAAAGAATAGAGCAGTTCTATTGCTGGAATCAAAAATGCTAACGTTTTCCCTGAGCCTGTCTTCGCAGCACCTAAGACATCCTTTCCCGCAAGCAGAGGAGGAATTGTTCTAGCTTGAACTTCAGTCATAGTAGTGAATCCCATCTCCTTGATTGATTTAAGTGTTGGAGCAGATAACTCCAAGTCTGTAAAAAGCTTCTCAGTGACACTTGATTCAGATTCACCTAAGGTAGCAACACTAGAACGAACCTCTACATCTTTAGTTTTTCTATCTTCACCATCAATGTCACCATTATCATTATCAGACTGATCACTGCTGACAATGCTCTCTTCTTCTGATACCGCCTCATTCTCATCTTTTTCTAAAAGATCACCAACATCAGCATACTCCTCATCAATATGAGAGATTACCTGTTCAGTGTCTTCATCATCAGATTCATTGATAGATCTTTTCTCCTTTCTCTGCTTTTTCTCAAAAGGGTATCCAGAACTTTTTCCTAATCTCTTTTTTGGCTTGCTCATTTTGCGTAATCTTCAAAAGCTTAATCTTCTGTAGCCAGAGTATCGGTTTCAAAGTGCTAGAAGTCGAATATCTCGGTGCAATAGACTCTGAATCAGCTACAAACACCTCTAATCTGTCAGCAGTAAAGATTTTATTATGTAGCTAAACCTTAAAAAAATTTTAAAATAAATCCTACACGTATGTACTTCTTTACACCAGGTAATGACAGGGGATTAGCCAGTCTCTGCATGCAACGGAAGAAAGCACTACAGAGTTTCTCCGGTGAGCTCTCCTCACGGAAGAACCATTGTGAATAGCCTGCATCCTGTTTTACAGAACATCTTGTAAGTATTGAACACTGTATAGCTTTGAATCTCCTGAAAACCAGTTTCATCGGGAACTGAAAATTGTTCAACTCGTATAATATTAAAATAACTCTCTTCAAATATCGTAGCTAGAACAAGATAATCGATGTAAAAGAATCCTTCATAGTCTGCTATTGAAAAAGTAATATTGCTACTGATATAGTCCAGTAGTCCAGTGTTATTAATAATCTTTTATGGTTTCACTTGTCCCTTGATATGAAAGTGATAGGAAGCCTGGCTGCAAAAGAGAGATGCTGCAACAAAACTGCTGTCATGGCAAGAGAGATTGCAGACAGATCAAACACTCCCAATCACCGAAACGGACAGTAGCCGCTTCCGAACCTATGCCGGACGCATAAAAAAAGTAGATTTTAAATCCAAAGGTACTGGTTTCGGTAGATGTAGATGCAGGAAGAGCCCCGATCCGGCGAATATAGAAGTCGGATGCCGTTTTAAAGGCTGTGCAGGAAGAGTTGACCATAATGTCGCGTAGCCTATATGTGGCCCGTATCTGTACTCCTTTCCTAACTGGCTGCTAGTGTATACGCGAATATGCAACATGCTCAACAAGGAAGAGAAGTGCCGAGCACAGCATGCAGAGACGCTCTTCCCTTTTTGGAGAAAAAGAATTCCTACGCCGATATGAGCTATCGGCTAAGTAGGGTTGTTAGGCCTGTTCACTGGCAAGCAGGGACCCCTTCTAGCTTTCGATGAGGGCATCGAAACGGCGCCTAGAAGTATTAAACTATGCTTCCTATTTAGGATCTTATAGATTAAGCCGTTTGAGGGCTTTACCTTTTCACTGCAGTCCTCTAAAATGCCGTATTGTTACTCAATGCACCTTGTTATTGTTTACTGCTCTTATTGGGGAGGTCTAGCATTAAACAGATATACGGTCCCGTAAAATGGAACCCAAAGTAGCCCCTGTTATCGCTCGTGATAGGGGCTGACTTCTGATGTTTCCTGTCATTTCGATTCCTGGCTATAAATATATGTATGACTCTGTATGCCGATGCATAAGGGCCCTAAAACCTTCGTAATTCAGTTTTCAGATTTCTTCCTTAGATATGGGTTCTGATGGATCGAAACCTTTGCGGGTCTAGCTAAGTTTTCTCATGTGGTAGTTATGGAATCTACGAAACATATCGGTGGAAATACTCATACCGATCAGCAATCTGAACAAGAGCCCAATTTGTTACCGACCATGCAGCAAAATGAGCCAACCTTGAATTGGAATCTCTTTGATCTTGGACTTTCTCAAGTAGCATCTGACACTTCAGGTGAACAGTCCAGCACTTACCCGACTCCCCAAATGATGCCATATCTCTTCACTGGCTCCCTTCCCGCTACCATACCTGCGCTGTCTTTCCCCCGGAATGATTTATCTGTATCAATAGAACCCAATGTCACCAAGTGTACTACCTCCGGTAACAATCACTTCTATCCACTGTACTCTCAATCTAATCTTCAACAAGATATAGCTCCATCGAGCTTCCATAGTTATTCTTCGGAACACCTACCTTCCGCCTCTGCTACTTCTTCTCTTATCTCTTCTGAACCAACTACTTTCATTTCCAACACTGTTACATCTGTTGCATTCTCAGTGAACACCTACACTTCACCAACTACGACTAATGGTTATGATTCGTCAGATTCTGCTACAGCACTGGCCCACCAGTTCATCTCTTCTTCAACTTTATCGGACACCGAAACGCAACTAACAGGAGAAGAGATCCAACAACACATTATCAACATAGATAGCCTCCGCAAACAATCCAAAAGTAAGAAATCAGCTAAAGGGCCACTGGTGTGCCCTGTAAATGGCTGCAAGTACATGTCGTCGTTTAGAACTATTGATTACCTTAAAAGACATCTTGTTGAGCAGCACGGCACTAACAGACGTTCATTCAAGTGTTCTGGAATAGACCCAGTGACAGGACATCGTTGGGGGTGCTCCAAGTCTTTCAAGCGTCCTTACCAACTTATAAACCACTGGAGAGGTCCAAGGTCTAGGAAGAAATGCGATGTGCCAAAGGAGATACTAGAGAAGCAGATGTTCAAATAAAAATTTTACACGTTAATGAAGGGACTGAAAGAGTTCTCCAACAATACAAATCAAAGATACATATCGAGCCTTCAAGACAGTACAATTGGTATCTTAGGTAGAAGCCTTGTAAATGAATAAATCGTTTGCATGCTTTACCACCACAAAGGATTAAAGTTTGGTAGCAGCGTCGTAATTGTGGTGGGCGTGTACCGAACAATATATAAACTAGATATTTTAGCTGCTTGCCTAAGGAGTGTACAGCTACTATTGTATTCAAAATGTAACCTGCTGATGCGTCAGAATACATGAATTACTAAGAAAGTGCCGCCACGGGAGTTGCTTTACAAGAAGAAGCTCATCAAGTACTAACTAAGAAGTGACTAACAAACCATAACATGTCTGAGCCAGAAAAAAAGACCTTTATCGTAAGCATAACTAACTGCAACTGCGAATAGATAATGTGCAGGGCAAATGTAACTAACACTGAGCATTTTATAGGTTACCTTGAAGGAAAACTGTACCGATCCAGCAGTTGCCAAGTGAGTGCTTTCATATATGAATTGGGATGTCTAACGTATACTAACAAGTCGGATGTGAATTCAAAAAAGATTCAAAGAAGGAATTAAGGCTGTTGGTGGAGAAATTCAACATGAATACAGCTTAATTAAAGGATTTGCGTAAGTATACATTTAATGACAGGCAAAAAACCAAATGTGCAATATTAACAATTACATTCTCAATCAATCCAGTGTCAAGTTACCAACTATTCATGCTAAATCACTTCACGAGAACGAGAATGTCGCTAGCGTTGAAGAGGACCAAGAAGTCAAGGCTAGCAGTGTTTAACAGGCCGCTATTTTTAGCCAAGCTGTAAGACAATCAATTTTTCTTTTTTACTTTCTCTTTTAGGCTCACAGCCTGTTCCTATTTTTCAACACATAACTATTAATTTGAGGGCTGAGTATGTAAGCTTTTATTCATTCTATTCAACTCTTATCCCTACAAGTATAGAAGGCATGTATACCTCATCCCCACATTTAAATGGCTGAAATATAAACTGTACATCCGTGCACCAGTAAAATCGATCGGCAGTTTTATCTTGTGGGGCCTAGCAAGCCAGCACCAGCGGTATGATGTAGAAATGATGGGCACTGTTCCTGCGCTCATTACTGCAAATCAGGGGTTATTTAGAAGTCATTTCTGGACGTGACAACCGGGCTGGAATTAAAGCTGTTGCCAGAGACACAACTGTCTGGCGGCAGCATGGAGCGGCGGAGGCCTGCACCGGAGTGCCGGGTGCAGTGAGATTTCCGCGGGAGTTGCGGCTTGTAGTCTGACTCGTGGGGGACGACGGCGTAATTTTCAGATTTGACTTGGGCTGAAGAAAATTATCAGGGTGAAATTAAACAAAAAAATGGTAGAGAGGAGTAACAAACAGTCATTAAAAAGGAAGCTAGTCTCGGCAACTGTATCGAACAAAGCTACCAGCAGGTATATAAAACAATAAAGGATGGCTGACGTAGTGTTAGGATCCCAATGGGGAGATGAGGGAAAGGGGAAACTGGTGGATATTCTCTGTGAGGATATTGAAGTGTGTGCAAGATGTCAAGGAGGTAATAATGCCGGCCACACAATTGTAGTGGGTGACAAGAAATATGATTTTCACATGTTGCCATCTGGTTTAGTTAACCCGAAATGTGTCAACCTGGTTGGTTCTGGAGTGGTTGTACACCTTCCGTCTTTTTTTCAGGAGCTCGAGAAGATCGAGGATCAAGGCTTGGACTGTTCTGGCCGGCTGTTTTTGTCCTCGAGAGCCCATCTCGTCTTCGACTTTCATCAAAGAGTTGATAAACTGAGAGAAAACGAACTTCACAGCAACAAGAAGTCTATTGGAACTACTGGAAAGGGTATTGGCCCTACTTACTCAACTAAGGTGTCCAGATCAGGAATCAGAGTTCACCATCTTGTGGGTGAGGAACCGGAGTGCTGGAACGAGTTTGAAGCAAGATTTAGAAGACTTGTAGACACAAGATTCAAAAGATATGGAGAGTTTGATGTTGATGTGGAAGAAGAGCTCGCCAGATACAAGGACCTCAGGGAGAAAATTAAACCTTTTGTCGTTGATTCGGTGGCATTCATACACAATGCGTTGAAGCAGAAGAAGAAAATTCTCATTGAAGGTGCCAATGCGCTTATGTTGGACATTGACTTTGGTACTTACCCTTATGTGACTTCCTCTAATACAGGAATTGGAGGAGTTTTGACTGGACTAGGTATTCCACCCCAGGCTATAAGAAACATATATGGAGTTGTTAAGGCCTACACTACGAGGGTAGGAGAAGGCCCATTTCCTACAGAAGATCTTGAAGAAGCTGGAGACAAGCTGCAAACCATAGGTCATGAGTACGGTGTCACCACGGGGAGAAAGAGAAGATGTGGATGGTTAGATCTTGTCGTTCTCAAGTATTCTGCCTTGATTAACGGATACACTTCTTTGAACATCACGAAATTGGACGTTTTGGACTCCTTTAAGGAGATCAAGGTTGGTATCTCTTATAAACACAATGGAAAGACTTTGGAATCTTTCCCTGAAGACTTGCATGTTTTAGAGAAAGTTGAGGTAGAGTATGTCACCCTACCAGGATGGGATGAAGATATAACCAAAGTAAAGACCTATGATGAACTACCTGATAATGCGAAGGCTTATCTCAAGTTTATAGAAGAATTTGTCGGTGTAAATATCCAATGGGTTGGAACCGGTCCAGCAAGAGAGTCTATGCTGGAGAAATTTATCTAACTTCTTTGATTTTAGAATAGATTTCTTGAATGCATCATGCGTGTTTCGCTCACGATAGAGATGTTTTCGAGAACCTGTGTATGCCTGTGATTGAATAGAGCTCAATGTTCGCAGCCCAGGGATAGGACTCTAGATAAGCAATAAGATCATAGACTGTATGTTCCGACACTCCTGCTAGTAAGCGAATAGACTGTAATTAGTTGCAATTTTTGATTGATGTGAAAGCCAACAGAGAAATAGCGAAAACTCACACGACACTCAGGGTGCTATACTTGACAGAAACTCAATATATATCCACATTCTGCTCCACTAGTAGATACGGCTTACCTTCGCTGCACACTCAAATGAGATACAAGTCACGTGGCATTGAAAAAGTTATATTCAGTGAAGGTCACGTGATGAAGCATAATATCACCTCAGTATGTTTAGGTGCGTAGCAATATTGTCTAATAACGAAACAAAGCCACTGTTCGGGGCCTGATTTGTACAAGTTGCGATCATGAATAACTACCGAAAGACAGCTAACGTCATCTTATTAAGGATTGAAATGGATAGATACAAGTGTGGCTATCTTAAAATATGAGAGACTGGGAATAAAACACAAAGTTGAATGTTTATAGGTACCGGTACAAATATAAGAGGTTTCAGGCAGGGCGTATTCATACTGATACACAGGACTTTACGTGATTAAAGAGAGATCTCTGATGAGACAATATGAGTGGATATCATAGCCCCAATAGCTTATCAGACCAAGACGTTCAGCGACTACTAATTGACTTGATTAACTCATCGAAACCGAAGCTATCTAGCAGCAGAACTAGTCGGGTTCAAGAACAGCAAATCACGTCTGAAGACGTTGAGTTTTTTAAGCTCGCTAATGATGCAATAAAGAGACACCAATATAGGGTTGACCCCACAATAAGAGATATCTTGAACAGACTACAATATTCCAACTCTCCCCATGGAGGTCTTCCAATATCTAGAGAATTTTTGGGAACATTACCAGGAGGGCATATTTCGGAAGTGGTTCCGCAACAAATACCTATTCATGATTTGGTATCTCCAGATCCTGCCTCGGGTTCCAACCCGCAAACGTTGGCTCCCAGAGGAGCTAGTGATTCCGATTTGTTTCCTCAACTTTCAATGGATATATTCAAGACTACTGAGCCTCGCGGGTTAAGCACTGACCACAATGTTCTGCTACAGTCTCATTCGGCACTAGAAGAATTGCAGCGCTCTAGTCCTCAAGCTCAATCGACTTCAAGCGACCTGATTCATCAGTTGGTCTCCAGTATTAAGTCCATGAGTCCTTCTGAACAGCATGAGTTACTCAGCCAGATAGGATCACATTACCGCGGAGGTATACCGATCAGTGATAGTAATAATAATGGCACTAACGGCAGCAATAGCCCTTCAGATTCTCATTTGGGAGCTGAGTTTAACGAAAACCATAGCCTTTTACTACAGGGTTTAAGTAATTCCTCGACATACAAGAGTTATAGTGAAACTGTCCAAGAGCCATTGCTGAAGTCTCAAAAGTTTAATGATGAATCAACCCCAAGTTCAACTTCCTTGAAGAGGAAAGAGAATGAGGTAGAACAAGCTTTGATAGTTGAGGACCAGGGAGAGCCTGGAAAGAATCATGTTTGTGCAACATGTTCCATGTCGTTCAAAAGATCATCAGATCTTAAAAGACATCAAAAAATTCACTTAGAAGTCCCACCAAATATCTGCCCTCTTTGTAATAAGGGCTTTGCTAGGAAAGATGCCTTGAAGAGACATATAGATACGCTATCTTGCAAGAGAAACCGCGAGCGGTTGCTGACAAAGTTAAACGAGAAACAAGGTACAGACATCGGAGAAGCTCACTCCGGTAGAGGTATGTGGTAATACTCTTCCTGTTAGGGTAGTTTGGCGAAATGCCGTCGCATAATCCACAGCCTATAGAGCAAACCAACCAACCACTGTATACTTAAAGTAGAATAGATTGATAATATTATTGGGAAGAACAGAGGTGTAG